>CM038679.1:704467853-705129368 GCA_021605205.1 Aegilops longissima | reverse complement strand
GTATGAGAGAGAGGAGAGAGAGAGAGAGCCACGAGGTAATGGCTGGATTAGCCCTTACCTCCGCCACTGGACTCTTAAAAGAACCAAATTTCACGTGGTACGAGCGCGGATACAAGCGCTTGTGCTTGTATCATACGCCGTATTGCATGTAAAATGCAAACTAGAGTTTCTGGGATACTTGGTATGATGGTCGGTATGAACACTTGCGCTTGTACCATGTCATCTTCTCTTCTGGAGTCAATGAAGGTTTCTGAGTCACCGGGTATGAGGACTGGTCAGAGCGCTTGCAGTTGTACCTCCAACCTAAAGAGGATCTTAAATTCTAATACCAAATGATCTATTACATACTAGGGTTCCTCCATATCCCTAAGAACTAGGGAAACTACTTGTGCATCGAGGGGCATGATTGAAACGAGATGAATTATGATGATCATGATGAGTTCATAAAGATAATACACGACTGAATCCACTCCAACTACTGTATTACAGATGGATAGGAACGAGGATGGTGAAGATGATGATGATGATGGTGAAACCCTCTTGATTTAGCGTTGCGGCGGTGAAGTCCTTGAACTGATTACCCCTCCGGATGCCTTCCGGAGGCTAGGGTTATGTGTTCTGGATGTGTTTCTATAGGCTGTGGGCGTTTGATCCCCGATCCGACTCCACGAGGGTGAAGTAGTTGACCAGGAGGCAGTCGTATGGTTGGCCATCTTGTGCTCTGGATGAGGCGTGCATGCTCCAACTACCTCCAATCTTTTTACATTTTTATGGTAGGTGTGCTTGAGGGTCTTCATCTTCTTTTCCTCAAAAAGAGTGATTTTGTACTTCGCAAAGAAGTTCAGTATTTATAAAGAAAAATGCAGCATAATTGGTAGGATAAAAAATAGAAGATTTAGCGACCAATCTAGATGGTGCACCATACCCCCTCAGTATCTTTTTCATTTTTGGAGTTGGTATTTTTTTGGAGTTGATCTTTGCAAATAAAGAGCTAATCTTGGTAGTTTGAGATTTTTGTAATCTTTTCATGAATTCTTGACGGCTTTCCAATGGGTTTCTTTTCAATATAGTCTGGTAAATACATTTTCCCCGAGCGGGTAGAACCTCTATCTGCTAGAGCGAGCATCTACAATAGTAATACCCGCAAATTAGTTACAGAACTAACACTCAACGCTTAGCTCCCCGACAAGAACTTCAGAAAATCGCTTGGGAACTTGCAAGACACGCAAAGTTGTCTAGCATTTGTGTAAGTATCCCAAATAGTATCGACCCCAAACGAGGAGCAGAAAAGAGTGTTAATGTGCGTGTTTCTGACGCACACAAGTTTTACTGGCCTTATGTGAATTAACTATTTGGTATCTGCTGGGATTAGTAGGACTAGTATGGTGGTGGAGAAGAGTAATCAGGGGTCGCAACAAAGTAACAAGAGTGCCAAAATAAATAACGTAAAACTAAAATGTTGCAAATGAACTTTCGCTTTATGGAGTAGAATGTTCCTCGCCCATAATTGGAAGGCTCGCTATGGGTATCATCACCCAACCTATGGAGACCCAAATCATGCTACATCTAGGAAGAATTACATTGAGTCAGACTTGGTTACCCGAAGCCCATGTAGAGGCACCTACGGCTGGATTCGTCATCTTGGCTGGAATTCTTTTAAAATTGGGAACCTATGGGTTTTTTCATGGACACCCCATGTGCGCTTCAACGAATAATCGTACACCTAGCAGACAAGTAACAAAAGGCTACATATTTTTCCTTCAACAATTCTCTTTACCCCCTGAATTTCAGGGGATTGCCCCCTCCTCCCCCTACTCCCAATCACAATTTGCCAACTAGGTAATTACATAATACTTAACGTAACTTCTTCATAAGTGTAGCATTGCTCGCGCTTCAACTACTTCAGCTGCCCTGAGGGCCGGGCACAATGCGTCATGGGCATGCGCCGCGTGCCACAAGTGCTCCAGAGCATAACGATGGACATGTTCCGTTCGTCAGTTGGGTTGGTGAGACAAGGCGGGAGAGGGCGCGCCAGGAGGGACTTCAAGATTGTTGGGGCGACCCTGCCAGTCGACTAGAGCACAAACAACATGGTCGTGGCGGATTTCTGCAGGCGGACCATGGCCACGCTGTGGCATTACCATGGAGGGTGTGTGGTTGGTGTTGGAAATATGCCCTAGAGGCAGTAATAAAATGGTTATTATTGTATTTCCTTGTTCATGATAATTGTCTATTATTCATGCTATAATTTTATTGACCGGAAACCGCAATACATGTGTGAATACATAGACCACAACATGTCCCTAGTGAGCCTCTAATTGACTAGCTCGTTGATCAACAGATGGTCATGGTTTCCTGACCATGGACATTGGATGTCATTGATAACGGGATCACATCATTAGGAGAATGATGTGATGGACAAGACCCAATCCTAAGCATAGCACAAGATCGTGTAGTTCGTTTGCTAAAAGCTTTTCTAATGTCAAGTATCATTTCCTCAGACCATGAGATTGTGCAACTCCCAGATACCGTAGGAATGCTTTGGGTGTGCCAAACGTCACAACGTAACTGGGTGGCTATAAAGGTGCACTACGGGTATCTCCGAAAGTGTCTGTTGGGTTGGCATGAATCGAGACTGGGATTTGTCACTCCATATGACGGAGAGGTATCTCTGGGCCCACTTGGTAATGCATCATCATAATGAGCTCAATGTGACTAAGTAGTTAGTCACGGGATCATGCATTACAGAACGAGTAAAGTGACTTGCCAGTAACGAGATTGAACGAGGTAATGGGATACCGACGATCGAATCTCGGGCAAGTAACGTACCGATTGACAAAGGGAATTGTATACGGGATTGCTTGAATCCTTGACATCGTGGTTCATCCGATGAGATCATTGTGGAACATGTGGGAGCCAACATGGGTATCCAGATCCCGCTGTTGGTTATTGACCGGAGAACGTCTCGGTCATGTCTGCATGGTTCCCGAACCCGTAGGGTTTACACACTTAAGGTTCGGTGACGCTAGAGTTGTTATGGGAAATAGTATGTGGTTACCGGTTGTTGAGTCCGGATGAGATCCCGGACATGACGAGGAGCTCCGGAATGGTCCGGAGGTGAAGATCGGTATATTGGACGAAGGGTATTGGAGTCCGGAATTGTTCCGGGGGTACTAGGCGATGACCAGCGTGTCCGAAAGGGGTTTCGGAGGCCCCGGCAAGCGTTGGGGGGCCTTATGGGCAAAGGGGAGAGGGCACATCAGCCCACTAAGGGGCTGAGCGCCCCTCCCACCCCATCTCACGTAACCAGGAGAGGTAGGGGCGCAACCCCTAGGGCAGCCGCCCCTCCCGGCTTGGGGGGCAAGTTTCCTAGGGGATGGGGGTGCCCAAACCCATCTAGGGTTTCCCTGTGGCCGCCGCCCCTCCCCTAGGGAACCCTAGAGCGCCTCCCCCTCCTCCCTTCCCCCTATATGTAGTGAGGGAGAGAGAGGGCAGCCGCACCCTTCCCCTGGCGCAGCCCTCTCCCTCCTCCAACACCTCCTCCTCCTCCGTAGTGCTTGGCGAAGCCCTACAGGAATACCACGAGCTCCACCACCACCATGCCGTCATGCTGTCGGAGTTCTCCCTCAACTTCTCCTCTCCCCTTGCTGGATCAAGAAGGAGGAGACGTCCCCGGGCTGTACGTGTGTTGAACGTGGAGGCACCGTTGTTCGGCGCTTAGATCGGAATCAACCGCGATCTGAATCGCTACGAGTACGACTCCTTCATCCGCGTTCTTGTAACGCTTCCGCTTAGCGATCTTCAAAGGTATGAAGATGCTCATCCTCTCCCTCTCTTGTTGCTAGAATCTCCATATATTGATCTTGGTGTTGCGTAGAAAATTTTAAATTTCTGCTACGTTCCCCAACAGTTGGAAGGGTGGTTGACAAGGATTTCTGGGTCACCCGCACGCAGTCTGTTCGCATGGCGCATGGATCGATGTTCGTGTGACCCCCGGGATGAATCCTCAGGCCACCGTGATGATGATGGACAGGTATGAATTGGGGGATATAGTTCTTCTGTTGTTTATTTTGAGCAATGTTGTACTACTAATTGATCGAGATTGTAATTGACATGTTTGCCTTGCTTATTGACATTTGACAGGTACATGGGGCTAAAGATGATCGCGGAGCGGCACAACAGAAGGCAAATGAACACAGGGGCGGACCCAGGATTGGGCCAAGCCCAGGGCCCATGCTGCTACAGTGCTGCTACAGTGCATAATGGGCTAGAGTCAACGAAGTAATTCAATCTCATGCCCCGGGGGGCCTGGATCGTGGATCCGCCACTGAATGAACACATCATCGTACAATGAACTGGAGGAGTAAAACCCTCTTCCAGTGCTTGCGAAACTGATCCAACACCAAACACCGTATTATAACAGCTAGATTACCCTTTTTGCTAGCGGTATATAACGTGTATATGTTGTACAGTGATAGCATATGCACGGGGAAAGAAATAGCATGACTTGCCTAGATATCACAATTTTTCATAGCGAATAGCATCTGCGGGGTGATTGCTGCTTTCTAGCACTGCTCTACGGCGATTAGTTACTGACCATGTACACGGGGATTTGCTAGTGGACATTACTTGCACCCTTATTTAACCGGAATAAAGCCTTTTCCTAACAAAGGACGGCTGAATTCGTGACTTTGCTACTCCCTTCGTTCCTAAATATAAGTCTTTGTAGAGATTTCACTAGATGAACCATAAATGGATGTATATAGATGTATTTTAAGTGTAGATTCATTCATTTTGCTCCGTATGTAGTCCATTTAGTGGAATCCTTACAAAGACTTATACTCCCTCCGTTCCTAAATATTTGTTTTTCTAGAGGTTTCAACAAGTGACTACATACGGAGCAAAATGAGTGAATCTACACTCTAAAATATGTCTATATACATCCGTTGTGGTAACCATTTGAAATCTCTAGAAAGACAATTATTTAGAAACGGAGGGAGTATCATGGATACAAATTTCTTTTCTAACTACGCTGTGCGCCGTATTAAACTATTATCAATGCTCTTCATCCGGTGCACACAACGCATTGGTAGTAGTATGTTTTTGCCAGTGGTATGTACTCTAAATACTCTAGAGTATATGTGATAATATGTATATACTGCACAGTGATAGGGGCATGCATGATGAAATCATGAGAGTTTTGCATTGCTTTGTTTCGTAGTAGTGCCAGTTACGGCGATTAGCTACCGACTATATACACCAAATGGATGCTGCTTGCGCTCTTGTCTACTCTGAAGAGAGCGTTCCCATGACAGCCGAATTTCACTCAGTTTTGGACTGACTTTTGTTGCTACCCTGGACCTGGAGATACAGTCTGCTCTGCTTTGCTGACCTTGAACTGCTTGATCCAGAACGTCTTGCGTAGAGAAAGACCAAGCTTGTGCGTCTCTTGAGGGTGTACAATGTAGCCGGCCGGCCGGCCGTGTCAATCCAACACCTCTGCTCTGTTTTCTTTGGGTCCTCTGAACTGATCTGATGGGAGAGGGCGAGGCGAGGGGCAGGCGGCAGCTGCTTCGTTTTCGCCATCTAGGCTTGGCCCTTGGGGACCGGCTGGTGAGACACGCGGGGGGAGGGTGGAGTGCTCTCTGTTCTTGCAACGGTTGGGGAGAAGATGGGGCTGGTTGGTGGGTGGGCCCCATGAGCTGGCCCCCGCAGGCTTATAAGAATTAAGCCCCTACCACCAGGGTCGATGTCAGTAGGGTTGCATAGCCTACTGTTGTTACCTATGGTGGTAGGGTGGACGGCAGAAGACGGTTCCATTTACTTGGGGCTGACGTGGATGAGTGGCATGTGTGGCGGTGGCTATATATACGCCATCGACGCTTTTTGACCAGTGAGTGAAAGGTCAGATCCCGAAATGGTTTTAAACATGGATTAGATTTTGATTTTCTTTGACAAAAGGGTCAAAATACAAAAAATTGCCCCGTGTTGGTTGCTTCGTGCGACTGCGACGCAATTAGGCGAAGGCGCGGCACGGAGATCCCGAAACGACTTGGTACTAGTGTACTGCATTTGGGAACTGGAAGGCGCGCGCACATGTTTTTCCCTCTGTGCGTGCAATGCAATGCACGGGGACAAGCTAGCCATGGCACCGTATGGGCGCCGGATTCTGGCGTTGGCAGCTGGGAGCTAGCAACTAGCTAACTTCATAACTTGCCTGCTTAACGTGGCCGCACTAATGGCAATGAAGGTCCTAGCAGTCCAGAGCTCAGCCTGACCGCTCCTCCCCACAGGCCGTGGCTAGCTTGGCCACGAGTGTTTGTCACGTGCATGTTGGCAATACTACTTGCGTATTACTTCCTCCGTTTCTAAATATTTGTCTTTTTAAAGATTTCAAATGAACTATCACATACGGATGTATATAGACATATTTTAGAGAAATTATTTACTCAAAACTACCACATTATGGGCCAGGGTAATGATCAAGACACATTCGGCGCAGCGCGACAAAACCACCAACAATGGGGCTAATCTATAACGCGGAGCACTGACGCTGTGTTTTAGCCCAGAAAACAGTCAATTCGACAGGTGGGTCCCGCCTGTCGGGCTGACGTGGCGCGTGTTGACGGACGCCGTTAGATGGCCGTTTGCTGAGGTGGCCGAAGGCCCCATCTGTCAGCCTCTCTCTGATTCCTCCCTCTCCCCCAGGCACCTTCTTCTCCACCAACACCACACAGCTCCGCCGCCGGAGACTTACCCCGGCAAGCCACCCCACCCCGACGAGCCTCCCCGGTGCCCCAGCCACTGGCCCGCGTGGATCCAACCCCGTACGCAGCCCTTGTTCCGCCTGGATCCGGCGAGGATCCATCCCGTCGCCCAAATTGTAGTGGATCTCGTCGGAGCTCAGGGTGTGGCAGCTGAACCTTGCGCGAGACGATGGGGACTCGGGAACGCGCACGCGAGCCGCGGTGCGCTCGGGCGGCGCGGACAGCAAGACTTGGAGATGCCGCAAATCGTGAGTTCATCATCAATGGCGGACGGCGGGGCGGTTTCTCGCGGACAGCCATGCTAAAGGAAGTGTGGCTTCGATTGGATGCAATCTAGAGCTTCGTGAGGAAGAGGAGGATCCGAGGAAGGTAGGTGGAGGCTGGGATACGCCGGAGTGGAAGATAGTGCAGCGGCGCTCTTCACCGGAGATGGAGAAGAAAGAGCCCGTGCCGGCGATTCCGGGTACCTTCCTGCTGATTTCCTAGCAAGGGGAGGAGCTTCGGCCGGCGGGGGTCCTTGGATGCGGCCATGAGCCAGCAATCACCAGGAACAAGCTCCTCTGTACACGCCGGCCATGAGCTCGTACAGGCGGTTGGTGGCTCCCCTGTACACGGGAGAAGGAGAAGCTAACCTTATCCTTTGAATATTTTATGTTTTCATCCTTCACGTTTCTCTTATTTACAAAAAAAGCCCCACTATCCTCTCGCTGTCTAACGGCATCCGTCAACACGCGCCACGTCAGCCTGACATGCGGGATCCGCCTGTCGGATTCGCTGTTTTCTGGGCTAAAACGCAGCGTCAGTGCTCCGCGTTACAGATTAGCCCCATTATTGGTGGTTTTTTGTGCCCTGCCTCAAATGTAGTACTGATTTGTTACCCTAGCCCATAATGTGGTGGTTTTGGGTAAATAACTCATTTTAGAGTGTAGATTCACTCATTTTGCTTTGTATGTAGTCATTTGTTGAAATCTCTAGAAAGACAAATATTTAGGAACGGAGGAAGTACATACTTTATTCGCATATATACATGGACAGATAGACTCTTCCCATCCCCTTGTGCAAAACGTGTACCTAGTGCAAGCTCGACGGCGACGTTCCAAGTCCAAGTTACTTGTCTCACACATCGATCCATCCGTCGAAAAAAGTCCAAAACAAACCTTAAAGTTGTAGATGAAAGCTAAATCAAACCCTGAACTTTGAATCCTGAAAATTTGCATTCCGAACTTGTAATCCTGGTCTATTTTAAACCCTAGACCTGTTTGGCATACTGAGAATAAGAAAGTTTTTGGCATTAGTGTAATGCCGAAAACTTTCTTATATTATGAGACGGAAGAAGTACTTTATTCGCATATGCATGGATAGATGGGCTCTTCCCATCCCCGTGTGCAAAACGTGTACCTAGTGCAAGCTTGCCGGCGACGTCCCAAGTCCAAGTTACTTGTCTCACGCACTGATCTATCCATCTCGCGCGCGCATGCTTCGTGGTAGTACATGCATGCACGCACGCACGCATGCTGATCCGTCCATCTCGCGGTTGCCGTGCGTGCGCCGACGCAGTTGGCTGGTTTGCACATTGATTACAGACATTTTCCACGCGAAAAAATTATCAGACTTTTTTTTTGAGGTGTGCGAAAAAATATTGGACATGCCAGCACGCACGCGCGCGCGCGCACTCGTCTCCTATGCGGCGCCCAGCGCCAGCGGTAGCCACCTCCCTGGAGCGAGCTACACGCACGCACGTAGCGTGGCCCAATGCCCATGCACCTCCGGCTACAGGTGCAGGACCGCGGCACGACGGAAGTACCCCTCGGTCGACCACGCGATGCGCGCGGCGTGCCCGATCGTCCGTCGACCAACCGCCGGCCGCCGCGACATTAACGCGGGCTCGCGGATGTTTACCGGTCGATCGGCGCATCGCTTTCAGATCGAGCTAGCCATTTTAAAAATTCGATTCCAGAGGTCGCAGATTGGTTTGGTCCCTCGACGCATGATCACTATTGCGCATGATGCTTCGACCGGTCTCGCGCTTCAGGATGGCCGGAGCAAGTGGCACTTAATTAAGCTCCGCTCGCCAACCAATTTGTTCCCGCCGGAGCTCGCTAGCTTCTTCAGCTTCAGCTGTCAGAGAGGGATGCCCTATTCGGCTCCGTCGCCATCGTGCCTGCACACGGAATTGATGGATCACCAATTAATGTGTATACATGTAGTTTTTGTGTCAAAGACATGGCTGGAAAACAACATGACCAAAAGATTGCAAACAGTATAGAACACTACTAAACTGAGCACGTAGGCTTGGAGATAGATATATATGGTCTAAACTTTAAGGACATCTTTAAATTAGACCCTCAAACCTCCGAAAATCCATAGGAGCGCTCGTCCTCGCCTGCTCATGTTATCGTTGCACGCTCATTTGCGTTGGGATGGGAGATTGGGCTCGTATTGAATGCCGTATATGCTGCAGCAAGCAACGCCCTAAACAATTAAGAATGCTGGTGCAGACCCACAGCACAGTACGTCCGTTCACTCACGACGTGAAAACAAACGTCTACAAATCTGTACTCACGGCCCATCAGACGGCATACGATCTGAACTTTAATATTGCTAAAAGGTGTGACTCCCAAAACGATAAAATTTAGAAGGTGTTGGGTTCGATTTTTGAGAGTGGCAATCTGGCAATTCTTTTATTTATTTTGTTTTTCACGAATAACAAAGAACAATTTGTCTAATTAATACTCTCGCTGATTCAAAATAAATGTCGTAGTTTTAGACTAAGCTTAGTTCAAAACTAGGACACTTATTATGGATCGAAGGGAGTATTGGATATGGATTATTATCGGAGAACAACATATTATTACTTTACCATACATAGCTTGGAAAGTACATATTTTATGATGTAAATCCCATCTTTGCTTAAAAAAGGTATTAATCCAAATAATTTTTTTATCCACTTTGCTTTGACTGAAAAAAATCTTGACCACACAAGTGCTACCACAGTGTGAAACTCATGTTGCAACCAAAAAGTCATATCTGCTCCTGAGCTCAAATGAGCTCGGGGTAACAGTAAAATCAAAAAAAAATGTTAAGGACTTCAAAAAATAATAAATATTTTTTTTGTAAAAAAACATTGATAACTGTTTTGAGTGTCTGAATTTTTTCAAGATGTCAAGATGTACGCGAGAATGTCAAGATATTAATCCACATAAAAAAATTTATCCACTTTGCTTTGACTGAAAAAATCTTGACCACACAAGTGCTACCACAGTGTGAAACTCATGTTGCAACCAAAAAGTCATATCTGCTCCTGAGCTCAAATGAGCTCGGGGTAACAGTAAAATCAAAAAAAAATGTTAAGGACTTCAAAAAATACTAAAAAAAAATTGTAAAAAAACTTTGATAACTGTTTTGAGTGTCTGAATTTTTTCAAGATGTCAAGATGTACGCGAGAATGTCAAGATATTAATCCACATAACTTTTTTTATCCACTTTGCTTTGACTGAAAAAAATCTTGACCACACAAGTGCTACCAGTGTGAAACTCATGTTGCAACCAAAAAGTCCTATCTGCTCCTGAGCTCAAGATTGTATGCACTTAGAATGTCAAGATGTACGCGAGAATCATTTTGTCAGAATTTTGTTACATTTCAAAATATGTTTAAACACAATTTAAAATCCAGGAGCATATGCTCCCATGTGCCAAAACGCCACTCTCGTTAGGTAGAATTTTAATACATAAACTTGCACTGGATGTACACATATATACATAAACTTGAAATTGACATAAATCGATCCTACAACTTGTGTTTCAGATACTATTGAGTACATTT
This sequence comes from Aegilops longissima, assembly GCA_021605205.1. Classification (NCBI taxonomy): domain Eukaryota; kingdom Viridiplantae; phylum Streptophyta; class Magnoliopsida; order Poales; family Poaceae; genus Aegilops; species Aegilops longissima. The sequence continues at coordinate 705,118,778 of CM038679.1, read as the reverse complement.
ATGTCATTGTCGTTAAGTCCCCATCAATACTTTTTGCATATGAGCCGTTATGGTTCACACCCTATCACTTGGACAAAAGTTGTTATGTGAAAACATCTGCATATGAGCATCTTCTAAAAGATGGGCTCACGGAATTTTCCATAACCGATCGACCAGGAAAAATGGTGATGAGAGAAGCACTCACACAGTAAACCCGAGCAACACACATTTTAGATTGAAGACAATTTTCCGGATTAAATATATATAGCATTACATAACATTAACCAGAAATAACATGTGGTGCAGTGGCTACTGTCGGACACGTGTGACACTCTTGAGTTCGAATCCAAAATAAAATATCACTTCAATTTTTTCAATCTAATGAAAAATACCAAAATCAAGAAAAAAACACACTTGTTCAAACCTTGATGCAGCGTTTTGGTTCCAAATCAATTATTCTTCTAAAGAGTCTCTACTCCTAATGTCTCAGTTGGTAGGTCGCATTCCGGGTTTTATTTTCGTCCTACCTCACCCGGTCTTTTTGGTACTTCTTTGGTACTTCCTCCCACCTCCCCCTCAGCTGTGAAAAACCAAGAAAACCCCATGATCGAGTCCCGCACACGCCGAACTCCGTCGTTATCTCTACTCCTAATGGAGCAGTTGGTAGCCTCGTACGGTTTATTTTGGTCCCACCACTTTCAACCGTTTTTTTTTTCGTCCCCTCCTCCCACCCCACTGGTTTAGTTTCGTGTCACCCTCTCACACAACGAAAAAAATTTAAACGGATCAGAACTTTCCATGCTGGCGCAAGTTATTTAATAATGTCTTTATGTGAAAGAAACAATCACGATCAATCTTTAAAGATCAAATCTAAACTAATTAGCCTTACCTTAAATTGCTCAATCATATTAATTAGGAAACAAAATAACCGATTTTAAGAAAATATCTACTCTTAATGGAGGGTATTACATACCAAACATAGGTACGTCATTAGCTCGCTTCCTTCCTTCTCTTCCCTTCGTCCCTCGGTCCCATGCTCGTGGCGCTGAAGTGGCATCGACAGCGATGGCGGCGAGGACAGCACGTGGCAGCCCTCGAAGCACGAACTCGACCGCACCTCGGGTCTGCCGTCTCCCAAGATATGGGTGAGTTCTCGTGATGCCCACCCTAAACCCCCACGCCCTACAAATTCCTCAACCTCTACCATCTCGATTTCGTCCATGCTCGATCCAAATGACGATGCAGCTCCGGCTGATTGACAATGGTGGTTCACCATCGTTCCTCTCAGCACCCACTCCGGAGGAACGACACGCCATGCCGATCGAACCCGGTCGAGATCACTCACCAAGATTGCTATTCGGAAGTTTTTGTCAAAAAGTGAAGAGTGAGCCACTTGTACAGGTGCAGGTTTTGTTTAAAAATCCAATTTGTTTATCCTTTTGTCGCTGAAATTGTTTACTAATTATGTCATTCGTCCCACCTCCTATGATTTTTTTGCTACCTCCTCCCACCTTCGCTGGTTTTTTGTAGATTTTTTTCGTCCCTCCTCCCACTTCATCGGTTTATTTTCGCGTCACCCTCTCACACAATGAAAGAAATCTGAAAAGATCGAACTTTCCATATTGGCGCAAGTTATTTGGTAATGTAGAATCAATCACGAATAATCTCTAAAGATCAAATCTAAATTAATTAACATTACCTTAAATCACTCAATCACATGATTCTCGAGGCCGATGCTTGGGCTGCGTCACTGGGTCGCGACGGTGCTGGGGGACGAGGACGGCGAGGCCGGTGCCATGCGGCACCGCGTTAGCCGCGCCGTGAAGGGGCGAAGAAGGCGGCTTCCAGCCCAGGAGTTGGTGCGGTGGAAGCGGCACTTGAAGGATCTGGCGTGGGTGGCGGCGCGAGCAGACGCTTGAAGCGGGCCCGTGGCGCGCCGGACGGCGCCGATGCTGACCGTGCCACCTCCTCCACGTATTCTTGGAGCTGTGGCTGACCCATTTACATGAAATTAATTTCCTCAGTTGTGACGGCAAATATAATACACATAATCCATATTGTTATGCACTAGCGCGTGTGTGTGAAATAGATGGATTATGGCCGCGTATCCAATAAGATGGATATGTGTGTGTGTTAGAGAGAGAGGGGAGGGGGAGAGAGAGTGAGGAAGAGGGAGGGAGAGTGTGTGTGTGTGAGAATTTGATGGTAAAGAAGGTCGCCAATGTCACTTGATATGTATGAGTATATTAATATTGAACTCTTAAAGTTAATGTGACCCCGTTGCAACGCACGGGCGTTCTTCTAGTATAAATAACGTCTTTCTCCACTATTGACAGAAACTTCCAGGTGGTGCAGCGGCTATCACTTTATTTTTGTATAATGGTTTTCCTTTCTTTCCTTGCTACTGGCAGGTGGGACTCACACGTAGGTATTGAGCGTGTGCCAGCTGAATTAACATAGAGTTAACGAACACCGGAAATGTAATCAAACGTACCTGAAATACAAATTGTAAGGCCGGCTCGTATCATTTTTTCAAAATTTATGTATGAATCTACACCGTAATTAACGACCAGGAGGCAAGCTATAAAAATGTAATTGATTCTTCAATAAGCATCAGAGGGAGGGTATACAGAAAAAAAGTCCAGTCAACCTGAGGTATCGTATTAAATGGCCCCACCCCTTGTTGGACACCTCATTCTGTAGGACCTGTACCACCAGTCCACCCGTACATCATGGTGGAATTCCTTCACGGCAATGCATCGTTCCGTCAAGTCGAGTATACGGTGCCACCACAGTGAATCCGCCATTTATCGTGCTAATACGAATCTGCATTTCCAGCAGTCATAACTGCCACCAGCCACGTGACCTTGCTCCATTCGCTCTTATACCAGGAGCGCGCGCGCCCGAGCACGCTATCGCCGCTCTCCTCAAACCTCCCACAAGTGTCTGGTCCGTGCTGTCCGGACGCAGTTTGCCATCCAACGCAGTCCTGTATCGGTCCATGCGCCGACACTTTCAGACATCCGATTTTCGCAAACCGAAAGCAAACAAAGGAGGACTTTAGGATGAGTCCGGACATCCGCCTACCCAATCAAAAGCCACCACGTCCACGCACCATCTCTACTCCACGTCCGCCCATGATAGCTACCATTTAGTAAATGCATTATGCTAATTGCAGCAGACAGCTAGCATTTTGGCGGAAGGTAGTACTACCTAGTATAGTTGGAGCACCTTCGCAGTAGCCATGATTTAGCCGGGCTAAATTTTGGCGGAAGCTACGAAAGCGCTCTGATTAGTGGCCTTCTGTTAAACTAAAAGCTACTAATTTTTTTAGGTTAATTGAGCCGGATATTTACAGTATAGGCTTAGATGATCGGATCCCGTATCAGTGTTCGAACCTGGTCTGTGGATAGATACGGTGTCTGATTTAAGAGTCAACGTTGGAGATGCTCTAAAGTAGACTTCAGAGGAAATTCCCAAGCCATAATTGTATGTACAGAGTTCCTGCATCCGTAACGGGACCGCTCGCACAAGCAGGACTGTAGGAGTAAGCCAAGTGAAGTGTATATACACACGCATGCATCTCTGTACGACTCGTCCCCCATGAATGGAGGGGCCCTCAATTAACTCTCATATAACAATAATACATGGCTCACATGCAGCAAGATTGTTTGCCACTAAATCTAGCTACAGTAAGCTCGTCTTCCTAATTTGTCCGTTATATTTTTGCCACTAAATCTAGCTACAGTAATCTCGCCTTCTGAATTTGTCCGCTATTGTGAGTTTTTTTGTTTTCCTTGGGCGCAATGGTACTGTTTCGCTTCTTTCCGGAAAAGAAAAGGCTGTCATCTTTGGGGATGAAAATGAATGAAGGCGCTGTCAGCTCTGCCATAGGAAAACATAGATCATCTGCAAAACCAGGGCTGCAGTTTCGAATTACCAACAGTTTAACAAAGCAAAAAACAACTGTTCGTGCCCATCTTCTCCATGGCCAGAAACCAGCCGCCTCACGCTCTCTCTTCTTCTCCTCAAGAGCGATATGATGCTGTAGTAATAACAATTGTACCACCCTTAAGCTTGCCCCAACTCAACGGCCGTTGGTGAAACGTAGCCCTTGATCAACACGTACACCGACTGTAGCCACCATTCATGATACGAAAGGACACACTAATTGAACACTGTTTCCGCCATCAATTAGGATAATAACAGTGTCTGGACGCACCACACAGATAAAATACACCTAACTTCCAGGCTCCATCAATTCTCAAGATACGCCAGATCGCCCAAGCCCTGGGGAAATGTCAGCACTCTCTGAGGGCAATGAAAATAGTAGTACTACAAGATCAATTAGGTGCCAAATTCATTTCAGTCTGAAAGTTGTTCTGGTGGCTTAGCAGGACCCCTGAATCATGTAAGTTCGTCAGCTCAACAAATTACTCCAAATTCATTTCAGTCTGAAGTTCTGGTGGCTTAGTACTACTTACCTTTACTGCCTACACGGCCACAGTAGACGTGTATGGAGGGCTGGAGTACTATTAATAATCCATGCGGCTGAATTTGTTTGGGTGCCAGAGATCGGGAAGGACGGATGGATGAATTCTCTGGTTGCTATCTGAAAGTGAGGTGCCCTGTGCAGAGGGCAAAGCTAGGCAGGCAGTTAATGGATGTAGCAGTACTAGCAAATTCGAAGAGTGCTGTAACTGTTCTGCTGTTGCCGTCTACGCACGCTCCACTGCTACGAGGATTGCAGCTCGTTCTAGCTCGTGGTGCTGTACTGTACATGTGCTCCTTAATGTACGTGATTGCAAGGAATACATACATGCTGGCCGATAAGTTTCAGGGCACAGTAACAAAGTCTGCAAGTGGAGGAGAAGACGCTAGAGAGGCAGCCCTCAAAAGATTTGAGTAGTCCTTGGTGTGGTGGATTTATTTCAAGCTGTCACATTTTTTGGAGTAGTCTTTTCTGAACCATTAATCTGCGATGTGACTTGACCAGTGCTTTCATTTGGAAGACTTGAGACTTGAGAAGTGATTAGTTTTACTTGAATGATATCACTCCCAAACTGTTCATCACTTGTGGCTCTGTGCATCCTTCATGTAGATGTCGGGGAAAACCCTCCTTTAAAAGACAGTTTCTCACTTGTCAGTTAATCGGCTCGACAATTTACAAACTTTATTCGCAAAAATAAAATAAGAATACAAACTTGTACTACCTACACGGTTAACCCACTGTAGTGGCGATAAACCGTGGGCCTGCATTTGTTGGGTACCAAAGATCGAAAAGGGATAAATAAATGCTCAGAGAGTGAAGTATCATGTGCAATGGGCGAAGATACGAGGGGCAGTAATGGATGTGCAGTAGTAAATTTGAACAGTTGTTTTTTTTTCGAAAAGGAGGAATACCCCCGGCCTCTGCATCTGGACGATGCATACGGCCACTTTATTGATTATTAACACAAGACCTTACAAAGTCGTACAACAAGAAGACCAAAGCCACCATCTTCGCAACCTCTGCCGCTACTCCTATCTAATCGATGAAGGGCGCTGATGGTCCGGCCTAATACCAAACAGACCTCGCAGCCAAACCTAACATCTCGAGACACGAGGTCCCAACCAGACTCCTTCCGGTATGGGCACCCACCATCCGGCGTGCTCGTCAACCAGGCCCCCTGCCGGGTATGAGGTCGCCGCAGCCACGCACCATCAATCCATCTTGAGCTGAATCTGTTGCATGAACCGTGCAGCCTCACGCCATCGACGCCACCACGACGCCGATACAGCGCCACCATCCCGCACTCGTCCATCATCACACGCCCACCGGCGAGACCCCGCCGCGCATGCAGCGAGACCCGCCGTTGTCGACGTGCGGATGCCACGCCGCTCCTCCTCTTGTCCCTCCACCAACACTTGCTCCAAAACGATGCCCCGGAGGGAGAACGACATCGAACGTCGCCATCGTCCGATCCGGTAGATCCGGATCAAGGTTTCCCACAGAGCCTTTCGATCGAGTTGACGTGACTGCAACGACTATGCCTCGAGAAGGAACGACGTTTGAGACGCCGCCATCGTCCGCCATGACCGCAGATCGACGCGATTTTCACCGGAGGCCACGGCGTCCGATCTCGCGGTTGGTGGAACGGAGCCCTCCGCCGAACCGGTGACGTTGCCGCCGATCCGATCCCACGCGCGCGACGCCTAATGGAGAACCCGATCTAGATCGAAGACGACCTCGACCAAACCTCGCCACCAAAGACCGCCACACGCGCCACCTCCTCCTAGCCCGATCGCCGCCGGATCCAGCCGTCCCGCCTCCGGAAGACCAGCCGGATGAGGCGCCCTTGTCCCCGATCGGCGGCACGCGCGCCGCCGAGGCGCGGAGGAAGGAGAATGCCCGCCGCCAGCGCGCTTGGCCGCCCGATGGGCGCCTCCGCGGCGGCGAGGGGAGGCGACGCTGGGAGGCGACGGCGACGGCGGCGGCGGCCGATCGATCTCCGAGGCGCTGCTGCTGATGCCGCCGGGAGCGGGAGGTGCGGGAGGGAGGATAGGAGGATCAAATTTGAACAGTTGTAGCATGTGATATGTTGTTGCCGTCTCCGCACGCTCTACTGCTGCGAGCCTTGTAGTTTGTTCTGGCTCGTGCTACTGTGCGTGTGCTCCTTGACGTACGCTGAATTAATGCTCGTCAACAGCTCCAGGGCACAGTTAATCTGCAGGTGGAGGAGAAGACCGCATTTGTTTTTGCCTTTCAAAACCGATCGGTCGTTTTTGAACCATAAAACTGATTAAACTACGATGGGACTTGACGAGTGGTTTCTTTTCGTTTCAGAAGACTTGAGAAGTGGCCAGTCTCACCGAGCTGGGTATAGGTTCTGGTGGCAGTGTTAAATGAGACCACTCCCAAACTGTTTCTTAGGGCATCCCAAGGCCGACTCTTAAATCCGTCTGCAGCAGGGTCCAGACGTGTTGCCATCCAACATGGACATGTATTCATCTGTCAACCGGTCCGAGCAGCAAGATGGACGGCCGTGGGGGTGCAGGCCCAGAGCGGCGCGGGCTGCGGGCGTCCACCACTGTTGTGGCATCGGCTGGTAGTGGTGGAGGCACAACAACTGACGGCTGGCGGGCGTGCTGGCTGGGCCCCAGTTGTTCCGGCGGCTTGACAGCACCGGGCGACGCGGGTTGGCATCACCAGTGAGCATTCTTGGCTGATGGTGGTGGTCCATGGGGTCTCCCTAGCCGGTGGACGGGTGTTCGTTGGTGGCCTCGTGTGGATTTGTGCCGGCCGCCAAGGATGGGTGACACAGGGGGTGTCCGATGGGGAGGTAGGCTGGAGGGATGGGCGGCGCCAATGTGGCCGGGCCACCCGTCGCCGACACAAGGGTGTGCTGGTCGTGGATGTGTCCGCTCGCCTTCCTCCCTCTTTTCTTGGTCGTGCGCGTGCTGATGCAACTCTGGCGATGTTTGAGGTGGGGCGTATCTTGTTGTTCCGTCGGTTGGGGGCTACCTTTTGGCTAGTCTTGGGGTGTCTGGATGCAGCGCGGTGGCTCTGGCAGTGGGAGTCTCAGTGTTCGTGGGCGGAGCGTATGTCTCAGGTCCGGGTAGGTAGCAATGGCCACTCGGATGGCATGGTTGTTGCTGGTGTTCGGCGTAGCTTAGGTGCGACAGAGGGGTGTGAGCACTGAGGTGTATTACTTGCCCAGTTTTTGTATTGGCCGATGGCGGGGGCCGCCGCTGATGTTGTTTCCTTCCTAAAGGCTCCGTCGCGGTTGTTCCCACTCCCTTTGTGATGCTCCGGGTGAAAACTTGATCTTCGGGATCGAACGGTGGCAGCTATCCATGGTCGTGCCCTTCTTGAGGCACCATCTTGGACTCCATGCTCCATCGTTGTCCCTCTCCCCTCTCCTCGGTGGTTAGCTCTTGGTGGAGGTCTCTACCGGCTTCAAGCGGTTCTTATTGGCACATCTGTAGTTTGCTTGGTGGTCGTTGGGGTGGTTTTGACGGTGCTCGACATCTATCTATCTTTCCCACGGTGTGTGCCTCTCTCTCTCTCTCTCTCTCTCTGTGTGTGTGTGTGTGTGTGTGTGTGTGTGTGTGTGTGTGTGTGTGGTTTGCTTGACAGTCGGTGCTTTATCTACAAAACAGGGCGAAGGTCTTTTTCAGTAATAACGCAGTCAGCCAACCATGTCTGAGAACGTTTACGATAACTTAAATGACGCAATTTATGCATCACATGTTCTATTACTTTTTTTTGGGAAGACCTGCATGGCTAGCTTTATTAATTTAAATAACGCTTACATCATCTGTTAAAATTTTAGCAATAAAACCAGGGAGTGATTCCAACCACACAGGCGGTGGATCAAAACATCCCTGTTGAGCTAACACATGAGCTACCATGTTCGATTCTCTATTACAATGTGCAATAAGAACCTTCCCGAATCATTCAACAAGCTTTAACATTCCTCATGAATTGGTTATGCAATCATACTAACACACCACATAAAGAAACTGCGTGAATAAACCATGTGTGGCCATTTCCCATAAGTTGCATCAAAGAACCATAAATCCCGCAGTTGCGCATGATGCAGTAGGCATCAGATTTGAATCCAATTGGGAAATTGTTCATGTTAAAATACCATCATGATCATGCATGAGCTTGGACACGAAGGCTCCCGCCACCATGGCCTAACCTTCTTCTGCTTGAGTTTTGTTCATAGAGTCTTAAATCAACCACTATGGGTATATGTTGAGGTGATTTTCAACCTTCACAAACTTTTCCCTGGCTAATCCATTGGAAATCCGCGAGTGACTCCAACTGTCAAGGAACAAGAACAACTCCAAGAGTAACAGGTCAACGAAGAATCTACAAGGGATTCGGTCAGTGGAATCTTGGATCAAGGTCTTGGGATTCTATTCTTCAAACTTAGATACTATTAATGTGATTAGGGACTTAGAATGTGCTAGATCTAATTTTCATGATAAAGCTGATATATGTGTTGGTGAGGATAATAGTCCTGTAAAAAATTGCATTGGGAAAGAAAGGGAAGGGGCCTGGATGATGATTTAACTCTGGTGGTATCCAAATCTAGTTTGAAAACGCAGAAGAAGATGGAAAAGATGAGGAACAGGAAAGATAAACAAGTTCTTGTGAGGAGTGGTGGTATTCAAACCAGAGGTATCATAAAAAAGGGTCTGACAGCTGCAATCAATCATGCTTTGTATGGTGGAAATCTCACAGCCAGACAAAGAGAAAGAAATAAAAAAAATATCCAATGATAGGTCTCATTTGGAATTGTATGGGGTGTACTAAGAAAGGGTTGGCTACTTACTTACATGAAATTATAAGAGACCATGAGGTTGACTTTGTGGGGTTACAAGAGAAAATGAAGAGGAATTACTCTCCCAGTTTTTCAGAAAAATTGATCCTCTTGATCAAATTTCATGGCACTGGATTCCAGCTAGAGGCAAATCAGGAGCGGTCCTTGGGGGTGCTAAATCATGTAGATTTGACATCATTGGGACTTCTCAAAGGGATTTTCATGTTAAGATACAACTTTTTGTTCATGTTAAGATACAACTGTTTGGCATCAAGCTGCCGGCACATTGGGCTAGGGATTTGACATTCGGTAGTAGTACATGGCAAGACATGAAATTCATAGCTTCGAGGTCTACCGCCAAAGCCTGTGGTGGGGTCAGCGGGCGTTGACAGAAGTTTACCGTCGTTGACCTTGACGGTAGCCAACATATTTCTACCGACTACCGCCAGCAGTAGCAAAAAGGTTAGACCCAAAAATATTTACGGAAACGGGTTAGGTCATGCTAAACGTCGTCAAAAGGGTCAGAACGGTGAGTCGGACTTGGGGGCGGTCAGGCCCGTTAACCGCAGTGCATTAAACCCACGCACAGAGCACCGCTCGCACACCGCCACGATCGACCACGTCGCCCCGCCGCCGTACCCGTGCGCACATGCTCTCGGCCATCGCCGCACTCCCTAGAGCAGCCACTCATTTCCCGCTCCACTCGCCGTGCGCGGCGCCTATAAAGCTCCCGTGACCCCCCTCGCTCTCTACGGCGTGCGTGCGCTAGACACGAGACAAAACACTAGAGCTCTCAGGCAGAGATCGACCGTCGACTCGAGCGCGATGGACGCGGCGGCGCAGGCGGGGAGGAGGGGTTCGTCGGAGGTGAGGGCGGAGGGGCTGATGCGGGGCGCGTGCGCCGCCCTGGCGACGGCGTCGGCGCTACTCATGGGGCTGGACACGCAGACGGAGACGGTGCTGCTCATCCGGAAGAAGGCCACCGTCAAGGACGTCCACGCCCTCTGGTGAGTTCTGCTTAGCTAGCTAGCACGTACGACCGTGGTATGTGTCGTGTGATCGTCTGATCGATCGATCGAGCGCGTAACGTGTGTACTTGCAGGGTGCTGACGGCGGCGGCCGGCGCGGCGGCGGGGTACCACCTGCTGCACCTGCTCCGGTGCCTCTACCTCGGCCGCTTCGCCCACAACCCCTGCCGCAACAGCAGGGCCCTGGCCTGGGCTTTCCTCCTCCTCGACAAGGTACGTACTACTCCGATCACTCTGCTCACGCCTCCGGCCCTGAATGTTTCTTCTGCACAGTCTCCAGTTCGGTATCCATGATCGGCCAGTCCCTCTGTCACTTTGGGTTTCACATATATTTCAGCCACAACCGGAATCACGGAATTTCAGTGGTTTTCAGTTTGTGTCCAAAACATTCGCTTGAAATTCAACAAAAAATGGTAAACTCGAAAATATTTGAATCCTGAGTACTAATAAGGAGACCGCTGAAATATTTTGACTGGAAGGTAAATATATATTTTTTTTAGCGCGTGCTGAAATCATTGAAATTGGGTGAATTTCATCTACGTCTCACTGAAAATGAAAGCCATCACTGTTACCCTGTACTCATTTCCGCTCGACACACTAGATACCGTTCTGTGCCCGGCGCCTAATTAATCAACACAGGGAGTAACTACACAATAACATGCATGAATTCTGATCAGCACCGGTGAATTAAACAAGATAGGCACTAACTGGGCAGCTCATTGATCGCCCGACGGCGACCGGACCAACAACCTTCAATTCCGCGACAGGAATAGGAAACAGTTTTCAGAGGCTACGCATAATTAACAGTTAGCACTGAGCTATCGTGTGATCGATCGGTCCCGTCGTGATAACAACGATTCTACTGCAAATGGTGACCAGCATCCTCCTTTCTCGCCGTCACCGTTGCCATCCACCAACGGCTCCTCACGGCAGGTCTCCCGGACTGGCAAATCAGACCAGGACAGTGCGGTGAACTGCTGCGTTAACTGTTGCAGCTGCACCGCTGTTTCTCATTCATGCTTCCATCAATGCGTACGTCGAGGGCCATCCCAAATCATTTTTGGTTCCCCATCGGAAAAGATCGGCGCATTCAAGCTCCAAGTGCCTGGCCTGGTGCTGCACATGCATCTCCATCCAATTATGTGCAGCTGATTTACAAGATAAATCAAGTTTACGTGTGCCATGCATGTCGATAATCTATTTTATTTATAAATTTGGTCAAACATACAAGCTCTTAAGTTTCTTATACAAATAAAGTACTCCACGCTAATTAGGTTAGTCTACAACCATGCGTGTTTTTAGGTAAACTATTTATGGTCTCTTTCTTGATCTTACACTGTTTGTGGATAGCATATTCGTTGTCGTGTCAAGACGGAGCAACCAGCTACATCTTCAGTTATCTATAGCTAGAATTATGGTTTATCCCTATTTCCCTTTGGATACTATTCATAGCTAAAACTATCTTTTCTGAAAAAAAAAGGGAGGGCAAGAATGTCTTTTTTGTCTCTGTCAATTTAAACTGAATTTGGATTTCAAATTTTCGTAAATGATAAATCCTGAAAGTTCGGATTTTAAGCATGGCAACGCGAACATTTTTCATGCCAACTTTAGTTCACACGAGAGGTTGGCAAACATGGCAATTTTTAGACAAAAAATGAATAGGAACAAAGTTGTCATGTCTTAACAACTAAACTTGCCACCTCGCGTCAACTAAAGTTGTCATGAAAAAACTTTCGGGGTGAAGTGCTTAAAATCCGAGCGTTCGGGATTTATCGGGGTCTAAATTTTATGGGATTGTAGACAAATCTCTTATTGACTTGCTCAATTTTTTCCCAAAACTTTCACTTTCACAACTTTGTAGGATATTACCGTGCATTCGTAAGACGACAAATACTCTGCTTGTAGCATTGGAGCTCTTCTAATCTCTTTTCACATGTAGACACAAACACGCAATTTCTACAAAAAAAGAAAAAAGCCGCGAAAACAATCTAGCCATACATAGTAGTAGGACCCAAATGGTAAATGAGGTACTCAATCCGCGGCACAAGTCATATGGGTGGGTGGGTTAGTAGCTCACAAATTTAAGAGAGGCTGAGATATGGCCTGCCACATTGACCATTTTTGCTACAAATTTAAGAGTTGGCTGTGATTATTCCAGGATATATTCCCTTGGGTTAACTGCTTAACTTGCTGCTCCCTCTGTAAAGAAAAGAACACCTTACTACTGCTGAGTTAACAGGGTCAAAATGCATTCATCGAGTTAATCTAGTGGAATTATGATCTGAAAAACCACGTAAAACTAACTGTATGTGCCTGATGACGTGCGCGGTGCAGGGGTGCGCGTACGTGACGTTCGCGGCGACGGTGGCGGCGGCGCAGGCGTGCCTGATCGCGCTGGACGGCGCGCAGGCGCTGCAGTGGAACAAGGTCTGCAACATCTTCACCCGCTTCTGCCAGCAGGTCGCCGGGAGCCTCGTCTGCGGCGGGCTCGCCGCCGCCGGCACCGCCGTCCTCTCCGCGCTCTCCGCCCGCAACCTCTTCCGCCTCTACCCGTCGCTCTCCCACCCGCACCCGCACCCGCACCGCTCCTCCTCCACAAAGTAGGCGGCCCGGCCCATCGACCCCGGCAGTACCACACCACACGGTGGGCTCCCGATGATAGCTAGCTAGTGCTCTTGGGCCGGAAAGAGACACTCGGCCCGGCATCGCCCAAGTGACTACTTTTTCTTGGGCTTCTCTTCTGTTTCGTTATGTTGCTAAGAAGACTGCTCTAAAAAAAATTAGTGTGAGAAGTCGTGACTGTGTACTGCAGTAGCGTATTTGCCGAACAAAAGTACACGTATCAGTGTGTTTGTATGTACTCCCTCCGTTCGAAATTACTCGTCCAAGAAATGAATGTATCTGGATGTATTTTAGTTATAGATACATCCATTTTTATCCATTTTTGTGATAAGTAATTTCGAACGGAGGGAGTATGTATTCTCCGTGTAAGTTCATAGACTGTGTAATCTCCTCCAGCAACTTATGAGCCTTCGTGGAACCAGTATTACTCATATCAGTCGATCCCAGAATAAAGTCAAGCAATTGTTTAGCTAATTGTGCTCGTTTAGAAGTTTTTTTTTTAGAAAAGGACTCGTTTAGAAGGTAAGAAGGTAGAACTATGACTTGGTTGGGTTATCAACCACCAAGAGCCGCTGAGCTGTCTTTAGCTGATTGTAATCATGTCGGTGATTGAATAATACAAGTGTTCTACTCGCAAAAGAAAAAACAGTGAAAAAAATCCCCGCAAAACTGTCTCATTTGCGTCGCGCAAGGACTGGACTAACTTCCGACTAGTCGGAATTTAAACAACAAATCAGAACGATCCTAACCTAGCTAATCATCCATCGCTAAAGAAAACACATGCAATCCCGTCTCTTATCCCTAGCGCATCTGCATGCCCGTGCATGCAGCGTGGTTGACACGTGCTTGAAACTAATAAAAATTAGGATGATGTCAGCAAAGATTCTTTTTATTTCAAAACTTTAAAAATACTTTGTACATAGCTCAAACCGTCGCTCCGATTAAAAAAATGTTTTCACATAAAAGATTCGTCGCGACGAGACCTTCAAAACTAGATCCATAGTTGGTATGTTCCGACGACTTTTTTTTGGGTAAAAAGTTACCACATGTGTCCTACGCAACTTATCATGCGAGTTGAGATAAGTTATCATGTTGATTACACAGAAATCATCAAAGCTTAAACATGATTCCTCCAACATTCTTTGCACGCAAAAAAATGTCAGAACATATCAACATGAGATCCAATTTTGTAGGTCTCGCCGCGGTGGAATTTTTATGTGAAAATATTGTTTCGATCGGACCGATATTTGAGCTATAAAACATTTTGAAGTTTTAAAAATATTGGAGAATCTAGGATGATATCAAATTTTCCTCCTCTAATGCATGCATACATGTGTAATATAGGTTATCAGCTCTGATGTGTGTGAATTATCATGCTACTTACACGGGAGTTGTCGGGGATGGGGTGGGGTGGGTGGGGTATGTTTTTAATAAAAAAATCTCTTGGGTCTAAAGTTACTGTGTTGTTTTTACATATTTTATCATCTTTGGTGTGCGTAAATTATCATGCCATTTGCACATAGGTTATTGGGAGGAGGGAAAGATGGTTTCAACAACTCTCCCCCTCCCGTGTCAAAGTTATCGTGATGTTTATACATAAGTTATCAAGTCTGTGGTGCATACATTACCACGCAATTTACACATAAGTTATCAGGTATGTTATTTACCAACTTTTTTCTCAAGTCAAAAGCTATCGTGGTGTTTGTACATAGGTTACCGTCTATGCTGTTTCTAAATTTTCATACTATCTAGACAAAAGTGGTCAGACATATGTTTACAATAGCTTTTTCCCTGGGTCAAAGGTTACGGCGGTGTTTATACATAGTTTATCATCTTAGATGTGGTATATTACCATGATATTTACATAGAAGCTACCGGAAACATGTTTTCAAACAACTTTTCCATGTTGGGTTATCATGTCTGTGATGTGTTAGTCATCATGTTATTTGCATAAAAGTTACCGTGTTATGTCTCAACGACTCCCCCACCCCACTCCGGCCAACAAAGTTATCATGACCGAGGTACATAAGTTATCAGGTCTGCATGTATGAATTTTGGAATTTTGGTCGTGGAAAAAAATCTGGTGGAATTTTGGTAGGGGTTAATAGTGATTGTTTTGAGGTGTTACAGGTGGGAAAATGGGTTTACTTTGTCAAAATACATCTGTTTGACAAGATAGCTAAATTTAGCTGGAATCTAGTCACAGTTTATGGAGATGCACAAAAAGATGGAAAGACAGCCTTTCAAGCTGAACTTTCCAGATTCTATCAGGATAACCCACAACCCTGTGTGATTGGAGGTGACTTTAACCTAATTAAAAATAGCTCAGAAAAAAAGCCTGGGGGAGTGGATCATTTTAGTTTTGTCTTTAACGCAATCATAGAACATGCTGGTCTCACGGACCTCCCTTTGAATGGGAGGAAATATACTTGGGCCAATAATTTACGTGAGCCCACATATGAGAAATTGGACAGAATTTTGATCTGCCCAGACTGGGAAGATAAATATCCCCTAGCCATGGTAACTGCCATGGAAAGGGAAATTTCTGATCACACCCCCCTCCTCTTGGATACTGGAGAGCATAAGAAAACCCAGCCTATTTTCATATTTGAAAATGCCTGGATGCATATGGAGAGTTTTAGAGAATTTGTGGAAAAAATTTGGAATATTAAATATAGAGGATCCAGCTTAGACATTTGGCGGAGTAAATTGAGAAATATCAGACAAAAAATCAAAGGTTGGATAATCAATGCTAATGTTGTATACACGAAAAGGAAAAAAGAACTACTTGGTGAAAGGACATGCGGTGCCCCCATGTGTGGTTTTGGTAATTGATGACATTCTCTATGGACTAATGGTTGCCTTGAGTTTATTTGAAGGTTTTGTCCATAGGCTTTTCTTGGAGTACATGTGTTGGTTTCAAGGAGAGTTTTGTGTCGACCAAGGTGCTATTCAAGGAATTATCCAAAGATTGGTCATGTGAGTGTTGAGCTTATTGCAAGCATGTCTTGAAGAAGAAGATTGTGTGATCATTCATGTTTACCTTCAAGACATCATCCAAACGAAGAGAGTTGGAAAGATTCAAGGTTGATCAAGACTAAGTCAAGAGTGAATCAAGTTGATCAACTCACAAAGCGTAGAAGATGTACCGAGAGGGATTAAGTGATCCCATGGTATGGTAAGCATTGTCCATTATGCTTTGTGTGCTAACCCATGTCTTCGTGAGAGTTCTTTGTGGGGTTAGGTTGCGGTGTGCAAGTTCAAGTGATGCATCACGAAGAGATCAAGTGCTTGAAGCTTGCCGTCCATTGTGGTGACAATGGACTTGTGAAGATGAGCGAAGAGAGGCTCACCCACGAGAGTATGGGGAGCAATCAACTAGTCTTCTTGAGCCAACGCAATCAAGAAAGGTGGTCCAACTTGAGGGAGTCAAGATCGTCATCGTCTAGCTCAAGTGGACCATGTGCAAACAAAGGTTTGCCCTTGATAGGTTTTCTAGTTTACCGGTCTCATGATGGTAGTTGGGAGACCGGGTTATAGGATCGATTGCCGTACTATCCAGGGGGGCTCTCGATGAGTAGCTTGATCGTATCATTCGTAGAGAGCTCAAACCATTGCATCCTTGCATCATCTTTTTGGATTCTTGTTTGGTTCTTCTCCTTGTGAGATTTGGAGCTTATGGTCATTTTTATGACAAGCTCGAGTTCATCAAAAACGGAGTTCTCATGCATCTTCTATGATGTTTTCGATGTTGGAGGGTATGCCGGTTCTTCTCGGTTGGAGGTTTCACTCCTTTGTTTGCTAAGCATACCTCCCCTGCCTCTTCTTACTATAACCAGTCGCTGTTTTGATGCTACTCGTTGTCTTGTTTCAAACAAGCTTGAGTTTTCTCAATTCGAAGCTCATATGAAGAAGTTATGGCAGTTCTGGTTTTCCTTGGAGTATTCTTTGTTTTCGTGGTTGTGGCTTAAGGTTGGTGCCAGCGGTAGTACCGTGACCCTCAGCGGTAGTACCTTGAAGCTCCCCAGTGTAGTACCGCTCTCGGAGTGGTAGTACCGCTCAAGCGGTAATACCGCTCTCCGAACGGTAGTACCGCTTGGGAGTTTCGCCGTAGTACCGCTGTCGTCTGGGCTACTTCGCCTCGATTCTCAAACGAAGTTTTTCGTGTCGGGTTTTGCGGCACTAGTAGCGGCAGATAAGCGGTAGTACCGCTCGAGCGGTAGTACCGCTCTTCCTAGCGATAGTACCGCTCTGGGCTGAGGCCTTGACCTTCTCTTCAGCAGTAGTACCATTGGATAGGAGCGGTAGTACCGCCCTCAGCGATAGTACCGCCCTTCCTAGCGGTAGTACCGCTCTGTGCGGGATTTTCGGTGGGGTAACGGTTGGATTTTGCCCTCCTATAAAAGGGGTCTTCTTCCCATTGAACCTAATCCTTTGAGCTCGTGTTCTTCCCCATTGTTGACCTTCTCCGAGCTTGCTATCTCTCAATCCCTCCATGGATTCTTGCTAGTTTTTGGGGAAAAGAGAGAGAGATCTAGATCCACATTTCCACCAATCACTTTCTCCTCTATGTGAGGGGAACCCCTTGGATCTAGATCTTGGAGTTCTTGGTGTTCTCCTTCTTGTTCTTCCTCTCATTTTCCTCCCTAGCATTAGTTGCTTTGGTGGGATTTGAGAGAGAAGGACTTGGCACTCCGTGTGCCCTTGCCATTACATTTGGTGCATCGGTTTGAGTTCTCCACGGTGATACGTGGAAGTTACAAGTTGAGAAGCTTATTACTCTTGGGTGCTTGGTGCCCTTGAGCTTGTTCCTCTTGGGTGCTTGGGCGCCTAGGCGGTTAGTAGTGTTCGGAGCTCAATCATTGTGGTGTAAAGCTCCGGCAAGCGTCGGGTCTCCAATTAGGTTGTGGAGATCGCCCGAGCAATTTGACGGGTTCCGTGACCGCCCCAAGGGTTGCCAAAGTGTACTGGTTCGGTGACCGCCCCAAGGGTTGCCATTTATGCGGGTTCGGTGACCGCCTCAAGGGTCCCTTAGTGGAATCACGGCATCTTGCATTGTGCGAGGGCGTGAGGAGATTACGTGGCCCTAGTGGCTTCTTGGGAGCATTGTGCCTCCACACCGCTCCAAGCGGGATTAGCATCCGCAAGGGTGTGAACTTCGGGATACATCGTCGTCTCCGCGTGCCTCGGTTATCTCTTACCCGAGCCCCTTTACTTATGCACTTTACTTTGTGATAGCCATATTGTTCTTTGTCATA
This sequence comes from Aegilops longissima, assembly GCA_021605205.1. NCBI lineage: Eukaryota > Viridiplantae > Streptophyta > Magnoliopsida > Poales > Poaceae > Aegilops > Aegilops longissima. The sequence goes on along the minus strand of CM038679.1, from coordinate 705,100,577 downwards.
TATCTTGCTATCACATAGTGACTTATCTTGCTTAGCATAAGTTGTTGGTGCACATAGGTGAGCCTAGTTGTTGTAGGTTTTGTGCTTGTCAAATTAACCGTTAGGTTTATTCCGCATTTGTTCAAGCCTAAACCGTAATTATTTTAAAGCGCCTATTCACCCCCCCCTCTAGGCGACATCCTCGATCTTTCACTTGGATTATTAGATGAGATGGACAAGAATGCTGAGATCAGAGGCCTTAGTGCCCAAGATAGAGAGATTCAGAAAGCCTTTAGAAGAGAACTGAAAGACATTCTTAAAATGGAAGAAATCAAATGGCTGCAAAGATATAAAGACAGAGAGATTAGAGAGGGAGACCCTAATACTAGATACTACCATGCCAAGGTTAATGGGAGGAGAAGAAAAAACAGAATCACTACTTTGGAACATGAGGGGGAATCCATTGAGGGGGATGTTAAAGTCATGGAACATGTAACTGATTACTACAAAAAAATTGTTTGGACAAGCTGATAATGTTGGAAATATGCCCTAGAGGCAATAATAAATTAGTTATTATATTTCCTTGTTCATGATAATCGTTTATTATCCATGCTATAATTTTATTGACAGGAAACTCAGATACATGTGTGGATACATAGACAACACCATGTCCCTAGTAAGCCTCTAGTTGACTAGCTCGTTGATCAATAGATGGTTACGGTTTCCTGACCATGGACATTGGATGTCGTTGATAACGGGATCACATCATTAGGAGAATGATGTGATGGACAAGACCCAAACCTAAGCCTAGCACAAAGATCGTAGTTCGTATGCTAAAGCTTTTCTAATGTCAAGTATCATTCCTTTAGACCATGAGATTGTGCAACTCCCGGATACCGTAGGAATGCTTTGGGTGTACCAAACGTCACAACGTAACTGGGTGGCTATAAAGGTGCACTACAGGTATCTCCGAAAGTGTCTGTTGGGCTGGCACGAATCGAGACTTGGATTTGTCACTCCGTGTGAACGAAGAGGTATCTCTGGGCCCACTCGGTAGGACATCATCATAATGTGCACAATGTGACCAAGGGGTTGATCAGGGGATGATGTGTTATGGAACGAGTAAAGAGACTTGCCGGTAACGAGATTGAACAAGGTATCGGTATACCGACGATCGAATCTTGGGCAAGTATAATACCACTAGACAAAGGGAATTGTATACGGGATTGATTGAGTCCTTGACATCGTGGTTCATCCGATGAGATCATCGTGGAACATGTGGGAGCCAACATGGGTATCCAGATCCCGCTATTGGTTATTGACCGAGAACGTCTCGGTCATGTCGCATGGTTCCCGAACCCGTAGGGTCTACACATAAGGTTCGATGACGCTAGGGTTATAAAGGAAGTTTGTATGTGGTTACGAATGTTGTTGAGTCCGGATGAGATCCGGACGTCACAAGGAGTTCCGGAATGGTCCGGAGGTAAAGAATTATATATGGGAAGTCCTGTTTTGGTCACCGGAAAAGTTTCGGGTTTTATCGGTAATGTACCGGGACCACCGGGAGAGTCCCGTGGGTCCACCAAGTGAGGCCACCATCCTCGGAGGGCTGCATGGGCCAAGTGTGGGAGGGACCAGCCCGGTGGGCTGGTGCGCCCCCAAGAGGCCCATGCGCCAAGAGATAAGGGAAAGGAGAGTCCTAAAGGGGAAGGCACCTCCTAGGTGCCTTAGGGAGATGGACTCCTCCTGGCCGCACCCTTCCTTGGAGGAAGGGCCAAGGCTGCGCCCCTCTCCCTTGCCCCTATATATAGTGGAGGGGAGGGAGGGCAGCCGCACCTGAGTCCCTGGCGCCTCCCTCCCTGCAGGATTGCCACGCTCCTCCACCACCACCACGCCGTTGTGCTGCTGCTGGATGGAGCCTTCCTCAACCTCTCCCTCTCTCCTTGCTGGATCAAGGCATGGGAGACGTCACCGGGCTGTACGTGTGTTGAACGCGGAGGTGCCGTCCGTTCGGCACTAGGATCTCCGGTGATTTGGATCACGACAATCGACTCCTTCAACCCCGTTCTCTTGAACGCTTCCGCTTAGCGATCTACAAGGGTATGTAGATGCACTCTCCTTCCCCTCGTTGCTGGTTTCTCCATAGATAGATCTTGGTGACACGTAGGAACAATTTTGAATTTCTGCTACGTTCCCCAACAGTGGCATCAGAGCTAGGTCTATTGCGTAGATTCTTTGCACGAGTAGCACACAAAGTAGTTGTGGGCGTTGATTTTGTTCAATATGCTTACCGTTACTAGTCCAATCTTGTTTGACGGTATTGTGGGATGAAGCGGCCGGACCGACCTTACGTACACTTACGTGAGACAGGTTCCACCGGTGACATGCACTTGGTGCATAAGGTGGCTAGCGGTGCCGTCTCTCCCACTTTAGTCAAAACGGATTCGATGAAGAGGGTCCTTATGAAGGGTAAATAGCAATTGGCATATCACGTTGTGGTTTTGCGTAGGTAAGAAACGTTCTTGCTAGAAACCCATAGCAGCCACGTAAAACATGCAAACAACAATTAGAGGACGTCTAACTTGTTTTTGCAGGGTATGCTATGTGATGTGATATGGCCAAGAAGAATGTGATGAATGATATGTGATGTATGAGATTGATCATGTTCTTGTAATAGGAATCACGACTTGCATGTCGATGAGTATGACAACCGGCAGGAGCCATAGGAGTTGTCTTTATTTATTGTATGACACGTGTGTCATTGAACACCGCCATGTAATTACTTTACTTTATTGCTAACCGGTAGCCATAGTAGTAGAAGTAATAAGTTGGCGAGACAACTTCATGGAGACACGATGATGGAGATCATGATGATGGAGATCGTGGTGTCATGCGGTGACGACGATGATCATGGAGCCTCAAGATGGAGATCAAAAGGAGCAAAATGATATTGGCCATATCATGTCACTTTTTGATTGCATGTGATGTTTATCATGTTTATGCATCTTATTTGCTTAGAACGACGGTAGTAAATAAGATGATCCTCATTAAAATTTCAAGAAAGTGTTCCCCTAACTGTGCACCGTTATGAAAGTTCGCTGTTTGAAGCACCACGTGATGATCGGGTGTGATAGATTCTTACGTTCACATACAACGGGTGTAAGCCAGATTTACACACGAAACACTTAGGTTAACTTGACGAGCCTAGCATGTACAGACATCGCCTCGGAACACAAGAGACCGAAAGGTCGAGCATGAGTCGTATAGTAGATACGATCAACATGAAGATGTTCACCGATGATGACTAGTCCGTCTCACGTGATGATCGGACACGGCCTAGTTGACCCGGATCATGTAATCACTTAGATGACTAGAGGGATGTCTATCTGAGTGGGAGTTCATGAGATGAACTTAATTATCCTGAACATAGTCAAAAGATCTTTGCAAATTATGTCGTAAGCTCGCGCTTTAGTTCCACTGTTTAGATATGTTCCTAGAGAAAATATAGTTGAAAGTTGACAGTAGCGATTATGCGGATAGTAGAAAGCTTATGTCCTTAATGCACCGCTTAGTGTGCTGAACCCCAATCGTCGTCTGTGGATGTTGCGAACATCGGACATACACGTTTTGATAACTACGTGATAGTTCAGTTAAACGGTCTAGAGTTGAGGCACCAAAGGCGTTTTTGAAACGTCGCGAACATATGAGATGTTTGAGGGCTGAAATTGGGATTTCAGGCTCGTGCCCACGTCAAGAGGTATAAGACCTCCGACAATTTTCTTAGCCTGCAAACTAACGGAGAAAAGCTCAATCGTTGAGCTTGTGCTCAGATTGTCTGAGTGCAACAATCACTTGAATCGAGTGGGAGTTGATCTTCCAGATGAGATAGTGATGTTTCTCCAAAGTCATTGCCACCAAGCTGCTAGAGCTTCGTGATGAACTATAACATATCAGGGATAGATATGATGATCCTTGAGGTATTCACGATGTTTGACACCGCGAAAGTAGAAATCAAGAAGGAGCATCAATTGTTGATGGTTGGTGAAACCACTAGTTTCAAAAAGGGCAAGGGCAAGAAGGGACACTTCATGAAACGACAAATCAGTTGCTGCTCCAAAGAAGAAACCCAAGGTTGAACCCAAACCGAGACAAAGTGCTTCGTAATAAGGGATCAGCCATCGGAGCAGAATTACCCTAGATACTTGGTAGATAAGAAGGCTGGCAAGGTCGATAGAAGTATATTGGATATACATTATGTTAATGTGTACTTTACTAGTACTCCTAGTAGCACCAGGGTATTAGATACCGGTTCGGTTGCTAAGTGTTAGTAACTCAAAATAAAAGGCTACGGAATAAACGAAGACTAGCTAAAGGTGAGCTGACGATGTGTGTTGGAAGTGTTTCCAAGTTTGACGTGATCAAACATCGCATGCTCCCTCTACCATCAAGATTAGTATTAAACCTGAATAATTGTCATTTGGTGTTTGCGTTGAGCATAGACATGATTGGATTATGTCTATCGCAATACAGTTATTCATTTAAGGAGAATAATGGTTACTCTGTTTATTTGAATAATACCTTCAATGGTCTAGCACCTAAAAGGAATGGTTTATTGAATCTCGATCGTAGTGATACACATTTTCATGCCAAAAGATATAAGATAGTAATGATAGTTCCACTTACTTGTGGCACTGCCATGTAAGTCACATTGGTATAAAATGCATGAAGAAGCTCCATGTTGATGGATCTTTGGACTCACTCGTTCTTGAAAGGTTTGAGACATGCAAACCATGTCTATTGGTGTATACACATGACGAAACTCCATGCAGATGGATCGTTTGGACTCACTTGATTTTGAATCACTTGAGATATGCAAATCATACCACATAGGCAAGATGACTGAAAAGCCTCGTTTTCAGTAAGATGGAACAAGATAGCAACTTGTTGGAAGTAACACATTTTGATGTGTGCAGTCCAATGAGTGCCGAGGCATGCAGTGAATATCGTTATGTTCTTACTTCACGAATGATTTAAGTAGATATTGAGTGTATTTACTTAATGAAATAGAAGTCTGAATTATTGAATGGTTCAAGTAATTTCAGAGTGAAGTTGAAGATCATTGTGACAAGAGGATAAAATGTCTATGATATGATCATAGAGATGAGTATCTGAGTTACGAGATTTGGCACGCAATTAAGACATTGTGGAAATGTTTCACAATTAATACCGCCTGGAACACCATAGTGTGATGGTGTGTCCAAACATCATAGTTGCATCCTATTAGATATGGTGCGTACCATGATGTCTCTTATCGAATTACCACTATCGTTCATGGGTTAGGCATTAGAGACAACTACACTCACTTTAATAGGGCACCACGTAATTCCGTTGAGACGACACCGTTTGAACTATGGTTTGGAGAAACCTAAGTTGTCGTTTTTTAAAAGTTTGGGGCTGCGACGCTTATGTGAAAAAGTTTCAGGTTGATGAGCTCGAACCCAAAGCGGATAAATTTGCATCTTCATAGGACACCCAAAACAGTTGGGTATACCTCCTATCTCAGATCCGGAAGCAAAAGTAATTGTTTCTTGAATCGGGTCCTTTCTCGAGGAAAAGTTTCTCTCGAAAGAATTGAGTGGGAGGATGGTGGAGACTTGATGAGGTTGTTGAACCATCACTTCAACTAGTGTGTAGCAGGGCACAGGAAGTTGTTCCTGTGGCACCTACACCAATTGAAGTAGAAGCTTATGATAGTGATCATGAAGTTTCGGATCAAGTCACTACCATACCTCGTAGGGTGACAAGGATGCGTACTACTTCAGAGTGGTACGCAATCCTGTCTTAGAGGTCATGTTGCTAGACAACAATGAACCTACGAGCTATGGAGAAGCGATGGTGGGCCCAAATTCTGACAAATGGTTAGAAGCCATGAAATCCGAGATAGGATCCATGTATCAGAACAAAGCATGGACTTTGGTGGACTTGCCCGATGATCGGCAAGCCATTGAGATAAATGGATCTTTAAGAAGAAGACGGACGTGGACGGTAATGTCACCGTCTATGAAGCTCGACTTGTGGCGAAGAGTTCTTCACAAGTTCAAGGAGTTGACTACGATGAGATTTTCTCATCCGTAGCGATGCTTAAGTCCGTCGGAATCATGTTAGTATTAGTTGCATTTATGAAATCTGGCAAATGGATGTCAAAACGAGTTTCCTTACCAGTTTTCGTAAGGAAAGGTTGTATGTGATACAATCAGAAAGGTTTTGTCGATCCTAAGGATGCTAAAAGGTATGCTAGCTCCAGCGATCCTTCCATGGACTGGAGTAAGCATCTCGAAGTTGGAATGTACGCTTTGATGAGATGATCAAAGATTTTGGGTTTATACAAAGTTTATGAGAAACTTGTATTTCCAAAGAAGTGAGTGGGAGCACTATAGAATTTCTGATGAGTATATGTTGTTGACATATTGTTGATCAGAAATGATGTAGAATTTCTGGAAAGCATATAGGGTTATTTGAAAACTGTTTTTCAATAGAAAACCTGGAATAAGCTGCTTGAACATTGAGCATCAAGATCTATGAGGATAGATCAAAAAACGCTAAATGCTACTTTCAAATGAGCATATACCTTGACATGATCTTGAAGGTGTTCAAGATGGATCAGTCAAAGAAGGAGTTCTTACCTGAGATGTAAGGTATGAAGTTAAGACTTAAAGCTCGACCACGGCAGAAAAGAGAGAAAGGACAAAGGTCGTCCCCTATGCTTTAGACGTAGGCTCTATAGTATGCTATGCTGTGTACCGCACCTGATGTGTGCCTTGCTACATATCTGGCAAGAGGGTACAAAGGTGATCAAGGAGTTGTTGGAAATATGCCCTAGAGGCAATAATAAAAGTATTATTATTATATTTCCTTGTTCATGATAATTGTCTTTTATTCATGCTATAACTGTATTATCCGGAAATCGTAATACACGTGTGAATACATAGACTACAATACGTCCCTAGTAAGCCTCTAGTTGACTAGCTCGTTGGTCAACAGATAGTCATGGTTTCGACTATGGACATCGATGTCATTGATAACGGATCACGTCATTAGGAGAATGACGTGATGGACAAGACCCAATCCTAAGCATAGCACAAAGATCGTGTAGTTCGTTTTGCTAGAGCTTTTCCAATGTCAAGTATCTCTTCCTTAGACCATGAGATCGTGCAATTCCCGGATACCGTAGGAGTGCTTTGGGTGTATCAAACGTCACAACGTAATCGGGTGACTATAAAGGTGCACTACGGTATCTCCGAAAGTGACCATTGGGTTGACACGGATCGAGATCGGATTTGTCACTCCGTGTTACGGAGAGGTATCACTGGGCCCACTCGGTAATGCATCATCATAATGAGCTCAAAGTGATCAAGTGTCCGGTCACGGGATCATGCATTGCGGTACGAGTAAAGTGACTTGCCGATAACGAGATTAAACGAGGTATTGGGATACCGACGATCGAGTCTCGGGCAAGTAACATACCGTCGGACAAAGGGAATAGAATACGGGTTGCTTGAACCCTTGACATCGTGGTTCATCCGATGACAACATCGAGGAGCATGTGGGAGCCAACATGGGTATCCAGATCCCGCTGTTGGTTATTGACTTGAGGTAGTCTCGGTCATGTCGCATGTCTCCCGAACCCGTAGGGTCTACACACTTAAGGTTCGGTGGCGCTAGGGTTAATAGGAAGACAAGTATGTGATTACGAATGTTGTTCGAGTCCGGATGAGATCCCGGACGTCACGAGGAGTTCGGAATGGTCCGGAGGTAAAGATTTATATATGGAAAGTGGTTAAACGGACTCGGAAGTTTCGGGGTATACTGGTAAAATCACGGGCCACGGGAGGGTTCCGGAGGTCCACCGGAGGGGCCACCCCTCCGGGGGCCACATGGGCTAAGTGGGAGGGAGCCAGCCCCTGGTGGGCTGGGCGCCTCCCACCTAGGCCCATGCGGCTAGGGTTTGGGAGGGGAACCCAAGGGGCGCCCCAGCTTGGGGGCAAGCCACCTCCCTCCTCCCCTTGGGCCGCCCCATCTAGGGTTTCCCTAGATGGCCGGCCCCCTGCCCTCTCCTCCTATAAATAGAGGGGTGGGGGAGGGCTGCCAACACAATTGAAGGCGCAGCCCTCCCTCCCCAACACCTCTCTTTCTCCACGCGAGCTTGGCGAAGCCCTGCCGAGAACTGCCAGACCAACCGCACCACGCCGTCGTGCTGCCATTGGAGTTGTCTTCCTCAACCTCTCCTTCATTCTTGCTGGATCAAGACGGAGGAGACGCCATCGTCCCGTACGTGTGTTGAACACGGAGGTGCTGTCCTTTCAGCACTTTGGTCATCGGTGATCGGAATCATGTTGGGAACGTCTTCATCATCACCACTCCCTCGAACGCTTCCGTACTCGATCTACAAGTGGTATGTGGATGCAAACTCTCTCTCGTGACTCGTTGCTTAGATGAACTCATAGATAGATCTTGGTGAAACCGTAGAAAAATTTTAATTTTCTGCAACGTTCCCCAACAGGAGTGGATCACCAGATAGTGGTCAAAATTATCCTTAAGAGGAATAAGGATATGTTTCTCGATTATGGAGGTGATAAAGAGTTCGATGTAAAGGGTTACGTCGATGCAAGCTTTAACACCTATCCGAGTGACTCTGAGTAGCAAACCGGATACGTATAGTGGAACAACCATTTGGAATAGCTCCAAGTGGAGCGTGGAAGCAACATTTACAATATGACATAGAGAATTGCGAAGTACATACGGATCTGAATGTTGCAGACCCGTTGACTAAAACCTCTCTCACAAGCAAAACATGATCAAACCCCAGAACTCATTGAGACTTAATCACATGGTGATGTGAACTAGTTTAGACACTAGTAAACTCTTTGGATGTTGGTCACATGGCGATGTGACCTATCACTGTTAATCACATGGCGATGTGAACTAGATTATTGACTCTAGTGCAAGTGGGAGACTGTTGGAAATATGCCCTAGAGGCAATAATAAATTAGTTATCATATTTCCTTGTTCATGATAATCGTTTATTATCCATGCTATAATTGTATTGACAGGAAACTCAGATACATGTGTGGATACATAGACAACACCATGTCCCTAGTAAGCCTCTAGTTGACTAGCTCGTTGATCAATAGATGGTTACGGTTTCCTGACCATGGACATTGGATGTCGTTGATAACAGGATCACATCATTAGGAGAATGATGTGATGGACAAGACCCAAACCTAAGCCTAGCACAAAGATCGTAGTTCGTATGCTAAAGCTTTTCTAATGTCAAGTATCATTTCCTTAGACCATGAGATTGTGCAACTCCGGATACCGTAGGAATGCTTTGGGTGTACCAAACGCCACAACGAATCGGGTGGCTATAAAGGTGCACTACAGGTATCTCCGAAAGTGTCTGCTGGGTTGGCACGAATCGAGATCGGATTTGTCACTCCGTGTGAGCGGAGAGATATCTCTGGGCCCACTCGGTAGGACATCATCATAATGTGCACAATGTGACCAAGGGGCTGATCACGGGATGATGTGTTATGGAACGAGTAAAGAGACTTGCCGGTAACGAGATTGAACAAGGTATCGGTATACCGACGATCGAATCTCGGGCAAGTATAATACCACTAGACAAAGGGAATTGTATACGGGATTGATTGAGTCCTTGACATCGTGGTTCATCCGATGAGATCATCGTGGAACATGTGGGAGCCAACATGGGTATCCAGATCCCGCTATTGGTTATTGACCGGAGAACGTCTCGGTCATGTCTGCATGGTTCCCGAATCCGTAGGGTCTACACACTTAAGGTTCGATGACGCTAGGGTTATAAAGGAAGTTTGTATGTGGTTACCGAATGTTGTTCGGAGTCCCGGATGAGATCTCGGACGTCACGAGGAGTTCCGGAATGGTCCGGAGGTAAAGAATTATATATGGGAAGTCCTGTTTTGGTCACCGGAAAAGTTTCGAGTTTTATCGGTAATGTACCGGGACCACCGGGAGAGTCCCGGGGGTCCACCAAGTGAGGCCACCATCCTCGGAGGGCTGCATGGGCCAAGTGTGGGAGGGGACCAACCCCAGGTGGGCTGGTGCGCCCCCCCAAGAGGCCCATGCGCCAAGAGATAAGGGAAAGGAGAGTCCTAAAGGGGAAGGCACCTCCTAGGTGCCTTAGGGAGGATGGACTCCTCCCGGCCGCACCTTCCTTGGAGGAAGGGCCAAGGCTGCGCCTCCCTTGCCCCTATATATAGTGGAGGGAGGGAGGGCAGCCGCACTGAGTCCCTGGCGCCTCCCTCCCCGCAGGATTGCCACGCCCCACCACCACCACCACGCCAGTTGTCTGCTGCTGGATGGAGTCTTCTCAACCTCTCCTCTCTCCTTGCTGGATCAAGGCATGGGAGACGCCACCGGGCTGTACGTGTGTTGAACGCGGAGGTGCCGTCCGTTCGCACTAGGATCTCCGGTGATTTGGATCACGACAAGTACGACTCCTTCAACCCCGTTCTCTTGAACGCTTCCGCTTAGCGATCTACAAGGGTATGTAGATGCACTCTCCTTCCCCTCGTTGCTGGTTTCTCCATAGATAGATCTTGGTGACACGTAGGAAATTTTTGAATTTCTGCTACGTTCCCCAACAGAGAATTCTAGCATCAACCTTGACATCCAAGACAGAGAGGTAGTTTTTAATATGGAAAAGAACAAGAGTCCAGGACCTCACGGATTGTTGTTGACTTCAGCCAACATTTTTGGGAGTTGCTGAAAGCAGATCTAAAAGCCATCCTGGATGATTTTCATAGTGGAAAGATTGATTTGGCTAGGCTGAACTATGGGATTATCACTCTAGTCCTAAAACCAAAGATGCTAGACAAATCCAAAAATTTAGACCCATCTGTCTCTTGAATGTTAGTTTCAAAATTATCACTAAGGTGTTGATGAACAGATTAAGCAAAGTGGTCAATCCCATTGTTTCCCTAGTTCAAACTGCTTTTGTGAAAGGAAGATACATCATGAAGGGGGTTGTGATTTTACATGAGGCTTTAAACTCCATTCACACCAAAAAACAGAGTGTTATGCTGTTCAAAGTTGATTTTGAAAAAGTATATGCTAAAATTAAATGGCCTTTTATACATAAGATGCTGGAACTTAAAAAATTCCCAGATAAATGGTGTGATTGGGTGATGCACACTATGAGGGGGACATGTGGGGGTTAAAGTCAATGAGGACATTGGTCCTTACTTCAAAACTTTCAAAGGACTCAGGCAAGGAGATTCCTTGTCTCCTCTGCTTTTTGACCTGGCAGTAGATGCTCTTGCCATTATATTAGACAAAGCTAGAACTGAGGGGTTTATTAAAGGGGTACTCACTGACTACCATGAAAATGGGGTTAACATGCTACAATATGCTGATGACACCATTTTCTTGATCCAAGATGATGAAAATTCCGCTAGAAATCTCAAATTTATCTTGACTGCTTTTGAGCAGATGTCTGGGCTGACGATAAACTTTCATAAAAGTGAAATATTTCTGTTTGGGGGGGCTACAGAGAAAAAGGATTTGTATCAGGAAATATTCACATGCATCCTGGGGGAAACCCCTCTGAAATATCTTGGTTTGCCTGTGTCTAATAAAAGAATCAGAAATAGTATGTGGAAGAATGTTACCGAGAAATTGAGAAAAGATGTGCCTGTTGCCAAGGTAGATTACTTAATATTGCAGGAAGAGTTACTTTGGTGCAATCTTGTCTTTCTAATATTCCTATATATATGATGTCCTTTTACCTCCTCCCTGCTGGTGTCAGAAAGAAAATGGATTTTTACAGAGCCAGGATGGTATGGCAAGCTGAGGAAGATAAAAGAAAATACCACCTGGTGAACTGGAAAACCTGTTGTCTTCCAAAACAGCAAGGGGGACTGGGGATTACAAACCTTGAAATGTTTAACATTACTTTATTAGCTAAGTGGCTGTGAAAATTAGAGAATGAAGATGGTTTCTGGCAGGTGATTATTAAGGAAAACTACGTTAAGAACAAATGTCTCTTTGGGATTGAACATAGAAATGGAGACTCCCAATTTTGGTCTAACATTTTGAAAGTCAAAAAATACTTTTACCCCCATGTTAAGAAAAAATTGGGGGATGGAAAAAATACCAGGTTTTGGGAAGACTGGTGGGTAGGAGATAAACCACTTAAAGAGGCCTATCCCTCTCTATTCTTTATTAGCAATGACCATGGGATTTCAGTTAGAGAAGCTATTGATAAAAGTTGGGGCGGCTTCACTTTCAGGAGATCTCTTTTTTGGAGACACTGAACAGCTTTGGAGTAGTCTGAGAGGGAGATGTGAGGAAGTCTTGATGTATGGGGGGAGTGATAAACCTATGTGGATGCTGACTGCAGACAGAAAATTCTCTGTCAAATCTTTGTACAGGCATCTGATTAGGACTGATGTGGGGTTCCCCAGGAAATTCCTGTGGAAAACTAAAGTCCCTGCCAAAATCAAGTTTTTTCTATGGCTCCTTGCTAGGAAAAGTATCCTTACTAGAGATAACCTATTAAGGAGAGGATGGAAGGGAGATAAACATTGTGTGATGTGTGGTAAAGATGAAACAATTGATCACTTGTTCTTTTCATGTTCTATAGCCAGAATAATTTGGGCTTTGGTTAGATGTGCTTTTGGTCTAAAACATACTCCTAGAGATCTTAATGATTGTCTTGGGAATTGGCTAAAAAAATTCCAGACAGATAAAAAGAAGCTGATCTTGGTTGGCTCTTCAGCCCTTTTATGGGCAATCTGGAGATGTAGAAATGACAGGTCTTTGATAGAAAAAAGATAACTGACCCAATGGGGATTGTAGAAATGATGTGTGGTTGGATTTCTGATTGGGCTATTTTGCAGAGAAAGGACCCAGAGGAAAGAATGTTGATGCTGGGAGCAAGACTCATCGAGCAGGTAGCAAGTGATGTTTACAAGGCGGCGCAAGGATGGTGTTTTGGCGTGCTTCGAATTTAGCAGTGAAAGAAGCTTCTTTTGGTGTATCGGGATCAGGATCTTGAAGTCTGGCACGCTCGGCTCACCTGGAGCCTGTAATCTCTTAGGCTTCGATCGAGTGCCTGCTGTTAGGCAGTGGCCTTCCTGTTTATATTTTCTTGCTTGTCTTCGCGTTGAACTTTGTCTAGGTTGTATTAGGGTCGGATTATTAACAGTAAACCTGTCGGATGCTTGATGGTTTCTCTAATGGAAATCGGATGGGAAACCCTCTTTTGCTAAAAAAAAAACCAAGCTGTGCGAAAATTGAGCAGAATATATTGTTCTTCATGGGAGAACATCAATTTTATCCGTGAAAGGAGAAATCCCGATCCAGAAGTGAAGTCCTTCTATAATTCTATAAAGACAGGGAGAAAAATTAATAAGAGCAGCAAGCACTCGAACCCCGAAACGGCCGATCCACGGGAACAAATGAGTTTAATTCAACTTGTGGTATAAATCATAAGCGGTATACATTATAATCAGCCTTTGTTGTCAAAAAGAGTTCGGTATCTATACATGACAGGATACACATCATCGAACGAACAAACAAACAAATCATATAACTTAGCCATCTAATTGAAAGAATCGACGACCATGTGCCAGCCAGCCCTTCTATATGTAATAATAATAATATTATTGCCATTTCATTGAGAACATTACATGATTTTGGACAGAGGTGTGTGTGTGTGTGTGTGTGTGTAAGATGGGACTCAGCTTTTGGACTGTGTGCTTCCACTGCCTGGGATGCCTGCAGCAAGCTTTGCTCTCAGGTCCTTCCTGAGGATCTTGCCGGCAGGACTCTTCGGAACCGAGTCCGCGAAGAAAACTTTGTGGATCCTCTTGTAGAAAACAACCTGTAATAACATTGTACAGTTTATTAGGTTTTTGAACTCTCAGATCTGCACCGAATTGGTGAAGATACATGAACCAGTGCAAACATTTGATGCTCTCTTCAGTCTTGTAAAATAGCATGCTGGATGGCCGGTATGCCTCACAGTTCACAAATCACATGTTGTAAATTATGCTCTCTTCAGAATTTTGTAAAAATGTACTGTTTGTGGCAACTTTGTCTATTTCTCTATTTGCGCGTCATAAACTGAATATATGGAAAGTGGACAACTTGTTATTACCTCTTTAGCAACGAACTGCTTGATCTCGCTCTCGCTAATCTCAGAACCTTCAATCCGCACAATGAATGCAACTGGAATTTCACCAGTAAGTTCATCTTGCATCCTGCAAAATGTAAAGACCAGTTAAAATTAATCACCTACTCTTGACATGGACCAAATGGATCCTAAATCCCTTTGAACAGTCTATCAACTTACGACACGACAGCAGCATCTTTGATTTCGGCATGTGTGATGAGAAGGGCTTCGAGTTCCGCAGGAGGTACTTGGAATCCTTTGTATTTGATTATCTCCTTGAGCCTGTCGACAATGAAGATCTCGTCGTCATCATCGACATAGCCAATGTCTCCAGTATGCAGCCAACCGTCCTTGTCAATGGTGTTCTTTGTGGCCTCCGGATCATTTAGATAACCTGCAATCATAGGCTTGGTCATTTACATGAGTTGATATCTCTGAGCACCTTTTTGCGTATTAAGATTTTTTTTTTACCGCAAAAAAATGTATCAATGGCTAAGCATGTCCGGCCGGTATGAAGCACAGACACAGTCCAAGTGAAAATAGCTAGAATCTTTGGTAAGAACACTACTGAATGGAGTGAATCTCAACTTCAGGTTTGAAACTTGGTAGACATGCTAGTACCTGGCAATAGTTCTTATCCATTTATTTTCAATCTAGAGTACGCTGTACATGTATCTTTTTGGGAGAGTACATATATTGTTTTGAAAGAAAAAAAAAGAAAAATTCTTCAATGTCGTAGTCACTGTACACGCATCCAGCTGTCTGCGAAAGCGACATACTGATCACATCCGAATTCTAGATGTATTTAGACAGTTTTCAAACAGAAGAAAGAATCGACACTCCATGTAATGAAGGGTTGCATCAGTATGGGGATCATGGAGCAAAAAATTAGCTTTGCTGGGTTAAAGTTTGCAAACTCTCATGTATTAGTGAAGTGAGGGAGCGCTTCCTCTGCCCTTGATAGTTTCAGAGCATGAAGGGGCATACATAGGAAATGGACAAAATTAGGAATCATCAATGTTCCCATCCAGTTGCCATCATGTGTAGTTGTATGCAAATCATGGGTGGCCACAGCCCACAGGACAGCCTGTTGCCACAACGTATGCAATCATTCATGGTACAAGGTATCCATCCATACGCCAAGTCAGGAGGAGCTACACATCTCCACCTCACCACATGTGCTAGGTCAAACAGCTTAGTACTTGTTGTAACTATTAAAAACAAGCAGAAAGGCAGGCTTTGTTTTCTTATGTTAATGATAGACCTAAGCTTGGTCATGTTCCCCCAAAAAGATGAGCATAGACTTTCAAGCAAAGATAACTGGTCATGCATATGGGAGTTTGTTGTGGATTCTTCATGGAAAATGCTGGAACCCCATGTACATGTAGCACAATCGTGGCCTGCGACTTAATTCGGAACCTTCGACGTGCGATTGTGCGGCCTTCTAGTCTAGGTAAAACAAAAATGCTGGACATCCGGTCCTCGAAAGTATCCCATTTCTGAATTTCAAAAAAAAAAAATTCCCATTTCTTCCTGAAAAATAAGATGTCATCTTTTCTAGTCCAGTAAAACTGACTAGACGAACCTTGCCGTGGTGGGGCCCTGTAGGTCCCATGATGGGCCAGGCTCAAAGGCTGGCAGCCAAAACGTAGCTAGCTCTCTGCTTCTCTTGAATGCAGAGCAAAGAAAATGAACTGGTCATCCGAGGACTCGGTGAAGATGGTGGCTGACGCTCTGGACGACACATGCGGCAACATGCCAAGGCCAGGTTTTGGAGACGCTCGCGCGTCTGCCGGCTTGGTTCCTTGTCGCCAATGCCCAAGCGGTGCAAGTACATCTGAATCTGAGGGGGTGCTGACGGCGTACCATCGACTGACGCCGTCGCCGTCGACGGGCATGGGCTAGCCGACGACGATTTGCCAACAGTTGCAGAGGACTAGCAGGAGACGTGTTAGGTCGGATCGAGCGGGCTCACCGGTCACCAGCTACGCACCTAGCTGGAGACCGACCGGTGCACCGAGCATCTGGTGGGCAGAAGGTGGAAGAAGCTCTGGTCCGTGCAGCTACTGATCACTCAGATTAGTCTACTAGTGAGCCGTCCGTCCGTTCGCTGTCTGGTGGCCAAACGTACGTGCCGGACGTGGACGGAACACGAGCGCACATGCGCGCAGGTGACTGAGCTGCCGGTGCTCGGAAAATGCAGCATGTTCGGTACATATCTATCCATCTGCCCGAAACTGCTGTCAGCAATGGGGGGTGCAGTTGTCCTAGCTAGGCGTGGCCAATAATTCGAGCCCCGCAGCTGCCCGAACCGATCACCAAACCACTGTAGCAGCACAGCACCTGCTCATGACCTACCGATGCCGGCCTAGTCGCCGCCAACCACTCACCTAATTAACTGGCCATGGAATAGTGGATCGTCGTGCCATCCACATCGTTTGCCACTCCTGAGCGGTGACCAGACATGGCGGCACTGTGCCGTTTTTGGCTGGACATTTTGTTCGAGAAATGAATAAGCCTGTTTTGTTTTGTTGGAGGGTGGTTCGGATGAGCGTGCGCACGTACCTTTCATGATCTGGTTGCCGCGGATGCAGATCTCCCCCGGCAGGTTGCGGCCGAGGGAGGCGCCGGTGTCGGGGTCCACGATCTTGAGCTCCGCGTTGCGCACCACCGTGCCGCACGACCCCGACTTGACCCCGAACGGCTCCTTGGCGAACGCCAGGCACATGGACAGCACCGGCCCGGCCTCCGTCATCCCGTACCCCTGCGCATTGCATTGCAAAAAAGATTCAGACGGCCGAGATCGATCCGTGGCGAGAGTGACTTGCCCACCCAAAAAGTCTCCACCAACGAAACTCTGGCTTGCGGGGACGGCAACCCGCCCGCCGGGATGGGGTCATGCGGGTGGCGTGCGTTCGCTTCGGCTCGGACGACGCCGTCACGAAGCGTAAAGGTTGGGATGTCGCCGTATCCCGCACCCAAAAGCACGACGCCACCATGCCACCCACCCACCAAAACTTCGACCTTGGCTCGCGCACCCGACCCATCCCAATCGCCTCCCCGATGCCCCAACAACCATTGATGTATGTATGTATACTACTGTACCTAGGCTAGTGCACAGCGGCTGGCGTGAAATGACACTAACCAATCATTGGGCATGGATTCGAAGTGTGAGAGCAGGGCCGATGCGCGACGAACCTGCCCGAGCACGGCGTTGGGGATCTTGGCCATGAAGGCGTCCTGGAGGTCCTTGCCCATGGGCGCGGCGCCGGACATGACCATGCGGATGGACGCGAGGTCGGCCGCCGTCACCCGGTCGCTCTTGGCGATCTCGACGACGATGGGCGGCACGAAGGGCGCCACGGTGACCCCGTGCGCGCGCACCAGGCTCACCAGCGCGCCGTGGTCGAACTTGCGCATGATCACGATCGCGCACCCGGCGCGCAGCCCCGCCAGCAGCACCGAGTTGAGCGAGTAGATGTGGAACAGCGGCAGCACGCACAGCAGCACGTCCGACGCGCCGAAATACAAGTTCGGGTTCTCCCCGTCCACCTGCACACACAAAATTCAGAAACAAAATGTTCAGAAAATTTGAATCATTTTTACTTAAAAAATTTGAACTGAAAAATGTGATCGTGCGTGGGCGCGAATCTTGGCGCTGGTTGGCGGGCCCTACGTGGGTCACGTCGCCCCGTCGAATCAGATCCGATCCGAGTAATAAATGGCGCGGCGTTATTTTAAGCAGGGGAGTAATTGGTCGGTCGCTTGGCTCCGGCGCCGACGGAGAAGCGCGTGATGGGAAAAGGAACGTCCCGGGCTGGAAAGCGTAAAGCGAGTCCAGGGGAAACGTAAATGGGAAGCTCCCCTGGCCTGGCCCCGAAGGATCCGCGGCTTGGTCCAGCTAGTGGCAATGGAGCAATGGAGATGGAAGGGAAGGGGAGTGAGCTGAGCTGAGCTGACCTGCTGGGCGACGCTGGTGACGAGGCTGCGGTGGGTGAGCATGACGCCCTTGGGCAGCCCCGTGGTGCCGGACGAGTAGGGGAGGGCCACCACGTCGTCGGGGTCGACCTGCTCGTCGGCGGCGAGCGGCTCCACGGGTAGCAGGGTCTCGTTGAACGCGAGGCAGCCGTCGGAGGCCGAGCCGTCGACGGTGACCACGGGGATCCCGCGCTCGGCGGCGAAGGCGCGCACCTTGTCGACGGCGCAGGCCTCGGTGACGATCAGCCGCGCCCCGGCCGCGGTCGCCTGGCGGTGGATCTCGTGCGGCGTGCAGAACGGGTTGGCCGTGGTGGTGGCGGCGCCCAGCCGGGCCGCGCCGAGGAACACGAAGGCGAACTCGGGGCAGTTGCGGAGCAGGTTCATGACCACGTCGCCCTTCCCCACGCCGAGCCGCCGCAGGCCCGCCGCGCACCGGCGGGAGAGCCGCTCGACCTCCGCGTAGGTGTGCACGGCGCCCGTCTGCCCGTCGATGAGGCAGGGCCGGGCGGCCACCTCCGGCAGCCGCTCGAAGCAGTAGTCCTGGAGCGTCAGGTGCGCCGGGATCTCGATGTCCGGGAGCCTGGACCGGAACACCGTCTCCGTCGGCGCCTCCGTCGGCGCCTCCGGCGCGTCCACCGCCACGGAGCCCATGGATCTCGCCGCCGGCGTGCCTCCGGGCGGGCGGAACTGGTGGGGTGGGGCGAGAAATGGGGGGCCGGGATCCCGTGGGCGGGCGTGCTCTGCTCCGGCTCCTGGGGAGGGAGGAATTTGGGAGCGGGGTTAAATATACCGGCGCGGCGGGGGAGAAGGTGGGTGGGGAGGATGACGCGCGGGGCCCGCCTGGCGGTGGGAGCGGGTCGCGTCTCCGGTGAGCGAACGGGTTGGTGAGGGGCTTGACGCTGCAGGTGGGAGTTTCTGACCTGACCTTGCTTTGACTTTTAACCTGACCAGTAACGGCGGTGGGTGCGCCGTCGGTCGTCGTGGCGTTTTGCGCCTGGGATGGCGTGGCGTCGCAGGGAGCACGTTGACATCGCTTGTTGTCAGTGTTCTCACCGAAGGGAAAGTCGTCAGCGAAGCACGACTATGTGGGATTTTTGACACGGTAGTCTCTCGGTGGAGAGAAATGGGGGAGGCAAAGAACAAAGACATCACTGACCAACAAGTTTTGGGGTTGGAAGTAATTTTTGAAGGTTTTTTTTAGAGGTAAATACGCTAGTGGTGCTTTAACTTCTCATGGATGTTCACTTTAGTGCCTGAACTTGAAAAATACACCGAATTGGTTCTAAAACTTGACATGAACGTGTAAATACATTGCTAATCCCATCTGTAGACGTAAAGTGCATCCACGTGTCACCGTATATGGATAATGTGGCACTGACATGGTGTGGGGCCCAACTGTAGCTAGGAAACATAATTATTACTTGAGTACTATATACGACTCTATGACTAGTGGGCCCACCTGTCAGTACATTAGAAAAATTAATACTCCCTCCATTTCAGTTTACAAGTCGTGCGCGTATAATTAGGTTGTCAATTTTATCATCTTAATATAAACTATATAACACAAAAATTATACCGTTTGAAAATAAAACATCTAAAGTTTATATTGATATATTTTTTGTAATATATGACTTGTATTAGGTTGGTCAAATTGACGACCTAGGAGTACGCGTACATCCTGTAAACTCAGTGAGAGGAAGTAAACTGAGAGAGAGGGCGTATGAAGAATGAAAAAGTGCGACAAACAGGAATCGAACAAGCAATCGGATGACTGCCAACTAGTTGCGCTAGCCACTATACCAAACATGTACTTATTATTAAAAAAGGCCACTCAATTTATATGTATTTTAACTAAAAGTCTTCTGCCCATAATTTGCCTGCAGCCAGTGACCCATTTTGCACACGTTATTTTTTCAAAAAAAGTTGTGAGAAGCATACTACTACTAATCATAATAATGAATTTAAGATTCAAATATTCATGTGTCGGTAATAATTAAGTCATGCTACACAAATATCTGTGTGCACAAAAAGTAAATATATGGAGGAGTTTAATAAAATAACATACAAAAATGTTCATGTAAGTTTTACAAATATTGACTTATTATTTAGAATATTTTTTAACTATAATACATGAGTGTTTAAAATATTTGTTAAATAATTTAAAAAAAATATGTGAATAATTACTCAAACATATGTGCAACAAGGGCACTGGCTGCAGCCAATTTATGTACATAAGAGTTTTTTGTTTAAGTACATAAAATCTGAGGGACTTTCCTTGTCAGCAAAATATGTTGGTTGGAGTGGCTAGCGCATGCATCCCCCAAGGGGCAGGTAGCAGATTCGATTCATGCATTGTAGATTTTATGTTAATTTTCCTAATTATTGACAGGCGGGCCCACTACTCATAGAGTCATATAGTACTTCAGCATTTTGATTTCGTAACTATGAATGGGCCCCACGCCATGTCAGTGACATGTCAGCCATATACATTGCCACATCAATGCATATTACGTCTACAAACAACATTAGCACCGTATTTGCCTGTTCGTGCCAAGTTGTAGAACTAGTTTGATGTATTTTTCAAATTTAGGCACCAAAGTGAACATCCACGGCAAGTTCAAGCACCACTGGTGTATTTATCTTTTTTTTTATATATTAGCTCCGTTTCAAAAGCCTGTCTGTATCTAACAAGATTTTTGAAACGGAGGGAGTACAAGACTAAGAAACAATAAACATGATCCGAGTATTAGCGAAGAGCTTTTTAACACTCATAATATCCTTGTGCTCATATTAATTTGTGGTGAGGACGGAGCGTCGACCCGTTGGCTGGGCAGCTGAGGTTGTTGCCAGCCCACCCAAGTTCGAGTCCCGGCACGGACATGCGGTGCTCACGGAGTTTTTTTTGAGAGTACGCCAAGAGCGTACCTAAGCTTTATAGAAGGGAGAAATAATTATAAGAGAATTGTTATGGCCATCACCACAAGTCGGCGAAGCCAACTATATGTTGGGGAACGTAGTAATTTCAAAAATTTTCCTACGATCACGCAAGACCATGGTGATGGCATAGCAACGAGAGGATAGAGTATCCGTCCACGTACCCTCGTAGACCGAAAGCGGAAGCGTTATAACAACGCGGTTGATGTAGTCGTACTTCTTCCCGATCCAACCGATCCAAGTACCGAACGTACGGCACCTCCGAAGTTCGCACACGTTCACTCGATGGCGTCCCTCGAACTCCGATCCAGCCGAGTGTTGAGGGAGAGTTTCGTCAGCACGACGGCGTGGTGACGATGATGATGTTCCACCGACGCAGGGCTTCGCCTAAGCTCCGCTACGGTATGATCGAGGTGTAATCTGGTGGAAGGGGGCACCGCACACGGCTAAGGAACGATCTAATCGATCAACTTGTGTGTCATGGGGTGCCCTTGCCCTCAGTATATAAAGGAGGGAAGGGAGGGGCTGGCCGGCCAGAGGGAGGCGCACGGGGTGTCCTACTCCTACTAGGGTAGGATTCCCCCAAATCCTAGTCCAACTAGGGTTTGACCAAGGGAGAGGGAGAGAGGCCACCCCTTCTCCTAATCCTAATAGGACTAGGGAAGGGGAAGGCTGCGCCAGCTATAGGGCCCCTTTTCTCTTTCCCACTAAGGCCCATCAAGGCCCATTGACCCCGGGAGGTTCCAGTAACCCGGTACTCAGTAAAATTCCCAATTTCACCCGGAGTGATTCCGAGTCAAACATAGGCTTCCAATATATCAATCTTTATGTCTCGACCATTTCGAGACTCCTCGTCATGTCCGTGATCTCATCCGGGACTCGAACAACCTTCGTACATCAACATCATAAAACTCATAGTAACATCATCGAAGCGTTAAGCGTGCGGACCCTACGGGTTCGAGAACTATGTAGACATGACCGAGACACCTCTCGGTCAATAACCAATAGCGGGACCTGGATGCCCATATTGGTTCCTACATATTCTACGAAGATCTTTATCGGTCGGACCGCATAACAACATACGTTGTTCCTTTGTCATCGATGCGTTACTTGCCCGAGATTCGATCGTCGGTATCCAATACCTAGTTCAATCTCGCATTGGCAAGTCTCTTTTCTCGTTCCGTAATACATCATCTCATAACTAACTCTTTAGTTACAATGCTTGCAAGGCTTAGGTGATGAGCATTACCGAGAGGGCCCAGAGATACCTCTCCGACAATCGGAGTGACAAATCCTAATCTCAAATATGCCAACCCAACATGTACCTTCGGAGACACCTGTAATGTACCTTTATAATCACCCGATTCGTTGTGACGTTTGGTAGCACCAAAGTGTTCCTCGGCAAACGGAGTTGCATAATCTCATAGTCATAGGAACATGTATAAGTCATGAAGAAAAGCACTAGCAACAAACTATACGATCAGGTGCTATGCTAATGGAATGGGTCATGTCAATCAGATCATTCAACCAATGATGTGATCCCATTAATCTAGGAAACATAACCATCTTTGATTAACGAGCTAGTCAAGTAGAGGCATACTAGTGACACTCTGTAGGTTTATGTATTCACACATGTATTATGTTTCCGGTTAATACAATTCTAGCATGAATAATAAACATTTATCATGATATAAGGAAATAAATAATAACATTTATTATTGCCTCTAGGGCATATTTCCTTGATCTCCCACTTGCACTAGAGTCAATAATCTAGATTACACAAGAATGATTCTAACACCCATGGAGTCTTGGTGCTGATCATGTTTTGCTCGTGGAAGAGGCTTAGTCAACGGTCCGCAACATTCAGATCCGTATGTATCTTGCATATCTCTATGTCTCCCACCGACCAAATCCGGATGGAGTTGAAGCGTCTTTTGATGTGCTTGGTTCTCTTGTGAAATCTGGATTCCTTTGCCAAGGCAATTGCACCATATTGTCACAAAAGATTTTCATTGGACCCGATACACTAGGTACAACACCTAGATCGGTTATGAACTCCTTCATCCGACTCCTTCATTAGCTGCTTCGAAGCAGCTATGTACTCAACTTCACATGTAGATCCCGAAGCGACGCTTTGTTTGGAACTGCACCAACCGACAGCTCCACCGTTTAATGTAAATACGTATCCGGTTTGCGATTTAGAATCGTCCGGATCAGTGTCAAAGCTTGCATCGGCGTAACCGTTTACGAGCTCTTTGTCACCGCCATAAATGAGAAACATATCCTTAGTTCTTCTCAAGTACTTAAGGATGTTCTTGACCGCTGTCGATGATCCACTCTGGATTACTTTGGTACTGCTGCTAAACTTACAAAGAAGGCACACATCAGGTCTGGTACACAGCATTGCATACATGATAGAGCCTATGGCTGAAGCATAGGAACATCTTTCATTTTCTCTCTATCTTCTGCGGTGGTCGGGCATTGAGTCTTACTCAACTTCACACCTTGTAATACCGGCAAGAACCCTTTCTTTGCCTGATCCATTTTGAACTTTTTCAAAACTTTATCCAGGTATGTGCTTTGTGAAAGTCCTATTAAGCGTCTTGATCTATCTCTATAGATCTTAATGCCCAATATGTAAGCAGCTTCACGAGGTCTTTCATCGAAAAACTTTTATTCAAGTATCCCTTTATGCTATCCAGAATTTCTATATCATTTCCGATCAATAATATGTCATCCACATATAATATCGAAATGCTCTGAGCTCCCACTCACTTTCTTGTAAATCTGAGGCTTCTCCAAAAGTCTCATATAAACCCAAATGCTTTGATCACACTATCAAAGCGTTTATTCCAACTCCGAGAGGCTTGCACCAGTCCATAAATGGATCGTGGAGCTTGCACACTTTGTTAGCTCCTTTGGATCGACAAAACCTTCTGTTGCATCATATACAACTCTTCTTCCGAAATCCATTCAGAATGCAGTTTTAACATCCATTTGCCAAATTTCATAATCATAAAATGCGGCAATTGCTAACATGATTCGGACGGACTTAAGCATCGCTACGGGTGAGAAGGTCTCATCGTAGTCAATCCCTTGAACTTGTCGAAAACCTTTTGCAACAAGTCGAGCTTTATAGACGATAACATTACCATCAGCGTCGGTCTTCTTCTTGAAGATCCATTTATTCTCAATTGCTTGCCGATCATCGGGCAAGTCAACCAAAGTCCACACTTTGTTCTCATACATGGATCCCATCTCAGATTTCATGGCCTCAAGCCATTTTGTGGAATCTGGGCTCACCATCGCTTCTTCATAGTTCGTAGGTTCATCATGTTCCAATAACATGACTTCCAAAACAGGATTACCGTACCACTCAGTGCGGATCTTGCTCTGTTGATCTCTGAGTTCTGTAGAAACTTGATCTGAAGTTTCATGATCATCATCATTAGCTTCCTCCCTATTTGGTGTAGGTGTCACGAAACTGTTTTCGTGATGTACTACTTCTC
Source organism: Aegilops longissima (assembly GCA_021605205.1). Taxonomy (NCBI): domain Eukaryota; kingdom Viridiplantae; phylum Streptophyta; class Magnoliopsida; order Poales; family Poaceae; genus Aegilops; species Aegilops longissima. Next base: position 705,075,962 of record CM038679.1, on the reverse strand, counting down.
AATAAGGGAGTAGATACGATTATCTCATCAAGTTCTACTTTCCTCCCACTCACTTCTTTCGAGAGAAACTCCTTCTCTAGAAAGTTTCAATTTAGCAACAAAAATCTTGCCTTCGGTTCTGTGATAGAAGGTGTACCCAACTGTCTCCTTTGGGTATCCTATGAAGACACATTTCTCGATTTGGGTTCGAGCTTATCGGGTTGAAGCTTTTTCACATAAGCATCGCAGCCCCAAACTTTCAAAAGCGACAACTTTGGTTTCTTGCCAAACCACAGTTCATAAGGCGTCGTTTCAGCGGTTTAGATGGTGCCCTATTTAAAGTGAATGTAGCCGTCTCTAAAGCATAACCCCAAAACGATAGCGGTAAATCAATAAGAGACATCATAGATCGCACCATATCTAATAAAGTACGATTCGACGTTCGGACACACCATTACGTTGTGGTGTTCCGGTGGCGTAAGTTGCGAAACTATTCCGCATTGTTTCAAATGTAGGCCAAACTCGTAACTCAAATATTCTCCTCCACGATCAGATCGTAGAAACTTTATTTTCTTGTTACGATGATTTTCCACTTCACTCTGAAATTCTTTGAACTTTTCAAATGTTTCAGACTTGTGTTTCATTAAGTAGATATACCCATATCTGCTCAAATCATCTGTGAAGGTGAGAAAATAACGATATCCGCCACGAGCCTCAACATTCATTGGACCACATACATCAGTATGTATGATTTCCAATAAATCTGTTGCTCTCTCCATAGTTCCGGAGAACGGTGTTTTAGTCATCTTGCCCATAAGGCACGGTTACAAGTGCCAAGTGATTCATAATCAAGTGACTCCAAAAGTCCATCAAGCATGGAGTTTCTTCATGCGTTTTACACGATATGACCTAAACGGCGGTGCCACAAATAAGTTGCACCATCATTATCAACTCTGCATCTTTTGGTTTCAACATTATGAATATGTATCACTACTATCAAGATTGAGTAAAACAAACCATTCTTCAATGGTGCATGACCATAAAAGATATTATTCATATAAATAGAACAACCATTATTCTCTGATTTAAATGAATAACCGTCTCGCATCAAACAAGATCCAGATATAATGTTCATGCTCAACGATGGTACTAAATAACAATTATTTAGGTCTAATACTAATCCCGAAGGTAGATGTAGAGGTAGCGTGCCGACTGCGATCACATCGACTTTGGAACCATTTCCCACGCGCATCGTCACCTCGTCCTTAGCCAATCTTCGCAATCCGTAGCCCTGTTTGAGTTGCAAATATTAGCAATGAACCAGTATCAAATACCAGTGCTCTGCGAGTATTAGTAAGGTACACATCAATAACAAGTATATCACATATACCTTTGTTAACCTTGCCATCCTTCTTATCCGCCAAATACTTGGGGCAGTTCCGCTTCCAAAGGACCAGCCTGCTTGCAATAGAAGCACTCGCCAGGCTTAGGACCAGACTTGGGTTTCTTCTCTTGATCGAGCAACTTGCTTGCTGCTCTTTTGAAGTTTCCTTTTCTTTCCTTTGCCCTTTTCTTGAAACTAGTGGTTTTGTTAACCATCAACACTTGATGCTCCTTTTTGATTTCTACCTCCATGACTTTCAAAGCATCGCGAAGAGCTCGGGCATAGTTTTGGTCATCCCTTGCATATTATAGTTCATCACGAAGCTCTTGTAGCTTGGTGGCGATGATTGGAGAATTCATCAATGACGCAATCATCCGGAAGATTAACTCCCAGTTGAATCAAGTGATTGTTATATCCGGACATTACGAGTATATGCTCCTTGACAGAACCATTCTCCTCCATCTTACAGCTATAGAACTTATTGGAGACTTCATATCTCTCAATCCGGGCATTACGCTTGAATATTAACTTCAACTCTGGAACATCTCATATGCTCCATGGTGTTCAAAACGACGTTGAAGTCCCGGTTCTAAGCCGTAAAGCATGGCACACTGAACTATAGAGTAGTCATCAGTTTTGCTTTGCGGACGTTCACAACTTCGGCGCAGCCCTTGCACCGAGCCCGGCACCTAACGGTGCTTCCAGGACGTAATTCTTCCGTGCAGCAATAAGGATAATCCTCAAATTCGGACCCAGTCCGTGTAATTGCTACCATCATCTTTCAACTTTGCTTTCTCAAGGAACGCATTAAAATTCAACGGAACAACAAAGACGAGCCATCTATCTACACATCATAGACAAGCAAGATACTATCGGTACTAAGTTCATGATAAATTTAAGTTCAATTAATCATATTACTTTAAGAACTCCCACTTAGAAAAATATCCTCCAATTCTCTAAGTGATTGCGTGATCCATTTCAACTACACCATGACCGATCATCACGTGTGATGGAGTAGTTTCAATGGTGAACATCAATATGTTGATCATATCTACTATATGATTCACGCTCGACCTTCGGTCTCCGTGTTCCGAGGTCATATCTTATATGCATAGCTCGTCAAGTATAACCTGAGTATTCGCGTGTGCAACTGTTTTGCACCGTTGTATTTGAGCGTAGAGCCTATCACACCCGATCATCACGTGGTGTCTCAGCACGAAGAACTTTCATAGCGGTGCATACTCAGGGAGAACACTTCTTGATAATTTAGTAAGGGATCATCTTATAATGCTACCGTCAATCAAAGCAAAATAAGATGCATAAAGGATTAACATCACATGCAATCAATATAAGTGATATGATATGGCCATCATCATCTTGTGCTTGTGATCTCCATCTCCGAAGCACCGTCATGATCACCATCGTCACCGGCGCGACACCTTGATCTCCATCGTAGCATCGTTGTCGTCTCGCCAACTATTGCTTCTCGACTATCGCTACTCCTTAGTGATAAAGTAAAGCAATTACATGGCGTTGCATCTCATACAATAAGCGACAACCATATGGCTCCTGCCGATTGCCGATAACTTCGGTTACAAAACATGATCATCTCATACAATAAAATATAGCATCACGTCTTGACCATATCACATCACAACATGCCCTGCAAAAACAAGTTAGGCGTCCTCTACTTTGTTGTTGCAAGTTTTACGTGGCTGCTACGGGCTGAGCAAGAACCGTTCTTACCTACGCATCAAAGCCACAGCGATACTTCGTCAAATAGACTCCGTTTAACCTTCTCAAGGACCGGGCGTAGCCACACTCAGTTCAACTAAAGTGAGAGAGACAGACACCCGCCACCACCTTTAAGCAGCGAGTGCTCACAGCGGTGAAACCAGTCTCGCGTAGCGTCTGCGCGTAATGTCGGTCCGGCCGCTTCATCTCACAATACCGCTGAACCAAAGTATGACATGCTGGTAGGTAGTATGACTTGTATCGCCCACAACTCACTTGTGTTCTACTCGTGCATATGACATCAACGCATAAAACCAGGCTCGGATGCCACCGTTGGGGAACGTAGTAATTTCAAAAATTTTCCTACGATCACGCAAGACCATGGTGATGGCATAGCAACGAGAGGATAGAGTATCCGTCCACGTACCCTCGTGACCCGAAAGCGGAAGCGTTATAACAACGCTGTTGATGTAGTCGTACTTCTTCCCGATCCAACCGATCCAAGTACCGAGCGTCGGCACCTCCGAGTTCTGCACACGTTCAGCTCGATGGCGTCCCTCGAACTCCGATCCAGCCGAGTGTTGAGGAGAGTTTCGTCGACCTGACGGCGTGGTGACGATGATGATGTTCCACCGACGCAGGGCTTCGCCTAAGCTCCGCTACGGTATGATCGAGGTGTAATCTGGTGGAAGGGGCACCGCACACGGCTAAGAGCGATCTAATCGATCAACTTGTGTGTCATGGGGTGCCCTTGCCCTGTATATAAAGGAGGGAAGGGAGGGCTGGCCGGCCAGGAGGGGCGCATCAGGTGTCCTACTCCTACTAGGGTAGGATTCCCCCAAATCCTAGTCCAACTAGGGTTTGACCAAGGGAGAGGGAGAGAGGCGCCACCCCTTCTCCTAATCCTAATAGGACTAGGGAAGGGGAAGGCTGCGCCAGCTATAGGGCCCCTTTCTCTTTCCCACTAAGGCCCATCAAGGCCCATTGACCCCCGGAGGTTCCGTAACCCCGGTACTCAGTAAAATTCCCAATTTCACCCGGAGTGATTCCGAGTCAAACATAGGCTTCCAATATATCAATCTTTATGTCTCGACCATTTGAGACTCCTCGTCATGTCCGTGATCTCATCCGGACTCGAACAACCTTGGTACATCAACATCATAAAACTCATAGTAACCGCCATCGAAGCGTTAAGCGTGCGGACCCTACGGGTTCGAGAACTATGTAGACATGACCGAGACACCTCTCGGTCAATAACCAATAGCGGACCTGGATGCCCATATTGGTTCCTACATATTCTACGAAGATCTTTATCGGTCGATCCGCATAACAACATCGTTGTTCCCTTTGTCATCGATGCGTTACTTGCCCGAGATTCGATCGTCGGTATCAATACCTAGTTCAATCTCGTTCTTGCAAGTCTCTTTTCTCGTTCCGTAATACATCATCTCATAACTAACTCTTTAGTTACAATGCTTGCAAGGCTTAGGTGATGAGCATTACCGAGAGGGCCCAGAGATACCTCTCCGACAATCGGAGTGACAAATCCTAATCTCGAAATATGCCAACCCAACATGTACCTTCGGAGACACCTGTAATGTACCTTTATAATCACCCGATTCGTTGTGACGTTTGGTAGCACCAAAAGTGTTCCTCGGGCAAGCGGGAGTTGCATAATCTCATAGTCATAGGAACATGTATAAGTCATGAAGAAAAGCACTAGCAACAAACTATACGATCAGGTGCTATGCTAATGGAATGGGTCATGTCAATCAGATCATTCAACCAATGATGTGATCCCATTAATCAAATAACAACTCCTTTGTTCATGGTTAGGAAACATAACCATCTTTGATTAACGAGCTAGTCAAGTAGAGGCATACTAGTGACACTCTGTAGGTTTATGTATTCACACATGTATTATGTTTCCGGTTAATACAATTCTAGCATGAATAATAAACATTTATCATGATATAAGGAAATAAATAATAACATTTATTATTGCCTCTAGGGCATATTTCCTTCACTATACTCCCACTCCTATCCTACCAACACGACTACTCACACAAGTGTTGAACACTCCTTGCTCCTGCCGCTAGCCAAAGTTGCAGCTCTTGATGAATCTTCATGGAGAGATCCGCTTCCTTGCAAATGCCATGTCCACCAAAAACTCTCTCATTCCTTTGCTTCCAAATGCTCCAACAAATCAAAAGCACCAGCGAATCAAATCCCTTTCGATACGCCTTGGTGATCCGCTTCCGGACAGTTGGCCACCAATCCTGTAGTATATCCGTCGGCGAGGGCATCATCCGCATGTCGATCTTAGCCCACCTGAGGCATTGGAACCACACCTGCCTCGAGTAAACACATTGGAGCATTATATGCTCCATCGAGTCCTCCTCTTGATCACAAAGAAAACAAACAGATGTAGCATCCTGAAGTCCATGCCGGAGTCTACGATCGGAGGTCCAAAGTCTTCGCTGCAGCGCCAACCACATGAACAGTCTGCAACCCAGTGGAGCCCAGCATTTCGACAGTCCTTTTGCGCAACCCAATCTGATAGACCCCTCGTTCATGATCCGGTAAGCCGAAGAAGCCGAGTACTGTCCCGAAGCCGACCACTTCCAAATCGCTTGATCCTCCCGTGAGGGGTCAAGCTCCACAGAATCTAATCTCTCCCACAGGTGGATGAACTGGACAAGTCCTTCCGTGGACAGCTCACCATTGATGTCATTAATCCAATTGCTTGAAGTCAACCCATCCTTTGCCAACCGCCGGTTCACCGTTTGGGTTCGAACCTGCGCTACCACCAGTGGTGCAATTTCCAAAATGTGAAGACCCTGAAGCCATCTATCCTTCCAGAAGAGGATTTGGCTACCATTGCCCAGAGTCCAATGCACCAAGCTAGTGAAGGCGGCTTGCATCTCCTTGTCTGCCGACATAGCCAGCCCCTGCCAAGGTTTGGAGCTGTCAGTACGTCTGAGCCATTCCCATCTGAGCCGGAGTGCAATCCCTTGTGTGTGCAAGTTCAGCACGCCCAGCCCGCCAAGCTCCTTGGGTCGGCAAACCCTGCTCCAGGCCACTAGGCACTGTCCACCGTGAATCTCCTCTGAACCGGCCCAGAAAAACGCCTTACACCCTCTGTCAATGCTATCCAAAGCCCACTTCGGAGCGTTGGCCACGATAAGATGATGGATAGGCCTCGCTCTAACTATGATGTTGATCAAAACCAGCCTGCCAGGCCTAGTTATCAGACCTCTTGACCATCCTGGCAGGAAATTGAGCACCGCATCCACCATAGGCTGCCACCGGTTGCGAGTTAGTTGCTTGATCGAGAGCTGGAGGCCAAGGTATTTACACGGGAAAGTTTGAATCCTCCACGGTAGCGCTGCAGCAACTCTTTCGGAGTCTCCCGCACCCGGCCTAATCATGATTGCCGAGGACTTTTGATAGTTAATATTCAGTCCCGACGCCTCTCCAAATATGTGCATAACTTCCTTAACAAAAGCCAGGTCCATGAGAGTCGGCCTGATGAAGAGAACCACATCATCCGCATAAATCGATAGCCGTTGGACCGGAGAACATCCTGGCATCGGGCTTAGAACTCCAGCAACTTTTTCCTGAACTATGAGGGCCGACAGGGCATCCATCGCAATGACAAAAAGGAGAGGAGAGATTGGATCGCCCTGCCTCAAGCCACAAGCATGCAAAATCTTATCTCCAACGCTGCCATTCACAATCACTCTCGAGCTAGCCGAAGATAACAGCGTGGCAATGAGCGATTTCCACTTCTCCGGGAACCCTTTCGCACGAAGCACTTCAAAAAGGAAAGGCCAGGACAGTGAATCAAAAGCTCTCGAGATGTCCATCTTAACTAGAAATCCCTTGGCTTTTCGTTTGTGTAGGTTCCTCGCCACTTGACGTACCAGCATGAAGTTGTCATGGAGATTTCTGCCCTTGATAAAGGCAGATTGGTTAGGGTGAATCAATTCCTCCATACGCCCACACACTTTGGTAGCTAAGAGCTTTGCGCAGATTTTAGGGATGCTATGCAGCAAGCTGATCGGTCTAAAGTCACCAATCTCTGAGGCATCCGGCTTTTTAGGGATTAGAGTAATCAGTGCCTTGTTAAATCTACCAAAACCTCGACCATTGTCCAGCACGAATTTCTGAATCACAGCGATCACATCCCCCTTGATAACAGGCCAGGCTTTGTGGAAGAAAAGCCCAATGAATGCGTCCTATAAAGAAAAGCCAACGAGGGTTAGCCCTTGGGTTGGTCTCATTTTTTATATTAATTTGTGGTTGCTTCCCACATTGCCCTCTGTCGGGCCAACATTATGGTTGAGACTCTGGAGGTGTGGATCATGCTTGAGCGATGAGGGTTGTTTGTAGTGCATGTTTCGTCTATGGCAATGGAACATACTCACTCGAGGCCATATTCGCTTTTGAGAAGAGTGGTGTTTTGACATCACATGCACCATCGAAAAAAATTGGTGAGCCTTGCATCAATGGTAAGGAGGGTAGTGATGAAAAGGGTGTAGGATGATGCTACGGAGCCACATCATATGGCCCGTTGGAGTTTATCAATAAGTTTATTTGCACAACGAAGACGACTCTTTGCTCTAGATAGTGTCGGCCTTGCAGGTAAGGGTGCAAAGCATGGGTTGATGGATGCTTCTAGGGAGTAGTAGACAAATAATAAATGGAAAGTCATCGAGCATGTGACGAAGAGGATGGATTCATATCTACAAACGTACAAGAAGCTGCTCACGCTGAAGGTGATCAAGGCAAAAGAAACTAGATGATGCCCCGCAAGTTGCTGCATGAACCTTGATGCAACAAATGCATAAATAGGTGCTAAAAACTAAAACTATTGCAAGGGCAAATTTAAGATTGCTCTCGGTTTATATTTAAAAACAATAAAACATATAAAGCATGTGATCAAATGTTGTATACAAAGATAAAACTATTGGATTGAAGTCGATGTGGTGCCTACATAACAAAAATGTGTAGTATGACCTACATACATTTTCTCCAAGTGTCATAGCTATGCACGAACACAAAAAGAGTGAAACAAATTAACATGCATGACTGTTGAGGTGCCGTGGTCGCATGGATAGATCGGTGCATGAATTGTAACTTATGACCACATAGATGAGTTGATGATGTGGCGCCGTTGCATGAAGAGGAAAAATAGGTAGTGGGTTGCAACTATTTCAGAATAAAGGATTGGGAAGCTGAACTCATCTAAAAGAGGGCTACTTTGTCAGGCTAATCCAAAATAAAGTACATACAACAGCCTCAAGAGCCAACTTTTGGCTTATAGTTTGGAGCATGTTTGTTGCAAAAGGAGTCGCAACCTCGATTTTCAAAAGCATTCATGCAACGGAATGACATATAATGTTTAGATTCCTACGATTGTGGACTAATTTGTTACTCCATTTGTCTCAAAATGTAACACCTTTTTTGACACTATCATAGTGTCAAGAAACCTCTTAGTCCTCCTTCGGTTTAGAGAAATCTTGTAGGAATTTCATAGGATAGGATTTCTATAGCAAAAATTCCTTTAGAATCCTTTGGTTTGTAGGAATGGAATCCTATTCCTATGAAGGAATTCTTCCTATCCTTCACATTTCATAGGAAAATAAACATCAGACTTGGCTCAATGGAAAAAATCCTATGATGTGAATCAAAGGGAATCTCCTTTCCTATTCCTACTCATAGGATTTGAGATACATGTCATCTCATTTCCTATGACTTTCCTATTCCTATAATTTTTCTACCCTATGAACCATAGAAGGCCTTACGTTTTTGGGACGGAGGGAGTATTACACATAGGGGAGAAGATGCATTGAAGAAGTTTTCCATAAAGCCTCATGTTCCAAGGCCCTGGATTAGCAAGGTGATCCTTGCCTTTGCAACATCGGCCAAAGGTTTATAATATGTGAGAAACGTTATTTCATCAAGAGCCACAACTGTGGGGGAAAGTAGTATTAATTCAAAAAAATTCCTACGATCAAGCAAGATCTATCTAGCAGAAGCATAACAACGAGCGGGGAGAGTGTGTCCACGTACCCTCATAGACCGAAAGCGGAAGCATTTAGTAACGCGGTTGATGTAGTCGAACGTCTTCACGATCCAACTGATCCAAGTACCGAACGTACGGCACCTCCGTGTTCAGCACACGTTCAACACGATGACGTCCCTCGAGCTCTTGATCCAGTAGAGGGTCGAGGGAGAGTTCCGTCAGCACGACGGCGTGGTGACAGTGTTGGTGATGTGATCCGCGCAGGGCTTCGCCGCACTACGACAATATGACCGAGGTGGTAAACTGTGGTGGGGGGCACCGCACACGACTAAGAAACAACTGTTGTGTCTTTGGGGTGCCCCTCTCCCCACGTATATAAAGGAGGGGGGAGGAGGAAGCCGGCCCAAGGGGGCACGCCAAGAGGGGGGAGTCCTACTAGGACTCCGTTCCTAGTAGGATTCACCCCCCTCCTTCCATCTAACGGAGAGGGGAAAGGGGAAAGGAGGGAGAGGGGGAAGGAAAGGGGGGCCGCGCCCCCCACCACTTGTCCAATTCAGATTGGGCTCGGGGGGCGCGCGCCACCTCCTGTGGCAGCCTCCCTCTCTCCACTATGGCCCAATAGGCCCATTAACTTTTCCGGGGGGTTCCGGTAACCTCCCGGTACCCCAAACAATTCCTGATCTTCTTCGGAACCATTCCGGTGTCTGTATATAACCTTCCAATATATCAATCTTTACCTCTTGACCATTTCGAGACTCCTCGTCATGTCCGTGATCTCATCCGGGACTCCGAACAAACTTCGGTCACCAAAACACATAACTCATAATACAAATCGTCATCGAACGTTAGGCGTGCGGACCCTACGGGTTCGAGAACTATGTAGACATGACCGAGACACATCTCCGATCAATAACCAATAGCGGAACCTGGATGCTCATATTGGCTCCTACATATTCTACGAAGATCTTTATCGGTCAAACCGCATAACAACATACGTTATTCCCTTTGTCATCAGTATGTTACTTGCCCGAGATTCGATCGTCGCTATCCTCATACCTAGTTCAATCTCGTTACCGGCAAGTCTCTTTACTCGTTCCGTAATGCATCATCCCGCAACTAACTCATTAATCACATTGCTTGCAAGGCTTATAGTGATGTGCATTACCGAGAGGGCCCAGAGATACCTCTCCGATACATGGAGTGACAAATCCTAATCTCGATCTATGCCAACTCAACAATGAAGGAAATATGCCCTAGAGGCAATAATAAAGTTATTATTTATTTCCTTATTTCATGATAAATGTTTATTATTCATGCTAGAATTGTATTAACCGAAACATAATACATGTGTGAATACATAGACAAACATAGTGTCACTAGTATGCCTCTACTTGACTAGCTCGTTGAATCAAAGATGGTTAAGTTTCCTAGCCATAGACATGAGTTGTCATTTGATTAACGGATCACATCATTAGGAGAATGATGTGATTGACATGACCCATTCCGTTAGCCTAGCACATGATCGTTTAGTATGTTGCTATTGCTTTCTTCATGACTTATACATGTTCCTGTAACTATGAGATTATGCAACTCCGTTTACGGAGGAACACTTTGGTGCTACCAAGCGTCACAACGTAATCTGGGTGATTATAAAGGAGTACTACAGGTGTCTCCAAAGGTACATGTTGGGTTGGCGTATTTCGAGATTAGGTTTTGTCACTCCGATTGTCGGAGAGGTATCTCTGGCCTTCTCGGTAATACTCATCACCTAAGCCTTGCAAGCATTGTAACTAATGAGTTAGTTATGAGATGATGTATTACGGAACGAGTAAAGAGACTTGCCGATGACGAGATTGAACTAGGTATTGGATACCGACGATCGAATCTCGGGCAAGTAACATACCGATGACAAAGGGAACAAAGTATGTTGTTATGCGGTTTGACCGATAAAGATCTTCGTAGAATATGTAGGAGCCAATATGGGCATCCAGGTTCCGCTATTGGTTATTGACCGAGAATAGTTCTAGGTCATGTCTACATAGTTCTCGAACCCGTAGGGTCCGCACGCTTAAGGTTTCGATGATGCTTATATTATGAGTTTATGAGTTTTGATGTACCGAAGGAGTTCGAGTCCCGGATGAGATCGGGGACATGACGAGGAGTCTCGAAATGGTCGATACGTAAAGATCGATATATTGGACGACTATATTCGGAGTTCGGAAAGGTTCGAATGATTCGGTATTTTTGAGTACCGGAGAGTTACGGGAATTCGCCGGGAGAAGTATTGGGCCTTATTGGGCCCTGCGGAAAGAGAGAGGGCTGCCTAGGGCAGGCCGCGCGCCCCATGGCCTAGTCCGAATTGGACTAGGGAGGGCCGCACCTTCCCTCTCTTCCCCTTCCCCAAGTCCTAGTCCAACTAGGAGAGAGGGGGAAGTCCTACTCGGTGGGAGTAGGACTCCTCGGCAGCGCCTCTCAAGGGCCGGCCGCACCCCCCTTGCTCCTTTATATCTGAGGCAGGGGGCACCCCATAACACACAAGTTGATCTACGGATCGTTCCTTAGCCGTGTCGGTGCCCCCTCCACCATATTCCACTTGGTCATATCGTCGCGGAGCTTAGGCGAAGCCTGCGCGGAGAAGTCATATCGTCGTGGGGCTTAGGCGAAGCCCTGCGTCGGTGGAGCATCATCATCGTCCTGCACGTCGTCTTGACGGAACTCATCCCGACACTTTGCTGGATCGGAGTCCGGGATCGTCATCGAGCTGAGCGTGTGCGTAACTCGGAGGTGCCGTCGTTCGGTGCTTGGATCGGTCGGATCGTGGAGGCGTCGACTACATCAACAGCGTTGTCATAACGCTTCGCTTTCGGTCTCACGAGGGCGTGGGACGGACACTCTCCCCTCTCGTTGCTATGCCATCACCATGGTCTTGCGTGATCGTAGGAATTTTTTGAAATTACTCGTTCCCCAACAATGGCATCCGAGCCTGGTTTTATGCGTTGATGTCATGTGCACGAGTAGAACACAAGTGAGTTGTGGGCGATACAAGTCATACTGCCTACCAGCATGTCATACTTTGGTTCAGCGGTATTGTGAGATGAAGCGGCCGGACCGACATTACGCGTGACGCTTACGCGAGACTGGTTTCACCGCTCCGAGCACTCGTTGCTTAAAGGTGACCGGCGGGTGTCTGTCTCTCTCACTTTAGTTGAACCGAGTATGACTCGCCCGGTCCTTGAGAAGGTTAAACGGAGTCTATTTGACAAACTATCGTTGTGGTTTTGATGCGTAGGTAAAACGGTTCTTGCTCAGCCCGTAGCAGCCACGTAAAACTTGCAACAACAAAGTAGAGGACGTCTAACTTGTTTTTGCAGGGCATGATGTGATGTGATGTGGTCAAGGCGTGATGCTATATTGTATGAGATGATCATGTTTTGTAACGAGTTATCGGCAATCTGGCAGGAGCCATATGGTTGTCGCTTTATTGTATGAAATGCAAGCGCCATGTAATTGCTTTACTTTATCACTAAGCGATAGCGATAGTCGTAGAAGCAATAGTTGGCGAGGCGACAACGATGCTACGATGGAGATCAAGGTGTCGCGCGGTGGCGATGGTGATCACGACGGTGCTTTGGAGATGGAGATCACAAGCACAAGATGATGATGGCCATATCATATCACTTATATTGATTGCATGTGATGTTTATCCTTTATGCATCTTATCTTGCTTTGATTGACGGTAGCATTATAAGATGATCTCTCACTAAAATTATCAAGAAGTGTTCTCCACGAGTATGCACCGTTGCCAAAGTTCGTAGTACCCGGACACCACGTGATGATCGGGTGTGATAAGTTCTCGTCCATCTACAACGGTGCAAAACAGTTGCACGCGCGAATACTCAGGTTAAACTTGACGAGCCTAGCATATAACAGATATGGCCTCGGAACACGGAGACCGAAAGGTCGAGCGTGAATCATATAGTAGATATGATCAACATAGTGATGTTCACCATTGAAACTACTCCATCTCACGTGATGATCGGACATGGTTTAGTTGATTTGGATCACGTGATCACTTAGATGACTAGAGAGATGTCTGTCTAAGTGGGAGTTCTTAAGTAATATGATTAATTGAACTTTAATTTATCATGAACTTAGTCCTGGTAGTATCTTGCAAATTATGTTGTAGACCAATAGCTCGCGTTGTTGCTTCCCTATGTTTGTTGCTTTCATATGTTTATTTTGATATGTTCCTAGAGAAAAATTATGTTGAAAAATGTTAGTAGCAATGATGCGGATTGGATCCGTAATCTGAGGTTTATCCTCATTGCTGCACGTAAAAATTATGTCCTTAATGCACCGCTAGGTGACAAACCTATTGCAGGAGCAGATCACGGGCGTTATGAGCGTTTGGCTAGCTCAATATGATGACTACTTGATAGTTTAGTGCACCATGCTTAAAGGCTTAGAATCGGGACTTCAAAGGCGTTTTGAGCGTCATGGACCATATGGGATGTTCCAGAATTGAAGTTAATATTTCAAGCAAATACCGAGTTGAGAGATATGAAGTGTCCAACAAGTTCTATAGCTAAAAGATGGAGGAGAATCGCTCAACTAGTGAGCATGTGCTCAGATTATGCAGGTACTTCAATTGCTTGAATCAAGTGGGAGTTAATCTTCTAGATAAGATAGTGATTGACAGAATTCTCTAGTCACCATCACCAAGTTAGTAGAACTTCGTGATGAACTATAATATGCAAGGGATGACAAAAGTAATTCCCAAGCTCTTCGTGATGCTGAAATCGACGAAGGTAGAAATCAAGAAAAGAGCATCAAGTGTTGATGATTGACAAGACCACTAGTCTCAAGGAAAGGGAAAAGGGAAGAAGGGAACTTCAAAAGAGCGGCAAGCAAGTTGCTACTCGGTGAAGAAGCCCAAGTTTAGACCTAAGCACGAGGCCGAGTACTTTTGCTGCAATGGAACTGGTCCTTTGGAAGCGAACTACCCCTGAATATTTGGTGGATAAGAAGGATGGCAAAGTGAACAAGGTTATATTTGATATACAGGTTATTGATGTGTGCCTTACTAGTGTTTATAGTAGCCCCAGTATTTGATACTGCTTAGGTTGCTAAGATTAGTAACTTCGAAACAGGAGTTCTGAAATAAACAGAGACTAGTTGAAGGGAAGTGACGATGAGTGTTGGAAGTAGTTCCAAGATTGATATGATCATCATCGCACACTCGCTATACTTTCGGGATTAGTGTGGAACCTAAATAAGTGTTATTTGGTGTTAAGCATAAATATGATTTGATCATGTTTATTGCAATCTGATTATTCATTTAAGTAAGAGAATAAATTGTTGTTACATTTACATGAATAAAACCTTACATGGTTACACACCCAATGAAAATGGTTCATTGGATCTCGATCATAGTGATACACATATTCATAATATTGAAACCAAAAGATGCAAAGTTAATAATGATAGTGCAACTTATTTGTGGCACTGCCGTTTAGGTCATATTGGTGTAAAGCGCATGAAGAAAACTCCATCTTGATGGACTTTTGGAATCACTTGATTATGAATCACTTGATGCTTGCGAACCATGCCTTATGGGCAAGATGACTAAAGACTCGTTTTCGGAACAATGGAGCGAGCAAATGACTTATTGGAAATAATACATCTTGATGTATGCGGTCCGATGAGTGTTAAAGCTCACGGCAAGTATCGTTATTTTCGACCTTCACAGATGATTTGAGCAGATATGGGTATATCTACTTGATGAAACACAAGTCTGAAACATTTGAAAAGTTCAAAGGATTTCAGAGTGTAGTGAAGAATCATCGTAACAAGAAAATAAAAGTTTCTACGATATGATCGCAGAGGAAAAATTTGAGTTCTGAGTTTGGCCTTCATTAAAACAATGTGAAATAGTTTCACCACTCACGCCACCGGAACACCACAACTTAATGGTGTGTCCGAGCGTCAGAACCGCACTTTATTGGATATGGTGCGATCTATGATGTATCTTAACGATTTACCACTATCGTTTTGGGGTTATGCATTAGAGACAGCTGCATTCACGTTTAATAGGGCACCATCTAAATCCGTTGAGATGACACCGTATGAACTATGGTTTAGCAGTAAACCTAAGCTGTCATTTCTTAAAGTTTGGAGTTGTGATGCTTATGTGAAAAAGTTTTCACCTGATAAGCTCGAACCCAAATCGGAGAAGTGCGTCTTCATAGAATACCCAAAGGTAACTATTGGGTACACCTTCTATCACAGATCCGAAGGCAAGCTTTTCGTTGCTAAGATGGATCCTTTCTAGAAAGAAGTTTCTCTCGAAAGAAGTGAGTGGGAGGAAAGTAGAAACTTGATGAGGTAATTGTACCTTCTCCCTTATTGGAAAGTAGTTCATCACGAAATCAGTTCCATGATTCCTACACCAATTAGTAAGGAAGTTAATGATGATGATCATGAAACTTCAGATCAAGTTGCTACCAAACCTCGTAGGTCTTCGAGTAAGATCCGCACCAGAGTGAATACGGTAATCATGTTCGAAAGTCATGTTACTAGACCATGATGAACCTACGAACTATGAGGAAGCGATGATGAGCCCAGATTCATGAAATGGCTTGAGGCCATAAAATCTGAGATAGGATCCATGTATGAGAACAAAGTATGGACTTTGATTGACTTGCTCGATGATCGCAAGCCATGTAGATAAATGGATCTTCAAGAGGAAGACGGACAGCGATAGTAGTGTTACTATCTACAAAGCTCGACTTGTCACAAAAGGTTTTTCGACAAGTTCAAAGGTGTTGACTACAATGAGATTTACTCAAGCTGTAGCGATGCTTAAGTCTGTCGAATCATGTTAGCAATTGCCACATTTTATGAAATCGGCAAATGGATGTCAAAACTACATTCTTTAGTGGATTTATTAAAGAAGAGTTGTATATGATGCAACCATAAGGTTTTGTCAATCCTAAAGGTGCTAACAAAATGTGTAAGCTCAGCGATCCATCTATGGACTGGTGCAAGCATCTCGAGTTGGAATACACACTTTGATAAGTTGATCAAAGCGTATAGTTTTATACAGACTTGCGGTGAAGCCTGTATTTACAAGAAAGTGAGTGGGAGCACGACAACATTTCGATAAGTATATGTGAATGACATATTGTTGATCGGAAATGATGTAGAATTATTCGCAAAGCATAAAGGAGTATTTGAAAGGAGTTTTTCAAAGAAGGACCTCGGTGAAGCTGCTTACATATTGAGCATCAAGATCTATAGAGATAGATCAAGACGCTTGATAAGTTTTTCAATGAATACATACCTTGACAAGATTTTGAAGTAGTTCAAAATGGAACAGTCAAAGAAAGAGTTCTTGCCTGTGTTACAAGGTGTGAGATTGAGTAAGACTCAAAACCCGACCACGGCAGAAGATAGAAAGAGAATGAAAGTCATTCCCTATGCATCAGCCATAGGTTCTATAAAGTATGTCATGCTGTGTACCAGATCTATTGCATACCCTACCACTAAGATTGGCAAGGGAGTGCAATAGAGATCTAGGAGTAGATCAATGGACAGCGGTCGAAATTATCCTTAGTAGAATAAGGATGTGTTTCTCGATTATGGAAGTGAAAAAAAGGTTAAATAAATAAAGGTTACGTCGATGCAAGTTTTAACACTAATCTAGATGACTCT
The DNA here is from genome assembly GCA_021605205.1 of Aegilops longissima. NCBI lineage: Eukaryota > Viridiplantae > Streptophyta > Magnoliopsida > Poales > Poaceae > Aegilops > Aegilops longissima. The sequence continues at coordinate 705,059,121 of CM038679.1, read as the reverse complement.
AAGTCTCAATCTGGATACATATTGAAAGTGGGAGCAATTAGCTAGAGTAGCTCCGTGCAGAGCATTGTAGACATAGAAATTTGCAAAATACTTACGGCTCTGAATGTGACAGACCCGTTGACTAAAATTATCTCACAAGCAAAACATGATCACACCTTAGTACTCTTTGGGTGTTAATCACATAGCGATGTGAACTAGATTACTGACTCTAGTAAACCCTTTGGGTGTTGGTCACATGTCGATGTGAACTATGGGTGTTAACCACATATAGATGTGAACTATTGATGTTAAATCACATGGCGATGTGAACTAGATTATTGACTCTAGTGCAAGTGGGAGATGAAGGAAATATGCCCTAGAGGCAATAATAAAGTTATTATTTATTTCCTTATTTCATGATAAATGTTTATTATTCATGCTAGAATTGTATTAACGGAAACATAATACATGTGTGAATACATAGACAAACATAGTGTCACTAGTATGCCTCTACTTGACTAGCTCGTTGAATCAAAGATGGTTAAGTTTCCTAGCCATAGACATGAGTTGTCATTTGATTAACGGGATCACATCATTAGGAGAATGATGTGATTGACATGACCCATTCCGTTAGCCTAGCACATGATCGTTTAGTATGTTGCTATTGCTTTCTTCATGACTTATACATGTTCCTGTAACTATGAGATTATGCAACTCCGTTTACGGAGGAACACTTTGGGTGCTACCAAACGTCACAGCGTAATGGGTGATTATAAAGGAGTACTACAGGTGTCTCCAAAGGTACATGTTGGGTTGGCGTATTTGAGATTAGGTTTTGTCACTCCGATTGTCGGAGAGGTATCTCTGGGCCTTCTCGGTAATACTCATCACCTAAGCCTTGCAAGCATTGTAACTAATGAGTTAGTTATGAGATGATGTATTACGGAACGAGTAAAGAGACTTGCGATAACGATATTGAACTAGGTATTGGATACCGACGATCGAATCTCGGGCAAGTAACATACCGATGACAAAGGGAACAAAGTATGTTGTTATGCGGTTTGACCGATAAAGATCTTCGTAGAATATGTAGGAGCCAATATGGGCATCCAGGTTCCGCTATTGGTTATTGACCGAGAATAGTTCTAGGTCATGTCTACATAGTTCTCGAACCCGTAGGGTCCGCACGCTTAAGGTTTCGATGATGTTATATTATGAGTTTATGAGTTTTGATGTACCGAAGGAGTTCGAGTCCCGGATGAGATCGGGGACATGACGAGGAGTCTCGAAATGGTCGAGGCGTAAAGATCGATATATTGGACGACTATATTCGGAGTTCGGAAGGTTCGAATGATTCGGTATTTTGAGAGTCTGGGAGAGTTACGGAATTCGCCGGGAGAAGTATTGGGCCTTATTGGGCCTGCGGGAAAGAGAGGGCTGCCTAGGGCAGGCCGCGCCCCCATGGCCTAGTCCGGTTGGACTAGGGGAGGGGCCGCACCCTTCCCTCTCCCCTTCCCCAAGTCCTAGTCCAACTAGGAGAGAGGGGGAAGTCCTACTCGGTGGGAGTAGGACTCCTCGGCCAGCGCCTCTCAAGGGCCGGCCGCACCCCCCTTGCTCCTTTATATCACGGGGCAGGGGCACCCCATAACACACAAGTTGATCTACGGATCGTTCCTTAGCCGTGTGCGGTGCCCCCCTCCACCATATTCCACTTCGGTCATATCGTCGCGGAGCTTAGGCGAAGCCCTGCGCCGGAGAAGTCATATCGTCGTGGGGCTTAGGCGAAGCCCTGCGTCGGTGGAGCATCATCATCGTCACCACGCTGTCGTGCTGACGGAACTCATCCCCGACACTTTGCTGGATCGGAGTCCGGGATCGTCATCGAGCTGAGCGTGTGCAGAACTCGGAGGTGCCGTCGTTCGGTGCTTGGATCGGTCGGATCGTGGAGACGTCGACTACATCAACAGCGTTGTCATAACGCTTCGCTTTCGGTCTACGAGGGTACGTGGACGGACACTCTCCCCTCTCGTTGCTATGCCATCACCATGGTCTTGCGTGATCGTAGGAAATTTTTTGAAATTACTACGTTCCCCAACAAACAAACACCTTCGGAGACATCGGTAGAGCATCTTTATAATCACCCAGTTACGTTGTGACGTTTGATAGCACACAAGGTGTTCCTCCAGTATTCAGGAGTTGCATAATCTCATAGTCAGAGGAACATGTATAAGTCATGAAGAAAGCAATAGCAATAAAACTAAACGATCATAATGCTAAGCTAACGGATGGGTCTTGTCCATCACATCATTCTCTAATGATATGATTCCGTTCATCAAATGACAACACATGTCTATGGCTAGGAAACTTAACCATCTTTGATTAACGAGCTAGTCAAGTAGAGGCATGCTAGGGACACTCTGTTTTGTCTATGTATTCACACATGTACTAAGTTTCCGGTTAATACAATTCTAGCATGAATAATAAACATTTATCATGATATAAGGAAATATAAATAACAACTTTATTATTGCCTCTAGGGCATATTTCCTTCAGTCTCCCACTTGCACTAGAGTCAATAATCTAGATTACATAGTAATGATTCTAACACCCATGGAGTCTTGGTGCTGAACATATTTTGCTCGTGGAAGAGGCTTAGTCAACGGGTCTGCAACATTCAGATCCGTATGTATTTTGCAAATCTCTATGTCTCCCTCCTTGACTTGATCACGGATGGAATTGAAGCGTCTCTTGATGTGTTTGGTTCTCTTGTGAAATTTGGATTCCTTCGCCAAGGCAATTGCTCTAGTATTGTCACAAAATATTTTCATTGGACCCGATGCACTAGGTATTACACCTAGATCGGATATGAACTCCTTCATCCATACTCCTTCATTTGCTGCTTCCGAAGCATCTATGTACTCCGCTTCACACGTAGATCCCGCCACGACGCTCTGCTTGAAACTGCACCAACTTTGGTACCTCTGCTTGAAACAGCTCTACCATTCAATATAAATACGTATTCGGTTTGTGACTTAGAGTTACCCGGATCAGTGTCAAAGCTTGCATCGATGTAACCATTTACGACGAGATCTTTCTCACCTCCATAAACGAGAAACATATCCTTAGGCCTTTTCAGGTATTTCAGGATGTTCTTGACCGCTGTCCAGTGATCCACTCCTGGATTACTTTTGTACCTCCCTGCTAAACTTATAGCAAGGCACACATCAGGTCTGACACACAGCATTGCATACAAACCTTTGGCTGAAGCATAGGGAATGGCTTTCATTTTCTCTCTATCTTCTGCAGTGGTCGGGCATTGAGTCTGACTCAACTCCACACCTTGTAACACAGGCAAGAACCCTTTCTTTGACTGATCCATTTTGAACTTCTTCAAAACTTTATCAAGGTATGTGCTTTGTGAAAGTCCAATTAAGCGTCTTGATCTATCTCTATAGATCTTGATGCCCAATATATAAGCAGCTTCACCGAGGTCTTTCATTAAAAAAATTCTTATTCAAGTATCTTTTATGTTATCCAGAAATTCTATATATTTCCGATCAACAATATGTCATCCACATATAATATCAGAAATGCTACAGAGCTGCCACTCACTTTCTTCTAAATACAGGCTTCTCCAAAAGTCTATATAAAACCATATGCTTTGATCACACTATCAAAGCATATATTCCAACTCCGAGATGCTTGCACCAGTCCATAAATGGATCGCTGGAGCTTGCACACTTTGTTAGCACCTTTAGGATCGACAAAACCTTCTGGTTGCATCATATACAACTCTTCTTTAAGATATCCATTAAGGAAGGCAGTTTTGACATCCATTTGCCAAATTTCATAATCATAAAATGCGGCAATTGCTAACATGATTCGGACAGACTTAAGCATCGCTACGGGTGAGAAGGTCTCATCGTAGTCAACTCCTTGAACTTGTCAAAAACCTTTCGCAACAAGTCGAGCTTTGTAGACAGTAACATTACCACCAGCGTCAGTCTTCTTCTTGAAGATCCATTTATTCTCAATGGCTTGCTGATCATCGGGCAAGTCAACCAAAGTCCACACTTTGTTCTCATACATGGATCCCATCTCAGATTTCATGGCCTCAAGCCATTTCGCGGAATCTAGGCTCATCATCGCTTCCCCATAGTTCTTAGGTTCATCATGGTCAAGTAATATGACCTCCAGAACAGGATTACTGTACCACTCTTGTGCGGATCGTACTCTGGTTGACCTACGAGGTTCAGTAGTAACTTGATCTGAAGTTTCATGATCATCATCATTAGCTTCCTCACTGATTAGCGTAGGAATCACTGGAACTGATTTTTGTGATGAATTACTTTCTAATTCGGGAGAAGGTACAATTACCTCATCAAGTTATACTTTCCTCCCACTCACTTCTTTCGAGAGAAATTCCTTCTCTAGAAAGGATCCATTCTTAGCAACGAATATCTTGCCTTCGGGTATGTGATAGAAGGTGTACCCAACAGTCTCCTTTGGGTATCCTATGAAGACACATTTCTCCTATTTGGGTTCAAGCTTATCAGGTTGAAGCTTTTTCACATAAGCATCGCAGCCCCAAACTTTAAGAAACGACAACTTAGGTTTCTTGCCAAACCACAGTTCATATGGTGTCATCTCAATGGATTTAGATGGTGCCCTATGTAACGTGAATGCATCCGTCTCTAAAGCATAACCCCAAAACGATAGTGGTAAATCGGTAAGAGACATCATAGATCGCACCATATCTAATAAAGTACGGTTATGACGTTCGGACACACCATTACGCTGTGGTGTTCTAGAATTTGCATTTGAATACAAAATGCACAAGGTGGGATCACCACTTTCACTATATCTAGAAAACACTAGACAAGAACAAGAAATAAACAAGATCCACAAGTGGTAGGTAAGACAAAGGGAGTTGACACAAACTTGCAAGAGGAAAGGCAAATAAAACAAAAGCCAATGTAAAGATGATCAATAAATTCTACCACACATAAGTGACTACCAATTGTCAAAAGACAAAAAGTATGGAAAATAATTCCGGTGGTAGATAACAAGGATATCAACATCATCTTCACAACAAACACAAGAAAATTGCAACTTGTAGAGCTATCATGCCACCTAGGAACAAGATAATTTACAATATCAATTCTAGGTGACAATATCTCAAATGTACACATTTTCTAGGCTAGTAATACACACATAGCATATTACTCCCCATAATGTGATACCAAATAAAGATAGACAAGAGGCAATTAAAAGGATCCAACAAGAGATAATTAATGGAAAATTTAGAATTTGAATTTCTCATGAGAGATATACCACCTAGAGACTAGATAATCTTGAAATATCAATACTAGATGGTATTACTCATGTACACATTTATAGGATTGTGAGGTGCACAAAGCACATCACTCCCCATAATGGGATATTCCATTAATCTCTCACAAGAGCCAACTAAGAAATAAACAAGATGCAAAAGGCTCAACACACAACACACATGTACATGATGTGCAAACCAACATGCACATACTTGATTTCTCAAGATAAGCAATTTGAAGCACACATATACAAGCACATGCAAGATACAAAACCACAACATGCTAAGGGACAAGTAACTTTTAATGTAAGCAATTTAAGCACGAGTTACTGCAAGGAGGAACATTGGATATATGATAGAAAGATAATCCGAATGACTTGGCTTGACACAATATGAATGATGAGGACCCTTAAATCTTCATAATGTAGCCAAGTCTCCAATGACCTCAACAACACCTATTGATCAAGTTTGAGCTAGTTGGTCCCCAACCAAGTTGGGTCCTAAGAGGTTAGTCACAATAGGCAGCCACAAATGGTTCTTTTCTTGACACCACTTTGAGTACCAACAAACTTGGCAAACACATTGCCAACCTTATCCTTCCAAGAGAATAGACATCATCAATAATAATTGGGTTGGATAAGTTACCACTAGTGCATGAAGAAGCGGCGTGGCCTTTCTCACGACATAAGTAGCAACGTCTACTCTTCACTTTCTTCTCATTGATTTCTCAACAAGAAGCATTAACTTGAGTCTTCTTGGGAAGTGGCCTCTCTTCAACTTGAGGTTGAGCATGAGATTGAACTTGTGCCCTCTTCCTTGTTGCTTGACACTAATGGCCTTCTTCTTCAATGGGCAAGATCTAACATGATGCCCTTCTACTTTGCACTTGAAGCAAACAATCTTGGCGATTTCTTGACTTGTTCTTGGCCCTTCTTTTTGTTCATCTTGGACTTCTTCTTCTTATTGGAGTTGAATCCAAGTCCACCTTTGTCATTGGGGATTTTGCACTCAAGATATTGTTGAGTGTGGATTTCCTTCATGACTCTTTTCAAATCTTTCTTCAAAGAAGTGACTTGGGCCTTGAGCTCTTTGATTTCCTCTACATGGTTAGTCTCAATACAAGTACTAGAGGAAGTATAAGCTTCATTGTTAGAGCAACAAGGCAAGGAAAGCAATTCATCACAAGATGTACCAACATTGTGAGTAGATGAATTACAAGGACTAGCACATATCAATATAGCATTTTGACTAGAAGTAGTGCTAGTATCCACATGAGGCTCACTAGATGTTACCTTAGCAAGCATGGCCTCATGAGCTATCTTTAACATTATGGGATACTAGAAGATCATCATGAGCTTGTAGCCTTACATGATTTCTTCCAACATCCATAATTGCTAGATAACAACTCAAGTTGAGCCCTTAGCTCAACATTCTCCTTCAATATGGATGCTTCACAAGAGATAGAGTTAGTAGCACAAGCATCATCATTAAACAAGAGGAAGACAACTTGGAAGCTCTTTTGAATATGAAGCTTTAAGTTGAGCATGAGACTCGGTGAGTTTGATGAGCTCACTCTTAATGACCCTTGAGCCATTTTGAGGTGCTCAAAGTCCTCAAGGAGTTTAGCATGCACAACTTCAAGCTCCTCATTTTAGTTTCAAAATCATTGGCCACGTCAAGAGCTCTATCACGAGATTCCCTCACTCTAGATAATTCTAGAGCAAAAGTCTCCTCAAGAGATTCCTTGGTGGTTTGTTCAAGTTCAAGAGCTTGAGAGAGTCCATAATCTCATTAAGTAATCACGCTCATGACCTTCCATTTGATCAATGGTGACCTCATGCTCCTCAAGATGAGATTCCAACTCATCAATATATTTCTTGCCCTCAATAGCAATAGACATGATTTCCATGAAGTTGGAGCGAGCAATTTTATTCTTAAGAAGAGCTTTAAAATCATTTCCCCTTAATTTTTAAGGAGCATCATCACTCTCTTCATCATAATCAACATCATCATCACTCTTGCCATCATCAATATCATCACAAGATATATTGGGATTCAAAGTGGGAATACCTTTGACCTTGCCTTGGCCATAAGGCAAAATGCAGTAGATGATGATATAGGATCCCTTGAAGCACCATTCAAGACCACATCTTGTTCCATGGAGTGTTGGGTTTCATCTACATTGTTAGCACAACAACTCGAGGAATACATGCATTTTATCATGGCAACAAGATATAGCAAGCATATCATCATGAGATTTAGTCAAGCAATTTCTACATGATATGCAAGGACTATCAACACAAGCAAGTGAAACATTTGGAGTGCTCAAGTGCTAAGCCCAAAGGCGAACATTGCAATAATATAGTGATGAAGAATCATCCACAAAAGCACACTATCATCATTGCAATGACCGACACTACTCACCATATCATTACCTTGTGGCAAACCACATGTAGGTGAAGTAGAAGAAGTTGAGAAGACTATACGGCCGGAGGTGGAGGAGAACAATCATCCCTACAAATCTTGGACACACCATATTTATCTTGAAGCTTTGTCCACAACTCATGAGCATCCGAAGCGGCATGAGTTGAAATATAACTACATTGCTCAAAACATCGAAAAGCACATTAGAAGCTTGAGCATTGAGATAAGAGTTTTCTCATCCTCTAAAGATAATCTTTGGGGATCCTTTGGAGGAGAAAAACCCATATCTACAATTAGCTCTAAATTTGGGTCCATGACCCTAAAGAGATTAAGCATCACGAATTACCCAAACATCAAAATTTGTGCCATCGAAACTAAGAGTGTCGAGAGAATCCTAATCCCTAGTCGACATCTTTACTCTCTAGGCGGTTAAGCCCAACAAAGAGAGACGAGGCTCGATACCAATTGAAAGATCGTGGATGTCGCCTAGAGGGGGTGAATAGGCGCTTTAAAATAATTACAGTTTGAGGCTTGAACAAATGCGGAAAAAACCTAGCGGTTAATTTGTCAAGCACAAAACCTAAAACAACTAGGCTCACCTATGCACACCAACAACTTATGCTAAGCAAGATAATCAACTATGTGATAGCAAGATATGACAAAGAACAATATGGCTATCACAAAGTAAAGTGCATAAGTAAAGGGCTCGGGTAAGAGATAACCGAGGCACGCGGAGATGACGATGTATCCGAAGTTCACACCCTGCGGATGCTAATCTCCGTTTGGAGCGGTGTGGAGCACAATGCTCCCAAGAAGCCACTAGGGCCACCGTAATCTCCTCACGCCCTCGCACAATGCAAGATGCCGTGATTCCACTAAGGGACCCTTGAGGCGGTCACAAACCCGTACAAATGGCAACCCTTGAGGCGGTCACCGAACCCGTACACTTTGGCAACCCTTGGGGCGGTCACGGTACCCGTCAAATTGCTCAGGCGATCTCCACAACCTAATTGGAGACCCGGCCGCTTGCCCGAGCTTTACACCACAATGATTGAGCTCAGAACACCACCAACCGTCTAGGGCGCCAAAGGCACCAAGAGGAACAAGCTCTAGGTGCCCAAACACCCAAGAGTAATAAGCTTCTCAACTTCACTTCCACGTATCACCGTGGAGAACTCAAACCGATGCACCAAATGCAATGGCAAGGGAACACTGAGTGCCCAAGTCCTTCTCTCCCAAATCCACCAAAGCAACTAATGCTTGGGAAGAAAATGAGAGGAAGAACGAAAGAAGAACACAAAGAACTCCAAGATCTAGATCCAAGGGTTCCCCTCACTTAGAGGAGAAAGTGATTGGTGGAAATGTGGATCTAGATCTCCTCTCTTTCCCTCAAAAACTAGCAAGAATCCATGGAGGATTGAGTTAGCAAGCTCGAAGAAGGTCAACAATGGGGGAAGAACACGAGCTCAAAGGATAAGGTTCAATGGGAAGAAGACCCCTTTTATAGGTGGGGAAAAAAATCCAACGTTATGCTCACAACCGCTGTAGGCGATGCTACCGCTTCGTCCTCACGAACACTACCGCTAGGGATACGCGGTACTACTACTTGCGGTACAAAAAAATACTTCCATACCTACCACCATGGGACTTGGGACAAGTTTTTGGTCCGGGAGCGGTTAGTACCGCTGTAAAACCGCAGTAGTACCGCTCTGAAGCGATGAGTAAAAAATTACATCTGCTCCAATTCATGATGAATACAACTCTGACCTTTCGAACACCAAAACTACCATAACTTCGCATTGGGACTCCGAATTCAATGAAACCAAGTTTGTTGGAAAGCTAGAGACAAGGGCTAACACAATCTTGAGAGAAATACCAATAATAAGCAAAAGAGAAAGGCCCAAAAGAAAATGGTGAGAACCCTTCCTCGGAAAAGACCGTAAAACCTCCAACAGAAAACATCATAGAAGGCGCATGCAAACTCCGTTTTCGATGAACTCAAGCTTGTCATAAAGATGACCATAAGCTCTAAGACTCACAAAGAGAACCAAACAAGAACCAAAACATGATGCAAGGATGCAATGGTTTGATCTCTCAGCGACAGATACGATCAAGCTACTCACTTGAGAGCCCCCTTGATAGTGATGCGACTATCGATCCTATAACCCGGTCTCCCAACTACCACCATGAGACCGGTAAAATAGAAAAACCTATCAAGGGCAAACCTTTGCCTTGCACATGATCCACTTGAGCTAGATGATGGCGATCTTGTCCTCCTCAAGATGGACCACCTTTCTTGATTGCGTTGGGTCGATGGAGACTAGATGATTGCTCCCCATACTCCACTATGGGTGAGCCACTCTTGACACATCTTCACAAGTCCATTGACACCACAATGGATGGCAAGCTTCAAGCACTTGATCTCTTCGTGATGCTCCACTTGAACTTGCACACGGCAATCTTGATGGCGATCACCACTTGATGTCATCCTTTCCATGGGTTGTATGATATCTTCCTCTTGGCGCAAAGCCCATGGACACGTACCTAACCCCACATAGACTCTCACATAGACCATGGGTTAGTACACAAAGTGCAATGGATAATGCTTACCATACCATGGGATCACTTGATCCCTCTTGGTACATCTTCTACGCTTTGTGAGTTGATCAACTTGATTCACTCTTGACTTAGTCTTGATCAACCTTGAATCTTTCCAACTCTCTTCGTTTGGATGATGTCTTGAAGGTAAACATGAATGATCACACAATCTTCTTCTTCAAGACATGCTTGCAATAAGCTCAACACTCACATGACCAATCTTTGGATAATTCCTTAATAGCACCTTGGTCACACATAAACTCCTTGAAACCAACACATGGACTTCAAGAAATGCCTATGGACAAATCCTTCAAATATAACTCAATGCAACCATTAGTCCATAGAGAATGTCATCAATTACCAAAACCACACATGGGGGCACCGCATGTCCTTTCAATCTCCCCATTTTGTTAATTGATGACAATCACTTTCAAGAGAGTTTATATAAGGAATTATGCATCACCATGCAATGCAACAACCAATAATGCATCGTTATGAGATGCAAATGCTTAGGAACAAAACCAAAGCAAGGAGAAAACTCGAGACTTCTCACAAACTCTACGAAACTTCTCCCCATTGGCATAGATTGCAAAAATGGAAATGAAAAGCTCTGAAGACCAATATAAAAGCTGTTCCTCCAAAAGTTGTGTATTTCTCAACAAGAGAGTGGAATACCATACACATATCCAAAGGTAATACTTGGAGGAAGACCAACTATATTGAGGCACCAAGATTGCAAAAAGAATGATATGCCACAAAGACATAACAAAAGAGAAACAAGCAATCAGGCAATCAAAAGATACCAATTGAAGCAAGCTATCAAAAGATATCAAGCTGAACCAACTAGACCAAAGATCTCGAGCCACATGAAAAAGATATTATGATATGGCGGAGGATTGTTCTAAAGAAACTAGAGAAGCTCCCATGATTTGTGCACATCAAGAATTTTGTATTTGGATACAAAGTGCACAAAATAGGATCATAGCTCCCCAAAGTCAACAGAAACTAACAACAAGTGCAAGAGAGCATATAGGAAACTAAGCCTGGCGCTTTACAACAAGCACATGGTTGAGCAACAAGTAAAAGAGGCAACTTGAGAATGGGCTCAACCAAAAGATGGGTGTGAGTCAAGGCAATGCACTTGAGAGAAGACTAATATGCTGGATGAGCATAAAGCATCAATAAAGTCTTGAAAGAATGAGGGCACGGTGCAAGGCCTATCATTCCACACACAACTAGCAAATGGGTTCACAAGCTTACTAATAAGCATATAAAGAACCTATGCTTGTGACAACCCGTGGTGAAGATAGAATAAGCCTCATCAAGAGCGAGGGATACCAATTAAGATGGCAAAGCCTCGTAAAGATAAGCAAGAGGAAAATAATCTTCACCACACAAGAGTGCATCAAGATGCAACGAGATAAGACCGCACTCAAGACAAAAAGCTTTCACGAGCCACCAAAGAAATAACATAAGAAAGACAAGGTGGGCGTGAAAGAAGGATATCATCTAGAGATGTAATTTCTCTCAGATGTATAAGGTTCTATGTAGACGAAATCATGATGATATATCTACAAAGAGAGGATGTACACACGAGATAGTTACAACATGAAGGAATAAGATATCCAAAAGGAAGTCATACATATACCAATAAGATATTTGCTTGGAAGCATAGCACATGGCTAGATTTGGTCTTATTGTATATAAATGAACTCCTACACACAACTATCAAAGACATCACAACTAGCAACATGAGATCATTGTTGGGATGCTTTGAGGAAAAACAAGTATCACAGAAAGAATGAATTACATGCCATGATACAACCTACACAAGGTTGATGCAAGAAATGTGTGCATGAAGTAGATGATGATACTTGTTACAAGAGATACCATTGGATGGATCTAGTAGATACCAATTGAAGGTAGATGGTGGTTCATTGATGATCCTAGCTTGACTCTAATAAGCACATGGTGGAAACACCTTCCTTGTGAGTGAGTCCATCATCCAATGCTCCTCCAATGTTCCTAGGAGAACAAGACAAACTAAGCGGTACCCAAACTCATTGGGACCAAGAGTTAGAAACACCAATATACAAGGAAAAACTCCACATAAATAGGTGCATATAGATATGAAAATGAATTTCATGCACCTCTCATCCAATTGAGACTTGGTGGAGTTTCCCTATATATTAGTCAAAGAAAGAAAGCATGCCAAATAAAATACATGAAGTAAACATGCATGCTCAAAACTTTGAAGAACCGAAACCAAATGACAATGCAAAGAAAAAGGATACCAAATAGATAAATTATCACTTGGAAGATATCATTAAAGATACATCAAGGAATGAGATATCCTTGACGATACACTGAAATGAAGGATGTCAAACTCCCAAAAGAGAATGGTTCCAAACAAACCAAGCCCTCTACAAAGTTTCATGATGGCACAAAGTACCAAAAAACGACTTGCCTTCCACACACACACTTGATAAGGATCACAAGATGAGCGTTTTAGAAAATAGGATAGCTCCCACGAGGTTGTGCATTACATAGGATTTGCATTTGAATATAAAATGCACAAGGTGGGATCACCACTTTCACTATATCTAGAAAACACTAGAAAAGAACAAGAAATAAACAAGATCCACAAGTGGTAGGAATAAGACAAGGGGAGTTGACACAAACTTGGCAAGAGGAAAGGCAAATAAAAACAAAAGCCAATGTAAAGATGATCAATAAATTCTACCACACATAAGTGACTACCAATTGTCAAAAGACAAAAAGTATATGGAAATAATTCTCGGTGGTAGATAACAAGGATATCCAACTTCATCTTCACAACAAACACAAGCAAATTGCAACTTGTAGAGCTATCATGCCACCTAGGAACAAGATAATTTACAATATCAATTCTAGGTGACAATATCTCAAATTTACACATTTTCTAGGCTAGTAATACACACATAGCATATTACTCCCCCATAATGTGATACCAAATAAAGATAGACAAGAGGCAATTAAAAGGATCCAACAAGAGATAATTAATGGAAAATTTAGAATTCGAATTTCTCATGAGAGATATACCACCTAGAGACTAGATAATCTTGAAATATCAATACTAGATGGTATTACTCATGTACACACATTTATAGGATTGTGAGGTGCACAAAGCAAATCACTCCCCCATAATGGGATATTCCATTAATCTCTCACAAGAGCCAACTAAGAAATAAACAAGATGCAAAAAGGCTCAACACACAACACACATGTACATGATGTGCAAACCAACATGCACATACTTGATTTCTCAAGATAAGCAATTTTGAAGCACACCATATACAAGCACATGCAAGATACAAAACCACAACATGCTAAGGGACAAGTAACTTTTAATTTAAGCAATTTAAGCACGAGTTACCACAAGGAGGAACATTGGATATATGATAGAAAGATAATCCAAATGACTTGGCTTGACACAATATGAATGATGAGGACCCCTTAAATCTTCATAATGTAGCCAAGTCTCCAATGACCTCCAACAACACCTATTGATCAAGTTTGAGCTAGTTGGTCCCCAACCAAGTTGGGTCCTAAGAGGTTAGTCACAATAGGCTTGGCCACCCAAATGGTTCTTTTCTTGACACCACTTTGAGTACCAACAAACTTGGAAACACATTGCCAACCTTATCCTTCCCAAGAGAATAGACATCATCAATAATAATTGGGTTGGATAAGTTACCACTAGTGCATGAAGAAGCGTTATGGCCTTTCTCACGACATAAGTAGCAACGTCTACTCTTCACTTTCTTCTCAATTGATTTCTCAACAAGAGAAGCATTAACTTGAGTCTTCTTGGGAAGTGGCCTCTCTTCAACTTGAGGTTGAGCATGAGATTGAACTTGTGCCCTCTTCCCTTGTTGCTTGACACTAATGGCCTTCTTCTTCAATGGGCAAGATCTAACATGATGCCCTTCTACTTTGCACTTGAAGCAAACAATCTTGGCCGATTTCTTGACTTGTTCTTGGCCCTTCTTTTTGTTCATCTTGGACTTCTTCTTCTTATTGGAGTTGAATCCAAGTCCACCTTTGTCATTGGGGGATTTTTGCACACTCAAGATATTGTTGAGTGTGGATTTCCCTTCATGACTCTTTTCCAAGTCTTTCCTCAAAGAAGTGACTTGGGCCTTGAGCTCTTTGATTTCCTATACATGGTTAGTCTCAATACAAGTACTAGAGGAAGTATAAGCTTCATTGTTAGAGCAACAAGGCAAGGAAAGCAATTCATCACAAGATGTACCAACATTGTGAGTAGATGAATTACAAGGACTAGCACATATCAATATAGCATTTTGACTAGAAGTAGTTCTAGTATCCACATGAGGCTCACTAGATGTTACCTTAGCAAGCATGGCCTCATGAGCTATCTTTAGCACATTATGGGATACTAGAAGATCATCATGAGAGCTTGTGAGCCTTACATGATTTTCTTCCAACATCCCATAATTGCTGATAACAACTCAAGTTGAGCCCTTAGCTCAACATTCTCCTTCAATATGGATGCTTCACAAGAGATAGAGTTAGTAGCACAAGCATCATCATTAGCAACAAGAGGAGAAGACAACTTGGCAAGCTCTTTTGAATATGAAGCTTTAAGTTGAGCATGAGACTCGTTGAGTTTGATGAGATCACTCTTAATGACCCTTGAGCCATTTCGAGGTGCTCAAAGTCCTCAAGGAGTTTAGCATGCACAACTTCAAGCTCCTCATTTTAGTTTCAAAATCATTGGCCACGCTCAAGAGCTCTATCACGAGATTCCCTCACTCTAGATAATTCTAGAGCAAAGTCTCCTCAAGAGATTCCTTGGTGGTTTGTTCAAGTTCAAGAGCTTGAGAGAGGTCCATAATCTCATTAGCGTAATCACGCTCATGACCTTCCATTTGATCAATGGTGACCTCATGCTCCTCAAGATGAGATTCCAACTCATTAATATATTTCTTGCCCTCAATAGCAATAGACATGATTTCCATGAAGTTGGAGCGAGCAATTTTATTCTTAAGAAGAGCTTTAAAAATCATTTCCCCCTTAATTTTTAAGGAGGCAACATCATCACTCTCTTCATCATAATCAACATCATCATCACTCTTGCCATCATCAATATCATCACAAGATATATTGGGATTCAAAGTGGGAGATACCTTTGAAGCCTTGGCCATAAGGCAAAATGCAGTAGATGATGATATAAGATCCCTTGAAGCACCATTCAAGACCACATCTTGTTCCATGGAGTGTTGGGTTTCATCTACATTGTTAGCACAACAACTAGGAAATACATGCATTTTTATCATGGCAACAAGATATAGCAAGCATATCATCATGAGATTTAGTCAAGCAATTTCTACATGATATGCAAGGACTATCAACACAAGCAAGTGAAACATTTGGAGTGCTCGAAGTGCTAAGGCCCAAAGATGGAGCATTGCAATAATATAGTGATGAAGAATCATCCACAAAAAGCACACTATCATCATTGCAATGACCGACACTACTCACCATATCATTACCTTGTGGCAAACCACATGTGGGTGAAGTAGAAGAAGTTGAGAAGACTATCTGGCCGGAGGTGGAGGAGAACAATCATCCCAACAAATCTTGGACACGCCATATTTATCTTGAAGCTTTGTCCACAACTCATGAGCATCCAGAGCGGCATGAGTTGAAATATAACTACATTGCTCAAAACATCGAAAAGCACATTAGAAGCTTGAGCATTGAGATAAGAGTTTTTCTCATCCTCTAAAGATAATCTTTGGGGATCCTTTGGAGGAGAAAAACCCATATCTACAATTAAGCTCTAAATTTGGGTCCATGACCCTAAAGAGATTAAGCATGCGAATTACCCAAACATCAAAATTTGTGCCATCGAAACTAAGAGTGTCGAAATCCTAATCCTAATTAGACATCTTTACTCTCTAGGCGGTTAAGCCTAACAAAGAGAGGCGAGGCTCGATACCAATTGAAAGATCGTGGATGTAGCCTAGAGGGGGTGAATAGGCGCTTTAAAATAATTACGGTTTAGGCTTGAACAAATGCGGAAAAACCTAGCGGTTAATTTGTCAAGCACAAAACCTAAAACAACTAGGCTCACCTATGCACACCAACAACTTATGCTAAGAAAGATAATCAACTATGTGATAGCAAGATATATGACAAAAACAATATGGCTATCACAAAGTAAAGTGCACATGTAAAGGGCTGGGGTAAGAGATAACTTGCAGCGCAGGAGACGACGATGTATCCCGAAGTTCACACCCTTGCGGATGCTAATCTCCGTTTGGGCGGTGTGGAGGCACAATGCTCCCAAGAAGCCACTAGGGCCAAGTAATCTCCTCACGCCCTCGCACAATGCAAGATGCCGTGATTCCACTAAGGGACCCTTGAGGCGGTCACCGAACCCGTACAAATGGCAACCCTTGAGGCGGTCACCGAACCCGTACACTTTGGCAACCCTTGAGGCGGTCACGGTGCCCGTCAAATTGCTCGAGGCGATCTCCACAACCTAATTGGAGACCGCAGCTTGCCCGAGCTTTACACCACAATGATTGAGCTCGAACACCACCAACCATCTAGGGCGCAAGCACCCAAGAGGAACAAGCTCTAGGGTGCCCAAACACCCAAGAGTAATAAGCTTCTCAAACTTCACTTCCACGTATCACCGTGGAGAACTCAAACCGATGCACCAAATGCAATGGCAAGGGAACACGGAGTGCCCAAGTCCTTCTCTCCCAAATCCACCAAAGCAACTAATGCTTGGGAGGAAAATGAGAGGAAGAACACACCACAATGGATGGCAAGCTTCAAGCACTTGATCTCTTCGTGATGCTCCACTTGAACTTGCACACGGCAATCTTGATGACGATCACCACTTGATGTCATCCTTTCCATGGGTTGTATGATATCTTCCTCTTGACGCAAGCCCATGGACACGTACCTAACCCTACATAGACTCTCACATAAACCATGGGTTAGTACACAAAGTGCAACGGATAATGCTTACCATACCATGGGATCACTTGATCCCTCTCGGTACATCTTCTACGCTTTGTGAGTTGATCAACTTGATTCACTCTTGACTTAGTCTTGATCAACCTTGAATCTTTCCAACTCTCTTCGTTTGGATGATGTCTTGAAGGTAAACATGAATGATCACACAATCTTCTTCTTCAAGACATGCTTGCAATAAGCTCAACACTCATATGACCAATCTTTGGATAATTCCTTAATAGCACCTTGGTCAACACATAAACTCCTTGAAACCAA
The DNA here is from genome assembly GCA_021605205.1 of Aegilops longissima. NCBI lineage: Eukaryota > Viridiplantae > Streptophyta > Magnoliopsida > Poales > Poaceae > Aegilops > Aegilops longissima. The sequence goes on along the minus strand of CM038679.1, from coordinate 705,041,474 downwards.
CACATGGACTTCAAGAAATGCCTATGGACAAATCCTTCAAATATAACTCAATGCAACCATTAGTCCATAGAGAATGTCATCAATTACCAAAACCACACATGGGGGCACCGCATGTCCTTTCACATCGACTTTGGAACCATTTCCCACGTGCATCGTCACCTCGTCCTTAGCCAATCTCCGTTTAATCCGTAGCCCCTGTTTCGAGTTGCAAATATGAGCAATGTAACCAAGATCAAATACCAGCGCTACTACGAGCATTAGTAAGGTACACATCAATAGCATGTATATCAAATATACCTTTCACTTTTCCATCCTTCTTATCCGCCAAATACTTGGGGAAGTTCCGCTTCGAGTGACACTACAAAAAAATACACTTCCGTGATGATACGTGTTTGTCACAGTAGGTTGCGTTTTTTGTCATGCATGTACATCCATGACAAATTTATGATAGAATCAAGATAGTCATACCTGTGTTGTCGTAGAAGTGTTCCATGACATTACCAAAATCATCATCACGGAAGTGTCCACTTCCATGATGATAAATCGCGCGTCACAGAACTGCTTTCGTCATGGGTGACCGACACGTGGCATCCACCATAACGAACGCTATTAAGCTATCGGGTCGGGTTTTGGATTCGATAACCCGTTAACAGCCCCGACCAATGGGGATTTTCCACGTGTAAAATCATCATTGGCTGGAGGAAACACGTGTCGGCTCACCGTTGGGACAGATGTCATCCGCTCATTGGACCGAAGGCGCCTATGATACGGCGACACGTGGCACGGCCCAACAAAGGCCCATTCCTGTGAAAAGGCCGGCCCGTTTGACTTGGTCAAAAGGTGGCGGGCCGGCCCACGAAAAGCCTGTTAACGGCCTGTTCGCATATAGCCCATTTACAGCCCGCTAACCCAGGGCCCGTTACGCCCTATCCGAATTAGGCCCAGTAGCGTCATCTGGGCCGTCCAATATGATTCAGCCCGTTTTAACTTCCGGCCCGTGTGTGGCCCATGACTTATTTCGGCCCATATGAGGACCTTTGTAACTCTTGGCCCATTAACGGCCGGTGGTGAAACTGGCCCGTAATGAAAAGTGTATCACTTTATACCCATTAGCGGCCCGTTATTCCATTGGGCCGTTTCCAGCCCAAGTTATCTTTCGGCCTTCTCATGGCCCATTGATTCTTGGGCTCATTTGCAGATTCGTTACATACGACCACATCGCTATTTTCGCTTGTGGGCCAAATTCAGCCCGTCGTTACCGTCCGCCCGTTTGTGGACCGTTAATACGTTGGGCCGTTTTCATGTAAAAAAAACCCGTTGGGCTGTTTTCATAGAGTTATCAAATACGGCCTATTAACGGCCCGTTATGGTCCACGAATAGTATGGCCCATGATTGGCGAAATGATGATACACCCCGTAGAAGGCCCATGGATCCTACGGCCCGTATGAGGCCCATGGATAGTACGGCCCGTAGAAGGCCCATGGACCTTACGGCCCGTAGAAGGCCCATTGATCCCTAAGGCCCGTATAGAAGGCAGATGGATCCTACGGCCCGTATAGAAGGAAAATGCTCCTACGGCCGAACGAAGGCCCATGGATCATACGGCCTACAGGAGGCCCATGGTTACAACAGTCTGTGTGTTGCCATGATTATTTTGGCCTAGTTACCAAAAATAGGCTATTGTGGCCACTAGAAAAACACAGAAAAAGAACTGCAATGACTACAAGCGAACAACTAAACAAGACAATAAGGAAATAAATAAGCAAGCAATTAAGGCTAACCTATTACCGTTATTACACATATTACATCCACTGGGCATCAAAGTTCGCCACGGTGCAAATATAGGGAACAAAGCAGATATTACATACACTTGGCCGTCAAAATTGGCCACCAAAGCAAATAAACGCAGCAAAAAAACAAGAGCATAACTGAAACAACTTCGAAGAGCTCAAGAAACGTTATCCGGGTATCCACCATGCTGGCAATAAGCTTAGCAAGCTGATTAGCTTTGTCCTGTTTGGCGCTAAAATCCTCCAACGCTTGTCATTGCACCGAAAGGATGCATCTGAATGCTCCGTGGACTTCCGCAGTCCTTCCGCTTCTTATCGCAGCACACGGTGATCGATGTCTTTCAGCTTGTAGTTGAGACTCAAGAAACCGAACTGATTCGAGACGGTGAGTTTGAATAGCTTGTGCAAGCGGTAGTGGCCATAATCGAACACTAAACCAAGACAGGACTTTGGGGTTGTCTCATTGTCTTCAAGATAGTCTTCCTTAGCTGTTTTATCAGCTTTGTTGCGAGACCAACAAGGATGTGTCACTATCCTGAACCTTATCTGCATTACTTCCTTTACCATTGCTTAATAAGGCACTCTTCCCCAATATTCTCATCAAGATTCTAAAAGAAGAAACAAGCATACACATAACAGGTTTAGCATGTACTAGTATATGAAACTCATTTCGTGAACCAGTTCATTAGTAAGGTGGACAGGATTAAACTACCAAGTCTTCTATTGCCAAGTACTAGTACATAATAAAAGCATCAAACAAACATATATCTATGTCCTATGGTCACCGTGCATTGTCTTGCCAAATCAAAATAGAGACACGGTTCAAATCATATCAGTTCAAGACAAAGCAGCGGTGAAAGAATACAAAGTGTGGGAAACTACACGGCACAACAAGATTTCAGATGGGTACCACGGGTCTACATGTACAACAACACTATTGGCTCTGTTGTGATGCTAGTAATGTGCATGATATGAAAGTCAACTGTATACACACTTGAAATTGAAATCAAAAGAGCTATTGATAAGAGCAAACTTGTTAAAGAAACATGCGTGAACATACCTGCCGTGCCATTGGAGTTTCGATTGGATCCTTCAATTTAAAAATAAGTTTGTATGAGTAAATACAATGATACAAGAGCAAAGCAATCATAGTTAAAAAAGGCGCCCTAAGCGGCTTAAGCGCGCTTAGGCTCTAGGCGCTGGCAAAACGCATGCGCATAACTACGCTTAATCAGTGCATAATCACAAGATAAGCATGCGCTTTGGTCAAGAAAGTGCAAGGCGGTGGCAAACGCACAATTAACGCCTATCGCTTTTTGAACTATGATAGCAATGGAATCTTAAATTAGAACAATTGTTCTTCAGGTTTAGGCACTTGTTCTACATGAACAGAGTACAAGAAGACGCAAGAATATAATACTTAAAAATAGAAAATGAGCTCATAGACCTTACCACATTCTTGGTTCGGGACCAAGATGAACAACAAGGCGTTCCCATCATCGCCTAGTAAATGTGTCTCGGAGAACGTAAGGGAATTTGATGAGTTTCTTTGCCGTGAAGTATGTTTTCTTGAGTAATTCGACATCGCCACCAAGCATTCTTGAAGATAGCAGAGGTATTAGCACAGGTTACCTCATCCTGAGTTTCCAAATCGGTCCTTCTCTATAGAGAAAAATGGGAAAATTTGCTGTATTATTATCATCATGGAGGTAGGATGTATGGGACGAAGCAAAGTAATTGCCATGAATAACATTACTTACACATAACTCTTGGACAAACACCTGCAACTAGCATTTTCCTTCATCTTCAGTATAATATTTCCAAGATGGGAAGATACGCACATACGATTTAACAACATCAAATGCGATAGATGCTAAACTATGACTGGCTGGTTGTGCTTCCTCCACGGGAATAGGCGTACTAACTGGTGGAGCTGGGGTTCGCCGTGATAATACTGGCCCTTTGGGCACTGGAGCTGCCTTACTAACTGCTCTTGTTTGGGAGCTCTGTGGTGGAGATGGTGTTGTGTCAACAGGAACTGGGTTACTATCGGCTGGGGTGGGGGTTAGATTGGGTGAAGCTGGTTCTCTTTCCATCGCAGTAGGGGTACAATCTGCGAGAGTTTGGGTTATGTGTGGTAGGGCTGGTTCTTGTGCATGTACAACTGGGGTGCTATCTCCACCAATAGGTAGCACTATTTTATTTGAAGACCGTGTTTTATTCCGCTAGATACCGCATCACCGCTCCAATTCAAATGGCTGATAAACAGGAAACATAGTTGAATGTACAGACATTGTATGAGACATAGATGCAATAGATAGTGTGGAAAAAAGAGGGCATGAAATAGTTGACATGTATATTATTTAACTAAAACGGATAGCATGACATAATTTCACATATATGATGTCTATCTAAACTCGATAGCATAGCATAACATAATTCAAAGATATGATGAATAACAAAACATGAATCTAAGTAATCAGGATCGCATCATTTAATTCACATATGTGATTTATATGCTAAACAGAGGGCATTCGATATGATGTCTGAACTAAGAACATGGTGTTGAATATTGTGTATATGATGTCTAAACTATGCAATGCAAGACACCGTATGCATGATATGAGCAGTATAACCGTGCCAAGTTAGAGCATACACCTCAGTAGGGGAATAGGACTGGTCATCTGTCTCTGAATCAATCTCTGAGGAGCTATCGGGACCCAACAAGAGATCTGCTTCGACAGGTAGCACGGTCTGCTCAGAAGGCCTTGTTTTCACTCCAGATTTTTCCATCTCCCACCCAAATGGATGATTCATAGGAAGAGTAGTTTAATGTACAAACATTGTCGACAAATGGAAATGTAATGAAGAAAAGGATGGGCAAGATATCATTCAAATATATGATGCCTGGTTAAACAAGATGGCATTGCACATTTCACATATATTATGGCTGGCTAAAAGACATGAGACTGCATAATTCCCATATATGATATAGAAACTAAATAGGTGGCATTACAGAACATGTCTAAACTAAGAAGATGACATATATGATGTCAAAAGTAGGCACTGCAAGGCAACATATGCATGATATGACTAATATCATCATGCCAAGGTAGAGCAAACACCTTGGGGGGTAAATAGGAGTGGTCAGCAGCGTCTGAATCCGCCTCAGAACAGATATCTTCCTCTGGATTACAATCTGGAGAGGGGTGGGGAGGTTTGCCATTGAACCCACCATGGAGCGATGTCTGCATGACATTGTATTGCCGCGCAAAACTCTTCTCTTTTTCTCTACATGTTCAGCATGACTATGTACAATATCTGACATGTATACGAAAAAATATGGTGAGATTATGTAAGGAGAGCATGCAGAATTTAGAGTGATGGTAACAACCAGTGGATGGATCCAAAAATAATGATAGCAGACTGATGATTGCTTTAAATTAATAAAAAGACAGATGATGATTGCTTTACTATTTGTTTCCCACCCAAGATGAACAACATAGGCATACCCTAGGTGAACCAGATATTAGATGACATACTATTCATTGCTGCCTCAATATGTGCCCCACAACTAATTTAGAACTCAAGTTTGAACATGAATTTGGACCTGAGTTGGGAGTCCAAGAGCTGAACATGACGATAAAGTAGCAGGTAAGTTTAAGCAATGCATAACATAAGCGTAAACAAAAGAGTGCGACCTCTCTTGTGGACCCGTACTCCTCGGGTTCATCTGCTGAGTCGATGATGGTGATGCTTGTTGGGGTGCGTGCGGTGCGGGGAAGGAGATCTGAGGCGGCGAAAGACGGTCAGGAGTCGTGATGTCTAGTTTGGTGGATGCTTCAGTCGATGGAGCAGCTCAGGTGAGGTGGACGACGTCGCGGCAGGAGCAGGACAAACCACACAAAGTTCCCTTCGACACGTACCTGTGACTGAAGTAATTATGTAAGGGCTCATTTGGCTTGCATGATTCTTAAAACGCAGGGCTAGGAAAAACACCGGAATAGGATAGGAAAATGCACATGGTAAATGAGCATTTGTAAACACAGGATTTCTATCAACTTGGGTGTTTGGTTTACAGGAATTGGAAGAGCAGAGGAATGCAAAGAAACATGGCCAAAATAAAGAGAAACCATATGAAAGCGTGTACAGTTAGAATGTTATTCTGGCACTAATGCACTTGGTCTTGTTTTCATGCATAGGATTTTGAAAAGTAGGTCCAGGTGGATGTTTTGCTTCATTCCTTTCAACAAAATGCATGAATAATTGAATAGTAGAGTGCCATTGGAAAATTCCCTATTGCTATGTTTTTCCGTTGAACCAAAATAGCCCTAATGGATCGACGTGAATGTATAGTAATAAGTGACGCAACAAGTGTACAACCTCTTTGTCGTAGCCGTGTCGACCTCAGCATCATTGGGTTGGTCACTAAAGCAGTTGAGGCAGAGGTGGCTGTCGGAGGTGTGGAGGAAGATCGAGGAATCAGAGACAGCGTCCTGAGGCACTCGCTCTATTGTGATGGATCGCTTACGTCGTTGGAGCAGCTCCGTGAGCCGAAGACGCCAAGGCTGAAGCAGCACAAGACAGACATCGTCAATCTCAAGTGGGATTCTAATAGCATCTCCAATAGATGATGAAAAATGGATGTAAAATTAAAATCACCAAAAACCACCTGATTACAACAGATGAGGTAAAAACTGTTGACTCTGAAATTAACTGTCGAAACTGAAATTAACTGTGGAATCTGAATGCTACTGTCGAAACTGAACGCAATGGTAGCAGAGATACACTTGACATGTAGTTTAGGGAGGGCCTGCAGTTCATCTTCAACCTGCACACCCCTGAGCCGCCTGCCACCACCGGCTGAACCGCCGGCCCCAGCGCCACCTCGCCACCCCGAAACAACTCGCTACCGCCGCCTCGGCCAGCCCTCTAGGCCCCCCGCCCCCCACCCTGAACCCTAAGATAGATAGTGGGTACCTCTCCGTGAGCCCCGCCCCGCTGGTGGTGGTTCTTCCTTAACTCCAGCAGCCCCCCAACCCCTGAAAATCGATCGCCCAAAAGTCGATTCAGTCGATCAAGTGTGGCTTAATCGAGCAGAGCAGCAAAGACGAAGCGAGGGAGAGCAGCAGCAGCTGGGCGAGCGAGCGATCGAGCGAGAGCCGGAGCAGCAGCAGCAGATCCGGCTGGTATGGACGCCGCCGCCGAAGGGGCCTCACACTGGGGGAGAGCCGCCGTGGAGATGTCGCCATGCGCGCGAGCTTCAAGGTAGCCGCCCATGGCAGTGCGGGATGGAGCACCGCGGCGCCGGAGGTCGAGTTAAGGAGAAGGTGCGATGCGATGAGTGTACAACCTCTTTGGTGGCACCGAGTAGGCGTCGGCTTCGTTCGAGGAGTCGGTGAGGATGTTGCGGTTCCGGTGGAGCAGGTTAAGGCGGCGATGTGGGGATGGAGCAGCCGCGATAGACAAGGCGATCGTCGGAGCAGCTCCTTGGAGGTGGAGGACGGGGCGGTTGAACCGGCGGGACGGCGAGATGGACGACGGATCCTCATCCGGGGAGGTGGACGAGGGACGTCGAGCTGTTGCGGTGGACGACGTCGTCGGGGAAGAGGCTCCGGCTGGGCAGCGGTGACGTGGCGGACGGAGGAGGGTGGGGTTTCGCGGCTGGAGCGGAGAGGTTATGGCGGCCTGGGATTTCGAATGGCGAAAAGGGGGCGATGGGAGGGGGTGAAGCATGACTTAGGGACGCGCTTGTCCAAAATGTAGGGTGTGTTACAAAAGTACCCCCCACCGATTTGAACTAGCGGCCCTTTCGGCTCAGGGTTAGAAGGGGGATTTCGCGTGTCGGGATTTGGCAGCTAGAGGGAGTTTTCGCGCGCGTTGTAATTTCGGGATAGCAAGGCGCGGGTTGTGAAGGTGCCAGTTTTGGGAGCATGATATCTGAATTTTCGGGATATAACAAGACGCGGGTTGAATTTTAGGGACAAGCCTAACGTGTAGTAATATTGTATTTGTACGTACCAAATCAATTCGCACTTCCCTCAACCAAAAAGAAAACAAAAAAATAAAACTATTCACACCACACAAAGAGAGAGTCTTGCCCGCTTTACTATACAAATGCTATTCAAAGCTACTCCTCCTTCCATCTATATAGGGCCTAATGCGTTTTCGATGCTAACTTTGACCAAATATTAGAGCAATGATATATGACATGCAACTTACACAAAGCACACCGTTAACTTCGTCTGTGAAAGGTTCTTTCAGTGATATAATTTTCACATTGTGCATGTCATGTACTATTAATCTTGTCAATAGTCAAAGGCGGTCTTAAAAATCTCATTACGCCCTATATAGATGGAAGGAGGGAGTATAAATCCATGTTATGTCTGATTTTTTTTCGCTTTGCTGTATAATGCATGTAACCTACTCATACCAACATTTTAGTGCATTCCAAATGTATATACTACCGTTGCAGTTCAACCTAAATTTGAATTCGTTTCTCTATTTCAATAAGAATCTACAATCATGATTGTTCCCAACTTCAACCATCATTCGTGTATTACCTTAATAACACACCACATGATTACTATAGAGATAGATATGAACTATGTGTACTACATGAACTCAATTCTATTTTTGAATATACTTGATGTTGATTCCAAATAATAGTACATTTGATGTACTAACTATATATTCATAATCTAAACCATGTTCCATAATGCACACCGTGTTTATCACACAAAGTATAGTGCCCCGCCCCCTACATTATGACAAGTATTTAGACCTGAGTTGCAAAAGCCACACATTAGCCCAAATTATAATCAATGTTGTACATTATGATATCTTCTTCAAGTATCCGTATCCACCTTTTTATAATGAATTATGATCTTTGTTCGTCTTTTACACCTTCACGATCCTCTTCTATTTGTAGCTAGCTAGCACTAACTTTCTATCGTGCATGCACACGCCCGCCCCCTCACACACCCTTAGCGTCCCCTCCATCGCGTACGCTCATTATTTCTCTTTAGGTCGTCCACCAGCGGTGCATGTAGGCCCCTGGCTCCTTCTTTCTGGTACACACCGGTCGATATACCTCTCTAGCCAAGTGTGCCTACAACAAACACATATATACTTCCCCTCTTCTCTTCTCACCGTCCATGCCCCCATATGTCCAATACGATTCCACGCAGGTGCACACTCCCGCCCCTCTTTTCATTAGTCACATGCTCGCACACCTCCCCGACATGGTAGGCCTCTCGCACCACCTCCTAGCCACACTCTCCCCCCCTGCCGCTCCCGACCTTATTTGCTTCTAACACATGCAGGCGTGTATATGAACGGATCTCCCTACATATAGCCAGGTCGACTATAATTCGCTTTCACCAAGCACCGATACACTTACCTTGCTAGTTATGTCTCTCCTTTCTCGGACACACGACGGTTGATCTTCCTATGTAGTTACGCATGCTTACCACAACCATATCTTCTCCCTCATCATCCTTGAATACCTCCCGACCGGTCTATCACACGCACGCATAGACAGCATGACATCCCCGCCTCTCTTATTGATATTGCACTCATACCCTCCGTTTTTCTAGCAGGCCTCTCCCACCATTTGTGAGACGCCACTCCACCACCAACCCTCCGACGCCTACCTTTGTCTTTTCCCAACCTTATTCCTCTGCTACACATATCCATGGATGTCGATCGATCTCCTCAATACATAGCTAGGTCTCTCTCCTTCCCCAAACATATACTAGTCGACCGGTCTCTACCCCCCCACACACACAGATAGTCGAACGTTGTAGGTAGGTATCCATGCCACGGAGAAGAACTGCACCTCTACCCTCTCAAATTCCAGTGAGGCCAGCCGCCTGTATCTTTGACGTGGGCAAACACAAATTGATGGCACTCTTTATCGATCGCGCAGCCACACACTTCATCCCTGTTTTCAATTCTATCGATATCTCACGTCCATGACTCCGCTTTCACACACATTGCATATGTTACGCTTTTTCTGATTGAGATATCATCAACACATTGCCTCTGTTTCGCACAAACCATCTCTCTCACACCCACCCACGTACGTACCTGCACCTAAAGAAGAAGTGCACGCAGGTCGCACGTACTCACGTCTCGTTCCCGGCCACACCCGCGCGGGTACACGGTGGAGTTTGTTTCTGTACGAAAAGGCAGCCCACGTGATAAGTTGACGTGTGTAGCGGTTGTTTACTCGAAGGAGGGTCGGGTACCACGCCTCGAATATAAAACGATTGCCGTGGGGAAAATGGAAAAATGGGTTTGTCTCTTGTGAGTCTCGTCACAAAATCTCACGCAAGGCCGCCGTGGCCTCTCTCTCTCAGCGTTGGTCAGTGATCCGGCCGCATCCCGTCCGCCGGCGGAAAGGGAGGATGTGCATGGTCTCTCCGTTCGACGGCGTTGAGGCAGCTCATACCGATCTGCGGTACCCGCCGTTCTCTCTGACCAAGCTCTGGCGCGGTAGGGCCTTCGCCACTTGCTCGCTGCCGCATTATGGGCAGATCCCGGCCGCCGGCGCCCTCCTAGTAACATCCCGACGACCCTCAGGTACAGCTTCCTCCGGCCTTGCTCCACTGCCCATCTTCCCACGTTGCTGCATGTGGATCTTCTTTAGTTGTTTGCTTAAATCGTATCTCGGCCGGCGTACTTTCCATCTTGCAATCTCGTCCTCAAACCATTTTTGATAAACCACCATGTGCTATCTTTCCCGTTTTACATGGAGCATGCTTCTTTTTCGGCGTATGTGTCTTCAACTCGTGTTATTGGGCAGTAATTGTTTCCTTTCGACCTCCTTTTGTAAATAGGGCTATCCATTTTCACCTCGTTGCTATTGCGACCTATTGGTGAACTGCACAAATCACTTTTCTGAAGAGTGTTTTGTGCAGTTCCGCCAAAATGTCACACGGGCAACATTTTTACATTTCTGTGGGACTGCGGAAAGGGAGATTGGTTTTGCTATCCTCCTCATCCAACTCCGTTCCTAATCTTCTCCGACAAGAAGTTAGTCCTAAAGAGAGATCGTAGAGGTGATCGGCTTCTATTTATGTGTGTTATGTTTCATCATCTAGTTCCACTATTATTGTAATCACACTGACTGGATATCTTTGCAAACAGGGATGGTCCGCCCGATTTTAGTGGAGCTGCACAAAATGATCGGATTGTGGTGTCCTTCATACACCTCTTTTTTGGCTACAGAGCTGGGTGAAACTAGCTGCCAAGCAATGAACACTGTGCCAAGGAAATGGAGCCATGCCTACGAACAACATCGATCAATTATATTTTTTTCTTTATTTGTACACCTTCTCACAACTTTGTCTTCAGTTGTGATGTGAATATTACGCTGATCTGCGAACCATTGAGATGCATTAGCCATGGTAGTTTCATTTGTATTTGATGGAATGTTGTAACGAGATAATCTCGAGGCAAGACACATGAATCCTAAGTTGAAACCTTTTTTTTCCTGCAGGAACTAGAGTTGAAACCTTCATAGCATCACAGTACAATTTCATCAAAATTATGCGTACATATAAACAAATCCTAAATGATTGATAGCAATGCCAGAAACAATTCAACTTTGTTTCGCCGACATGTTGGACATCCTTCATCCGGCTCCACCTGCCATGCAGCAATATTGAGTGCACAACACAACTTCAGGGAAAGATTCACCCCGGTCGTTGCACCGCAGTAGTAATGACTAGTGAGCAGCCAAATCACAGAGCCCCACCTTCGCCACAGTAAGTTGCTCGGACGAAGCAACCATAATTTCTCTGTTCCTTGAATCCGCTGGTACTCCCATATTCCCACAATAAAGTTGCTCGGGCGAATCAACCATCACTATATCCGCTCACGTGTGATGACCATAGGAGCTATCCATTCAGATTGCATGTTAAAAAAATAAAGGTCGATAACTAATGCGGCAAACTTTCAAAAAAAAACTAATGCGGCACTTCGGGCCAATGCGGCCAGATCGCATTTTGCACGAGAAATTACACACCATGTTTCATTGACATGTGGTCCCGTTCCAACATATCAGTGAGACGACGGCGAGTAGTAGGAGTATTTCCGAACCGACGTGTAGGCCGGGGCGCCCCTTCGTGAACCGTGGCAAACTGGCAACCATCCACCGACGCTTCTCCTTTCCCTCTCGATTTGGAACTGCTGTCGCACACTCTTCCTCTCCCTCCTCCATTTTCCTTCAGACCTTCACGCTTTCTTCTGCCATTGTTCGATCGTCTTCTCCATGGAGGGAACAGGACGGAAACGACCCCGTTATTCTTGCCCCGATCTGAAAGATGACGTGGTGGAGGAACTCATTGATCGGTGTGACTTCATCACCTCGGCTAGCATGGCAGGTTCGTTCAAGCCCATTCTTGACTCAACTAATAACATCATTACAAGGAACCCAAGAGTCAAGGAACGGTTTGATGTCCCCTATCTTCTTCGCCGTGACCCTGATGACCGGCGCCGTCACGACGGAGGCCTCGCCCTGTGCAAGTTGATGCCGCTTGATAATGATACGTATGATGTTAAGATGCCATCGCTTGAGGGCAAGGCCTGGGCAGGCGCAAATGGAGATTGGGTTGTTTACATTGGGTCCAACTGCGAGTGGGAACTTGTGAATGTGTACACTCGTGACCGGGTTCCACTTCCAAAAATCTCAGCATACTGCCTAGAGGTTGAGCACACCGGTATTGTACGCACGTTCAAATACAATCATGGTGACTGTCTTCTACGGAAGATAGCAATTTCTCGAGTTCCCACCCGCTCTTGGAATTACAACAACTATGAAGTTGTTGCTATCTTCGACAAGCTTGTTGCCGTCGTTGCTGGTTTGACTCGATGGACATTGCTCAAAAATCAGTTTCTGTACACGGATGAGTACTGTGATGCAATTGAATACGAGGGCCTTGTGTTTGCTGCCACCACTCGTGGCACTATTTTTGCATGGAATCGTTATGATTTCGGTACATTTGTCTTCCACCGTAATTATAATTGTTTCATCCACATGCATGCGGGTTAGCAAGTTTCCCTTTACTAATTAACCTTCTTCTTGTGTTTCCAAGGTCCTGTGAAAATTCCACCACCTATACTTGAAAATTTTTATAACCAAGGGGGAGATGACGATGGTGATGATCACGAGCATGAGGACGAGTAGCGCCCATATACTCGTTGGCGCCTGGCAACTAATTCCGATGGATCACCTCTTTTCGTGTGTATACAGCCCACTGATGATGTTACTGCAAAGGAAGCAGGTGTAGCCTCCCATGGTCGCACTCTCCGGACCTATTCCAACACCCGTTGCATGGTATTCGGGATGGATACTTGTGTGCTAGCGCCAACACCTTCTCCCTGGTACAGAATTGATAGTCTTGGAGAAAACTCTCTCTTCCTTGGACAAAACTATCCGATGATGGTGAAAGGCGATCCAACTGCTGTTGACACAACGTTACTAGCACCATTTATGAGAAGCAACTGTGTCTATACCTCGGACATTAGCATGGTTCCCTACCCTGGTACTGATATAGTAGGCCGCTTCAGCCTGGATGATCAGTCCTGCGTTGGTCTCGAGATCGACAATAGATGCCTCGTCCTAGAGAATCACTTGTGGTTCAAAGCAAGCGTTTCCAACGCCGAGGAATGGTTGAGTTGAAGTTCATTTCATTGCTTGTTATTTGTTGTGTGGTGAAAACTTTAGTATTTATAATGTATCCTCGTTGTCGATGTGGGTTGATGACCTGTTGTATGTAATAAAATGATATGCCTGTGATAAACTTACTAAATTTATGAATGGCTTTCGAGTTGCTTCTGTGAGTGAGTGGTGCGACGAGGCAAAAAAATATTTTCTGAATACATAATTGTACGTGCATTGCAATAGGTTATCGGATGAGGCCAATCATCAACAATAGTAGTACACTATTTGTACTAGCTTCACATGCTTCGCGCGTCATGCGGGTGTTTTTAATGTAGCCATATTGTACTACGTAACCAGCACCTCGAGTCCTCGATACTAGTAGTACTATATAGTAAGTAGTAGGAGTAGTAGGGTGGCATGGGCCAGAACAAGCATTCACGTCCAGGAGTACGGCACACGCCACCAGCACGACTTCCATCTGACACCATTTTTCTTGGAGTCCGTGCTAGAGCAATCTCTTCACCCTCATCGTTTCTCTAACTCAGCCATCGCGCGGCGGGCGAGGTGGGGGTTTGCCGATAGTCGGTTTCCTCAACTGCGGTCCCACTTTTAAGGCCAACTCCAACGCTCTATCAATATATGGATGTACTCTTCTTCCCAATACAAAAACTTGCATCCATTCTACTCCCTCCGTTCTACTACCTCCGTCCTGGTTTATAGGTCCCCTTTGTAGTTTGTGTCAAATTTTGACTAAAGATTTAACTAACAAAATGTTAATGCATGTCAAGAAAAATTATATCACTGGATTCGTATTTGAATATAGTTTTCAAAAATATAATGTTCGGTGACATGCGTAAACATTTTGTTAGTTTAATCTATGGTCAAAATTTGGCATGAAATATAATGGGGACCGATAAACCCGGACGAAGGTAGTATTTGTCAAAATATATATGTATCTAGACATGTTTTAGTATATAGGCACATCCATTTTTGGACAAATGGAAGTCAAGTATTTTGGTACGGAGGGAGTACACAATAAATTTTTTAAGTTAGCACAACTAGTCTAATATGAGAGCACAGCCGAAGATTTGGTCGGGTTCTTCCTCCTTCTGCCGACACGTGGGACATCCAGCATCCAGGTCGTGTCATGAAAGAAAATAGAGTGATAGTTGATAAGTTGAAGCCACGAGATGTGCATCTTGGGTTAAACTGTAAATAGAATCTTACTACTCTTGAGTAACTCCAAAAGCGGCCACCGAAGATCTTTCTTGGATTTGTTTTTCATCACCAGCATGTCGAGGTGAAAGATGTGCAGGTTCAGTGGGTCCTCTTGCGTTTTCACTGACATGTGGGGCCGCATGTGAGCAAACAGACAATGGGCTCCGCGCATCCGCTGGCTGGCTGAGAAGAGAGATAGAGGAGTGCTGAGCACGGACTGCAGGAAATTTGTTCTACGTAACCAGCACCTTGATATTCGCGTGTGGTTGTTTCTAGAATAAAAAAAGGAGGTACCTCTACTTATGTTACTCCCACTATGCCTAGCCTAAGGTTAGTAGGTGACCTTGCGCTTGGCTCTTCGCCTCTTCCTAAGTCGATGGTTCTACAAGAGTGCTTCCGCAACGACACCAAATAAACTGCTGCACGCCCACCGCTTGTAGGCAAAAGTTTCTCCTCGTGCTGCGAGCCATCACAAGCACGCTGGCGAGGAGAAGGCGAATCAAGCTTCTCGTCATTCTGCGAGTTGACGGGACACATCAATGTTATTTACTAGTAGTACGTACTCTCTCCAAAAAGGGCTGACCATGTCATTGCTACCATCCCGTGCTCCGTCGTTGAGTACATGCACTATTCACGTGCCATTCACATGCCATCGAGGAGAAAAAAATATTGCGTAGGTGCCATGAAGTGCACGACTCACTTACGGAAAAGGGTTTCCCCCCGCTTTCCCCCCTGCACGACTCACTTACGCACTGCTTATCTGATTATCTCCATTTTCTTGCATGACACGTGCACCTTGATGCTAGATATCTCGCGTGTTGGGAAAAGGATGAACAAAGCTCACGTAAAAGAAAAGAGTTGAAGAGCATAGATTCCCGACGACCGAGGAGGAGCAAGGAACCTCATGGTGGAACGTCCGCAAGGAACCTTGCACGCTTTTCCCTGTTTTTGCCGCCGCCCACCTATAAACAACTAAAAGAACATGAACTTTTCGCTAACCACTAGAAACGGTACATCAGGATGCTAAGTTGAAGATGTTTTATACTCCCTCCGTTCCCAAATATAAGTATTTTTAGATATTTCAATAAGGGACTACATACGAAACAAAATGAGTGAATCTACACTCTAAAATATGTACACAAGTGAACACACTAATTCCATCCGATCCAACTCATGCACATACGCGCACAACATGGAGCACACAACGCACGTACACAAGATGTGCATGCACACACGCTCGGCCACAGAATGCACGTGAATAACACATGCATGCGCACACACTCGGCTGCATGGAGGCGTGCGCCATCCGCGGCGACGTCCGGTTCGTCATGCTACGGCGAAGCTCGCACGCAACGGCGCATACGCATCTCTTGCAACACCTCTTTGCCGTCGTTGCTCAACTACTAGTCGGAGACGAAGACGACCGCAGCCTCGGCCTTAGTGCTAGCACCGATGGAAAAACACACACGCTGCACGCACACGAGCACATACGGAGTGCCCACGACGTGGTTGTGGTGCGTCCCCAGTCGCCTCTACTCCTTCTGCGCACGTTGTCTATCAAGGCGGCTGCATGCTAATGATGATGTGGGTGAGATCTTCTAGGACTCAGATGATGACGAGGAAAATTATGAGACACAAGGTGATGTACACCGTCAAGGTCCACGGTCAAGGGGGTGCTAGCAAGTGCTTAAATGTGCTTAGAGCAAGTACAGTAGAGCTGAGTCAGCGGGCTATAAGGAATAAACAGTATATTTCTGCTTAGTTGGAGGAAAGAGAAGAGGAGAGAGAAGGTAAGGCCTTCCACAGCGTAGCCGGTGCCAAATACATCAAAAGGCAGCCACCTCATCATCGGTGCCCAAAATTGCTTTCAGGCATCGATCTCACAGCGTAGGGCTTCGGAAGGAAAAAAATTCTGGGACCCATATGATAAACAAGTACACCACGCTGTTGTGTATTGAGCAAAGAGAGAGAAGACATTTGCTGTTCAAAGTTGAGAGTTAATAGTATTTTATTGGCTGGAGGAATTGGGCATCGGTGCTCCTACTTGCTCCGATGCCATGAAAATTTTGTTGGGGCACCGGCCTCACAATGTGAGGGCACCGGCTATCGGAGCCAGAAGTCAATTTGGCACCTCTTTTGGCCTACATAGTGGAATGCCTAAGCGGGCTCTTCGTGAAGAGCCAGCTCTAGCACGTGCTCCTAGGCACTTTGTAGTACATGTTGACTATAAGATGGCCTGTAGGCTTATAGCCAGCAGCTGGCTATACTATTAATGCTCTTTAGATGAGGTGCTAAGTGCATTAAATGGCTTAGTAACTCAAGTGTTCAATGCATAGGTGCTTAGTTTATTGGTGCCACATCATATTTTATGCCTACGTGGCAGGCTTAGCAGCTATACATGGTGGAGCACCGGAGAGGCCAAGGCTGGTCATAGTGGGGAGTAACTTGTATGTGAACATATTACTATGTTACTCTAAACATCTCTATAAACCGGAAAGGAGGAGTAGTAACATACACTAGTGTCATATGCAGAGTATGGGAGCACATGATATTTCCCCGTCTGGACCGATCCCAAGTTGGCTTCTCACCTTCTTGGCCCAACAAAAACCCCTCCCCCTCCCATGCGCTTCCCGCCTCGGCCTGCCACCGAGCCCGCCGCTCCACATTGATGGCAAGTCAGGGCGACGCGACCTCTCACTGCTTCTGCCATTGAAGTGGCGCGCCGACCGAGGGCACCGCCCGCTGCACGCCCGGCATTTCAGACTACACAGTGGATAGTAACTTTTAGAGCAAGTACTACTATAATTAGATGACATAAGCAGGCTATAAGGATTTAAATATAGTACTCCCTCCATTCCCTTATACAAGGCCACAAACTCAAATTACAGGTACCTGTAACATCCCAAATTTTCCTATTTGGAATGTTTTACAATAATAGCTAAGCATCCTATGCATCCTGTTTGAATTTGAATACCATTTGAAGTTCCAGAGAGTTTTGAATTTGAAATTTGAATTCCAAACTTTGGCATGTGGGAAACAATTCCAAAACCAAGCCTGATAAATACTTGATCAAAAGTATGAGAGGAGCAAACATGACACTCCAAAAATATCAGAGGAAACAATGCCAAAAGAATTGGATTCAAATCTGAAATTTTATTTGAATTTGGAAAAAATGGATTTTCATAAAGTTTGGATTTTGCCTTTGGAAAAATGTTCAAATGAAAGGGAATATTCCCCTGATCATTTTGGTATATATATACCCTATATTAAATATTTATAGTTTAGGTTTTATTTTTGGTTTTGTTTTAATTAAAATAGAAAAAGAAAAACCCTTCGGGCGCCAGCCAGGCCACCCAGGCCCAGCCAGCGCCACCTCACCTCACCCCTCCCCGCACCTGGCCCAGCCAAGCCAGCCCACCAGGGCCAGCCCAGCAGAGAGCCAGCCAACAAGACTCACCTCAGCGCCCCGCCTCGAATCCCTAGGATCCGGCCGACCGCCCGCACCTTCCCCTCTCTCCTCACCGACCGTGGACCCCACCCTCTCTTCTTCCTCGCCCACAAGCGAACCACGCCGAGATCCACCGGATCCCAAGGATCCGGATCCCGACAGCCCCGATGCCCTTCCGCCCCACCGAGGCCCTGGCTATATAAGCCAAGCCCCTTTTCCCCATTCCCCCCTTAGCCTCGCGAGCCCCTCTCCTCTCTCTCTCCGGCACGCCGAGCCCGAGCTCAACCCCGCCGCCAAAACCTCGCCGTCGCCGCCTGGTGCCCCCGAACCTCCCAACCCCACCGAACCCTTCCCGAGCTCCCCAAGATCTCCCGTGCGTCTCCCAAGCTCGCTGACGCCGAGCCCTCGAGCACTCCTCCGCCCCGCCGACGTCGCCGGAGTCCGGTGAGTCCCCGGAATCCTCCTCCCCCGTCCGATCCCGATCGGGTGGTTAGGATTAGAAGCCCCCGAAGGGGTACGTTTTTATTAGAAAACCGGCCGGCCGGTGCGGTTTATTTTTATTAGTTAGGTTTATTTATTAGGCCCGGTCCTGTTAGTTAAACCCTAGGCCCATTTAGTCTATCTGACGCCTAGTGCACAGTTTAGGCCCATTAGGCATTTTTCTTTTATTTAGATTTTCTGTTTTAGCCGATTTGTTCCAAATTTCAAAAATGTGTATCTTTTGTTCTGTTTAATATTTTTTAGTGATTCTTTTTTTGTTGGATTGCAAATTTTATGTAGTTTCTGAAAAACATATATTTAGCTATGTTAAAAATAATTAAAAATGCTTTAATATTATTTTAGTCAGAACAGCAAATCTGCTATAGTTTTAGTTAGAAAAATTATTTTTGCATGATTCTTTTGCAATCACTTTATTTTGATATTGCCAAACCCTAGAAATTAACTTTGGTATTTTAGGATTAATAAAAAATTAATTCTAGGCAGAATCCTATTAACCCTAATTAATTGATTAGTTCCTGTTTTCCTAATTAATTAATTAGTAAATTAATTTATTTTTAACTTGTGATTAGTTATTCTAGGTTAGTTTCTGTCATTCCATTAGATGAACTTTTATTTATAATTAATAAAAGTTTTAAATTAATTTTCCTAATAGAAATTGGATTAGGCCTAAATTGAGTTTTATAATAGCTAATTAATTAATTCTTTTTGCTCCTAACTACTTAGTTAATCCTTTTCTGTTAAGTTAACCTAAAACCATGATTAGGTTATGTTGAGGAATTTTTGTTATATAAAAACTATTTTTGCTATTGTTTGGAATAGGGAAAGACTTTGAATTTGATTTCTTTGAGTTTTCCTTTGGATTTGGTTTTGTTTGCTTTGTTGTGCTTTGTTACTTTTGTTATCTTGTGTGATCCTTTTGCTTTGTGCTTATTATGTTATTGTTTGTCTCGGTAGAGTTCCCGGAGTGCGAAGCTTGCTACTACGACTCTTTAGCTTACGAGGATCATCAGCAAGGCAAGTTTTGATCATGTTATTTCTATACCTATGTTTTGTGCATTAGTAGTTGTCACCACCCCACCATTGCATGCAGTAGTGAAATCTTGAAGTCATTAAACTTGAGTAGTATCATGTGGTAGGATGAACCAATCCCCTTGTTACCATGACCCCGGGACGTAGTAGTTATTTTGCTATGCTCGTAGACGGGATTTGGGATGAGTGAAATTCATAAGTAAGATGTGAGAGTCAATGATGATGATGATGACCCCATGGACTACAATGATCAAGATGGACTTCGGAAAATCACTACTGGGTGGAGGACGGTTGACGGGCACCCTGGAGCACCCAGTGGTTGGCCGGGATGCATGGAGAAGCGCCATGACATCTTGCGGAAAGCTTCACCCAGCCACGAAGAGAAGGATGGATGCCCCATGACCGAAGCTTACATGCAGCCGCAAGCCATTATGGGCTCTGCTGGGTTGACCCTTGTAGTGAAGCTGGCTGGGCGGTACTACGAGAAGTAGACGAACGGTAGGGTTGGATGGGTACCGCAAGGGCGGAAGAACTCTTTGGAAGACCTGTTTATTCGTCCGCCTTCAAACACCATGAAGTGCGAAGACTTTAAAGGAGGGAATGATTCTTGCGGTAAAGTGTACAAACCTCTGCAGAGTGTTATAACCTAATCGATTAGCCGTGTCCCGATTACGGACATTTGAGCATCTGGACCTTGGAAGTATTCGGATATCTCAACACTTAACTCTAATGAATTAATTTGATGGGTTTATGACTTAATAATAATTTGGGAACGAGATATTGGTTGGCGGAACCATCTCAATAACTACCAACAATTTGTAGTAATTTGCAAATAAGTCCACTGTAGTAGGATAAAATTGGCTTTACGCAAAATGATGAAACTTAGAGCTCCACACCAAATATGCATATAGAGTTAGTTATTCTATTATTGTTGTTCTTCATAACTTGCCACTTATTCCATAAGCTGACCTACATGGCTGCAACGTATTATGTTGCGTAGATATATTCCGATCAGGAGTGAGGCTACGCCCGCGCTTGGCGATTGCCCTTTGAGTCGGATGGACTCGCTTTACCTCGACGCTTCCGCAGCATTTTAGTTTATTTCTCATGAGTTGGCCTTGAGCGAATTTATTCCCTTGTAATAAAGACTCTATATGAGAATCGATTAATGATATTCAGGTGTGATTGAACTTTGATTTCTTTATCGATGTCTTGTGAGTACCAAAGATGATCTTGGGATGGTATGCACGTAGATTTGACCGATTTTGGGTCAGTCGCTGACAGAGATGGTATCGAGCATTCTGTGACCGTGGGATCGTAACCCCTAGGATCGGAAAGCCATAAGCGAGACCATTTACTTTGACCCCTCTTTCATTCTATATTTCTTCCCTGATCTATTCTGACTCTTCTCTCCTTTGCAACATTCTAGATGGCCGTCGAGTTCACCCCAGTTTTGCTACCGGAGTTCTGCCAGCCCGATGAGACGATGCCCTTCGGAAGGAAGCTGGTCCAGATGGTGAAGCTGCTGAAGATTGCTCGCCCTCGATCACCGGAAACCCACTAATGCACTTCCGACGGACACCCGCTACAGGATTGAGGTGCATATCCCAGGGAGGACCTTTGGAGGACGCACGGAGCCTATCAACTTTGAGTTCACCGAGTTCAACTGGATCATCGGAAGAGACGTGGCGATCTACCGAGCACTTGGACATCTCCGAGAGGAGTACAGGACTGAGCTCGATCACTCGGACCTCGCCATGGTTTCTCGCAGGCAAGGAATGGAGATATCATCCGTACCATCGAGGACGATTCCACCTCTCTTACATCCAGACTTGGAGTGTCTTCTCGTGAAGCGGGAGATTCAGGCTCGCCAGAACTCAAGACACACGGAAGCTTTTGTTCCGCGAATCGAATGGAGGAGAAGGCTCGCAGACTTCCTTGGCCATGAGGAAGAAATCACGGACTTCATGGAGATAGTCGACGACCTGAAGATGAAGCTTGCCGCGATAGAGGAAAAGATGGACTTGGGAGAGGATCTTTACCCGAGTGGAGATGAAGCACCCCTCGTGAGCAATGATCAGGATTTCGAGGGGAGTACCACCGAAGGAAACCCCAAGAGGAGGCGCCACTGATGAAGACTTTTAGTCGACCACCATGTTATCTTTTACTTTTTCGTCGATCAGTTAGGCCGATGTTTTTTCTTCGATTAGTCATGAGCTTTTGTAATCGATTTTGAACCATGTTTGAGTGGAATGAAATAAATGTTTGGTGTGTTATGATTGTGCATTCATATGGGTAGTGTTATTTCTCATAGACCCTTGTTCTATTCGAAATTTCTCATCCACTCCAAAACACCAGATGCCTCCGAGACGCGACACTGGTTTCCCGCCGGAGCTCACCCAGCTGCTCCAGCAGCAGAATGCACTGATGCAGCTCCTGATTCGAATCGAACAACCCGCCAACAATCCACCGCCACCACCACCCATCGTGGACAACTTGACTCGATTTCGAGGTTGAATCCGCCAGTGTTCTCTAGAGCACCGAGCCGATTGTGGTGACGATCGCTCCGCAAGATTGGAAGAGAGCTAGTCACCGTTGGATGCACCGATGTTTGAGAAGGTGCGCTTTGCAGCGCATCAACTGGATGGACCTGCAGCTTCTTGGTGGAGAATTACACCGCCACCTTTCCCTTGGGTGGCGCCACTTGGGATCAATTCCAGCAGGCCTTCAGACCGCTCATGTCTCATCTGGAGCCATGAGTCTCAAGAAGCGTGAGTTCAAACTTGCGCCAGGGAATCGTCTTCGTGGCACAAGATGCGTGGAGGAATTCAGCAAACTTGCACGCTATGCCCCGATGATGTGGCCACCGATGCCGCCAAGCAGAGAAGTTCTGGAGGGACTCAATGATGAATTGAGCATGCAGCTTATTGTGGCTACTTTCAACAACTACCGGAGCTGGTAGACAAGGCCACGATTCTCGAAGGCAAGCAGCAGCGGATAGAGAGCCGCAAGAGGAAGTACAGCCGGGGAAGCACAATTCAGAGCTCAGCAGAAGCCCGCTATGCACCGTACTCGGAGGGCACATCCATCACAACCATGGAGGTCATAACCATGGTGGAAATGGAAACAACCGCAGCCGGGACAACAAGTCAGGCCATGGCAATGGCAATGGCAATGGTAATGGCAATCAGCACCGTTCTGCCCGGCTCAAGGATCTGAGCCACATCACCGCTTCAAGTGCCGAAGACAGGCACTACGCCACCGACCGCCCGGAGGCCAAGCAGAGGAACGGAATGGCAATGGAGGCTCAGCGAAGAAGCCCAATCCTTTCCCTCGTGCTCAAGTGAATCACATCGACGTGGAGAACGCCTATGATCAGCCGCACAATCGTGGTTGGTAAGTTTTATTGAATTCACGCTCAGTTTTGGTTCTGCTTGATTCTGGTGCAACGATTCATTCATATCAAGGGTAGTTGTGGATAAGTACGGATTACGACTAGAACCCTTAGAAGCCCCTCCGCGTCGGCCCGCAGAGGAGAAATGATGGCGGATTAAGCTGTCCTCGCAAACCTCAACATCGGAACCACAAATTTCCGTAGAACTCATAGTGTTGGAAACTCAGACCTTGGATGTAATCCTAGGCATGGATTGGTTGTCAAAGTATGAAGGGAACATTGATCGTGCAAGAAGTCTATTCTCGCTCACCACCCCGGCGTAAGAGGATCAAGTATGTAGCCAGCACAGCCAGATGAAAAATCAGGTGCATTCCCTCACGGGAGTTGTTCAGAGGAAGTGCCCGTGGTGCAAGAATTTCCGATGTGTTCCCGAGGAATTACCAGAATGCCACCGGACAGGACATTGAATTCTGATTGAGTTATTGCCCTAACAGCCCCAATATCCAAGAGACCTTATCGGATGCCACCGAATGAGTTGAAAGAGATCAAGGAACAAATAAATGAGTTATTGGAGAAAGGATATATTCGCCCAAGCTCATCACCTTGGGGAGCCCCAGTTCTTTTGGTAGAAAAGAAGGATGGAAGCTTGAGGATGGTTGTGGATTATCGTGCATTGAACGAGGTAACCATCAAGAACAAGTACCTCTGCCCATGATCAATGACTTGTTTGATCAACTTGTTGGAGCCAAGGTATTCTCTAAGATCGATCTTCATCGTGGTATCACCATTGAAAATTCGTGAGAAAGATATACCCAAAACAGCATTCACCACTGTGTATGGTTTATACGAGTATACCGTCATGTCATTTGATTGACTAATGCTCCCTGCATACTTCATGAATTTGATGAACAAGGTGTTCATGGAGTACCTGGACAAGTTTGTCGTGGTGTTCATCGATGACATATTGATATTCTCCAAGAGCGAGGAAGAGCATAAGGAACATTTGCGTCTAGTTCTGGAGAAACTTCGAGAACATCAGCTGTATGCCAAATTCAGCAAATGTGAATTTTGGCTAAAGGAAGTTGGATTCCTCGACATGTTATTTCAGGAGAAGGAATAGCAGTTGATCCCGCCAAGGTTGAGTCACCACTGATTGGCGCCACCCACCTCACCAAGGAGATCCGCAGTTTTCTCGGACTTGCATGATATTATCGGAGGTTCATTGAGAACTTCTCGAAGATTGCCAAGCCCATGACTGAGCTGTTGAAGAAGGAAGCCAAGTATGTTTGGACCGAGGAATGTGAAGCCAGTTTTCAGGAGTTGAAGAAACGGTTGGTCACAGCTCCAGATTGATTTTGCGGACATACACAAGGAATACCAGGTCTATTAGACGCTTCTCGTCAAGGACTCGGAGGAGTATTGATGCAGGAAGGTAAGGTTGTAGCGTATGCCTCCGACAACTACGGCCTCATGAGATGAATTATGCCACGCATGATTTGGAGTTGGCAGCTGTAGTGCATGCACTCAAGACTTGGAGACATTTCCTCATTGGAAATCGTTGTGATGTCTATACGGATCACAAGAGTCTGAAGTATATCTTCACGCAGAAGGAATTGAACCTCAGGCAGAGGAGATGGCTTGAGTTGATAAAGGACTATGACATGAGACTGCACTACCACCCCGGTAAGGCCAATGTTGTAGCAGATGCTTTGAGCCGTAAGAGTTATGTGAACACTCTTACCGCAGGAGGATTACCCCAGGAGTTGGTCGATGACCTCGAGATCTCCGATCGGAGATAGTTCCAAAGGATTTGTCGCAACTCGAAGTTCAGTCCACCTTGACCGAAAAGATTCGTGAAGCCCGTAAGTCGGACAAGGAAATCGATGAGATAAAGCAAAAGATGGAGGAAGGAAAAGCTAAAGGATTCCGTAAGGATGAACATGGAACTATATGGTTTGAGGATCGATTATGTGCCCAATGATCCCGAGCTCAGAAGCTAATTCTTCAGAGGCTCATGATTCACCGTACTCGATTCACCCCGCAACACCAAGATGTACCTGGATTTGAAGCAAAGTTTCGTGGACAGGAATGAAGAAGGACATTGCCGAGTACGTGGCCGTGTGCGATGTTTGCCAACGTAAAGGCGAACATCGAAGCCAGCAGGTTACTTCAACCTTTGCCGATTCCCGATTGGAAATGGGAGAAACTTGGTATGGATTTCATCACAGATTACCCAGACCCGCCAGTTTATGATTCTATCTGGGTAGTAGTTGATCGTTTGACTAAGGTAGCTCACTTCATTCCCGTGAAGACTACCTATACCAGTGCCAAGTTGGCCAAGATATACATGACCAGGATCGTATGTCCGCATGGAGTTCCGAGGAAAATCGTGTCGATAGAGGAACGCAGTTTACCTCAAAGTTTTGGAAGCAATTGCATGAAACTTTGGGTACGAGGCTGGAATTCAAGACAGCTTTTCATCCGCAGCATGATGGACAGACCGAGAGAGTCAATCAGATTCGGAGGACATGTTGAGAGCTTGTGTGCTAGACTATGGGTCTAGCTGGGATGATAACTTGCCTTACGCAGAGTTCTCTTACAACAACAGCTTATCAATCCAGTTTGAAGATGGCCCTTTCAAGCTCTATACGGAAGGAGGTGCGAACACCATTGTTGTGGGATAGTGTTGAGATCGATCACTTTTCGTTCCGATCTTATCAAGGATTCCAAGAGAAAGTCAAGCTGATTCGAGACCGCTCAAGATAGCCCGATCGCGATGTAAGAGTTATGCCGACAATGAAGCAAGGAGGTGACTTACGAAGTGGGAGACCGAGCATACCTTGTGTCTCTCACTTCGTGGAATCAAGAGGTTTGGAGTCAAGGGAAAGCTAGCACCCGATTCATTGGCCCCTACAAAATCCTCGAACGTCGTGGAGAAGTTGCATACAAGTTGGAATTGCGGAAGGATTGTCCGGAGTTCATGATGTCTTTCACGCTTCTCGCTTGAAGAAGTGCCATGCGATATGGCCGATGTTCCGTTGAGAGACACAAGGCCCCTAGAGGCCATACAGCTTGACAAAGATTTGACTTACAAGGAGAAACCCGTCAAAATTCTCGAGACTGCAAGCAGAGTCACCCGCAGAAAGTCATCAAGTTTTGCAAGGTGCTTGTGGAGTCACCACACCGAGGAAGAAGCCACACAGGAACGCCAAGAAGACCTTCGCCGAGACCATCCGCACCTATTTGTTAGCCAACCCGAATCTCGAGGGCTAGATTCATCTTAAGGTGGTAGGTTTGTAACATCCCAAATTTTCCTATTTGGAATGTTTTACAATAATAGCTAAGCATCCTATGCATCCTGTTTGAATTTGAATACCATTTGAAGTTCCAGAGAGTTTTGAATTTGAAATTTGAATTCCAAACTTTGGCATGTGGGAAACAATTCCAAAACCAAGCCTGATAAATACTTGATCAAAAGTATGAGAGGAGCAAACATGACACTCCAAAAATATCAGAGGAAACAATGCCAAAAGAATTGGATTCAAATCTGAAATTTTATTTGAATTTGGAAAAATGGATTTTCATAAAGTTTGGATTTTGCCTTTGGAAAATGTTCAAATGAAAGGAATATTCCCCATCATTTTGGTATATATATACCCTATATAAAATATTTATAGTTTAGGTTTTATTTTGGTTTTGTTTTAATTAAAATAGAAAAGAAAAACCCTTGAGGCGCCACCAGCCACCCAGCCCAGCCAGCCACCTCACCTCACCCTCCCAAGACTGCCCAGCCAAGCCAGCCCACTGGCAGCCCAGAGAGAGCCAGCCAACACCCGCGCCCCTCGCCCGCCTCAATCCCTAGGATCCGGTCGACCGCCCGCACCTTCCCCTCTCTCCTCACCGACCGTGGACCCCACCCTCTCTTCTTCCTCGCCCACGAAGCGAACCACGCTGAGATCCGCGGATCCCAAGGATCCGGATCCCGACAGCCCCGATGCCCTTCCGCCCCAGCCGAGGCCCTGGCTATATAAGCCAAGCCCCGCACCCCATTCCCCCCTAGCCTCGCCGAGCCCTCTCCTCTCTCTCCCGGCACGCCGAGCCCGAGCTCAACCCCGCCGCCAAAACCCTCGCCGTCGCCGCCCTGGTGCCCCCCGAACCTCCCCAACCCCACCGAACCCTTCCCGAGCTCCCCGCATCTCCCCGTCGTCTCCCCGAAGCTCGCCGACGCTCGGAGCCCTCGGAGCACTCCCGCCGCCGCCGCCGACGTCGCCGGAGTCCGGTGAGTCCCCGGAATCCTCCTCCCCCGTCCGATCCCGATCGGGTGGTTAGGATTAGAAGCCCCCGAAGGGGTACGTTTTTATTAGAAAACCGGCCGGCCGGTGCGGTTTATTTTTATTAGTTAGGTTTATTTATTAGGCCCGGTCCTGTTAGTTAAACCCTAGGCCCATTTAGTCTATCGGCGCCTAGTGCACTGATTTAGGCCCATTAGGCATTTTTCTTTTATTTAGATTTTCTGTTTTAGCGATTTGTTCCAAATTTCAAAAATGTGTATCTTTTGTTCTGTTTAATATCTTTTAGTGATTCTTTTTTGTTGGATTGCAAATTTTATGTAGTTTCTGAAAACATATATTTAGCTATGTTAAAATAATTAAAAATGCTTTAATATTATTTTAGTCAGAATAGCAAATCTGCTATAGTTTTAGTTAGAAAAATTATTTTTGCATGATTCTTTTTGCAATCACTTTATTTTGATATTGCCAAACCCTAGAAATTAACTTTGGTATTTTAGGATTAATAAAAAATTAATTCTAGGCAGAATCCTATTAACCCTAATTAATTGATTAGTTCCTGTTTTCCTAATTAATTAATTAGTAAATTAATTTATTTTAACTTGTGATTAGTTATTCTAGGTTAGTTTCTGTCATTCCATTAGATGAACTTTTATTTATAATTAATAAAAGTTTTAAATTAATTTTCCTAATAGAAATTGGATTAGGCCTAAATTGAGTTTTATAATAGCTAATTAATTAATTCTTTTTGCTCCTAACTACTTAGTTAATCCTTTTCTGTTAAGTTAACCTAAAACCATGATTAGGTTATGTTGAGGAATTTTTGTTATATAAAAACTATTTTGCTATTGTTTGGAATAGGGAAAGACTTTGAATTTGATTTCTTTGAGTTTTCCTTTGGATTTGGTTTTGTTTGCTTTGTTGTGCTTTGTTACTTTTGTTATCTTGTGTGATCCTTTTGCTTTGTGCTTATTATGTTATTGTTTGTCTCGGTAGAGTTCCTGAGTGCTGAAGCTTGCTACTCGACTCTTTAGCTTACGAGGATCATCAGCAAGGCAAGTTTTGATCATGTTATTTCTATACCTATGTTTTGTGCATTAGTAGTTGTCACCACCCCACCATTGCATGCAGTAGTGAAATCTTGAAGTCATTAAACTTGAGTAGTATCATGTGGTAGGATGAACCAATCCCCTTGTTACCATGACCCCGGACGTAGTAGTTATTTTGCTATGCTCAGAGACGGATTTGGGATGAGTGAAATTCATAAGTAAGATGTGAGAGTCAATGATGATGATGATGACCCCATGGACTACAATGATCAAGATGGACTTGGAAAATCACTCTTGGGTGGAGGATTTGTTGACGGGCACCTGGAGCACCCAAAGGTTGGCGGGATGCATGGAGAAGCGCCATGACATCTTGGAAAGCTTCACCCAGCCACGAAGAGAAGGATGGATGCCCCATGACCGGAAGCTTACATGTGCAGCCGCAAGCCATTATGGGCTCTGGCTGGGTTGACCCTTGTAGTGAAGCTGGCTGGACGGTACTACGAGAAGTAGACGAACGGTAGGGTTGGATGGGTACCGGCAGTGGCCAGAAGAACTCTTTGGAAGACCCTGTTTCATTCGTCCCGTCTTCAAACACCATGAAGTGCGAAGACTTTAAAGGAGGGAATGATTCTTGCGGGTAAAGTGTACAAACCTCTGCAGAGTGTTATAACCTAATCGATTAGCCGTGTCCCCGGTTACGGACATTTGAGCATCTGGACCTTGGAAGTATTCGGATATCTCAACACTTAACTCTAATGAATTAATTTGATGGGTTTATGACTTAATAATAATTTGGGAACGAGATATTGGTTGGCGGAACCATCTCAATAACTACCAACAATTTGTAGTAATTTGCAAATAAGTCCACTGTAGTAGGATAAAATTGGCTTTACGCAAAATGATGAAACTTAGAGCTCCACAGCCAAATATGCATATAGAGTTAGTTATTCTATTATTGTTGTTCTTCATAACTTGCCAGCTTATTCCATAAGCTGACCTACATGGCTGCAACGTATTATGTTGCAGAGATATATTCCGATCAGGAGTGAGGCTACGCTCCGCGCTTGGCGATTGCACTTTGGAGTCGGATGGACTCGCTTTACCTCGACGCTTCCGCAGCATTTTAGTTTATTTCTCATGAGTTGGCCTTGAGCCGAATTTATTCCCTTGTAATAAAGACTCTATATGAGAATCGATTAATGATATTCAGGTGTGATTGAACTTTGATTTCTTTATCGATGTACTGTGAGTACCAGCATGATCTTGGGATGGTACAGACACAGAGATTTGACCGATTTTGGGTCAGGTCGCTACAGTACCAAGGTAAAATTTAATGACTGCTTTGCAAGTCAATTATTCTTTTCGTTAACCGGGATCATTAATACGCCCGCATGCATGCAAAGAAGGAATGGGAAGGAAGTAGCACAGTGTCATTATGACTACATGCATGCAAATATTAAACAAGTTGGTAGTACGAGGAAACATCATTAATTTTTGCCTCGATTACTGTTAGTGGCCTTGTATAGATGCAAATTGTATTTTTCATAGTGGCCTTGTATAAGGGAATGGAGGGAGTATTTGTGCTTAGTTGAAGGAGAGAGAAGAGGAGAGAGAAGAGAAGCGGATTGTAAACTTGTAGCCGGTTGTACTCCAACATACTCTACTTTGTGAGACAAAAGGTGGGGCCATTATTAATGATATTGTATTTATACTAAAGGGACTAACGGACGCCTTAATTACTCCATTTTTTTAGACAAACCTTGGTGGGGCTATTATTGACTTTTTTTTGAGCTATTATTGACTTGGACGTGGGGTTTGGGGGCCAAAGGACTACTATTATACTCCGACCTGACATGCTCTACCCTAGCTGCCGCTGTATCATATGGTTTCGCACCATTCCAGATCTTAGCGTCGCCACGCTATTCTTCTCCAGCCCTCCTTCCGGCGTGCACCGCGAGAAGGGACAGCAGTCCTCCGAACCCCGCCTTTCGTGATCCATGCGGGAGAGGGGCGATCAGGTTTTGGGAGCACACTCCTGATCGCTGCCAGCGACGACTTCCTCAACGACAGCCTTCTTCCCGACCTCGGTAACCTCTTCATCTACGACATGAGTGACAACATCAACCACATCGGTTCTGCTCCCCTGTCAAGATGTGATTCTTTCCTCCTGGTTTAGTCGCATCATTACTTTGATGTTTGCAATTGTCGTCATGATCTATTTATCGCTGATTCAGATTAAATCTCATACTAAATTGCTCATATATTCAACAATCCAATCCAAAAACCTGATCACAGGCAATTTACTCCGAGTTATTTTGCTGCGCTTTTGAAGCCGCCTACTTTTAAGGGGGTGCAATATAAAAGGTGGCGCACAAGAGCAGTATATTGGTTTCAGATCATGTGTTGCTATGACGCCACTAAGGGTAAGCCTGAGGGCGATCTTAATCCTACACAGCAGGAATCTTTTCAGAACATGGATACCCTCTTCAAAGCCGCCCTGCTGAGTGTTCTTGACGATTCCATTGTGGATTCGTATATGTTGTTTGACAGCGGCAAAGACATGTGGGCTGCGCTCGAGGCCACGTTTGGGCCCTCGGGCGCTGGCAACGAGTTGTACGTCATGGAGCAATTCTGTGACTACAAGATGACTGATGCGCGCTCTGTTGTTCAGCAGACTCATGAGATACAATCACTCTCTAAGGAACTTGAGTACTTTAAGTGTATGTTGCCGGACAAATTTGTTGCTGGGACCATCATTGCCAAGTTTCCACCTTCGTGGAACGATTTTGCTACTTCTCTGAAAGACAAGAGACATGAGTTTTCTGTTTTGGATCTCATAGCACTCTTGATTTTGAGGAGAAGGCGAGAGCAAAAGACACACGTGATCGGGTCGCCGAGGAAGCTTCTAGTGCCCACATGGTACACGAGAAGAACTTCCAGCCCAACCAGCCCCAAAACAACAAGAACAAATCTCAGGGGAAAGGGAAGTTTGATGCAAAGAACAAGCTATCACATTCTACCAACTTCAAGAAGAATTCTCATAACGGGAAGGGATACAAACCTCAATTTTGGTAGCACTGTACAAAATTTATATGGCTGCATCTACTGCTGTCATTAACCTCATGGTGCTCGGTATTCCTACATTCGTAATTAGGTACAATGACCACCGCAAGATGAAATTAGCTTATTCATACGTTGACTTGCTGAATGCAGTGCGAACGATCCTGTCATGTCCGGAGGAGCAAACAAGCGGTGCAGCCAAGGTGGAAATCAACCAAGGACTTATGAAATTATATGTAATCTTCCTCGTGCAGCTCAAGATCCCTTCGTCCGGATGATCGTGTTTTGTCATGCCGAGCTATTGATATGTGCTACTGTTTTGCAACCCCGTTTAAGTATAGCTACTGTTTTCCTATCTTTTCAGATTCAGGACAATGATTAGGATATCAGGGGTACTGCACAATATGGACCCATGTTGAGTCATCTCTATTGCCTCATGTGTTTGCTGCAAATGTGTCAGCATCAATTGCAAGATGAGGCAGCTAGATAGCTGTGGAGTTGCCAACATGCTCAAAGTGCTCGCAACATTGAGAAGAAACAAGCATGCCCAGGAAATTAATGCGTGCACAGGGAGGCCCTTTGCTCAGAGAAGCATCGACCGATTTTCTTTATTTCCACACCTTCTCACAGTTTTGTATATTGGTTATAGTATGGTGAATCATTGAGATGCATAGACATGCTAAACTTTTGTTCTTCTGAATGTTAGTTTAATGTGAGTGTCTGCATCCAGTACCGCATCCTCTAATTTGGTCGATGCACATAGTGAAAATAAATCTCCTTAATTTACTCCATAACCACCCTATTAAATAGGCCTAGTAACAAACCAGGCGCATGCAGTGGCCGACGGGCACATGCATCCTGCATGCATGGCCAGTCATGCAGCAACGCAAAAGAAGAAAGCGGTACTTGGGGAAAAGCGAGTAGTTAGTGCAGCGTGCCTTATAAACACGAACAGCTCGCTCTCTCGCTTCCGTCTCCCCACCCAATTCCCCCCGCTCCCCAATCTTCCTCACTCGTCCAAAAACCCCGCCACCTTCTTCCTCACTGCATGAAAATGCCTGCTCCTCTTCTTCCACTCCTACAGAAATCCCCAGCCCTCCTTCTTCCCCACTCGCACTGCCACTAGGCTCGTCTCTGGCTACTCTGCTCAAACCCGTGAGCTCGGCGCGACACCCACAAGGAAAATGGAGTAGGCTGGCCCTAGCGCCAAGAAGATGAGGCTCCCGCCAGTGGCGACGCCGGTTGTAGATCCCGCACCCGGTAGCGCGGGGAGAAGCGGCGAGCCTCCCCACCCGGATCAGAGGAACCGGTAGAATCTCCGGTGGACCGCATCAGCGATCTCCCGGACGTCATCCTTGAGGATATCATCTTGCTTCTCCCCACCAAGGATTGCTGCCGCACACAAGTCCTCTCAACTCGGTGGCGCCCTCTATGGCACGCCGTGCCCCTCAATCTCGATTGTCGTCAGATATCTGTCCTTCCTGAATTTGATCTCATCAGAGCCATCGTCTCTTCTCACCAGCAGGGCCCTGTTCAATGCCTCTGCATCCCGACAAGCTACCTGCTGGTCATACCCGGCAAGGTGGACGCTTGGCTGACATCCCCTGAATTCGGAAAACTCTAGCAGTTTGAGTTCTACCATTACCACGAAAGTTTCATACCACAAACATACCAAGAATTCGTGCCCACACCACCATTGTCCATCTCGCGGTTTTCCTCCTCTCTCCACACCGCCACCTTCGCCCGGTGCCATCTACCAGACGATCTGGTACAAATGCTTCGACTCCCACTGCTAAAAAAACTTTCGCTTGTGGTGGTTTATCTGTCGGAGGCCTCACTACACAGCATCATCCACTCTAGTTGCCCTGCCCTGGAGCGCTTGCTGATTGTTTTGGGAATAGAAATCGGTATCAGTTGTCTCCAAATAAAGTCGCCTCACCTTAAAAGCATTGGAATTTGTTTTGAAGGATAGCAGCTAATCATCGAAGATGCCCCTTCACTTGAAAGGTTGCTCCTTCATAATTGTTATACACCGTTAGAAATAAATGTCGTCTCTGCACCCAAACTGGAGACCTTGGGTGTAATTTGTGACCCGTTTAATAATCACAAGGAGTTGGTGTTTGGCTCCTCACCTTTTCAGGTACCGTATATTATCATCTACACATTTGTAATCATATGCTGCATTTTTCATTTATGCGCATAAGTTTTATATCATCTTGGAGTACACTTTGGGTACTAATATTATGTTATATGCTCAATGAAGAGTTCGTCCATTGATAGCCTATCAATGCTGCTGGATTCTGTCAAGATCATATATATCAGAATGTATAGTTTTGATCTGGACATAATTAACTGTTCAGCTGTCGTTTTTTCGACATACTCTTTTTTCAAACCTTAATTGTTTTCAATCTTCATGTCTACTTAGGCAGAACCACATGGACAAAAACATATAACCAATCGTTGGCGTAATAAGCACAAGGATTTTCTCAGTTCTCATGACATTCGTTTGAGGACAATAACGATGGGACGATATGCATCCAACCAGGCAAACAGAAGCTTTGTCACATTCTTCCTGTTGAATGCGAGGTTACTATTGTCCATGAGGCTTAATTTTTACAGCAAGAGATTTCTCACGGACGAACATGTTGAACAACAAAAAAAGAAGTTTCAGGTGGACAAATGGGCTTCTAAACGTGCTCGGCTTCTATTTACAACAAGTTGTAGACATCCTAAAATAATTTTTTTTGCATAGGATGTTGATTTTATGGATCAGACCGGTCCATTTGTTTGTGACTGCAAAAAAGAGTGGTTGGGTTAGATGTTACTGTCATGTTCAATCTGGGTTTTGTCTAAAAATTTGATGAACAATTAATCCTTGGGCTTTTTGTACCATTTGTATGCTTGACTTGCATGTTGTTGCCCTCGTACTCCCCTCGACCTGCCACTACACTTCCACATCTTTCATGGTTGCTGTTTTTTCCCGTTCGAGGCCTTGCCGTCGTTCTCCGCCTTGGTTAGCTCGCTGTGCTCGCCGCCGTCTGGTGTTTTCAACATGGTCAACAACCAAGAGGAATCAGGAGATGATTTGACGTGGAGAGGCTGACGAGAGGGACCCACCAGGGTCACTTGATTTATAAGCACGCGCCTCGTTATTACAAGCCAAAACAATACTTCCTCCTAATTGTTTGACAACTAGGTTCAACGCCATTGTCAATTTAGTCAATAAACGAAAAATTACACAACGAGCGGATAACACCAGGGACCCAAAGAGCTTCGCCCAGATTGTTTTTCAGTTTCCAGAGGCAATGCTTGTATTTGTCTGTGGGGGCTGTGGCCCGTCTAGCCCACGCTTACGCTTTTATTAAGCACATGACGAGCCCAGTTGATATTTTTTTCTTTCTGAAATTGGCTAGCCCAGTTTTTTTGGAGAATACTAAAACCGAGGCCTACTTGCTTTTCTCAGCCCTGCTGGGCTGCAAATCTTTCAAGACGAGGAGGGATAAGAAATGGGCTTCCCCAGAAAACGGGCTATTAGTTGTAAGAAATGGGTTGTAAATTTTTAAACCAAAGCCAACCGGCAATTGCATTAAAATATCATTTTTTCAGGACTTGTCTACTCTCTACTCTTCTAAAAACCAAAGCCAACTGGCAATTACATTAAAATATCATCTTTTCACCCACAAGATAAACTACTCATACAAATGCATCTTCATGTTCCGTGCAACGAACGGGCATCTTGCTAGTTAAGATTCTAAATTTCATTCATTTTTTTGTGGAGAATTGTTTTTTTGAATTTTATTTTGATATAATTTTTTTAAAACTATTTTTAACGTGACTCGAAATTTCGTGATTAAAAGAGTTCAGACCCCACTGAAATATGCAAAATTTCGTTGAATTTTTTAGCAGTGCCCAGAATATATGGTCTGTAATGCTAATAAAAAGAATATGAGCTTCAAATATCCTTAAGAATTAGCAAATGGGATGTAAATTATTGAAAATAATGGCTAATGGGTTGTATGCTGTTTTCCACAGATTTGGAGGCTGACTTATGGGCCTACTAGGTTGACGATGACGCTGTCGTAAATTTTTTTTGACGCGTACGCAAAGCTTTGTCAACTTAGTCAACACACAGCAGTGACTGTTGGATGTCCATCAAACAACCGTCGTGCTTCTTCAATCTCTGATCTTCCTGCTCCAGCCGCCCAAACCAGCGCCGGTGGGACTGCCTGCTCCCTCCTCCCGTGGCTGGCTGTGCTGCCGCCAGGCCATCCCTCTAACCACCCACACATCCTGTTATTTTCCGGCGACGTCAGCCTCACCCATGAGCCGACCAGTCAGCGCTTCGTTCTCCCCTCATCGTGGGCATCCGCTGCGGTGGCTTCGCCGGCTCCGGTGGTTCTCTTCTGGCCCGCCCTCGTCCACAGCGTTTGTGCTCTCGGCGGCGAGGTCAACATGGTCAACAAACAACAGCCATCGGAACAGGTGACGGTAGGGGCCCACACAGAAAATGCCTCCTTATTACGTGCAAAGTAATGATTCCTCCACGATAGCTGGGACCCACCGAAGGGTCTCAGATTTCACGAAAAAACGTTCCCCAGCTGTCATTTCGGACCCACCGGAAATGCCTCCTTATTACGCACAAAAAAATGAATACCCCCCCTGCTAGCTGGGACTCACCTTGGTGGGAGGCTGACTTGTGGGCCTACTAAGTTTACGGGGACGGAGGGCTTTGTCAACTTAGTCAATATGAACGACTCTAGCTCAAGAGACCGTACGATGTCCATCCAACGGCCGTAGTGCTTCTTGAACCTCTGGTCTTCGTGCTCCAGCCGCACAAAGCAGCGCCGGTCGTGCCGCGTGCTCCTGCCTCCCGTGGCCGGCTGTGATGCCGCGGAGGCCTCACCGCCCCCTACTACTCCCACCGCTGGCCAGGCTATCCCTCTACTCACTCACACCCCCTGTTATTCTGCGGCGACGGCAGCCTCACCCTCGTACTCCTCTTCACGTGGGCATCCACTGCTGCGTCTTCCCCGGCTCCGTGTCGTCCCCTTCCTAGGCCTCACCGTCGTCCACCGCCGTGGTGCTCTCGGCGCGGCATGGTCATTGTGGTCAACGACCGACTTCCATCGGAAGAGTACTGTGCGTGGAGAGGCTGACAGCAGGGTCCACGGCGGCCACAAGGAAGTGCCTCCTTATTACGCGCAAAATAATTATTCCTCCACCTGACAGCGGGGACCCACCGGACGGGCCACCGTATTTCGCAAAAAACATTTCCCCCTGACTGCTGGGACCCACCAGCTACATCTTCGCACGCAAGGAAGTGCGTCCGGGCAAAAAAACGATTCACCCCCCTGACTGCTGGGACCCACCAGCTACATCTTCGCACGCAAGGAAGTGCGTCCGGGCAAAAAAAAAACGATTCGCCCCCCTGACTGCTGGGACCCACCAGCTACATCTTCGCAGCAAGGAAGTGCCTGACAGTCGGGACCCACCTGGTCAAGCGCACGTGGCGTTGTCATTCTGGTCGCGAACGTATGCATATACCGGTCATAGTAGAGGCGCGCACGTACACGTACGTACATCGGCGAGGGTGCAAGAAAGAAAATATGGCCACGTACGTACATACGGGCAGGGTCTCGAACGCCTACTCACGCATACGTACATGGCTGGGTCGAAACGGAGAAACAGCGTCGTCGTCGTGTTCATGGGGAGGCAACGGAATGCGTTGTGTATACATCGGGAGGCAACGGAACGCATGGGAGCCAACCGGCTGGGTCGGAGCGGAATGCGTGGTCGTGTTCATCGGGAGGGCTTGGACGGAACAGCGATGGAAGCGAGGCTGGCGTATCGCTGGCGGAGGAAACGACCACATGTTCGACCGCCACGCTCGAACGGGATCCTGTTCATCGGAGGGGTCCGCGTCCGCAAAATGGAGGAAACAGACCTCCTACAATCGAACGGGTCCTGTTGATCCGGGGGCTGGCGTACCACAAAACAGAGGAAACGGACCTCCTACGGTCAAACGGGGTCCCGTTGATCGGGAGGGTGTGGCGTCGCAAAACGGATTTAAACGGACTTGTGTTGGAGCGCCACTGATCGAAACAGGGGGGGTGGCGTACGCAAAACGGACTCCACCGGATCTGTTCATCTCCACCGTCGACCTCCTCCAGCCTCCACGGGCTACCACCGACCTCCTCCAGCCTTCACGGGCTCCTGTTCATAAGCCTCCACCACGCTACTCCACCGCCATCGCTCAACCACCCTCCACGGGCACCCTCCACCGCTCACTGCTCATCTAGCCCTCCACACCACGGGTCCTGTTCAACCACCCTCCACGGCCACCCTCCATCGCTCATCGCTCATCCAGCCCTCCACACCACGGGTTCTGTTCATCCGAGGCAACGCCACCGCCACTGCTCATCCACCCCCATAACGCCACTGCTCATCCAATCGATCGGCTTGATCGATAGCAGTAGTGAAGGAATCGCTCCATCGGGTTCGATTAACGCCATCGATCGATCGCTCGGGTTCGATGAACGCGTAGCCTACAAAGGCAACCGCCGGGTTCGATTAGAGCCCAACGCCTCGCTTCGGCTTGATTAGAGCCAACGCCTACACACGCCAGCAGCGTCGTCACGAGAAAATGCGATCGCTCCGCCCCGACCTCCCACCGTGAACCGCAACTCCCCAAAATTTTCCTCCCCTCGCTTCTACCACGGTTTTTCCATCATGGACGGCCCAAAGAATGTCATGCAGCTGCGTCTCCGCCCACCTGTGACGAAAAGCCCATTTTATATCATGATTTTTGTCATAGAAGTAGGAGCCCACCACATCTATGATGATACCGGTTTTGTCACAATTATCGTCATAGAAGTGTCATATGTATGATGTAAAAAATTTCGTTCGCCCAAAATGTCACGGATGTGTCTTTTTTTGTAGTGTGACCAGTCCCTTTGCAGAGAAGCACTCGCCTTGTGCTTAGGTCCAGACTTGGGCTTCTTCACTTGAGCAGCAACTTGCTTGCCGTTCTTCTTGAAGTTCCCCTTCTTCCCTTTGCCCTTTTTCTTGAAACTAGTGATCTTGTTAACCATCAACACTTGATGCTCCTTCTTGATTTCTACCTCCGCAACCTTTAGCATCGCGAAGAGCTCGGGAATTGTCTTATACATCCCTTGCATATTATAGTTCATCACGAAGTTTTTATAACTTGGTGGCAGTGATTGAAGAACTCTGTCAATGACACTATCATCAGGAAGATTAACTCCCAGCTGAGTCAAGTGGTTGTGGTACCTAGACATTCTGAGTATATGTTCACTGACAGAACTATTCTCCTCCATCTTGCAGCTATAGAACTTATTAGAGACTTCATATCTCTCAATTCGGGCATTTGCTTGAAATATTAACTTCAACTTCTGGAACATCTCATATGCTCCATGATGTTCAAAACGACGTCTTTGAAATCCCGATTCTAAGCCATAAAGCATGGCACACTGAACTATCGAGTAGTCATCAGCTTTGCTCTGCCAGACGTCATAACGTCCGGAGTTGCTCCTGCAGCGGGTCTTGCACCTAGCGGAGCTTCCAGGACATAATTCTTCTGTGCAGCAATGAGGATAATCCTCAAGTTACGGACCCAATCCGTGTAGTTGCTACCATCATATTTCAACTTAGCTTTCTCTAGAAACGCATTAAAATTCAAAGGAACGGTAGCACGGGCCATTGATCTACAACAACATAGACATGCAAAAACTATCAGGTACTAAGTTCATGATAAATTAAAGTTAAATTAATCATATTACTTAAGAACTCCCACTTAGACAGACATCCCTCTGGTCATCTAAATGATCACGTGATCCATATCAACTAAACCATGTCTGATCATCATGTGAGATGGAGTAGTTTTGAATGGTGAGCATCTCTATATTGATCATATCTACTATATGATTCACGTTCGACCTTTCGATCTCAGTGTTGTGAGGCCATATCTGCATATGCTAGGCTCCTCAAGTTTAACTCGAGTATTCTGCACGTGCAAAACTAGCTTGCACCCGTTGTATGTGAACGTAGAGCTTATCACACCCGATCATCACGTGGTGTCTCGGCACGATGAACTGTAGCAATGGTGCATACTCAGGGAGAACACTTATACCTTGAAATTTAGTGAGGGATCATCTTATAATGCTACCGCCGTACTAAGCAAAATAAGATGCATAAAAGATAACATCACATGCAATCAAAATATGTGACATGATATGGCCATCATCTTCATGTGCCTTTGATCTCCATCTCCAAAGCACCGTCATGATCTCCATCGTCACCGGCTTGACACCTTGATCTCCATCGTAGCATCGTTGTCGTCTCGCCAACTATTGCTTCTATGACTATCGCTACTGCTTAGTGATAAAGTAAAGCAATTACATGGCAATTGCATTTCATACAATAAAGCGACAACCATAAGGCTGCTGTCAGTTGCCGATAATGGTGACAAAACATGATCATCTCATACAACAATTTATATCTCATCACGTCTTGACCATATCACATCGCAACATGCCCTGCAAAAACAAGTTAGACGTCCTCTACTTTGTTGTTGCAAGTTTTACGTGGCTGCTACGGGCTTCTAGCAAGAACCGTTCTTACCTACGCATCAAAACCACAATGATTTTTCGTCAAGTCCGCTGTTTTAACCTTCAACAAGGACCGGCCGTAGTCAAACTCTATTCAACTAAAGTTGGAGAAATAAACACCCGCCAGCCACCTGTGTGCGAAGCACGTTGGTAGAACTAGTCTCATGAATGCGGTCATGTAATGTCGGCTTGGGCCGCTTCATCCAACAGTACCGCCGAATCAAAGTAAGACGTTGGTGGTAAGCAGTATGACTATTATCGCCCACAACTCATTATGTTCTACTCGTGCTTATCATCTACGCATAGATCTGGCTCGGATGCCACTGTTGGGGAACGTAGTAATTCAAAAAAAATCCTACGATCACGCAAGATCTATCTAGGAGAAGCATAGCAACGAGCGGGGAGAGTGTGTCTACGTACCCTCGTAGACGGAAAGCGGAAGCGTTTAGTAACACGGTTGATGTAGTCGAACGTCTTCACGATCCAAGTACCGAACATACGACACCTCCGTGTTCAGCACACGTTCAACATGATGACATCCCACTACTGCAGGATGCTGCTAACGCGACACTACGACCAGAGACCCTTCGAGAAACTGTGTGTGATGCAATAATCGCAAACGGTGGTGTATGAAAACCATCAAAAAAGGTGGAAACGTTTGCGAGGGAGGATGCATCAAACACGGTTCAGATTTTAGTTGCGTGTGCGATGAAGGGCATACGGTTCAGTTCAATTAACTGTTTGTGGTGAGGAGGAACAAAAGAAACATGCAGCCAGATGAAGGCGTGTGTGATACACATCATACGGTTTACTCGGATGAACTATTTGTGATTAGGCAACACAAAAGAAACGGGCAGCCAAGCATACGCTTCACTCGAATGAACTGTTTGTGATTAGGCAACACAAAAGAAACCGTCAGCCAGATGAAGGTGTGTGAGAAATACGGCATGCGGTTCACTCAGATGAACTGTTTGTGTTGACACAAGAGAACAGAAATGGTTCAACTTAACAAGACGTGTGTGTTGTGCTGGGATTGCATGCGGTTCACTCGGCCCTTGTCGTCAGTGTGTGACCTCTGTGGCAACCGTTCGCTCCCCGGGCGCCTCTTCGTGTACCGTGGCAACCGTCCACCGACTCTTCGCCTTTCCCTCTCGATTTGGAACTGCTGTCACACGCTAGCTCTTCCTCCCTCCTACATTTGCCTTCACCCTTCCTTCTGCCATTGTTTGATTGTCTTCTCCATGGAGGGAACAAGCCGGAAACGACCCCGTTATTCTTGCCCTGATCTGAATGATGACGTGGTGGAGGAACTCATTGATCGGTGCGACGTCATCACCTCGGCTAGCATGGCAGGTTCGTTCAAGACCATTCTTGACTCAACTAATAACATCATTACAAGGAACCCAAGGGTCCAGGAGCGGTTTGATCTCCCCTATTTCTTCATTGTGACCCTGCTGACTGGCGCGGGGACGAGGGAAGCCTCGCCTTGTGTAAGTTGGTGCTGCTTGATAATGATACGTATGATGTCAAGATGCCATCGCTTGAGGGCAAGGCTTGGGCAGGCGCAAATGGAGATTGGGTTGTTTATATTGGGTACAACTGCGAGTGGGAACTTGTGAATGTGTACACTCGTCACCGGGTTCCACTTCGAGAAATCTCAGACGACTACCCAGAGGTTGAGTACACCGGTATCCTACGTGAGTTCAAATACGATCATGCTAACTGTCGTCTACGGAAGATAGCAATTTGTCGATTTCCCAACCGCTCTTGGGGTTATAGGAATGCTTATGTTGTCGCTATCTTCGACAAGCTTGTTGCCGTCCTTCATGGTTCGACTCGATGGATATTTCTCAAAAATCAGTTTCTATACACGGATGAGTACTGTGATGCAATTCAATACGAGGGTCTTGTGTTTGCTGCCACCACTCGTGGCACTGTTTTTGCTTGGAATCCTTATGATTTTGGTACGTTTGTCTTCCACCATAATTATAATTGTTTCATCCACATGCATGTGGGTTAGCTAGTTTCCCTTTACTAATTAACCTTCTTGTGTTTCCAAGGTCCTGTGAACATTCCACCACCTATACTTGAAAAATTTATTCACGAGCATAAGGACGAGCAGGACCCATATACTCAGTGGCGCCTGGCAACTTATTCCGATGGATCACCTCTTCTTGTCTGTATACGGGGCACTGCTAATGTTACTAAGGAAGAAGGTGTTGTATCATATGGTCGCACTCTCCGGACCTATTCCAACATACGTTGCAGGGTATTCGGGATGGATACTATGTACTAGCGCCAACACCTTCTCCCTGGTTCAGTATTGAAAGTCTTGGAGGAAACTCGCTCTTCCTTGGACAAAACTATCCAATGATGGTGGAAGGCGATCCAGTTGCTGTTGACACAACGTTACTACCATTTATGAGAAGCAACTGTATCTATACCTCGGACATTACTATGTTTCCCTACCGTCCCAATATGGGTCCTGACATAGGCCGCTTCAGCCTCGATGATCAGTCCTGCGTTGGTCTCGAGATTGACAGTAGCCGGCCCTTCCCAGAGAATCACTTCTGGTTCAAAGCAAGCGTTTCCAACACCGAAAGTGGTTGAGCTGAAGTTCATTTCATCGCTTTGTTATTTGTTGTGTGAGAAAAACTTTACTAGAATGTTTTGTTGGAAATGATCTATAATCCAACGTGTATCCTCGTTGTCATTGTGGGTTGATGACTTGTTGTATGTAATCAATGGTACATTTCCA
Organism: Aegilops longissima; assembly: GCA_021605205.1. NCBI lineage: Eukaryota > Viridiplantae > Streptophyta > Magnoliopsida > Poales > Poaceae > Aegilops > Aegilops longissima. The sequence continues at coordinate 704,998,639 of CM038679.1, read as the reverse complement.
TATGCATCCATGAACTCACGCCTGCTAGTGGTGTCCAAATGAACAGTGCTAGTGATTTTAGCTGCAAAAATTAGATAGTGCTAGTGATTTGTAGCTCCATATTTTGACAAATCGCAGTGTTACAAGGTTGACAAATGGCAATGTTACTAGATAAACAAATGCCAATCTTTCTAGTTTGAGAAATGGCAACATACCCAAACTGACAGATATGCAAATATTACCCAATTGTTTGTACGTGGTTGCACACGGGTCATGCAAAACAACCGCTTATGCGTGAAGGGATGCAGAAATCCTGCTCGGCACATTTTCCCTTGGCTTCACGGGAAGCTGTCGGTTTATATCGGGTGTTCTAACTAAAAAGTTTGTGATGAGTGTTTTATATTTAAAAACCGTTGACGTTTTTTAAAAGAAAATCGTCTGATAAGTCTGTACATTAAGAGATAAAAACGCAAGTTCGTTCAAACCATATCTTTTATTCAGTCACACTGCGAATTTATATTCATATGATCGAGAATTCGAGATACAGTATTAAACCCCAAAAAACTATTTCCGGCGGTGGCGGAGGCGGCGTGCCGCGCCGTCGTTGTCGTCCTTCGGGACACCGTTGTTAATGTCTTCAAAGCAGCACAAAATGTTCTTCACTTGTAAATCAAACATCATGTCGTTGCATGATCGACAGGCGGGGCACGGGAGGACGGCAATTGGCGCCGCTGAGAGGTAGCGGTCGACGGCAGCGTCCCATGCCGCTGAGGGGGGGGGGGGGCGCACGGGCACCGGCGCGGTGGGTGCAGCCAAACGCACGGGGACCGGCGCCGCGGTGGGTGGAGGGGCACGCATGGGCGCGGTGTGTGCAGCTAAACGCATGGGGGCCGGCGCCACGGTGGGTAGAGGGGCGCGCACGGGCACGGGCGCTGGTGCTGGCACGTACACGAGCTCGCGCGGGTCCACAGAGACCTCGCTGACGCCCGCGGCTTCCAGCTCTGCAATAGTGCTCGGCGACTAGCCCGTCAATGCTACGGAGATGGTTGCTGGCGCAGGCGCGGGGATGGGAGCTGGGACGGGAGCGGGGGCAGCAACCGCCGCGGCTAGCTCATTCTGGGCCATGTCCATGAGGCCCCATTCCTCCTTATTTTCTATCTCCTCTGGCTCGGAGTCGACTTCACCAAACTTGAAGACTAGTGGCAGATGATCATTCTACGCCATGGCGGTGGAGGTCTGCGGCGGGGAGGGGAATGGGAGGCGAACAGTAAGGCCGCCCGTATTAAACAGCAGCTCAGGCGCCATTAATGGAGAGGAAGGCGGGCAGCCACGGAAGTCAAAGGGCTCGCTTCCCAGTGAGCTTGTGCTGCGTACAGCTCGCACGCTTCTCGGTGAGCCTGCAATTTGGAGGACAGCTAGCACGCCTCTCGGTCAGCCTGCGCACAGACTGCGCTCGCACGCCTCCCGTTCAGTCAAGGTCAAGCAGCTGTCCGCACGGCACCTCCTACAGCCATTAAAACCAAGACACGTGGCGTCACATGAATGGTTAACATAATGCACACGTTTTGAATTATACAAACGTTTGAGATATTAAAGTGGCAGCTATTTTTTCAAAATGCCTTTGTTGGCTGTCATTATTCGAGTGCGCCTTCTCTCAAAATGGACACGAAAAATACCACATCATGTCGGGTGCCATTCCATGATAGCATGCCAAGTTTCATGAATTTCAGACGATTTTTGGATTTGCTAGAATTTAAAAACCAGGCATCTCAATGTTTTGTCGACAATCAACGGTGCTCTGGTGTTTGAAATTCATTCCCATTTCTTACATGGGACCTAAGCATGCACCCAAGGACACAGATTTGATTTTTCAACCAATTTATATGCACTGGAGCATGTGCATGTAGTTCAAATTTGAATTATGCACATAAATGCATTGAAAACGTAGTTAATGCATAAAAATGTCCAAAAGAACCCCGGAAAATCAAAAAAATTGACACAACACTCCTGTTGTTCTATGTTGACACGAGAAATTTTTTGGAAGCAATAAGAGGCAGTGGATATCGTTTCGTCCCCAAAGGTGGGACGTTCCCTACCGAAACCATGATGCTTGTTGTGAGAAGCTCTGATTTGTGAGAAGCATAAACCCAAACCTGCCCCAAAGGGGACAAAATTTTTAGCACGACACGTTGATGCCACTCTATGAATGCATGCCAAGTTTCATGAATTTCAGACGAGTTTTGGATTTACTAGAATTTAAGAACGAGGCATCTCAATGTTTTTCCGGCAATCAACGATGCCTTGGTGTTTGAAATTCATTCCCATTTCTTGCATGGGACCTAAGCATGCACCAAGGACACATATTTGATTTTTCAACCAATTTATATGCACCGGAGCATGTGCATGTAGTTCAAATTTGAATTATGCACATAAATGCAATGAAAACTCAGTTAATGCATAAAAATGTCCAAACGAATCCTGGAAAAATCCCAAAAATTGACACAACACTCCTGTTGTTCTATGTTGACACAAGAAATTTTTTGAAAGCAATAAGAGGCAATGGATATCGTTTTGTCCCCAAAGGTGGGACGTTCCCTACCTAAACCATCATGTTTGTTGTGAGAAGCTCTGGTTTGTGAGAAGCATATACCAAATGGGACAAATTTTTTAACACAACATGTTGATTCCGCTCCATGATAGCATGCCAAGTTTCATGAATTTCAGACGAGTTTTGGATTTACTAGAATTTAAAACCAGGCATCTCAACATTTTTCCGGCAATCAACAGTGCCCTAGTGTTTGAATTTCATTCCCATCTCTTGCATGGGACCTAAAAATTCACCCAAGGACACATATTAGATTTTTCAACCAACCTTAGTGCATTGGAGCATGTGCTTGTAGTTCAAATCTGAATTATGCACATAAAATGCCTAGAAAACCTAGTTAATGCATAAAAATGTCCAAACGAACCCCGAAAAATCACAAAAATTGACACAACACTCCTGTTGTTCTATGTTGACACTAGAATTTTTTTAAAGGAATAAGAGGCAATGGATATCGTTCCGTCCCCAAAGGTGGGACGTTCCCAATCAAAACCATCATGCTTGTTGTGAGAAGCTCTAGTTTGTGAGAAGCTTATACCCGAACCTACCCCAAATGGAACAATTTTTTTACCATGGCATGTTGATGCCGCTCCATGATCAAATGCCAAGTTTCATGAATTTCATACGAGTTTTGGATTTACTAGAATTTAAAAACCAGGCATCTCAACTTTTTGCCGGCAATCAACAGTGCGCCCAGGTGTTTGAATTTCATTCCCATCTCTTGCATGGGACCTAGAAATTCACCCAAGGACACACATGTCATTTTTCAACCAACTTTAGTGCATTGGAGCATGTGCTTGTAGTTCAAATTTTAATTATGCACATAAAATGGCTAGAAAACCAAGTTAATGTATAAAAAGGCCAAACGAACCCTGAAAAATTCCAAGATTGAACACAACACTCCTGTTGTTCTATGTTGACACTAGAAATTTTTTGAAAGCAATAAGAGGCAAAAGATATCATCCCATCACCAAAGGTGTTACGTTACCTATCGAAACCATTATGCTTGTTGTGAGAATCTCTGGTTTGTGAGAAGCTTATACCCGAACCGGCCCCAAATGGGACAAAATTTTCACCATGGCATGTTGATGCCGCTCCATGATAGCATTCCAAGTTTCATGAATTTCAGACGAGTATTGGATTTACTAGAATTAAAAAACAGGCATCTCAATGTTTTGCCGGCAATCAACAGTGACATGGTGTTTGAATTTCATTTCCATCTCTTGCATGGGACCTAGAAATTCACCCAAGGACACACTTGTGATTTTTCAAACAACTTTGGTGCACTAGAGCATGTGCTTGTAGTTCAAATTTGAATTATGCACATAAAATGCCTAGAAAACCCAGTTAATGTATAAAAAAGGCCAAACGACCTCGGAAAATTCCAAGATTGAACACAACACTCCTGTTGTTCTATGTTGACACTACAAAATTTTTGAAAGCAATAAGAGGCAACGGATATCGTCTCGTCCCCAAAGGTGGTAAGTTCCCTATCGAAACCATCATGCTTGTTGTGAGAAGCTCTGGTTTGTGAGAAGCTTATACCCCAACCTGCCCCAAATGGGACAAAATTTTCACCACGGCATGTTGATGCCGCTCCATGATAGCATGCCAAGTTTCATGAATTTCAGATGAGTTTTGGATTTACTAGAATTTAAAAACCAGGTATCTCAATGTTTTGCCAGCAATCAACAGTTCCCTGGTGTTTGAAATTCATTCCCATCTCTTGCATGGGACCTAGACATTCACCCAAGGACACACATGTGATTTTTCAGCGAACTTTAGTGCATTGGAGCATGTGCTTGTAGTTCAAATTTGAATTATGCACGTAAAATGCCTAGAAAACCCAGTTAATGTATAAAAAAGGCCAAACGAACCCCGAAAAATTCATTCCCATTTCTTCATGGGACCTAAGCATGCACTGAAGGACACAGATTTGATTTTTCAACCAATTTGTATGCACCGTAGCATGTGCATGTAGTTTAATTTTGAATTGTGCACCTGAAATGGCTAGAAAACCAGTTTAATATATGAAATGTCGAAACGAACCCTGAATAATTCCAATTCTTTTACGACACACATACAGTTGCATGTTCACTCCAGATAAAAGGTCTAGCAATTCAAACACCATTCATTGCCGCTGTGACCCCATTTTGTAATTCAAATCATGTAGATCCCACACAGTTTATTCTCACCAACCGTGTGAGATGTAGTACAAAATATCTTGGAGCACCGTCGGTGTATAGTACGCCTATGGCTTACGCGAGAAGGTGCGTTGGCTACAGTGCACAGCAGGCGTGCCAAGCACAGTAGCTCGCTCCCCCAAAACTCCCGCCTCTGCATCCCTCGCAATCTCGAAAATATCTACCTCCTAGAAGGTTTTAATGTTTGATAGCACACAATTAGTATGTGCGGACCGTGTGCGATGTTTGTTACTCCCGCTCTACTTCAGTCCCTTGATTCAAATTTTTAGTAGCCCCGGCATTTTACTCCGGCCTCTGCATCCCTCACAATCTCAAAAATATCTGCTCGCCCTTTATCCAAATTTTCAGTAGCCCCGCCTTGTTACTCCCGCCTAGTAAAACTTTCAGTTGCCGCAGTATTTCCTCCGACACAACCTCCGCTCACACAGACACACACAACCCTCGAAACCATTGGTAGGTCGCCGCTGATACGTCTCCGTCGTATCTACTTTTCCAAACACTTTTGCTCTTGTTTTGGACTCCAACTTGCATGATTTGAATGGGACTAACCCGGACTGACGCTGTTTTCACCAGAATTGCCATGGTGTTATTTTTGTGGAGAAACAAAAGTTCCCGGAATGACCTGAAAATCAATGGAGATTATTTTTGGAAAATATAAAAATATTGGCGAAAGAATCAAGGCAGGGGGCCCACACCCTTTCCACGAGGGTGGGAGGCGCGCCTGCCCCAATGGGCGCGCCCCGTGCCTCGTGGGTCCCCTTGAGCTCCACCGACCTCAACTCCAACTCTATATATTCACGTTCGAGGAGAAAAAAATCACAGAGAAAGATTCATCGCGTTTTACGATACAGAGCCGCCGCCAAGCCCTAAACTCTCTCGGGAGGGCTGATCTGGAGTCCGTTCGGGGCTCCGAAGAGGGGAATCCGTCGCCATCATCATCATCAACCATCCTCCATCACCAATTTCATGATGCTCAACGCCGTGCGTGAGTAATTCCATCGTAGGCTTGCTGGACGGTGATGGGTTGGATGAGATTTATCATGTAATCGAGTTAGTTTTGTTAGGGTTTGATCCCTAGTATCCACTATGTTCTAAGATTGATGTTGCTATGACTTTGCTATGCTTAATGCTTGTCACTAGGGCCCGAGTGCCATGATTTCAGATCTGAACCTATTATGTTTTCATGAATATATGTGAGTTCTTGATCCTATCTTGCAAGTCTATAGTCACCTACTACGTGTTATGATCAAGCAACCCCGAAGTGACGATAATCGGGACCACTCCCGGTGATGACCATAGTTTGAGGAGTTCATGTATTCACTGTGTGTTAATGCTTTGGTCCGGTACTCTATTAAAAGGAGGCCTTAATATCCCTTAGTTTCCGATAGGACCCCGCTGCCACGGGAGGGTTGGACAAAAGATGTCATGCAAGTTCTTTTCCATAAGCACGTATGACTATATTCGGAATACATGCCTACATTACATTGATGAATTGGAGCTAGTTCTATGTCACCCTATGTTATAACTGTTGCATGAATAATCGCATCCGACATAATTCTCCATCACCGATCCAATGTCTACGAGCTTTTCACATATTGTTCTTCGCTTAGTTACTTTTCCGTTGCCACTGTTACAATCACTACAAAACTGCTACTGTTACTTTTGCCACCGTTACCGTTACTTCCATACTACTTTGCTACTAAATACTTTGCTGCAGATATTAAGCTATCCAAGTGTGGTTAAATTGACAACTCAACTGCTAATACTTGAGAATATTCTTTGGCTCCCCTTGTGTCGAATCAATAAATTTGGGTTGAATACTCTACCATCGAAAACTGTTGCGATCCCCTATACTTGTGGGTTATCAAGACTATTTTCTGGCGCCATTGCCGGGGAGCATAGATCTATTCTTTGAGTCACTTGGGATTTATATCTGCTGGTCACTATGAGGAACTTGAAAGACGAGAAAACCAAAATTTATCCCTCAATTACGAGGGAAGGTAAGGAACTACCATCTAGCTCTGCACTTGATTCACCTTCTGTTTTGACTAAGCTTGCAACACCTAAACCTGCTTCCGCTATTAATTCTGATATGTCGCATGTTATTGATGATGCCACTTCTGCTATGCATGATACTTATGATGAAACTACTTCTATGCTTGATACTACTGTGCCACTAGGTGAATTTCTGGATGAACAACTTGCTAGGGCTAGAGAGAATGAAATTATTGAAACTGATAATATTGATCAAAGTGATGATGAAGATTCTCCCCCTAGATATGAATTGCCTGTTGCGCCTGAGGGCTATGTTATGGATGAAGAAACTGCTAGAGACTTTCTTGCTTGCAATGATAGAAGTGGTCTTAAGAAATTATTAGCTAAGCTTAAAGAAAAAACTCTGAATGCTAGAATGAAATATGATCCTGCTTATGCTACTTCACCTATTTTTGTTACTGATAAGGATTATGATTTCTTTGTTGATCCTGAGATAATTACTTTGGTTGAATCTGATTCTTTCTATGGCTATGAATCTGAAACTGTTGTGGCACATCTTACTAAATTACATGATATAGCCACCCTGTTCACTAATGATGAGAAAACTCGCAACTATTATATCCTTAAATTATTTCCGTTCTCATTAAAGGGTGATGCTAAGATATGGCTTAATTCTTTTGATCCTGGTTGTGCGCGTAGTCCCCAGGATATGATTTATTACTTCTCTGCTAAATATTTCCCTGCTCATAAGAAACAAGCTGCTTTAAGGAAAATATATAATTTTGTGCAAATTGAAGAAGAGAGTCTCCCACAATCTTGGTGGAGGCTTCTCCAATTACTTAATTCTTTGCCTGATCATCCTCTCAAGAAAAATGAAATACTTGATATCTTTTATAATGGACTAACCGATGCTTCTAGAGACCACCTGGATAGTTGTGCTGGTTGTGTTTTCAAGGAAAGAACAGTTGATCAAGTAGAAATTCTATTGAATAATATGTTGACCAATGAAAATAATTGGACACTTCCTGAACCAACTCCTAAGCCAACTCCGAAGAAAAGGGTATTCTATTTCTCAGTCCTGGAGATATGCAGGAGGCAAAGAAATCTATGAAAGAAAAAGGTATTAAAGCTGAAGATGTTAAGAATTTACCTCCAGTTGAAGAAATACATGGTCTTAATTTACCGCCTGTTGAAGAAACACATGGTCTTGATAACCCGACACAGGTAGTAAAGGTAAATTCTCTCTATAGATATGATAAAGCTGAAATCCCTCCTACTAAGTTTGCTAGCCAGTGTTTAGATGAGTTTGATAATTTTATGGTTAAGCAAGAAGATTTTAATGCTTATTTTGGTAGACAACAGAAACGCAATGCTTATATGATTGAACACTTGAGTGAGCATATGTGTAGAGTTAAAGGTGAACTTAAACTCATTAGTAAACATGCTTCTATGGTTACCACTCAAGTAGAACAAGTACTTAAAGCTCAGAATGATTTGCTCAATGAATTGAATAGTAAGAATAATGATTTTGCTGTTAGAGTTGCAACTAGAGGGGGTAAAGTGACTCAGGAACCTTTGTATCCTGAGGGCCACCCTAAGAGAATTGAGTAGGATTCTCAGAGAAATAATGTTGATACACCTAGTTCTTCTAAAAAGAAGAAAAAGAAAAATGATAGGACTTTGCATGCTTCTAGTGAACCTGTTGTTGACACACCTGAGAACCCCAATGATATTTCTATTTCTGATGCTGAAACACAATCTGGTAATGAGCATGAACCTAGTGATAATGTTAATGATGATGTTCACGTTGATGCTCAACTTAGCAATGACAATGATGTAGAAATTGAACGAGCTGTTGATCTTGATAACCCACAATCAAAGAATCAATGTTATGATAAGAGAGACTTTGTTGCTAGGAAGCATGGTAAGGAAAGAGAACCTTGGGTTCAGAAAACCCATGCCTTTTCCTCCTAAGCCATCCAAGAAAAAAGATGATGAGGATTTTGAGCGCTTTGCTGAAATGATTAGACCTATCTTTTTGCGTATGTGTTTGACTGATATGCTCAAAATGAATCCTTATGCTAAGTACATGAAAGAAATTGCTACAAATAAAAGAAAGATACCGGAAGCTAAAATTTCCACCATGCTTGCTAATTATACTTTTAAGGGTGGAATACCTAAGAAACTTGGAGATCCAGGAGTACCAACTATACCATGCTCCATTAAAAGAAACTATGTTAGAACTGCTTTATGTGATCTTGGAGCCGGTGTTAGTGTTATGCCTCTCTCTTTATATCGTAGACTTGACTTGAATAAGTTGACACCTACTGAAATACCTTTGCAAATGGCTGATAAATCAACTGCTATAACTGTCGGTATTTGTGAGGATGTTCCTGTTGTGGTTGCAAATGTTACTATTTTAACGGACTTTGTTATTCTTGATATTCCTGAGGGCGATAGTATGTCTATTATTCTTGGAAGACCCTTTTTGAATACTGCAGGGGCTGTTATTGATTGCAACAAGGGCAATGTCGCTTTTCATGTTAATGGTAATGAGCATACGGTACACTTTCCGAGGAAACAACCTCAAGTCCACAGTATCAATTCTATTGGAAAAATCCCATCGATTATTTTTGGAGGTTTTGAATTTCCTCTACCTACTGTCAAGAAGAAATATGATATTCTTATTATTGGGGATGTGCATATCCCCGTTGAGGTAACCTAGTGCTATTCAAAAATTCTCCGGTTTCATGCGATTCGGGATGAGTTTGTTAATAAGACTTGATCAACCTTGTTAGTGGATTCCTTTTGATGAGCATGAGATGGATGAAGTTAGAAAGCACAACCTTCTGTAACCTCCTTTCACTTTCTGTTATACAGATTAAATAAAGCAAAAATATTATTTTCTGTCTGTTTTCCGAATTATCCATGCAATAAAAATACTCCAAAAATTAAAGTTCTCCAAATGCCCCGAAATTGAAATCTGATTTTTTCTGGAATATTTGAGAATATCTGGCACTAAGAACACAGCAGGGGGAGCAAGCACCTGGCCACGAGGGTCCAGGGCGCGCCCACACCCCCTGGGCGCGCCCCCTGCCTCTTGAACCCATGGTGGCTCCCCTCCACTTATTCCAGCCACCACACACTCCTTCTTCCTCCCAAAAAAATCACCAACCAGCTCAAGCACGAGTTCTAGCTCATCTTGCTACCATTTTTGATCTCCTAGCTCAAAGCTCATCTCACAAAACTGCTTTGGGGGATTGTTCTTCGGTATGTGACTCCTCCAATGGTCCAATTAGTTTTTGTTCTAGTGCTTTATTCATTGCGAATTATTGCTGCCTAGGTGACCCTGTTCTTGAGCTTGCATGTCAAATTTATTTGGTCCCAAGTAGTTCTAATGCATGATATAGTCTCTAGGCACTTGTGGGAGTCGTTGCTATCAATTTTGTTGAGTTTGGTTCACTTTTATTTTGAAGTTACTAAAATTTTCAGAAATTTTTCAGAGGAAGAAATATGCTTAGGAAATTGTACCAAGGTGGTTCTTCAAGAAAGCAAGGACCCCAGGCTCGCAATGCGTGAACCGGACGATGAACCACCGAGGGACGCTCAAGTACGGGCCTGTGAATGGCCGTCAAACAACTTCATGGTCCGAGCAGTAATTAAGCAGGAATTTGAGCCATATGTGCTTAACGCTGACTTGGAGGGCTTCGGTTCAGATAAGTGCCTCCAACACTATTACCTTACTGATACCTTTGTGAGAAGATTTAGATTTTCATCTTCACGCAACTCTCACATGGTCCTGTTTGATCATTATGATAAATCCTATACCATGGACCTAGAGGATTTTAGCACTGCTTGTAAACGCCCACAATGGGGTAGTCCTAGTGAACCTCGCAAATCTGAGTTTAGAGATTTTCTTGCTAGTATCACAGTGGGGGAATCTAGAGACATAACACAAGCCACTACAGGGAGCATCCATTTTCCTGCTATACATTATTTTTCTCTCTTTATAGGCTGATGCATAAACGATAAGGATGAGGCATGCCACATGTGTGTTCCCGATCTCAGTGTTCTTAGAAGTGCTGTATTAGGAGATAAACATTATAATTTGGGAGCTATTGTGGTGCGTAGGTTGCATAATAACAGTAGGAATGGAGATTTGTTTGGTGGAATTTATGCAACCCGTTTAGCTAATTATCTTGACATACCTATTCATGATTATGATATGGAACTGCCTCCTTCTCTTCTAGATTTTAATGCCATGGTTCACCATCAGTTTGTTGAGAGGAATGAACCGCCTCTCCAGTACCGACTAATCTTTGACATGCATCACGCCGTCAATATTGTTCTCCCTGCTCCTACTCTCTTTGACTTTTAGGCAAAGGGGAGATATCTCATAACCAGGGAGGAGGCAAATGAGTACGAGAGGAGGACGAGGGCAGCTCGTCTCCAAGCTGCAGCCCATGATGCAATAGCCGCTGCATCTCAGTACGACCCCAACTACAACTTTGGTTATCCGCCAGGCCAGCCGTGGCAGTAGACCAACTTAAGCCAAAAGCCTAAGCTTGGGGGAGTACGTATTTCTCACCAACATTACATTTATGTTCACACACTCACTGCTAGTTGTCGGTGCTCATACTTTTTCATTGTAATATCCATGCTAGTTTATTTTCCTTTTTATGCTTTCTTCTTGTCTGTTTGAAAAACCTTAAGAAAAAAAACTAGTTGTAGCTTTCAGCTATTTTACTTTCCATGCTTGTAGTAGTAGTAATTAAAAGAAAACCCAAATAGATTTCTTGTTCTTCTTTTGCTTGTTGGGAGCTTTCCTGTGTAAATAGTTTTATTTCTTTTCTTTTCTTTGGGGGTCAATAGGAGAAGACCATTATGAAAATGTTGAAGTGGCTCTTATATGCATTATTGTTGATTTAACGAAGAGTCCATATTATCTTGTCTTCTCCTTTGTATTGAATGCCTGCAGATTCCAGCTTAGTCCAATGCATGTGCACTATTATTATTATTCACATCGTATGGTCATGCAAGTGAAAGGCAATTATGACGATATATGATGGACTGATTGAGATGAGAGAAGATGGTATGAACTCAACCTCTCTTGTTTTTGTAAATATGATTAGTTCATCGTTCCTGATTCAGCCTATTATGAATAAACATGTTTGCAATGACAATTAAAGATTATAGTTGCTTATGCCATGCTTAATTAGCTAGGAGTTTATAATGGTTTATCTTGCATACCAACATGCTATTAAAATGGTTGTGATGTGGTATAGTAGGGTGGTATCCTCCTTTGAATGATTCGAGTGACTTGACTTGGCACATGTTCACACATGTAATTGAAACAAATGAACATAGCCTTCACGATATTTATGTTCATGGTGGATTATATCCTACTCATGCTTGCACTCGATGTTCATTAATTTTAATGCATGTTCATGGATGTTGTCGCTCTCTAGTTGGTTGCTTCCCAGTCTTTTTCTAGCCTTCACTTGTACTAAGCAGGAACACTGCTTGTGCATCCACTTCCATAAACCCCAAAGTTATTCCATATGAGTCCACCATACCTCCCTATATGCGGTATCTACCTGATGTTCCAAGTAAATTTGTATGTGCTAAACTCTAAACCTTCAAATGAAATTTTGTTTTGCATGCTCGAATAGCTCATGTATCAACTAGGGCTGTCTGTATCTTCCATGCTAGGCAGGTTATTCTCAAGAGGAGTGGACTCCGCTCCTCACTCACGAGAAAATGGCTGGTCACCGGGATGCCCAGTCCCATGCTTTATGCAAATCAAATCAAAATAATTGCAAACAAAACTCCCCCCAGGAGTCTTGTTAGTTGGAGGCACTCGTTGTTTTGAGCAAGCCATGGATTGATGCTTGTTGGTGGAGGGGGAGTATAAACTTTACCATTCTGTTTGGGAACCGCCTATAATGTGATTAGCATGGAAGATATCGAGATCTCTCGGTTGTTATGTTGACAATGAAAGTATGCCTCTCAAAATATTATTCATATCTATTTCAAAATCGAGCTATGGCACCTCTACAAATCACTGCTTCCCCCTGCGAAGGGCCTATCTATTTACTTTTATGTTGAGTCATCACCCTCTTATTAAAAGCACCAGTTGGAGAGCACCGCTGTCATTTGCATCCATTACTATTAATTTATATTGAGTATGACTGGATCTCTTTTACCATGAATTACAATGTTTAGTCAGTCCTCGATCTTCAAAGGTGCTCTGCATTTATGTTTTGCGGTCTCAGAAAGGGCTAGAGAGATACCATCTTGTTATATCATATTATGATTGTTTTGAGAAAGTGTTGTTATCCTAGATTTATTATTATTGCTCGCTAGTTGATTATGCCATTGATATGAGTAAACATGAGATCTAAATGTTATTGTGAATATGGTTAGTTCATAATCTTTGCTGAAAACTTGAATGCTGGCTTTACATATTTACAACAGCAAGAGTAAACAGAGTTTGTAAAAGTTTTTCTTTATCACTTTCAGTTTGTCAACTCAATTGCTTGAGGACAAGCAAAGGTTTAAGCTTGGGGGAGTTGATACGTATCTGTCTTATCTACTTTTCCAAACACTTTTCCCCTTGCTTTGGACTCTAACTTACATGATTTGAATGGAACTAACCCGGACTGACGCTGTTTTCAGCAGAATTGCCATGGTGTTATTTTTGTGCAGAAACAAAAGTTCTCGGAATGACCTGAAAATCAACAGAGATTATTTTTGGAAAATATAAAAAATATTGGCGAAAGAATCAAGGCCAGGGGGCCCACACCCTGTCCACGAGGGTGGGAGGCGCGCCTGCCCCCGTGGGCAGCCCCCCTGCCTCATGGGCCCCCTGGAGCTCCACCGACCTCAACTCCAACTCTATATATTCACGTTCGGGGAAAAAAAATCAGAGAGAAAGATTCATCGCGTATTATGATAAGGAGCCGCCGCCAAGCCCTAAACTCTCTCGGGAGGGCTGACCGGGAGTCCGTTCGGGGCTCCGGAGAGGGGAATCCGTCGCCATCATCATCATCAACCATCCTCCATCACCAATTGTTGGGGAACGTAGTAATTTCTAAAAAAATCCCACGCACACGCAGGATCATGGTGATGCAAAGCAATGAGAGGGGAAGTTTGTCCACGTACCCTCGTAGACCGAAAGTGGAAGCGTTATGACAACGCGGTTGATGTAGTCGCACGTCTTCACGATCTGACCGATCCAAGTACCGAACGCACGGCACCTCCGAGTTCAGCACACGTTCAGCTCGATGACGTCCCACGAACTCTGATCCAGCAGAGCTTTGCGGGAGAGTTCCATCAGCACGACGGCGTGATGACGGTGTTGATGATGCTACCGATGCAGGGCTTCGCCTAAGCACTGCTACGATATTAACGAGGTGAAATATGGTAGAGGGGGGCACCGCACACGGCTAAGAGATCAATAATCAATTGTTGTGTCTAGAGGTGCCCCCCTGCCCCCGTATAGAGGAGGGGGAGGGCCGGCCCTCTCTATGGCGCGCCCTAGGGGAGTCCTACTCCCACCGGGAGTAGGATTCCCCCGTTCCTAGTAGAATTAGGAGCCCTTCCAAGTAGTAGGAGTAGGAGAGAAGGAAAGGGAAAAGAGAAGAGAAGGAAGGAGGGGGCGCCGCCCCTCCCCCTAGTCCAATTTGGACTAAGCCTTGGGGCGCGCGCAGCCTCCCCTCTCTCTTTCCCCTAAAGCCCAATAAGGCCCATATACTCCCCGGTGAATTCCTTTAACTCTCCGGTACTCCGAAAAATACCCGAATCACTCGGAACCTTTCCGACACTACAAAAAAAAGACACATCCGTGACATTTCGGGCCGAACGAAAATCTTTTGTGTCATACTTATGACACTTCTATGACGATAATTGTGAGAAAACCCGGTATCATCATAGATGTGGTGGGGTCCTACTTCTATGACAAAAAATCATGACAGAAAATGGGCTTTTCGTCCTGGGCGGGCCGGAGACGCAGCTGCATGACATTCTTTGGGTCGTCCATGACGGAGAAAACCGTGGTAGAAGCGAGGGCGCGGAAAATATCGGGAAGTCCCCGGTTACGGTGGATGGTCGGGGGCCGAGCGATGAGCGTTTCTCTCGTATGTACGCGCGTGTGTGCGAGGCGTTCGGCTATAACTGAACCTGAGCGAGGCGTTGGGCTCTAACTGAACCCGAGCGATTGCACTGCAGGCTACGCGTTCTCGAACCCGAGTGATCGATCGATGGTTGTTAATCGAACCCGATCGAGCGATTCTTCGCTCTCGCTACTAATCAAGCCGATCGATGCTGCCTCTGAATGAATAGTGAGTGTTGCGGGGGGTTGGATGAAAAGTTCGGTGGGGTGGATGAACAGGACCCCGTGGTGTTGCCTCTGGATGAACAATGAGCGTTGCTGGGGGGTTTGGATGAACAGGACCCCGATCGTTTGAGCCGGTTGGGGCTGGATGAAAAGGACCCCGTGGAGGGCAGGATGAACAGGACCACCCCATGGAGGGCAGGATGAACAGAGATGGTGGAGGGCTGGATGAACAGAGCCCGTGGAGGGTGGTTGAACAGAGCCCGTGGAGAGGGCTGGTTGAACGATGGCGGTGGAGTAAGCGCCGCGGTGGAGGCTGGATGAACAGGAGCCCGTGGATGAGCAATCGCAGTGGAGGCTGGAGGAGGTCGACGGTGGATGAACAAGAGTCGTGGAGGCTGGAGGGGGTCGACGGTGGAGATGAAAAGTATCCCGTGGAGTCCCGTTTTGCGGTACGCCACACCCCTCCCGATGAACAGGACCCCCGTTTCGACCGTAGCGCTCCAACACAAGTCCGTTTCCTCCGTTTTGCGGTACGCCACCCCACTCCCGATCAACAGGACCCCCGTTTGGACCATAGGAGGTCTGTTTCCTCCATTTTGCGGTACGCCGGACCCCTCCCGATGAACAGGATCCCGTTTCGAACGTGGCCGGTCGAACACAAGGTCGTTTCCTCCGTTCTGCGGTACGCCAGGCCTCGTTTCTATCGGCTGTTCCGTCCAAGCCCTCCCGATGAACACGACGACGCATTCCGTTCCAACCCAGCCGGTTGGCTCCGTGAACACGACGACGACGTTGTTTCTCCGTTCCGACCCAGCCATGTACACGAGCCCTGGCCGTACGTATGCACGAGTAGGCGTTCGAGACCCTGCCCGTATGTATGTGCGTGGCCGTATTTTCTTTCTTGCACACTGGCTGCTGTACGTACGTGTACATGCTATGTGCATGCCTCTACTACGACACGTGCGCGCCTCTACATCGATCAGTATGTACGTACACGTTCGCGACCAGAATGACAATGCTACGTACGCTTCAACCAGGTGGGTCCCGACTATCAAGCACTTCCTTGCCTGCGAAGATGTAGCTGGTGGGTCCCAGCAGTCAGGGGGCGAATCATTTTTTTTTTTGCCCGGAGACACTTCCTTGCGTGCGAATATGTAGCTGGTGGGTCCCAGCAGTCAGGGGGAAATGTTTTTTCGCGAAATACGGTGGCCCGTCCGGTGGGTCCCTGCTGTCAGGTGGAGGAATAATTATTTTGCGCGCAATAAGGAGGCACTTACTTGCTGCGGCCGTGGACCCAGCTGTCAGCCTCTCCACGTACAGTCCACATCCGATGGAAGCCGTTCCTTGACCACGTTGACCATGCCACGTCGAGAGCACCAGGGCGGTGGACAACGGCGAGGCCTAGGAAGGGGACGACGCGGAGCCGGGGAAGACGCGGCAGTGGATGCCCACGCGTAGAGGATTACGAGGGTTCACTGGTTCACTGCGGTGTGAGGCTGCCATCGCCGCAGAATAACAGGGGATGTGGGTGAGTAGAGGGATGGCCTGGCCAACGGTGGGAATAGTAGGGGGCGGTGAGGCCTCCGCGGCAGCACAGCCGGCCACGGGAGGTAGGAGCATGCGGCACGACCGACGCTGCTTTGGGCGGCTGCAGCAACAAGACCAGAGGTTGAAGAAGCACGACGGCCGTTGGATGGACATCGTATGGTCACTGGAGCTAGAATCGTTCATATTAACTAAGTTGACAAAGCACTCCGTCCCCGTCAACTTAGTAGGCCCACAAGTCAGCCACCCACCAAGGTGGGTCCCAACTAGCAGGGGGAGTATTCATTTTTTTGTGCGTAATAAGGAGGCACATCCGGTGGGTCCGAGCTGACAGTGGGGGGAACATTTTTTTCACGAAATACGGTGATCCGTCCGATGGGTCCCAGCAGTCAGGGGGAACGTTTTTTTCACAAAATACAATGGCCCGTCCGGTGGGTCCCTGCTGTTAGGTGGAGGAATCATTATTTTCCGCGTAATAAGGAGGCACTTCTTTGCCGCAGCTGTGGACCCATCTGTCAGCCTCTCCACGTACAGTACATTTCTGATGGAAGTTGTTCCTTGACCACGTTGACCATGCTACGCCGAGAGCACCAGGGCGGTGGACGAAAGCGAGGCCTAGGAAGGTAACGACGCGGAGCCGGGGAAGACACGACAGTGGATGCCCACGCAGAGAGGAGTACGAGGGTTCACTGGTTCGGCTGCGGTGTGAGGCTGCCGTCGCCGCAGAATAACAGGGGGTGTGGGTGAGTAGAGGGATGCCCTGGCCAGCGGTGGGAGTAGTAGGGGGTGGTGAGGCCTGCACGGGAGGCGGGAGCAGGCGGTCCCGCCGGCGTTGGATTTGGCGGCTGTAGCAAGAAGATCAGAGATTGAAGAAACACGACGGCCGTTGGATTGACATCCAACGGTTACGTCTGCTAGAATCGTTTGTTGACGTATATAATAACTAAAAAAATCTTGCATACGCGTCAACTTAATAGTCCCATAAGTCAGACCATTTCCCTCTTTTTTTAATAATTTATATATAGCTCATTGCGACTTCTTATGCAATTTATTGCAGTCCATTTTTTTGGTTGGCCAGGGTCAGTTTCGCATATTTCTGTGGCTTCCAAACAATTTTCAGTACCGAAATGTCGAGCCAGATTTAAAGTACTTTGAAGATATATTTAAATTAGGTTAATGCCCAGTGAAATAGGAATCTGAAAATGTGAAAAAATTCAGAAATTATAAAGTAATTGCCAATTTGTCATTTGTTTTTATATTTACAACCCATTTCATGTTACTTTCAAGATTTGCAGGCGTCTTGAAAGAGTTGCAGCCCATCAGGGCGTAGAAAAATAAGTAGGCATGGATTGGGTATTCTTCAGAAAAAATAAACTGGGCTCATTTTCACAAAGAAAATATAGCTGGGCTGGTCACATGGTGAACATAAAATATAAACCTGGGCTAGACGGGCCACAACCCAGTTCAAACCCTGCTCCGTCTCAACAATAACAAAAAAAATACTGCTCGAGCTGCTACGTCCCAGGTGTCAGCCGATCTTGTGCTGTTCTCTTGTCTATTGACTATATACGCTCACAATGTCGTGGGTCCCAGATGTCAGGAAAACACTAGGAGGAAGCATTTTATTTTTCCATACGCTGACATGGTGGGCCCTAATGTCATCCTCTCCACGTACTTCTGCCGATTCCTATTGTTTGTTGACCATGTTGACAACGCGAGAGGGCGGCACCGCGGCGAGCGCACCAAAGCGCGCGGAGGACGACGGCGAGGCCTCGGACGTCGGCGTTAACGATTTAGGAGACGGTGGGGCGGCGATGCATGCGCTGAGGCGCAGCCAGCCATGGGAGGCGGAAGCAGGCAGCCCCGCCGGCGCTGGTTTGGTTTTGGCGGCTGGAGGAACACAGGACTGAAGAACCACGACACACTGTAAAATCAGCAAGAGTACTTAACAACCTTAACTGAAACCAGTAGGGGCACTTAACAACCATAGCTGAAAGCAGTATGAGTACTTATACAGGTTCAGTCGTACAAAGCACGCCTCGAACAGTGCTACTTTGCCTACAGTTAACCAAGGGTGAGGCCGCCAAGCCCCAGGACAAGGCCCAGGCGCCACCCCGTGCATCCACAACCTTCTGAAAGCGGCTTCATCTCATAATGTGGTCAATAAACAGGATATTCGCTTTAGATACATGGGAAAGCAGGAACATAATCTTTTGTCCTATTCTCCAAGATGGACCGGCCTTCATTATTTGAGACCACCCATGAATAAGTATCTTTTCACCTCCAAGGAGAATGGAGTAGGTAGACATAAACATCATGTTGTGACCAAGCGCAAGTCTGACTCGACCATGGTCATGCATCTGTATAGGAACAATAGAACTGGGCAGTTTCTGTTTCAAGAAGATCACAGCTGTAAAACTATGCATAAGCAATAGTTTATGAACAACATATATAACAGAAAATAGCTCGTACCGTAAGTTTCTCGACACAGTTGGACCTGTTCAACGAGTGCAGCAGTGGCACACATATCCCACGTGGCCTTCCACCATTGAAACGCCCCACAAGGACCTCAAGACGATCAATAAAGTGTAGGAACTTGTGGATATCATCCCAGTCAACTTCAGTGCCATCAGTAATAGCCGAGTTGTTACAGAATAACAAACGAGCAGCCTGCTTAACTCTGAAAAAACCTACACGTGCCACCAATTATAAGAAAATATTAGTTAGAAGTAGCATCTCCGTGAGAGATTCATTGCTACTTCTAAAGTTAAATTGTGATCAGTTAGACAGAATAGGTGGATTAAGAAGTAATCGAGGCAACAAGCAAGAACCAGATACAAAACTAACATGGATGAACAATTGGAACGACGTCGGGGTGGAAGATCACAGAGAAGATGAGACTAGGTTCTGCTATTTCCATCAACATTCGTGCGCCAACTTTCAATCTGTAACACTTGAGAAAGTTTATCCAAGTTCGGCCATAAAAAAAGCAGCGATCTTCTTGGTTCATGAACCCACCTCGAAACTTATATCCATGGCTTGTCTTCACTGTTACCATTAAACTGGTGTATTCAGTTATGGCAAGGCTGAGCATCTTGAGTACATGTGTTCTGGCAGAGCAAAGAATGCACTGCAGGAAAAATAATATGAGAACACACTGTATTCCCTATATCCAAATCTAGAAATACTTTCCTCCTTCACGTCAGTGTTGACCATGGTACTAGTACCTTTTATCCAAATATAGCAATCCAAATTTCCAAATTAGTCGACATCATGTTCAAAAAACCCCACCCTCCCGGATAGAAAAGAGGATTCAAGGAACATAATGTGCGCGTTTTAAAATCCTGTGTTAGGATGAGAAGGAACAAGTGTGGCGTCTCGCCGAGGGCGCAGAAACCTGTAGGGTCCTCACACTTTGGGCACTGCAAATGAAACACGCTAGATTCAGTAGGAAGAAAAATGCATCAACGGCGGCGGCTGCCATCCTAGGAGTACCCGCGACCAAGGGACTTGGATTTATCGGGGATGGATGAAGAATTCGTACCAGGTTCTCCATGAGAAAACCCTATGCAATCGCCGAGCGGGGGTTTTCTCTAAACAAGAAGACAAGGGAGAAGGGATTCAGGCCGAGTGAAATATTGCCGCTTCGTCCGTCCAGCTTACTGCTAAAGCTGGAAAGGTGGGGGTTTTTGTGATTTGACGGCTCATTGGGCATTAATGCGGCGCTACGACCGGGGTGTGTCTACCGTGCAGTTGTGCACTCTAATTTCATGCATATGGCATGTGGACCCCGTTGCCAGATGCCCCACATATCAGCGCAAGGAAGTAGAAAGACAAGAGTAACTAGTTATTACACATAAATATATTTTTGACAGAGAGATATTCCCTCTGTAAAGAAATATGAAGATCTTTTATATCACAACTTTATACATAAGAAAAATCAAGGGGAATATATATAACATATGTAATTATAAAACAAAGTTTTTTTAACACGGTATAGACGAGTTGGTGATGGTGTGCCTATCATCCTGCAATATTGGTCGTCCGATTTATACCTGACGGATAGGAAGGAAACTATGGCAATTTTGCAAAAAGGTCCCACACACCTCTCCGCATTTGCAAATAAGGCCTTCCCTCGTTCATACTTTTCTCTCACAAGATAAAATACTCATACAAATGCATGTTGATGTTACGTGCAACGCACGGGCATTATGGGGGTTCAGCTGAGAAATACTCAGACAGGCTCACGGTTCTGGACTTTGGGCCATAGGCGGTGGGCCTGCATGTTTGGGGGCCCATGTGTTCTACCTCAGCGCTTTTCATATTGCAAGCGGTCGGTACGGCACTGGTTTTAGATGTTGTCGAAAGGAGAATACACAAAATTGAATAAAGCATAGCAGCTGTTGGAATGAAATCAAACAACAGTTCCTAACAAGCAATCAGAGTTGCAATTCTATCAATGATATTGTCGTACTACTTATACACACAAGACACTTGTTTCACCATGCCAGAGTATTACATCAAAATCTCTCGGCGGATAGATCAGTTCGGCAGTACTGGAGAATTTCAAAGTTGATTTGGACCAGCTCTCCTTGCCGAGAAAGTTTGATTTTGACATCATTCCCTACCGCAAGATATGATTTAGATTTGAACCTTGACCATCCTTTAACATCAATCATCATGCGACCATCCTTTGTACTTACGGTATATTGAGCAGGTTCATTCACACCAAGGCTACGCATGGTAAGAGAAACTTGGCCGCTGTCGCCCGAATTGTTGAATGACTCCCTCGTTGCTCTAGGTATTCTCTGTTTGCAAATAAGAAGACATACCCAAACAGTTAGATCAACACAGTGAATCATGCAAAACAACATGGAAATAAAAAAGAACAAAACACTTGGGAGGCCAATGTTTACCAAGAAGGTGGACATGTCGGTTTTTGTAAGGACTTTGGTATATGAAGTGCGAACTGCAGCCCAGTCTGTTGCCGGTGCAACTGCTCATTCGGTTTCCGCTGCACGGGCCGGGCAGATGCAAGTGCAAGTGTTGGTGCAGGTGCCCAAGCCGCTGCTGCTGCCGGAGATGGTGCTCCTTTTAGAGCTGGTGCCGGTGTCGGAGCATGTGCCGGTGTCGATGCCCGATCCTCCCGTAGATCAGCCTGATCCGCTGACGCGCTCGGTGCCCAATCCTCAACTGGATCAGACTGAGCTGCTGGCGCTGTCAGTGCTAGAGCAACTGCTGGTGCTCGACCCGTTGCTGAAGTTGGTACCGATGTGTGAGACAGCGGCGATCGTGTCTGGTCTGGTATGATCAGCTTTCTAACTAGACTAGGCTTCGTACCGTGATATAGTTTTTTTCTTCATTTCTTTTAAAGCGAGAAGGACTAATTGTGGCATTTTTGTTAAACCAAACTGCAGTTCATCATAGGGATTCAGCTTGTACTCAGACAACAGACTGATCCAATTTTTTCCAGTAATATAAGTGATGGACAGTGCCTTTGTTACTGACATGACATAAGAAGTGGAACCTGCAAAAATAGCCACCGTAGAGCAAACCAAATGGTTTATTCTGTGATGAATGTCACATGGCAAAACTTGCATCGTAAAATTGCAGGAAAAGAAAACATGACATTAAATCAATAACATTTAGACAGTAAATCAATAAGATTTACTTGATGTGACACGAGTGAATCCTTACGGGAAATCACTATGTTGAAGTACTAAACAGAATATTGATCATCCAACTACGGGTGGCATGCAGGGGCCCCGCCTACTCCCACAAGCAGGACAGTCCAAAGGTCGTGACAAATCGGATGGACCGAACATCCATGGGACTAGAAATCCTGGTGGGTGCGATAAACCCTGCAATGCATACAGATATTGGAGTGTAACCATAATTGATAAACCGTCCTCACAAAAAAGATGATCTGGATACTTCAAAATATACAGACTGAATTGAGTGGTCAGACATTAACATAGACTGTTCTCAGGACTGACCACACACCAAAAGCGGCAGTACTAATAAACAATACATGGTTCACAAACACAAATCAAGTACTGAACAATAGTACGTACTACAAACAAGCAAAGTTGCACTAATTAAACTCTACGGACTATTCTTGCCACCGACCTACGGGATGAACCCCGCATAACTGACTAGGCCATGGACTTCGTGAGATATGTCTACATGCACCATCACCATCTTGTCAACCTTGGAGAACCTAACAGAGTGGTCTTTCCACTCATAAACATGATCATGAAGACAGGCCACATCAGATTTGTTGGGAAGCTTTACAAGGACCACACCCTTTGTAATCGAAGGCACAACCAGGAAATTGTTGTGGTCAAGTACAGACTCGAGAACACGCCTGACAACAATGCTACAGGAAAACACTAGTTCAGGACACGTGGCGACAAGGACACAGCAACTAGATAGTTTAGCAGTAGAACTCATCCTCAGGTCTTCCAGTTCACATGGCATGACTTTGAGAACTTCATCTCCACCGCGGACCTGGTTCTAATTCAAACAGAAACCATATTTTATTACTACCTCCGTTTAGAAATATAAGATGATTTTCGATATTATACTCCATATATGACTACATATACGCACAGAAATGAGGGAGCAAAGACACTAGAACATGTCTTCAAAGGCATGAGAGCAGAGGGATTACTTGCAATATCCATAACACAAGTTACTGAGGCAAATATGCCCTCTTCAAAGGTAGCATTGATGTTCATAAAGTACTCCCTCCATGCCAAAATTCTTTTCTTAGATTTGTCTAGATACGGATGGGTATCAAGTCACATTTTTGTATTAGATACATCCGTATCTAGACAGATCTAAGACAAGAAATTTGGGACAGAGGGAGTAGTTGAAAGTAATCTATAAGAAATCAGTGTCAACCTCTCGCATGTTTTGGTCAAAAGAGGAATTTAGAACCGTCATTTGGCACACAAAAATCACATGCAAGATCACCCAGAAAGTTGTACTACTAGTACTAGTACTGCATGTTAGATGAAAAAACACGATCAAGATCAAGAAAAAGATTGTCAAGAAGAGATATTACCTGGACTTGCTTAATGAGGGATCGCGGAGGGGGGGCTTGGACATGGCGATGGCTTTGAGCTTGTCTGCGGTAGTCTCGGCGGGGTGCTTGCGCTTCTTCGTACCATGAGCCTCGACGGTTTTGGCCAGAGCCATAGACATCACTTCGGCCGGTGCTCCAGCATCCATCAAGAAACTGTCAAATAGAAATAAAAGAAAAGAAACCATAATCACGCACGGAAAAGAAGAAAAGAGAGGGAGTTATAGGATCAATCTCGGGGTTGCAAGACCGGGCCTTGGCCAGAATCAACACCATTGATGCGCTCACCTTTCCTTCTTTGGGAGAGAAGAACGATGGTAGAAGCATGTCGGGGTTTTCTTGAAGAAATGAGGAACAAGATGAGGGAGAAGCGAGGGTTGGGTAGAGATGAAGCTGAGAGAGAAGAGTGAAATGATGGTTGATTCGTCCGTCCAACTTACTACTGGAAAGGAGGGGGTTTTGTGATTTGACGGCTCATTGGGCATTACTGCGGCACTTCGATCGGGGTAGTCTACCGTCACTCTACTACGGAGTAATTTAGTGCATGGCTGGTGGACCCCGATGCTGGTTGTCCCACACGTCGGCGAAAGTGAGTAATTTAGTGCATGGCTGGAGGAGGATCCGCATGGTAGAGCGTGTCCACTGTTTTTTTGAAGAAAAAATGATTACAGCAAGCGTTTCCACTCTTAAAACGGAGGAGTGCGAAACACATCAGCCACTTGAACATACACAGTGCTCCTACTACTAGGCATGTGCAGTGGTTCATACGTCAGTACTACATAATCTTGTTGCTAGTGTAGTAAGATATGACGACGACAAATGATGTTGTGCGCATGTCAACTATATGAATAGTAATGTAGTAACATAGTACCACTTTCTCGACTGTCCGGTCGAGAATGAACGGTGAGATCAATGTTAACAGAACTAGGTCTACAGAGCACGGAGAGTACGGTGCTACAGTACTCCACGAAACATGAACCATATGAAGCACAAATAGTGTTAGGCAGGGTGTATGAAGGGTGCACGGGATGGGAGCAAAAGTTCCCTTCTCGACCCACTTTTGGATGTTTGGCAGAGTGCATGAAGGGTGCATGAGTCCACACTAGTAGGTTAACACAAATACACGAAGAGGAAACAACTACTCCGTCTAGGTGTGTAAGTCATCTTACGTTGTGCACTGCGACCAAGGCGAAGAGGAAAACGACAAAACTTAATGTCTTTTTGCTAATTAATAGCATTGCATGCAATGAACTAACCTCTGCATGTCATGTTTATTATTCTCAAGTCATTGAAAGCATGCACGGCCCACGTCTCTTATTGGTTGATATGTCACAAAACAAGAAACGGGGAGGGAGTTAATGTACCGTGCCTAAGTGTTTTGGGATTATTTGGTTTTCGTAAGGTGACTTACACACTATATTGAAATGAGAATGCAACCAAACACACCCACACGCTTTGTGCTACAGTGACTGATCTGCATCGTCTGAGTTTGATCCAACGGTCATGTTGCACCGCGACATGGACATGCCCATGCAGAGGGCGTCTAAACACCACCGAAGTCCCTCTTCTTCTCGAGGCGCACAAAGTTGGTGATGTAGGGGCCGAAACGGCTGAAAGGCAATGCAATCTACGGGAAGGCGTAGGGAGCCAGCCGAGGAGCGGGGAATCTTTTGGTTTTCACCATGGTAAACACCAGTCGACGAATTCTCACATCAGGGAGCAGTGGGTTTTACAGGCGTAGTCATCGTGACTAATTGCTGCCGCGCCTGCTCCCGTCAATCAAAAAATTAAAAATCCTGTCGCGCCTGCTCCTGTCAATCAAAAAATTAAAAATCCTGCCGCACTCAAACACCAGAGCAATGCCGCGGTGGATGTTTAAATTTACTTGCCTGCAAGTAGATAAAAAAAGGGGTGAAAAAACAAATGTGGCGGCGGCCTAGCTAATCGGTCGAACTAGCCCAACTAGCTAGCCACCGTGCTTCACTAATGTACTCGGCGGGAAAAGTGGTCTTTCGTGATTTGACGACTCATTTATTTACTTGCTTCGGCGAAAACGCGCGGTAGGGTGTCCCACGTCAGGAAGAATATATGCATGCACCACCCGGGAGGACCCCGAAACCGCGCGGTAGGGTGTGCCATGTCTCGGCACGGAGGAAAAATGTGCATGTAAAAATTTACTGTATCAGACGTAGTACCTATGGTTCGACATCGGGACCCAGCCAGTCGGTCGAAAACACCCCACTAGCCACACAGCTTCATCATGCTAACATGGCACGGAGGATAGGTGTGGTTAGCTCCGTCTCGACCAGCCACATTGTCTCTTGTTCTAGGCGGTTCTTCTATTTTCCAAGCTATTTTTAGTTGTAATAACACCACGCAAGCTAGCGCCGCTCTTCGTGTGTGCCCGTGCAAAGGTTAGCCGATGGAGAGAAGAGAGAGATCGCAGACCTAGGGCCCACCAGTAAGTGAGTCAACGGTCATGCACGTGTAGACGAGGCACTCCCTCTACTCTACTCAACGTAATACTGTATAAAATCAAGTTATGTGAAAAAGCCAACAACCGTTGTTGTTTCAGGCTATCGACTTACGCTTTGTAGTCCAGGTTGCCAGTTCGAATCTCGTCTTTCAGATTTGTTAGTTTTAGGTCCAAATTTGATTAATGACAAGTGGGACCCCTGTGTGTTGTTCCGATATTTCAGTGTAGGATGGTTTTTTTTAACAAACACTTTGCGCGGTTAGACAAGTAACGGCACACGTTACATGTATTTTGCAAGTTTGTGAACAAAAATGACAGCGGCATAGAATATCACATCCACCCCGCAGCTTAGATGCTATGGTGATACGAGTTTTTACACCGTTGCAAGTGAGATCCAATGGCTTGGGAGTAGTCTTTGTAATTATGCGCAATTTCCAAACTCTCAAAAGGTTTTTTTTGCAAATAAAACATTCAGGCCTCGTGTGTGCCGCTGCATCTTGGATCCAACGGCTCCCCGTTGCTCATATTAGGTGCTCCCCGTAGCTTAATTACCCGCTACAGTGATATGAGCATCTAGGTCGTATGATCAGTGATCAGATGGCACATGCGTCGTACTTGTACTTTTTGCGCAATTCCCAAACTCTCTCAGCCGTATATTACAAAAACATTCAAACCTCCTACTGTGGGCCGTTAGATCTCCGTGAACTCGTATCACCATAGAATCGACGGTGCGGGAGCACCTCATATTCTCCCATGCGAGAAAACATAAGGTGCTCTCGCAGCTTGGATGCTATGGTGATACGAGCTTCGAGGTCGTTTGATCTGAGATCAATGGCATCTGAGCAGTCTTTGTGCTTATAAGCGTGGGCGAACTCATTGGGGCTTTTCTCAAAAAACCATTCAACCACCGAGGAGGCGTTGGGTCACAAATCCAACGGCTCCGAAGAGCTTGTATCACCAAAGCATCTAAGGTGTGGTAGCACATGATATTCTTACATACAGGAGAATATGATGTCCTCCTTCATCATAGATGCTACGGTGATACGAGCTTCGAGGTCGTCTGATCTGAGATCCAATGGCATCTGAGAAGTCTTTGTGCTTGTAAGCAGTGGCCGAACTCTTTGGGGGCTTTTCTGCAAAAAACCATTCGAACCACCGAGGAGGCGTTGGGTCACAAATCCAACGGCTCCGAAGAGCTTGTATCACCAAAGCATCTAAGGTGTGGTAGTACATGATATTCTTACATACAGGAGAATATGATGTCCTCCTTCATCTTAGATGCTACGGTGATACTAGCTTCGAGGTCGTTGGATATGGGATCCAAGGGCATCTGAGTAGTTTTTGTAAAAATTGTGTGCAATTCTCAAACTCATCAAGGTTTCTTGTAAAAATATTAAGACATCATGTGAGCTGCTATATCTCAGATCTACAAGCTCCAAGCAACTCGTATTGGCATATAGCATCTAAGGTATGGGGGCACATGATATTCTCCCGGGGAGGAGGGGTGGGGTGCACAACCAATCGGTGGTTGGGAGGGTGGGGACAAATAAAATCTAAACAACCCTAAACAGAGCTTCACAATTTTATCTAAGGTCGAGGGGGTGACCCCCAACAATCATAGCTCCGCCTAATTAAACACAACATTTGCATGTACTGTAGTACTAGACTTAATATTCATGTTTCAGTTTCATGTTCGTTTTAAATATTGAATTGAGGACCATGCATGTCTTACATTTTACTCCCTTCGTTCCTAAATATTAGTCTTTTTAGAGATTTCAAGTGGACTGGCACATACAGATGTATATAGACATATTTTAGAGTGTAGATTCACTCATTTTGCTCTGTATGTAGTCGCTTGTTGAAATCTCTAAAAGACTAATATTTAGGAACAAAAGGAGTATTTTTGAATTCGTGTCATACATGCATGGTTTGGAAAAATAGATGCACTATACTTATTGGATTGTTGTTGTGTTCGTGTGTGGGTGTCATTTGCATTGAAAAACTTAGCAGGGATACCATGAAATGTGAAATCTACGTTGAGATCACTATATCACAAACTCACTCTAATTCAACGACTCGTCATAAATCAACTACCATGTTGAGATTAGTATTTGAAAGGAAATATGGGCATTGTAATACACATAGATTCGTTCGGCAACTTAAAAGGTTCCTTTCGTATTCTCGAATGGTAGGACCCAATGGCGTACCAGCCAGACCTTGGCTCGTGTTGATCCTAAAAAAGTAAAAAGTAAAAAAATCGGGCTCGTGTCCTTCTGGTGGTGTGCGTGGTACGCACATTAGGCAACCACAACCAGTCGAGCCTCCGCGTTTCGAGTCGAAATATCTGGCGGCTAGAATTCCAGCCCTAGTAAATTCCCCTCATGTCCCCAGTCCATAATGACTACCGATGAACAATGGAGGGATGCTTTAGTAACTAGACAACATTGTGTTCAAAAAAAAGTAACTAGACAATGTTACCTACCGTGCCGAGCACGGTTCAATTCCCTCGGTCGCCGCTCGCCAAGGTCACCCGTCGACTGCATTGCCTAGTAGCACTACTACTACTACACTAGGATGGGCACGGATTTGAGCCCTTTTGTTCGTGCCAAGTACTTGAGTTAATATATCAGGCAATGCACTGGTACGGAGGGATTATCCTTTTGCTCTGCATATATAACTTGTCTGAAGTCTAACTAAGCAAAATGTTTGACCAAATCCTTTCTTAAAAAATACAATAGGATAGATGTATGGCTTGAAAATTTATTGCATGAAGCAGGTTATGATATTGTTTCGAATCCTGGATCTTAAATTTCAGAAAATCCAAAAGTGGCCATGAATTCTTGAAACTGGGCATGGTCAGGTGATATGGCACAAATATTACTTTGTAATTGTGTTCTTCAATTTGAGACAAGCTGCTTATGACAAGTTGCACAAATGAAGAGCCAATGTATTTTGGAACAAAGACATGTCATGTTAAGACGAACGCTTTCACTATTGAAACCGTGGGCGTTTACGTGCCGCCACGAGTCCCGCTTCTCATCGGTAGGTGCCGTCCGAGCAAGCGTGTGAGTCGACGGGAGGCGTGCGAGCAGACCACTACGCCAGCTGACAGGGAGGCGTGCGAGCAGACCGCTGTGCAGGCTCACCGGGAGGCGAGCCCTTTGACCAGGCTCCGCTGCCCACCATCGTCCCAACTGCTCCCACTTTTAATGTCGCCAGCGCCGTAGTTTAAAATCAACCCCGCACTACCCGGTATCGCTACAATCTTCTCTCTTCCTCTCCGATTCTCCTGTCGTCTACCTCCAACCAGCCTGACCTAAACGTACGCCATGCCGCATCACGATGGTCTACCCTTAGTCTTCCAATTTCCTAAGGAAGACACCCAGACGGAGTCTCAAGAATATAAGGCGCTTTGGGACGAGCTTGAACAAGCCTTGCGGGAAGGCGCCGCGGCTGTCCCCGCTCCCGTTCCGGCTCCCGTCGCCCCGACTGTGCCAGCGCTCATCCCCGTGGCATTGATGGGCTGGGAGCCGCACATTGTCGCTGAGCTTGATGCCATGGGGTTCCACGAGGTCCCCGCCGACTTTCACACGCCCGTGCACCTGCGAGCGCATGCGCCTGCGCGTGCACTGACGTGCGTGCCCGTGCACACGAATATCTCCGCTGCACCGTTGACAGCGCCTATCCCCCCGTGGGTGCCAGTGCCCCCCTCAGCGGCATGGATGGCCGCCGTCGACCGCTTCCTTGCACCAACGCGAGTCGCCTCCTCCCGCCAGTTGACTCGCTCCTGGAGACCGAAGTCCAGAACATTGTGGCCTTCCTTGAAGCTAGCGCCAACGTCCACGAGTACGCCAACAACGGTGCAGGACGCTGCCGTCGCCGTCAGTCAGTGGTCCGACGACACACAGAGCACGACAGAGGAGCTGCTTCCCACCGCAAGACGCCGCCGCCGCCGCCGCGTAATCTAAATTTTCCATGAAAAACGTTCGGATTGCCATGCTTAAAATCCGAACGTTTATCATTTCCGTTTATTTTAGATCGATCGTCGTATAATTTAAAGTTGGAGTCAAACGGAACGAAATCTATGGTTTGATCGATTGAATGTTCTGCTAGAGCCGTATCAAATTAAATATAAAACATCATCAACCCACATGTATTCCTTGTCATCCAACGACCTAGACTGCTTTAATGTCGAGCGCTCAATACGTTTAGCATGCAGTTAATTTCATGCCAAAAGTAGTGCTAATCACATAATAACACGCAAATAATATCCAACTTAATATCCGCATGCACTTAATATACTTCCAAAGTAACGTGCATGGCACGTACACACTGACTATTGCTGCTAGCACGTGAAACTGGTGCCGTAACTTATGAATGCGTCCAGATATGGTCAACAGCAACATCACCCGCGAGTTCTTCGTGTATGCCCGTGCATCTAAACGCAGAAGGGGAGGAGAGAGAGAGAGCACACATGGAACCCACCAGTAAGTGAAGGCGAATAGTACTAAAAATAATATTACATGTTATCAATTAAATAGGCTGTGGTAATATAAAAACATTATGTGAACAAAGGGAGGTACAACAAACATTGCTGTTCTACGTATGTTGCCTATTGACGTGCGGCTTGAAGGCCCTGGTCGCATGTTCGATCCTCGTCCTTTATTTTTTTAATTTGTATATCGGTCCAAATTTGTTTCATGACATGTGGGCCCCTCGGTGTGTAGTTTGTAGCACTTTAATTTGTGGGTCCAAATTTGTTCCATTCCAAGTGGACTATCGGTGTGTAGTTTTGTAGCTTATTTATAATAATTAAAGAGAACAAGAGAGTTTTTTGCAATAATACCATGGTGCGACGTTGAAGCCGAGAAAGGACGTGCGATAGAGCGATGACCGAGCCAGAGGGAAATCAACTAGGGGAGTTGCGGGGGTTGCAACGGTGTTTCGAGTAGTTGTGGGCCGAATGCTACGAAAATATAATCTAAACCGACCGGAATAAATGCCTACACAAATTAATCCAAGGTTGGAGTGCCCCTCGCAATGTAAATAGCTCAGGCTTTGCGAGGGATGGAGAGGTAGCTTCAATGTGTGGAAGATACGGCGTGAGAAAGCGAGGTCAATCGAGAGACATATAGATAGAGAGACAAAGTGAGTGTGGTCCGACATTCATGGAACAAATATATATGCTATGGAGAGATATTGTCCGATTGAGCTTTTGGCAAGGGTGAGGGCTGTAAGATAGAGCTTGAGAGATGATCCAGTCACAGACATGTAGATATATTTTGTGCGTGGGAGAAAGCAAGGTCGGTCGATCACATAGGGTCGTCGTGCGATTGAAAGAGTGAGATGGGTTGGAGAGAGTGGCCTAGATAGACAATGTGCGTGAGAGAGTATACAATGTGAATAAGTCGAATTGGGCTCAAACATGGTGATATATCGTTTTTGTCCGAGAAAGAGCGAGGTCAATCGAGACATACAGAGAGAGAGAGAGAGAGAGAGAGAGAGAGAGAGAGAGCGAGCGAGCGTGGCCCGCCATGAGGTCGAAAGAGTGGGGGCGGCTTCGATGGACTGACCTAGATAGACAATCTATGTGAGAGAATATAGAGTGTGTCGATCGAGGCCCGAACAGGGAGATATATCATTTGTGTGTGAAAGAAAACGAGGTTAAACGAGACTCGGATAAAGAGAGCGAGATTGAGCGAGTGTGGCCCGCCGTGCGGAAGAAAGAGTGAGACAGTCTCGAGGGAGTGACCTAGATAGACAACGTGCGTGCATGCGCATGAGAGGTTGGGGGCTAGATAGGCAATGCATGTATTTAGCGCGAGAGGGAGAGAGAGAGAGAGAGAGAGAGAGAGAGCTCAGCATGGGGTGCAATGGTGGGTGTGGGAGGTAAATACATTTCATAACAGAGTGGAAAAAGGGGTTTGTGTAGTTGAGAGAACTAGAGATCGAAACATGGAGAGAAAGAATGGATGTGTGTTGGAAACTGATAGGTTCCTAAGGTGGTTAGGAGAGGAAGATTGACCGATACAGGAAGTATGTAGCGTGTGTGGGGGGGGGCTAAAACAACATTTGAATGTAGATAGTACGAGACTTAATATCGATGTTTCAATTCGGTGTACATTGTAAGATTTGAACTGAGGACCATGCATATGGGTAATTATTTCGAATTCGTGCCATAATAGGTTTCGAAAAGTTGACAGTGACTCGATTTGTTGTGCTATTTTGTAGGTCATATGATTGAATCCATCCAAAAGTTTTCTCACTACCATGGTGTTCATTATATACATATGAATTTGTATTAAAAAAGTAGCATGGATACAGTGAAATGTGAAATCCACGTTAGAATTGGAGATCGCTATGTGACACACACTCTAATTCAAATAACTAATTGTGTGACACACACTCTAATCCACGTTAGCGTGGATACCGTTTTGATTTTTTTTCAAATAACTCCTCATTAACTAATTTATAGTATCTCGTTTCGAATGACTAATTATTGCAAGGAAAACACGGGCATGGTAATACATACAGATTCATTTGCAAATTAAGGAAGATTCATTTGCATTCTCAAATGTAGGCGCACCAGGGTCATGTCGTGGTGGTCTCATGTGTCGGACGGACGAGTAGCACCAAGCCACCCACCCAAAATAAAGGACGATGACAAAATAAGTTCGTGCTTCCACATTTCGGATTGAAATATCTGGCGGCCCCAATTCCAGCCCTGCAAAATCTCCCTTCTCCACCGTCCCCTTCCGCACCCAGATTGCTCAAATCCCTAATTTGCCGGCAACCCAAGCAAAGTTTGAATCGCCCCTCGTCTCGTC
Source organism: Aegilops longissima (assembly GCA_021605205.1). NCBI lineage: Eukaryota > Viridiplantae > Streptophyta > Magnoliopsida > Poales > Poaceae > Aegilops > Aegilops longissima. Next base: position 704,965,586 of record CM038679.1, on the reverse strand, counting down.
TCTTTCCCCACCTCTGTGCGGGACAACGATGACGACGAAGACGACGGTCGCGCTTCACCACCGCACCGGAGCTACCTCATCTACGCCCTCGTCCACCGCACCGGGTGGTCCACCGACAATGTCGGCCACTGCAACCGACGTGCCTCATAGACACCGACTTCCACCGCATCAGGTGCGCTTCACCGATGCCGTCTCCCAGTTCACTGGGGCTACTTCACCGAGCACATCATCGCCCTCCGCCCCGAGGCGGCTGGGGCTTCACCAACGGTCTCGCCCATCGATCGTGGCGCTCGCTGCCACTCACGATTTGCATCCGTGCGCGGCCAGCCAACGCCAGCGCATCACCCTCAACGGCTCTGAAGTGACCCGCACTCTAGCTAGGCGAGCATGCCCAAACGTCGGCCCGAACTAGGTATCCACACATCACTCCCTTCACTGTTCCGACGATGTTTGGATATGCTTTCACTGCTCTCTTAGCTTACACGCCTATCCAACTCTGACTTTAACTCTTAATTCTTCTGGAGATATCATCTGAAACAAGCAAATCCATTTTTTAGTGAAGCATGACGGCGCTACGGGATCTGGTACACATCCTGCACACCCGTATAACCTTGTAAGTATCTGTCCTCCGGTACAACAGCAAGGTCGATTCCTCTTATTTGATCAGCCATTCGCCGTGTCAAAAATGCAGAGGGGGATGCAAGGAGCACAAGGCCTGCACATCCAAGCAAGTGGTAACATGGACTTGTACATGGAACATCCCAAGCACAAGCAGAGCTGCAGTGAGCCTGTACAACGAGCTAGCATAAGTCCCTGCATTTCATTTAATTCGTACTGGCATTCGTGTATGATTTGTGTGCAGCGGCGGATCCACGAATTCAAGTTACCAGGGGCGAACATTTAACTTAAAAAATACGAAGGCACTTGCACTCCGGAAATCAACATAACTTGAGAAATGTGAAGCTACATGCACTTTGAAAACCAGCTAATGATCCAAAGTAGTTCAGATTATAAACACTAAATGATGCAAGCACCAAAAAACACAAAATGCAACATGGTGTAGAAAGACTACAAACATGGTCTGTACCTGCTTGAATTATTCGTTCTCTGGCTGAAAAATATCGAAGTGTAATTGCACCTATAGCCAGTGCGCAAAACGGCATATCAATATATCTATCCTGCACAAGTATGCCAATAGTTTCAAACAACAGATTAGAAAAGTATTTATGCTACATTGTCATGATATGGGGACTTTCTGGTAGATGGCCTCGCCGTTTCCTCAAGCCATGAAAATGCACTATAATTTGCTTGTGATCAATGCCTGCAAATCTCTATGTCTCTCTCAACATAGCGGATCATCATTAGACACTAAATCCTTCAATGGGAGGTTGCAAAATGCTTGCATTAGATGCCTCATTAGACACTATATGTTCATCACCAGGAGCATGTAAAATGTTTGCATCAAATCCTTCATTAGCGATCTGTTCATTAGACACTTGAGCTCAAGAACAACATGAGCTTGGATGTTTGCACCGAAACTTGATTAGATACATCAGATTCAGTCGATTCAGTATTGATTGGGGGAGTTATAAAATAAGTAGAAATTGGTTTCATTTTCTCATAGATTCCCTACATACAAGCAGTTTTACAACACCGTCAGGTTTAACTATTGGCCAGAAATTGAAGAGTTGAATTAGATATAATTAGGGCTGTGATATACCTGCTGGTTGCGCATGCTACTCTTGCAAGCTGCCACTGTCCGTTTGAGCAAGCTCGATGCCATGCCCGTGCTACCGCCGCTGCCTCCCACACAGGCTACACCCAGGGTTGGATCTTCATCTTCTTGTCCTTCCGTTCACTTGAAGCCCGGCGACCTCCCTCCAACGAGGGTGTTGGTGTCAAAACCGGCGGATCTCGGGTAGGGGGTCCCGAACTGTGCGTCTAGGCGGATGGTAACAGGAGACAAGGGACACGATGTTTTACCCAGGTTCGGGCCCTCTTGATGGAGGTAAAACCCTACGTCCTGCTCGATTGATATTGATATTGTGGATGTTTACAAGAGTGGATCTACCACGAGATCAAGGAGGCTAAACCCTAGAAGCTAGCCTATGGTATGATTGTAAGGGTTGTTGTTCTGATAGTCCTACGGACTAGAGCCATCCGGTTTATATAGACACCGGAGAGGGCTAGGGTTACATAGAGTCGGTTACAATGGTAGGAGATCTACATATCCGTATCGCCAAGCTTGCCTTCCACGCCAAGAAAGTCCCATCCGGACATGGGGCGAAGTCTTCAATCTTGTATCTTCATAGTCTTGGAGTCCGGTTGATGATGATAGTCCGGCCGATGATAGTCCGGCCGATGATGGTAGTCCGGCCATCCGGACACCCCCTAATCCGGGACTCCTCAAGAGCCGCCAACCAGGCTTCAATGACGATAAGTCCAGCATGCGTAGTCTTCGCGTTGCAAGGCGGGTTCTCCTTCAATTTCTACGTACTCGCGAGCAGTGTCCAGCTTCCTCATCAATGTTGCGCGTCTTGGCTTCCATGCCCAATAATGACCTTCTTCCACGCGTCGCGCGAACGTGAAAAGCCAGGGTGTCTTTTATGTTTTACCCCCTAGTTGTGCGAATAATCTGCCTATAAGGAGGCAAGAATCCAGATCCAAATCACCATCTTCCTTTCGCAAATACTCATCGGAGCGCTTTCTACCAAGAATCCATTCCATCATGGACCGTCAACGCGGCTCCTCTTCTCGCGCTCCCGGTCCTCTGCCAGGAGATTGGAGGAGATGCTCTGTTCCGCACAACGAGCTGGTGAAGCTCCAAGTAGGGGGATATCTCCCTCCGGCCTTCATGGTTCCGGTTCGAGCCGGGCTGGCCACCTACAAAGGTGGGAAGCAAGCGGAGGTTACCCCAAATCCCAACAAAGGGGAGCGGGTATGCTTCGTCCCTATATGATAAGGGGCTCGGATTTCTGTACATCCATTCCTCCGCGGGCTCCTGGAGTTCTACGGACTCCAGCTTCATCACCTCACGCCCGCCTCAATCCTGCATATTGCGGGTTACGTAGCTCTTTGCGAGCTTTTCCTGGGCGTCGAGCCCCACTTCGCGTTGTGGAAGAGGTTGTTCTACCTTGTACCCCGCTCTCACGAGGGGTCCATATATCAAGTGGGCGGCGCCGAAATATGGCGCATTGCCGGGACCGGATATCCATCCGGAACCCCTAAGAAGGTGCCCGAAGACTGGCCTTCGGAATGGTTTTATATAGAAGACGCTCCGCTGCTGGACCCTGTTCGGATCGGCCTCCCGGAGTTCAGCAATGCTCCTCTGAAGAAACGCTTTAGTTGGCGTCCGCGGAGCCCCCATCTGGAGGAAGACAAGAGCGCCCATTATTTGATGGCCCGAATGAGGTTACTGGCCCATGCCGGGTTGACCATGATTGGAATCATGGAAACATGCATTACGCGGGGGGTGCAGCCACTACAATACAGGGGCCACCCCATGTGGGATTTCAACGGGGAGGACGATGCCACCCGTCATGGCCGCAAAGGGCGGATTCGCCAAGATCCGTGACGATCTTGTCCGGCCTGTATAAGGGGGAGAAGGAGGATTTCCTTCGGACGAACCCGTTAAATGGGTTTTCCATGAATAATCCCCAGCCTTGGGTAAGCGAACACTCAGCGTGTCCGACCCGTGCCTTTCGAAACTTAAGTTTCTTATATTGTGTTCTTCTTTCGACGCAGGAACTGCGCCGGACCGGGGAGGGCATGCTAAGTCCGGCTCCGCAACCCGAGGATCCAGAGAGATCCCGGGATCCGGCCTCCGAAGAGGATCCGGACATAAAGGTGGAGCTAATCGACGGGGTGTTCCACCAGCTCAGCATGGACAATGCTTTAGTCGCCATCACGGCCGACTATCCCGGACTATATCCGGCTTCCCAGGTGATTGCGGCCGAAGCCCTGACACCGTCATTCCTTCCTTGCTTATTTCCGACCACCGTATATGATGGCACTGTGCAGGAGGCGCCCCTAGGGCGAGAAGCCGAGCCCGCGGTGGCTGACCAACAAGGGCCAGTTCGGACCAGTAGGCGGAAGAGGAGCGCGGCGCGGACTGAAACGTCGCCGCAAAGGTGTAGCTCACAATTCAGTATTTAGAGCAACGTTCCTAGGAAGCGTTTGAGTGCTCATGACTTTTATAGGGAAAAAAGCGTCTGCCGGATTGCAGGCGTGAAAGTTGTCAATCCAACCTCTACCAGCCGGGCTCCCGCACCTGGTCAGGAGGGGGAGGCGAGCGCAAGGCGCGAGCCGGACGTTCCTCCGACGGAGGATGCCGACAGACTGTCCGCCACCAAATCTGAGGTGGAGAGTGCCCTGAATCACAGGCGCCGCCGGACAGTATTTCGTGACGCGTGCTTCTCCCCCGAGGCGTTGAATGCCTTTAACACGGGGGACGCGCACCTTCGTGCTGCTCAAGATGGTTTTATCAGAGCCACGGAGCAGTATGTAAAAGACATACGGGTAAGAGAATTTAATAGTTGTATATGCCAAGAGCCCCGAGACTTAAAGTAGTTATATTAACTGATTTAAGGATCATATGAAACGTAGGATCTTACCGAGAAGAATACCCAACTGTCTCAGGAGCTGCAAGAGTGCAAGGCCCAACTGGAGGCCGCACTTTCTGGTGCAGGAGGAAACGCAGGGACCTCTCCTGGTAACGCATTATTTTAGAAAGATAAGTAGCGTTTGGCCTTTGCGCAAGCCTGAAAGAAAAAATGACGTTGCAGGTGCTGCCGGACAAGATCCGGACAGGCAAGAACTTCTGCGCCAACTAAAGGCCGGCGAGAGGGTGCTGCATAAGGTGCAGCATGAAAGGAACAAGCTCCAGGATGCCCATGCCCAGCTTGGAGAAGAGCTGAAAGGTGTTCGGGCCGAGCTGTCGGGCTCCGTTAAGGAGAATCAGCGGCTTCGTCGCGGCATATATAGTAAGTGCTTGAGCGAACTCCTTTGAAAAGAAGAGTTCGGCGAGGAAGTCAATTTGACAGAATATGTCTGCAGGTATGCTCACAGTGTCGCCTGCGGAGGAGATGCCGTATCAGCGGGTGATCAACTTCCGAATTGTTGCAACTGATCGAGCGAGTTCGGCGGGCAATGGCGGCGCATCCAGCATTGTGGCCAGCCTTCTCCTTACCCGAGGGTCTTGGGGAGCTTGCGGAGAAGCTGCAGGGAGTGCGGCAGCGCTTCCATTTATGGAAGATTTCGGCCTGCCGCCAAGGTGCCAGGGAGGCCTGGGCCATGGTAAAGACGCGGTACAAGAAGGCGGATCCCAACCACATGGCCGAAGTCGGACCTGTGGGGCCCGATGGGAAGGAGATCCCTGTGAGTTTAGTATATGGCCAAGTGGAGTTGGCCGCTAAATTTTCCCAATAGGACTGTAAATTAGACACCCTGTTAGACGGGATTGAGGAAGAATACAACCAGTCGATTTGATAATGTATTGTAAAATGACATACAAAATGCCTTCTAGCGGATTGTAGATCGTTTGTCTTTGCCGACCTTTTAAGCCGACCTCGGGACCCTAGAGTCCGGAGTGTGTCGAATACCGCCTCGGTTATGAAACAACCGGGGTATGCATGGAGACCAGTGTAGGGGTCATCGGTGCTTTATCGGACAAGTGCCCAACTAGTTATGTTATATTACATGGGTAGTAAGAAACATCTTCCACGGAGAATAGTTCCGTTAAGGGTTCCTTTCCTCTGGGGTGGCATGCCCTAAAGTGCATGTCGGTCTCATGCAAAAGCAGAAAAACATCTGGGGCAGATAAATAAGTGGATAAAAATCATCTTTTAAGTCACCGACCGAATATTCCCTTAAGAACGCTAGCTTTCGGCTTCACCCGGTCTGAGGTACACATCCGGCTGACCCGCAAGAATAATCGCAGAGGTGCTCCTTTACCTCCTAGCCGAACAATCGGGAGCGTAGGGGTAAGCACAGAGCCAGCAACCCAGCTTGGCCAAAACTTAAGTCATATCGATGCATATAATGGTGAATAAAAGGTACATGTGGAGGCTTGACACATGTCTTTGGGCATAAAGCCCGTATAATTAAGCTTCGGTAAAGAAGCCCCGGTATAATGAGTGCGGATAGCACATCAATTCTTGTGAACGTTATGCAAGTAGGCCCTTTGAGGCTTGGATGAATAGGGTTGAGAAGAAAAGATAAACAAAAGGCAGCTGAAGTAAAAAAAATTTGGGCGGGGAAGGGGCGAACTCTTAGTCGGCGCTAGGCATAGAATCATCGGAGGCGGCTGCGTTCCATGGGTTCGGCTCGAGTCGGTTATCCGATGTATTTCGTAGACGGTACACTCCGCCGGTCAGGACTTGATCGATGATGAAGGGGCCTTCCCATTTGGGCTTGATCTTGTCCTTTTTCTTGTCCGGCAGGCGTAGAACCAGTTCGCCAACGTTGTAAGTCTTGGCCCGTATTTCTCTGCTTTGATATCTTCGAGCCTGCTGCTGATAAAATGCGGAGCGAGCCTTGGCGACGTCGCCCTCTTCCTCAATGCGTCCAAGCTGTCCTGCCGATCCAACTCGGCTTCTCTTTCTTCATACATGCGCTTTCGAGGTGAGTCATGAATGATGTCGCAGAGCAAAACTGCTTCGCGCCAGATACCATAAAGAATGGTGTGAATCCGGTAGTACGGTTAGGCGTTGTCCGCAGCCCCAGTCTGGTCGAGCTCCTCTACCCGGTCGTGTCTGATTTCGTGAGGACCGCACTAGTCCGGGTTTGATGCCGCTCATTATTAGACCATTTGCTCGTTCCACTTGACCGTTGGTTTGAGGATGATAGACTGAAGCGTAATCGAGCTTGATGCCCATATTTTTGCACCATGATTTAACCTCATCGGCGGTGAAGTTCGTGCCGTTATCGGTGATGATGCTGTGGGGGACACCATAACGGTGTACTACCCGGATATAAAGTCTATCACTGGTCCGGACTCTTCCGTTTTAACGGCTTGGCCTCTATCCATTTGGTGAATTTATCCACCATGACCAATAGGTACCTTTGCTTGTGGGTTCCCCTTTAAGTGGTCCAACCATGTCAAGCCCCAGCACCATGAACGGCCGGTAATGGGTATAGTTTTGAGGCGGTGGGTGGCATATGGCTCGATTAGCAAAGAGTCGACAACCGATGCATCTTTGGACTAAGTCCCGAGCATCTGCTTTCGGGCCGTCGGCCATAAAATCCTGTCGGAATGCCTTTCCTACAAGGGCCCGAGCTGCGGCGTGGTGTCCGCCTAGTCCGCATTAATTTCAGCCAGGAGGTTTCGCCCTTCCTCTTCGGAGATACACCTTTGAAGGACTCCGGTTGTGCTTTTCTTATAAAGTTCTCCCTCATAGACCTTGTAGGCTTTAGATCGTCGGACAATGCAGCGGGCCTCATTTTGGTCTTCGGGAAGCTCTTACCTAAGCAAGTAGGCGAGGAATGGTTCTGTCCACGGGGAAATTACTGCCATTATGTCGTGGGCGGAAGGTGTTATATCATCGGCTGAATCACCGGTTGGTGCGGCTTGCTCCGGTTTGTTAGTTTGGACTCCTCTTCCCATAATGCGGATGGCTTGAAGAGCCGTTCGAGGAAGATGTTAGGAGGGACAGCGTCGCGTTTTGCGCCAATGCGTGCAAGATCGTCGGCTGCTTGGTTATTATCCGGCCACGTGATGGAATTCAAGTCCTTCGAACCGGGCTGACATTTTTAGGACAGCGTTGCGATATGCTGCCATTTTCGGATCTTTGGCATCAAAGTCTCCGTTTATTTGGGATATTGCGAGGTTTGAATCCCCGCGCACCTCTAGGCGTTGAATGCCCATGGAGATTGCCATCCGGAGACCATGTAAAAGGGCCTCGTATTCGGCTGCGTTGTTGGAGTCCGTGTACATTATCTGAAGTACGTATTGGAGTGTGTCCCTGGTCGGGGACGTCAATACGACGCCAGCCCCCAGTCCGGCTAACATTTTAGAGCCGTCGAAGTGCATAATCCAATTGGAGTATGCGCCATATTCTTTAGGGAGTTCGTCTTCGATCCATTCAGTGACAAAGTCAGCCAAAACTTGTGACTTTATAGCTCGCCGAGGTTTGTAAGATATATCAAATGGTAAGAGCTCAATGGCCCATTTTGCAATCCTGCCCGTCGCGTCGCGGTTGTTTATAATGTCGTTAAGTGGTACTTCAGAGGCCACTGTTATCGAGCTTCCGGGATGCCATGAACACCGCGTATGCTATCTTCTCGATAGTGCGGTAACGGACTTGTAGGGGTTAACACGGTGGATCGTAGTATCTTGGTTTTGAAGAGGGAATTTATGCCCTTCATTTCTCGTTCGACGACGCAGTACCGCGCTTACAACTTGATGCGTAGCTGCGATGTATAACAACATTGGTTCGCCCAGGTTGGGCGCAGCCAGACCGGTTGTTGCCAATATGGCCTTTATTTCTTGAGTCCGGCGGTGGCAGCATCCGTCCCACTCAAAGTGTTGATGTGCCTAAGGAGGCGATAGAGGGTAATGCCTTTTCTCCTAGACAGGAGATAAAGCGGCTTAGAGCCGCCACGCATCCAGTCAATTTTTGTATTTGCTTGAGGTCTTTTGGGATATCTAGCTGTGACAGAGCTCGGATCTTGGCTGGGTTTGCTTCAATTCCTCTACCGGATACAATGAAGCAAAGCAGCTTTCCAGCTGGTACACCGAAAACGCATTTTTCCGGATTCAGCTTGATGTCATATGCTCTGAGGTTGTCGAATGTGAGCCTCAAGTCGTCTACTAGAGCTTCGACGTGTTTAGTTTTGAGGACTACGTCGTCTACGTATGCCTCTACTGTTTTGCCGATCTGGGTAGCGGACATGTACGAATCATGCGCTGATATGTTGCGCGGCGTTTTTAAGTCCGAAGGGCATCGTGTTGAAGCAGAATGGTCCATATGGAGTAATGAATGCCGTTGCGGCTTGATCCGCTTCTGCCATCCTGATTTGATGATAGCCGGAGTATGCGTCCAGGAAGCACAATGAATCGTGCCCTGCGGTGGCATCGATGATTTGGTCGATGTGGGGGAGGGGGAAGGGATCCTTTGGGAGGGCTTTATTTAGGTCTTTGAAATCGACGCATAGGCGCCAGGATTTGTCCTTCTTTGGTACCATTACCAGGTTTGCTAGCCAATCCGGATGCTTGATGTCTCTGATGAATCCGGCTTCCAATAATTTGGCTAGCTCTTCTCCCATTGCCTGTCTTTTGGGTTCGGAAAATCGTCGAAGAGCCTGTTTAAATGGCTTGAATCCTTTTAGGATGTTTAGGCTGTGTTCTGCCAATCTGCGTGGGATTCCGGGCATATCCGAGGGGTGCCAGGCAAAAATGTCCCAATTTTCCCGAAGGAATTCTCGCAGTGCGGCATCTACATCAGGGTTCAATTGTGCCCCGATGGAGGCCGTCTTTGTAGGGTCCGTTGGGTGGACCTGGAATTTTACTATTTCATCTGCTGGTTTAAAGGAGGTGGACTTGGATCTCTTATCGAGTATCACATCGTCCCTATTCACCGTGGGCGTGGCGGTGAGTTCCTCTGCCGCTAGGGCTTCGGATAGTGCCTCTAAGGCTAATGCGGCTGTCTTGTTTTCGGCGTGGAGTGCTATGTCCGGATCACTAACAAGAGTGATTATTCCGCCGGGCCCAGGCATTTTGAGCTTCATGTACCCGTAATGGGGTGCGGCTTGAAAATTGTAAATGCCTCTCGTCCTAATATAGCGTGATATCCGTTGTTGAGCGGGGCCACTTGGAACGTGACTTCTTCGGATCTGTAATTGTCCGGTGAGCGAATACCACATCGAGTGTGATTTTTCTCAGTGTAGCGCCTCCGGCTAGGGATTATTCCTCTAAAGGTTGTGCTGCTTCGCTCAATGCGGCTCCAGTCTATTTCCATTTTTGAAGGGTTTCCTCGTAGATGAGGTTTAATCCGCTGCCGCCATCCATGAGGACTTCAGTAAGTCGAAAGCCGTCCACTATTGGACTAAGTACCGTCTTGGCTGCAGCTCGGGCTGTCCGAATTTAGGTTCGTCGCTGGCGTTGAAGGTGATGGCTGTGTCGCCCATGGATTGGTTGTTGCTACTTGGTAGACTTGGCGAGGTCATGGATTGTTCGCTTCGCATATTATTTGATGCGAAAGTCTCAAGACTGTTAATACCGTGCCGATGTTGTTGGAGTGGTTTTCCGGGGCTAGAAGCTCCTCCCACTTTTGGCCACCTGCCGTAATATCCAACATGCTCGAAGGTTATGTGTTGGGACGGCGCCTTCACATCGTGAAATTTTACAGGTCCGCTAAGCCATCCCTCTAGTACGGTTCCGTGCCCTTTATGGGGTCTTTGCTTTTTGGTTTTGTATCTGGTGCCCGAGTGTAATGCACCCTTTTGTTGCGGACTAGGGTTGTACTCGGGGCGGATTGTCCCAAAATTATTTTCGGTTGTCCGAAACTCTCCATCGCACAATACTTTTCAGTACTATGGGCCTTGGTCGTGGCGTGTAATTTCACGACGGTGGACGCGTTCAAGAGTCCTCGTCCGTGCAATTATTGCAAAAATTGAGATTGCGTTTCCTCTCGGCAGTCCTTTATCCTGTCCATAACCAGGAGGAATCTGCCCAATAGTGATGTCTTGTCTCAGCGGGCTCTTGCGGATTAGAGATAGATCGCATATGTCCGGGCGGGTGGGTGGAATTAAGTCCGAACCCTACCCATCTCAAGGCTCGGAGCCGAGAAGTTTCGAATCTGGAAGCTTGGATTGCTGGGCGTTGTCCAACGAGTGCAGTCCGATGCGACTTTAAGTTCAGTGCTTGATCGAAGTCCGTCCCTCCGCGGAATCCGGCATGGGGGTTCGGGAGCCCGACATGACTAGTTTTCAATACAGAAGAAGCGTCGCCGCATTGTTCCTCTACCACTGCAACGTGGTGGGTGACCTGGGGAGAGTTAATTTCTCTGAGATCGGTTTTAGGCCCAATCTGATTATAGTCTCATGGCGACTCCTGAGCGGCGATGCGATCCAAGAGCTCGTTCTGGACGAGAGCTCTATTGGATCCAGCCGCTCAAATAATTCGAGCTGACGTGAAAATTGCTTTTGACGACTTGAGAGGTCATTGTCGAAGCGGTGGCCGGACAGGCGGTCATAAGAAAACCACCTAGCCGGATAGTTTGGCCGGCAGCCAAGGCCACTTTGGCGAAAATACCTTCCTTGAAGACGGGAGGAGGCATCCTTCCTATCGGCGACGGCACAGAGGAACTCTCAATGAAAGCACCAATGTCGGTGTCAAAACCGGCGGATCTCGGGTAGGGGGTCCCGAACTGTGCGTCTAGGCGGATGGTAACAGGAGACAAGGGATACGATGTTTTACCCAGGTTCGGGCCCTCTTGATGGAGGTAAAACCCTACGTCCTGCTTGATTGATATTGATATTGTGGATGTTTACAAGAGTGGATCTTCCACGAGATCAAGGAGGCTAAACCCTAGAAGCTAGCCTATTGTATGATTGTAAGGGTTGTTGTTCTGATAGTCCTACGGACTAGAGCCATCCGGTTTATATAGACACCGGAGAGGGCTAGGGTTACATAGAGCGTTACAATGGTAGGAGATCTACATATCCGTATCGCCAAGCTTGCCTTCCACACCAAGGAAAGTCCCATCCGGACACGGGGCGAAGTCTTCAATCTTGTATCTTCATAGTCTTGGAGTCCGGTTGATGATGATAGTCCGGCCGATGATGGTAGTCCGGCCATCCGGACACCCCCTAATCCGGGACTCCCTCAGAGGGCGTGAGGAAGTGTTGTGTCGGTCTGTCTAGCGGCGGCTAGGTTAGGAGCGAACCAGACTGGAGGCTGGAGCGGATGAATTGGAATTTTTCCTGCTGTTGATCGATATGGGAGGCGCTCGTTTTGGCCGCGAGCCTGCTATAGGGCCTGCCTTGCACTTATGTTTTTGGCCTGTCCAAATTAAAACATTTTTCTTCATTTTTTGCATTGCCTGCGCGTGCGTTGGGACGAACAAAACTAGCCTGGGCCAACCTGGATGACTCAAACTAGGTGCACACTTTTGAGCCACCCGAGGCGGCCGCCCATACCAGCCCCTATGGTGGCGTCGCCCCTTTTTGCGTGTATGATTGGGGTAGTGAAAAATATTCCAGTGGCGCTTTTGATTTACCCACAGAATGGTTGAATTGCTTGTTTCTATGAACTGAGTTCGCCAATAATGTGAAGGATGCCGGTATTTTCATCCAATTATAGATTGCTTAGATCTCGATATGCCAAAAGTAATCGCATGAAATATACAGTAAAAGCCAGTGTGATGTGTGTGGCTACAACTAGTCTGACTACACGTCCTCATATAACATATCAAGGACGCACCATCTTACCAGATTAACCATTCGACTTACCAATGCAGTGTGGGAAGAAAGAAGTATTGGGACTGCGTATCCAAGCAATTGATGCCATGGACTCCTTCGTACAACCTTGTAAGCGAAAAAGAAGTTGCAGTGTGCCTGTACAAAGAACTAGCGTAAGTTCAGTTACCTGCTTCTCAGAATTTTAGTTAGCCACTTATTGCAAAATTGTTCAATTATGTTGCTTGGCTTAATTTAGCTTGTTAATCCTATTATAGACTGCACCTATCTATGTGTTTGATACTTACTGTTAAGAATTACCTGTTTGCCTCAACTTAAATAGCTACTTGTTTGTTTAACTGCTTTGCTGCTGCAACAACGGGTTACAATGATGTTAATAACTACTTTTCAGCATCAAATTGAAACTCTTTAATTCCTTGTTTGTTTAACTGGTTTGCTGTTATAACTCCCAGTTGAGATGTTTTGCTAACTTCAACTTTTCTGAATCCAATTGGAACTTTAATGGCAAAATAGGTTAGCCCAAGATCAAAGAGCGAGGTCCCCATGGACGTTGTATCATCCCACGGCAGTGGCACCGGCCCAATCATGCATTATGAATTGCCAACTACTGATGCTCTAGAGGCTAAACTAGTGGTAGAAAGATATTCTGCTTTCTGCACTTAGAGATGAAGTTGACATGTTGAGGAAGCAAACAGCACAATCAGTAGCAGTACTCAAGATAACCATTAAATATTTGGTGGATTTCAAAACGAAGCAAGCTGAGATTGACCACATTGTTAAGGTCCTGAAGGAAAAAAGGAAATTAAATTCCCACTTGGTAAATCATAGGTGAAATGTTCTTTCCATCATTGAATAACATTTGTGTTGTTTGTTCATGTAATCAATCAAACCATTTGTTTTAGAGATCATGTAATAATTGTTTTTTTTTGTTTTTTGGTTTGTAATTTTATTTGAGCACAAGTCTGTATTAATTGATAGGACTGAGAGACATTTCATTTTGATTGTCGTGCCAGACCTACAAATATGCCAATCAGGCTAAATGTGCATTCAGCAATAATAGTAGTATAGATAGACCATAAGTGGAACACATCGGAAAGGGCCAAGATGCTGTAGTAGCTTGGCTAAAAAAAGGATGTTGTTGTAGCAAAGAAAAGTACAGCGACCTGGCTTATGTATGTTAGTTGATATTATTGATTCATATACTCTATAAGTGTTTATATGTCTGTTAGTTCTATACATTCTTGGTTGATTCACTCGGTGTTTGAATCTTGATACATCGCTTGTGTACATATCTAAATGGGAGAACACATTATGATGCGTGTGACATTTGAGTTGGACATGAAGTGTTCCAAATATTCGAATTCACCTTAAACTGGATTCTAGCTTCTGAATTTGAGTATCGGCATTTGTAAACCATATTCATATATGACAGTGGAATACATCTTTGTCGTCCTTTTGAAGATATATAAAAACACATGAATGATTTGTAAAGATTCGTATAGGAATACAAAATGGATTCGAATTTAGTTGCCAGGGTAAACATGGATGCTTATTGTCCCAAAATTCGAAAGAAGCGGCAAAATGTCCACTCCCACATCGGCTGCCCGAAGCCAAGTGTTTGGGAGATGGAAATTACTGTCTACCCATTACACGGACAATCCATCGACCCGATTTCCACTGCTCTAAATAGGGGTAGGATAGTAACTTCAATAAGACGTGACACGACCGCCTCTGAGCCCATTCCGACACGGTGGGCGCCAAACATGGGCGGCAAAACACATTTGATTCAAGCCCGTTGAAAATACCTCTGTTTCTCCCTCCATTTCCCCATTCATACACGGTGGGCGGCAAAACAAACTCGACTCGGCCGAAATCGATGTAGGCAAATATTTTCAATAGGGGCAGGTTTGTAACTTCACTCAGACGTGACAAAACCGCCCTACCTGTCAGCCCTGTTCATACACTGTGGGCGCCAACCACCCTCTCCTCGCCCGAAATCGCTCTGGGCAAATATTGGCGAGATGCGAGATTACCGTCGTATCCCCAACCGACGAGACGTCGAAATTTTAAACGGGGGCTAAGTTTGTAACTTCCCATATTTCAGACAGGAGCGTCCCAAAAACATGGTTCCCCGTACCTCTCCCTCCATTTTCCCATTCATACACCGTCCGCGCTAGAACACCATCCCCACACCAGCCTCCGTCCGCCACCCCATCCATCGCCACCGTCCTCCACCACATCCATCACCCTGTCCTCCACCACATCCATCGCCACCGTCCTCCACCATGCCGGAGCGCCTACCAAGACCGCGTCGTCCACTGCTAGAGATGGACGTTTCTCGTCCACGGTGACGGACCAAGACCCTTGCATCACGTCCTCTCGCTTCATCGGCGTCGTCGTCCTCTTTGCCGGGGCCGCTCACACGACCTTCTCTTCCACCGCAACGGGACTTATCCCCCGATGCACCCATCTACCATCGCAGATCTGCTTCAATGCCACCGACAGCCATTGTACCCCCGATGCCTACACGGCGGTGCAAGAGAGGTGGTACTTCATATCTCCTCAACTTTTTGATCTCATCCAGAAAATAGATCTTAACTTGGTTACTCTACTTTCTTTTCAGCTCTTAGAATTTAGTTCTTAGTTCGAAGCAAACAATGGCCGCTAAATATCATTTCTCCGGTTTCCCCCTTTTATGATCACTATACTATCAGAATACGTGTTTCGTGTCATAATAGAACTGCTCGACCCATCAAGCTAAACAAGCTTAGTTGTTCAAATACGAATCTGATCTTATTAAAAAGATTCGTTTAATTGGTCAGCTAAATGTTCCTAAATTAGTTTCGAAAATGCATGTTCGCCGCTCGGGTGTGTATCTCTACAGGGTGCCCATGGTGGGCTGGCCCACCCTGGGATTTTGGGTCGTCCCAGGGCCCGATTCCCCTCTGTTCTGCTCCACGCTTCCGATCTCTACTCACCCCCAGCCGCCTGCCTCGCCGGCGACTTGCCGTCCCCGGACGGCATGACTCTAGGAGGAGACGCCGGACTAACAGGAGGTCAGGAGCCGCTCGCCCAACAGCGTCACCGCTGCTCGGGCGCGCCGCCGTGCCTACCTTCCCATTCCGTTCAGGGCTCAGGCGTGCAGCACCCACTAAGCCAACCCGATTTATCCTGAGATAAGTCCTCAACACTCAGCAACCACTCCTCATCACCCATTTTCTAATTGATTCATTACTCATTAGGCAGGACTGTCATTAGGATTTGTTGTGTGCTCAGTGCTACCTACAGTTAATGGTTCAGAAGTATTTCGGTAATCTTTAGTACCTGTAAAGTTCACAGGGTTTTCAACTAGTCATTTTGGATTGTTGGTCGTAGTGACATTGACCCAGATTACTACTGCAAGCAAGGTTTGTTGAAAATTTTACTTGTCTTTCTTACTCATTCGATATAATATCCAATTATTCACGTCGATTAGTTGCAAAAATAAGTGCTAGACAAACTTCTTGATTCAGATTTTGGACGGTCTCTTACTGCAGTTACAATTCTGCATACATGTCCTAGTGAGCTCACAAGTAAATGATTGATTCACTACATCTATGCTTGCCTTGTCATATTTGTTTTCAATATTCTTTTAGGGTGGACCACCCTATTTCTAAATACTGCAACCATACACATGAGTGAATATTATTTCTCTATGTGATCTCTTCCATCATGTGTGGGCAACGAACACTGCATTGTATAGAAAGAAAGTGTCATTTCCAGCTTTTACATAGTGATACGTCTCCAACGTATCTATAATTTTGTATTGTTCCATGCTATATTATATTCTGTTTTGGACATTATTGGGCTTTATTATACACTTTTATATTATTTTTGGGACTAACCTAACCGGAGGCCCAGCCCAGAATTGCTGTTTTTTGCCTATTTCAGAGTTTCGCAGAAAAAGAATATCAAACGGAGTCCAAACGGAATGAAACCTTCGGGAACGTGATTTTTGGAACGAACGTGATCCAGAGGACTTGGACCCTACGTAAAGAAATCAACCAGGAAGGCACGAGGTAGGGGGCGCGCCTACCCCCCTGGGCGCGCCCTCCACCCTCGTGGGGCCCATGTTGCTCCACCGACGTACTTCTTCCTCCTATATATACCTACGTACCACCAAACTACGGATCACGGAGCCAAAACCTAATTCCACCGCCGCAACCTTCTGTACCCGTGAGATCCCATCTTGGGGCCTTTTCCGGAGCTCCGCCAGAGGGGGCATCGATCACAGAGGCCTTCTACATCAACACCATAGCCTCTCCGATGATGTGTGAGTAGTTTACCTCAGACCTTCGGTTCCATAGTTAGTAGCTAGATGGCTTCTTCTCTCTTTTTGGATCTCAATACAATGTTCTCCCCCTCTCTTGTGGAGATCTATTCGATGTAATCTTCTTTTGCGGTGTGTTTGTTGAGACCGATGAATTGTGGGTTTATGATCAAGTTTATCTATGAACAATATTTGAATCTTCTCTGAATTCTTTTATGTATGATTGGTTATCTTTGCAAGTCTCTTTGAATTATCAGTTTGGTTTGGCCTACTAGATTGATCTTTCTTGCAATGGGAGAAGTGCTTAGCTTTGGGTTCAATCTTGCGGTGTCCTTTCCCAGTGACAGTAGGGGTAGCAAGGCACGTATTGTATTGTTGCCATCGAGGATAACAAGATGGGGTTTATATCATATTGCATGAATTTATCCCTATACATCATGTCATCTTACTTAAAGCGTTACTCTGTTCTTTTGAACTTAATACTCTAGATGCATGCTGGATAGCGGTCTATGTGTGGAGTAATAGTAGTAGATGCAAGCAGGAGTCGGTCTACTTGTCTCGGACGTGATGCCTATATACATGATCATACCTAGATATTCTCATAACTATGCTCAATTATGTCAATTGCTCAACAGTAATTTGTTCACCCACCGTAATACTTATGCTCTCGAGAGAAGCCACTAGTGAAACCTATGGCCCCCGGGTCTATTTTCCATCCTATTTAATCTCCCGAAAACAAGCTATTTCTTGCGCCATTTATTTCACTTTCTTTACTTTGCATCTTTATCATAAAAATACCAAAAATATTATCTTATCATATCTATCAGATCTTACTCTCGTAAGTGACCGTGAAGGGATTGACAACCCCTTTATTGTGTTGGTTGCGAGGATTTATTTGTTTGTGTAGGTGCGAGGGACTCGTGCGTGGCATCCTACTGGATTGATACCTTGGTTCTCAAAAACTGAGGGAAATACTTACGCTGCTTTACTGCATCACCCTTTCCTCTTCAAGGGAAAACCAACGCAGTGCTCAAGAGGTAGTAAGAAGGATTTCTGGCGCCGTTGCCGGGGATTCTACGCAAAAGTCAACATACCAAGTACCCATCACAAACTCATATCTCCCGCATTACATTATTTGCCATTTGCCTCTGGTTTTCCTCTCCCCCACTTCACCCTTGCCGTTTTATTCGCCCTCTCTTTTCCGTTCGCCTCTTTTTTTGCTTGCTTCTTGTTTGCTCATGTTGCCATATGCTTGCATCTTCGCTTGCTAAAATTTTATGTATCCTCATCCACTTGTTAATCTCTTTAAGAGATCCAACTACGATGAACCAATTTCTAGTGATTTGAGTGCACTAGATTATCTTTATGAGGTTTTGCTTGAAATTCGTGAATCTGAAAATTGTGATGAAGAAATTTATGAAGAGATTCACGATAGCTCCTTGGATAAAAAGCATGATTGCAATGATTTTACTATAAATTATCTTGATGTCAATTGTGATAATAATATGCAAAACCCTAAGCTTGGGGATGCTAATTGCAATGATCATTATTGGGGTGATTCTTCTTATGATCTTGAAAATTTATTTAAGCCCCATGATGAATATGAGATTGATAATAATGTTTGCATTAATATTGAAAGTGGGTTTGGCAGAGTGTTGACTTTAGATCCCACATATTTGGAGAATGTTCAATCTTATGAATTTTTTGATAAAAGTGGGTTTGGAGAGGTCATGACTTTAGTTAATGTTAATCCTACTATTTTGGAAGAGTGTTAACTTTGCATGCATGTGGATCGTGTTGAAAATATTTTATGTGATAGCTATTTTCTTGAATTTTCTTATGATCCCACATGTAATTATTATGAGAGAGGAAAATATGGTTGTAGGAATTTTCATGATAATAAATTACCTATCGTCATGTTGAGATTGCTATCGTCTCTTTCTTCTTCCTTGCATATGCTAATTTTCGCTTGCTATGATAATTTGTTTTATTATAAAATGCCTATGCATAGGAAGTATGTTAGACTTAGATGTGTTTATCACGTGTTCTATGATGCTCTCTTTGTGCTTTAATTCCTATCTTTTATGTGAGCATCATCGAAATCTCAATGCCTAGCTAGGGGCGTTAAACGATAGCGCTTGTTGGGAGGCAACCCAATTTTATTTTAGTTTTTTTTGCTTTTTGCTTCTGTTTAGGAATAAATTTTTTATCTAGCCTCTGGTTAGGTTTGTTTTTATGTTTTAATTAGTGTTTGTGCCAAGTTAAACCTATAGGATCTTCTTGGATGATAGTTATTTGATCTTGCTGAAAATTCCAGAAACTTTCTGTTCACGAAAACAATTGTTAAAATTCACCAGAACGTGATAAAATATTGATTCCAATTGCTTCTGATCAATAAAAAAAATTTCTAAGTTGTACTATTTTGGCTGAACTTTTGGAGTTCCATAATTTGCGTTAGTTACAGATTACTACAGACTGTTCTGTTTTCGACAGATTCTGTTTTTCGTGTGTTGTTTCCTTATTTTGATGAATCTATGGCTAGTAAAATAGTTTATAAACCATAGATAAGTTGGAATACAGTAGGTTTAACACCAATATAAATAAAAAATGAGTTCGTTACAGTACCTTGAAGTGGTGTTTTGTTTTCTTTCGCTAACGGAGCTCACGAGATTTTCTGCTGAGTTTTGTGTTGTGAAGTTTTCAAGTTTTGGGTAAAAGATTTGATTATGGAACAAGGAGTGGCAAGAGCCTAAGCTTTGGGATGCCCATGCACCCCAAGATAATCTAAGGACACCTAAAAGCCAAATCTTGGGGATGCCCCGGAAGGCATCCCCTCTTTTCGTCTACTTCCATCGGTAACTTTACTTGGAGCTATATTTTTATTCACCACATGATATGTGTTTTGCTTGGAGCGTCTTGTATTATTTGAGTCTTTGTTTGTTAGTTTGCCACAATCATCCTTGTTGTACACATCTTTTGAGAGAGGCACACATGATTTGGAAATTATTAGAATACTCTATGTGCTTCACTTATATCTTTTGAGTTATATAGTTTTTGCTCTGGTGCTTCACTTATATCTTTTAGAGCACGGTGGTGGATTTGTTTTATAGAAATTATTGTTCTCTCATGCTTCACTTAGATTATTTTGAGAGTCCTACAAAAAATCATGGTAATTTGCTTTAATTATGCTAGGCATTTAAGACTAGTAAAAAAATTTCTTATGAGTGTGTTGAATACTATGAGAAGTTTGATGCTTGATAATTGTTTTGAGATATGGAGATGGTGATATTAGAGTCATGCTAGTTGAGTAGTTGTGAATTTGAGAAATACTTGTGTTAAAGTTTGTGATTCCCGTAGCATGCACGTATGGTGAACCGTTATGTGATGAAGTCGGAGCATGATTTATTTATTGATTGTCTTCCTTATGAGTGGCGGTCGGGGACGAGCGATGGTCTTTTCCTACCAATCTATCCCCCTAGGAGCATGCGCGTAATACTTTGCTTTGATAACTTGTAGATTTTTGCAATAAATATATGACTTCTTTATGACTAATGTTGAGTCCATGGATGATACACACTTTTCTTCCTTCCACCATTGGTAGCCTCTCTAATACCGCGCACTTTTCGGCGGTATCATACACCCACCATATACCTTCCTCAAAACAGCCACCATACCTACCTATCATGGCATTTCCATAGCCATTCTGAGATATATTGTCATGCAACTTACCACCGTTCCGTTTACTATGACACGCTCCATCATTGTCATATTGCTTTGCATGATCATGTAGTTGACATTGTATTTGTGGCAAAGCCACCATTCATAATTCTTTCATACATGTCACTCTTGATTCATTGCATATTCCGGTACACCGCCGGAGGCATTCACATAGAGTCATATTTTGTTCTAAGTATTGAGTTGTAATTGTTGAGTTGTAAGTAAATAAAAGTGTGATGATCATCATTTTTAGAGCATTGTCCCAAGTGAGGAAAGGATGATGGAGACTATGATTCCCCCACAAGTCGGGATGAGACTCCGAACTAAATAAAAAAGAGAAGAGACCATAAAAAAGGAGAAGGCCCAAAAAAATGAGAGAAAAAGAGAGAAGGGACAATGTTACTATCCTTTTACCACACTTGTGCTTCAAAGTAGCACCATGATCTTCATGATAGAGAGTCTCCTATGATATCACTTTCATATACTAGTGGAAAATTTTCATTATACAACTTGGCTTGTATATTCCAATGATGGGCTTCCTCAAAATGCCCTAGGTCTTCGTGAGCAAGCGAGTTGGATGCACACCCACTTAGTTCCTTTTGTTGAGCTTTCATATACTTATAGCTCTAGTGCATCTGTTGCATGGCAATCCCTATTCACTCACATTGATATCTATTAATGGGCATCTCCATTGCCCGTTGATACGCCTAGTTGATGTGAGACTATCTTCTCCTTTCTTTATCTTCTCCACAACCACCATTCTATTCCACATATATTGCTATGTCCATGGCTCATGCTCATGTATTGCGTGAAGATTGTAAAAGTTTGAGAACATCAAAAGTATGAAACAATTGCTTGGCTTGTCATCGGGGTTGTGCATGATTTAAATACTTTGTGGGGTGACGATAGAGCATAGCCACACTATATGATTTTGTGGGGATAACTTTCTTTGGCCATGTTATTTTGAGAAGACATAATTCCTTAGTTAGTATGCTTGAAGTATTATTATTTTTATGTCAATATTAAACGTTTGTCTTGAATCTTTCGGATCTGAATATTCATACCACAATTAAGAGAATTACATTGAAATTATGCCAAGTAGCATTCCACATCAAAAATTATGTTATTATCATTTACCTACTCGAGGACGAGCAGGAATTAAGCTTGGGGATGCTTGATACGTCTCCAACGTATCTATAATTTTTTATTGTTCCATGCTATATTATATTCTGTTTTGAACATTATTGGGCTTTATTATACACTATGATATTATTTTTGGGACTAACCTATTAACCGGAGGCCCAGCCCAGAATTGCTGTTTTTTGCCTATTTCAGAGTTTCGCAGAAAAAGGATATCAAACGGAGTCCAAACGGAATAAAACCTTCGGGAACATGATTTTTGGAACACATGATCCAGAGGTCTTGGACCCTACGTCAAGAAATCAACAAGGAAGGCACGAGGTAGGGGGCGCGCCTACCCCCCTGGGCGCGCCCTCCACCCTCGTGGGGCCCACGTTGCTCCATCGACGTACTTCTTCCTCCTATATATACCTATGTACCCCCAAACTACCAGATACGGAGCCAAAAACCTAATTCCACCGCCGCAACCTTCATGCATCGTGAGATCCCATCTTGGGGCCTTTTGAAGAGCTCACGGAGGGGGGCATAGATTATAGAGGGCTACTACATCAACACCATCGCCTCTCCGATGATGTGTGAGTAGTTTAGCTCAGACCTTCGGGTCCATAGTTATTAGCTAGATGGCTTCTTCTCTCTTTTTGGATCTCAATACAATGTTCTCCCCCTCTCTTGTGGATATATATTCGATGTAATCTTCTTTTGCGGTGTGTTTGTTGAGACCGATGAATTGTGGGTTTATGTTCAAGTTTATCTATGAATAATATTTGAATCTTCTTTGAATTCTTTTATGTATGATTGGTTATCTTTGCAAGTCTCTTCGAATTATCTGTTTGGTTTGGCCTACTAGATTGATCTTTCTTGCAATGGGAGAAGTGCTTAGCTTTGGGTTCAATCTTGCGGTGTCCTTTCCCAAAGTGATGGGGGTAGCAAGGCACGTGTTGTATTGTTGCCATCGAGGATAACAAGACGGGGTTTATATCATATTGCATGAATTTATCCCTCTACATCATGTCATCTTACTTAAAGTGTTACTCTGTTCTTTTGAACTTAATACTCTAGATGCATGCTGGATAGCGGTCGATGTGTGGAGTAATAGTAATAGATGCAAGCAGGAGTCGGTCTACTTGTCTCGGACGTGATGCCTATATACATGACCATACCTAAATATTCTCATAACTATGCTCAATTCTGTCAATTGCTCAACAGTAATTTGTTCACCCACTGTAATACTTATGCTCTCGAGAGAAGCCACTAGTGAAACCTATGGCCCCCGGGTCTATTTTCCATCATATTTAATCTCCCGAAAACAAGATATTTCTTGTGCTGTTTATTTTACTTTCTTTACTTTGCATCTTTATCATAGAAATACCAAAAATATTATCTTATCATATCTATCAGATCTTACTCTCGTAAGTGACCATGAAGGGATTGACAACCCCTTTATTGCGTTGGTTGCGAGGATTTATTTGTTTGTGTAGGTGCGAGGGACTCGTGCGTGGCCTCCTACTGGATTGATACCTTGGTTCTCAAAAACTGAGGGAAATACTTACGCTGCTTTACGGCATCACCCTTTCCTCTTCAAGGGAAAACCAATGTAGTGCTCAAGAGGTAGCACATAGGCTTCGATCTTTTACAGGGAATACAATCTGCCTACTTCCTTTGTGTCGCACTACCAACACTCCACCCTTGAAGCTAAACATTATGCCACTCATAATTCCTTAGTTTATTTGTTCAAATGCGAATTTCATATAATTATAATGTTCCTACTTCAGCTTTGAAATGTGTGTCTGCCTGTTATAGAGACATAAGGGGTTTGTATTTATGTGTGTGGTCTGGTCAGCACGGTTGGGGGTGAACTTTGCATATGCAGGGGTTGATAGGGATACACTCTTCGATTTGAATCCGCAATGCATTCCATAGATAATCTGACTACATTTTATGTTTTCATGAATCTCAGATTATGAACAGCATCATAATGATTATGAGCTTGCGCGCATGAAAAGAATAAAGCAGAACAATGCCATGGCTGTCAAACTTGGCATTAAGGGACTGAAATCAAGTCTGGATGCAATGCAATGCAAACGCTCTCCACCTACATATTCATGCTCAAAATATGATCCTAGCAGTGATTCTGAGCTAGAGGGAGACCTAAGTCAATGTAGCTCCCTAGTGGAGGAGTCACAGGAAGATGCCCTATCTTATTCACCCATCAAGGTGCTTGCTCTAACTTTCCAAGGTTATATTTGTCGCACATATCTTGCAACTGATGTTTTGCATTGCTTCTACTTTGTTGAACTGCCATTAGCTTAGTTTACACATCGTGTATGTGAATACGACCTGCCTATCCATTTTCAGTACATATTCCATCTGTCATCGTACCATATTTATCCATTCAAATGATGTTCTCGTGTATCAGACATTCAAAAGGAAGAGGGCGATTGCTGATCGTCGAGGAGCGCAAGCAAAGTATTTGGAAAAGGTAGTGGCACCTGATAAATCAAATAGCCCATTAGGTGTAGTTGCAATATCACCTGACCCACAAAACACCCCAACTCTAGCAGACTCTAGCCCTACTAGACTGGTCATTTCTGATGCCCCACTCAGCAGACCCCAACTGCATGATTATTCCAGTTGACATAGCACCAGCTCTATGACGCAAAACCCCCATTCCAGCAAAGAGTACACCAAATCCAGTTGCCAAATCCCTTTTCGCACCAGAGAGAGCCCCAATTGCAGCAAATAGGACCCATGTTCCATTTCTTCCCAGTTTAGAAGACAAAGCTTATATTGTTGTCAGGAACTTTGTGCGCATCTTTCCTTCATGGAAAGATTATACATGAACGAACAATTTCCAGTCTTCCTCCGCAACTTACCCGTAAGTAATGTACTAATGTTATTCATGGTCATTACTGCATATGTTTCTGCTGACAGAAGACACAAGATTTCATTCTTTTAAATAGGCGAGGACCAAACTGGATTGTGAAGACGAGCAAGGTTGGTTTCGCTTTTCAAGCACTCGTTGATGAAGTATCGTTCCTACCTGAGGCAAGCGCACTTCGATGACAAGCCTCTAAACGAAATTTATGTAAAGTCTCAGGTGCTACATTTATTCGATGGTGACTGGAATAATCTTGTTACACGTTGGTCTCGGCTGCAGCGTAAGGTACTATCTATGATATCACATCACAATTTAAACTACATTTCTGCATTTTCCTTAACGTCTCACTTGTACAAAAACTGTTAGCAGGAGAACATTCGTTCTCAAGGGACCACAGAATCTCGCAACTATATTGCACACTGCATTGCTCTTGTGAGTACCTCTTGCCCTGTATGATCATACTTACTTTCATAGCTATTTGATAATGTAGCATCACTGCACATGTTAGCCTCGTTATCGTCCATTTGGTGGACATTATAAGATATGTATGGACTCTTACATAAATTTAGAATCAACCCAATGCTTTTGAAGAGGTTTAGCTCTGCAGTCCTCTTGTAAGGACTGAACGTCGTCTATGACTGTACTTACATTAACAGCTACTCCCTCCGCCCCATAATATAAGAACGTTTGGTACAGTACACCAGTGTTCAAAACACTCTTGTATTATGGGAAGAGGGATTGGTTCATTGTGTAGCATTCTGCATCTTATCTCCCTCGCCCATCATTTACTAAAAAAGATCAGATCTATATTTAATCTTACCAAAAGTAGAATACAGACAATGCCGGTCTAAGTGTAGCCCATTGCTCTTGTCAGTACATTTTGTCCTGTAATGCTTGTACTTGCGGGGATTGGTAGTAGATTATTTAGCATCAATCTGCATCTTATCTTCATTATCCTCTATCCCTTCCAGTATTATCATATCTATAATTACTCCCTACAAAATGTAGAGTACAGGCAATGCTTATGAAGAAGATTATGTGCTGAAATTCTTGAGTTATCCTTCCCTTGACATGGAGAAGGGCATTATAAAGCCGGTGTTAACTGTTAATGTAATTCAGTCCTTCTAAAGCATTTATCCTCAACTGCTGTTTAATCTGCTCATACTCCCTATCGTTTACTGCTGTTTAGTTTGCTGTTTCTACCAAAATGCATGTTCGCAAGAACTGTAAGTTCTAAGTTTTACTTGTAAAACCAAATTCCTTATTCATACCATGCAAATTACTAAATACTCCCTGAGGGAGTCCTGGACTAGGGGGTGTCCGGATAGCCGAACTATCATCACGGCCGGACTCCAAGACTATGAAGATACAAGATTGAAGACTTCGTCCCGTGTCCGGATGGGACTTTCCTTGGCGTGGAAGACAAGCTTGGCGATACGGATATGTAGATCTCCTACCATTGTAACCGACTCTGTGTAACCCTAACCTATCCGGTGTCTATATAAACCGGAGGGTTTTAGTCCGTAGGACGAACAACAATATTACCATAGGCTAGCTTCTAGGGTTTAGCCTCCTTGATCTCGTGGTAGATCTACTCTTGTACTACCCATATCATCAATATTAATCAAGCAGGGTAGGGTATTACCTCCATCGAGAGGGCCCAACCTGGTAAAACATCGTGTCCCTTCTCTCCTGTTACCATCCGCCTAGACGCACAGCCGGGACCCCCTACTCGAGATCCGCCGGTTTTGACACCGCATTGGTGCTTTCATTGAGAGTTCCTCTGTGTCGTCACCGATAGGCCCGATGGCTCCTTCGATCATCAACAACGATGCGGTCCAGGGTGAGACTTTTCTCCCCGGACAGATCTTCGTATTTGGCGGCTTTGTACTGCGGACCAATTCGCTTGGCCATCCGAGCAGATCGAAGCTACGCCCGCCATCGGTCAGATTTGAAGTTTGAACTATACGGCCGATATCCGCGGAGACTTGATTTTCGACGGATTCAAGCCGCAGCCAAGCGTGCCGCTTTCGCTCTCGATGGGCATGATCTAGCTCTCGGCCGAACGAAGGCCACGAGGCCGCACCAACATCCGCTCCGACCCTTAATCCGGGCGGATTCCCGATCGAGGACGAGTGGTTGGACACCGCCTCGGGGGCTACAATCTCTACGGCGATTGAGCCGAACTCCATCCATGTCCTTTGCGAAGACCTTGACTGCAGGGTGTCGGACTCCTCTCCGGACTCCGAACCCTCCGCGCCCCTTCCAATCGAATCCGATTGGGCGCCGGTTGGCGACATCTTTCAGCACTCGCCCTTTGGCGACATCCTGAATTCACTAAAGTCTCTCTCTTTATCCGGAGAGCCCTGGCCGGACTACGGACAGGAAGGTTGGGATGCGGATGATGAAGAAATTCAATGCCCACCCACCACCCACTTTGTAGCCACTGTCGATGATTTAACCGACATGCTCGACTTCGACTCTGAAGACATCGACGGTATGGACGACGATGCCGGAGACGACCAAGACCCAGCGCCTACAGGGCACTGGAAGGCCACCTCGTCGTATGACATATACATAGTGGACATCCCAAAAGACGGGAACGGCGATGGAACAACGGAGGATGACCCCTCCAAGAAGCAACCGAAGCGCCGACGTCAGCGGCGCCGCTCTAAATCCTGCCACAGCAAAAATGGTGATTCCGGCACGGGAGATAATAACAACCTGGACAGTGCCGAAGACAACCCCCTCCAGCAGGACTCAGCGCAGGAGGCGGGAGAAGCAAGTCTGCACGACAGTGCGGCAGAAAGAGAGGTCGAGGACGATAATTATGCGCCTCCCTCCGAAGATGAGGCAAGCCTCGACTTCTGACGAATTTGTCGTGCCCGAGGATCCCGCCAACAGAGCGCTTTCAAACGCAGGCTTATAGCCACGGCAAGCAGCCTCAAGAAAAAGCAGCAACAGCTTAGAGCTGACTAAGACCTGCTAGTCGATGGATGGACTCAAGTCCTTGCAGCCAAGAGTATGAACTTGAACGCCCTCCAAAAGCTACCCCAAACGCAGGTCGCTGCCTCGATCGAGGAGGAAGCACCCAAGTCACCAGCGCCGACATGGCAGACCGGCCACCCGTGGCGCGACAAAGAAGCCTCTCGCCCTCCGCTCAAGCCACACCCCGACGCCGCCAAAAAGTACCAAGGCACGGAAAACGCGTCGGACTTGCGAGATATATTGAGGATAAGGCAAAACATACAAGATCGATCTACAGATCGCGTGCGCCTAACGACGCGGGATGATTACCGTCGCGCGGATACAAAGAAACCCGCCGGGCGAACACGATGAACAAAGCTCATATGAGCTATGTCGTGATATAGCCCAATACAGAGGCGCCGCACACCCACTATGCTTCACAGATAAAGTAATGGATCATCAAATCCCCGAGGGCTTCAAACTCGTAAACATCGAATCATACGATGGTACCACAGATCCTGCGGTCTGGATCGAGGACTATCTCCTCCATATCCACATGGCCCGCGGTGATGATCTACATGCCATCAAATACCTCCCACTCAAGCTTAAAGGACCAGCTCGGCATTGGCTCAACAGCTTGCCAGCAGAATCAATTGGTTGTTGGGAGGACCTAGAAGCCGCATTCCTTGATAACTTCCAGGGCACATATGTGCGACCACCAGACGCCGATGACCTTAGCCACATAATTCAGCAGCCGAAGAATCGCCGCATAATTTTGGGCACGGTTCCTAACAAAGAAAAATCAAATCATTGACTGTCCGGATGCAGAGGTCCTTGCAGCCTTCAAACATAACATCCGCGACGAATGGCTTGCCCGGCACCTAGGACAGGAAAACCCGAAATCTATGGCAGCCCTCACAACACTCATGACCCGCTTTTGTACGGGAGAGGACAGCTAGCTAGCTCGAAGCAACAACTTGGCCAAACACCCTGATAGTTCGGATACCAAGGACAGCAATGGCAGGTCGCGTCACAACAAGAACAAGCGCCGCATTAACAGCGATAATGCTGAAGATACGACCGTCAATGCCGGATTCAGAGGCTCTAAACCCGGTCAGCGGAAGAAGCCATTCAAAAGAAATACCCAGGGCTCGTCCAACTTGGACCGAATACTCGATCGCTTATGCCAGATACATGGCACCCCTGAAAAACCAGCCAATCACACCAACAGGGATTGTTGGGTGTTCAAGCAAGCAGGCAAGTTAAGTGCCGAACTCAATGACAAGGGGCTGCATAGCGATGACGAGGAAGAGCCCCAGCCGCCGAACAATAGAGGAAAGAAGGGTTTTCCCACACAAGTGCGGACGGTGAACATGATATACCCAACCCATATACCCAAAAGGGAGCGGAAGCGTGCGCTAAGGGACGTATATGCGATGGAGCTAGTCGCCCCGAAGTTCAACCCATGGTCTTCCTGCCCGATCACCTTCGATCGAAGGGACCACCCCACTAGCATTCGTCACGGCGGTTTCACCGCATTGGTCCTTGACCCAATTATCGACGGATTTCACCTCACTAGAGTCCTGATGGACGGCGGTAGCAGCCTGAACCTGCTTTATCAGGATACAGTGTGCAAAATGGGCATAGACCCCTCAAGGATTAAACCTACAAAGACGACCTTTAAAGGCGTCATACCGGTGTAGAGGCCAGTTGTACGGGCTCGCCACACTCAAGTGGTTTCGGATCCCGGATAACTTCGAAGCGAAGAGTTAATCTTGACATAGTCCCATTATGCAGCGGCTATCACGCACTACTTGGACGAACCGCATTTGCAAAGTTCAATGCGGTGCCGCTTTCGATACCTCAAGCTCAAGATGCCAGCCCTCGAGGAGTAAACACGGTCAATGGAAACACCGAACGCTCTCCGGAGGAGCACATGGCGCCCCCTCGCGCGGAGGTACAAAGCAGCCTCTCACAGCAATTCTCGAGTCCGCCACTAAGCGTCCGGACACCATCAGCGCGCCGAGTAACCTACAACAAGACCGCCTGGCACGATTCAAGCATCGTAGAGTAATCCGCCCCAACCCCAGCCCTCGCGAAATTGCGGCCAAGACTACGCGTACATAACTACGCCTGAGATACCATGGGCATAAGGGGAGGGGCACGACCACGGCACGCCCGGAATGCGGCTCAACCGCACCAGGGGCTCCCGATTGTGTCATTCTTTTTCTTTTTTCCTTTTTTCTTCTTTTTTCTCACTTTCAGGACTCCGTCTTTCAGAAGTCCTGTCCGGCACTAGAATCGCCGAACTCACGATGCAATAGCCAGGGAAGCAGAAAGCCACGTCGAGTGTTCAGGTGGTCTCTATTACGAGCATTATACCTGTTTTACATACCATCCCGCAGCTTACCCTTGGAGGGGGACATGTTAGATAGTCCCATCCCTTGCTCATCGCACTATTTGTATCGTTCTGCTTTCATTGCAGTACCTTTTTGATATAAACAATACATAGCTTTCGCCTATTATTGCACTCTTTTCTTTATCTATATATATGTTCATTTCATGACATTACGCACCCGTACACTTTGGTACGGCCAATACACCAGGGGCTTAAGTACCCCAAAATTATGGTGTGATAAGTCCGAACACTTTCACAAGTGCGGCACCCCGAACTTATAGCATTATATGAATCGGCTCTGAATCATGTCTTGGGTCAATAGTTGGGTTTGCCCGGCTCCCGTGTTTTGGTACCTTACGTTCCGTTATATCGGCTAAGGTAGCACCGGGAGAACCACTGCGATTGTGCCCCAGTTGAGCTGGGTCGAGCAACTTAGTGGAGAAAGCTAAAACTGACCGTCATGATAGGGCGAGAGTCGGTCGCTTTTCGAGAGGTTTTTTTGGGTCCTTAAAGACTTATGCCGCTTAGAGCGAGGAACCGTAATTGTCCGGCCAAGGCGTGGATAGCGCCCCGAACTCGGTCTTCCGAATACTAGGGGCTTCGCCGAAATTTAAAATTATAGAATTCTATGGCTAAGTGAGAGTGTTCAAGCATTATAAGTCCGGTTGCCTGGTTCGTTGCGTTGAGCGCCTCCCTAGATGGACACAAGAATGGGAACAAGAGTGCTCAAGTTTATCCCGAACACCCCAGCACTCGTGGCATGGGGGCTGAAGCCAACGACTTGCCATCTCTCAAATTTGATAAACGGACGCACAGAAGGTAATATTTTAAATTAATAAGCGTTGCTTAGCGCATATGAACAAGTTTTCAGCGTACAGGATAACAAATGCGAGTTTATTCAAAAATTACATCTTTGGAGCACTCATCCGCTATTCGGCGGACACCCTTCAGGAGGCCCTCATAGTACATTTCGGGCGTGTGATGCTCCTTGCCCTTCGGTGGCCCGTCTGTCACAAGCTTCTCCGCATCCAGCTTGCCCCAGTGCACTTTAGCATGGGCAAGGGCCCGACGGACACCTTCAATGCAGACGGAGCGCTTGATGACTTCAATCCGTGGACAAAGGCCCACCAGCCGCCAGACTAGCCCAAAGTAGCTCCTGTGCATGGCTTCCAATGGCCACAAATTAACTATGATGCCCTTCATGGCCTGTTCGGCGACCTTGTGGAGCTCGACCAGCTGCTTCAGCTGGTCGCTTAGGGGCACCGGATGTCCGGCCTCGTCATATTGAGACCAGAACACTTTCTCCGTTGAGCTCCCCTCCTTGGCGCGGTAGAATGCGGCAGCATCAGACACACTACGGGGCAGATCTGCGAATGCTCCTGGAGAGCTCCGAATCTGGGTAACTAATAGGTAATTCACTTTCACATGCTTGCTTTGCATAAAGAATGCCTTACCCGCCGCTATCTTCTTTAGCGATTCAATTTCTTGGAGGGCTTTTTGGGCCTCAGCCTTAGCAGCTTTGGCACTCTCAAGAGCCGAGGCGAGCTCGGACTCTCGAGTCTTCGAGTCACGCTCCAAACTCTCGTGTTTTTCCACGAGCTTGGAGCTCTTGCCGCATCTTTGGCTAGCTGCCTCCCCTTCTCTCGCTCGGTGCGTTCCGCAGCCGCTTTGTTTTCGGCCACGGACACCGCTTCCTTCAGGGTCGCCACCTCGTTCGTGGCCCCTGCAGCACCCATATTATTCCTATTATTTTTTGCAACCGAAACCTTTCTATAAGGTATTTCTTTATTAAGGTACTACTTACCTTCCTTGTCCTCGAGCTGCTTCTTGGCTTGGCCGAGCTCGTTCTCGGACCGCTCGAGGCTCTGCTTCAATGCATTGACCTCCGTAGTCAAGGTCTGGAGGTCAGCAGCGCAGCCTGCATTCCCATATTGACATACTTATGTTAGACTCCTGCGTATATCTTTTTAGATCCTTAGTCCGGCTTTTCTTCCCGACCACCAAACTAAGCATCAGGGGCTACTGTCTATGCGGTAATATTTTTACATATTCTAAACTTACCTCAAAGCCTGTTAGAAGGCTGGTATAGGCTTCGGTCAGCCCGCTCTTGGCGGACTGAACTGTCCGGATCACCGCACTCATAACAGTGCGGTGCTCCTCCTCGATGGAGGCGCCTGTTAAGCGCCTCGATGCTATCCGGTGCCTCCGGTTGGACGGAGGACACCGGCGTCTTACCCTTCTTATGAAGGGACCGCTTGCCGGACTCGGAACCGCTGAAGGTTCCGCATGGAGTCCGGACAAGGGTCGGGCTTAGAGCCCCTGGGGGTCTTTCCCCCACGCTACCGGAGTCCGGAGGTTGCCTTGTGGCGCCTCCTGCGCCACCTCCTCTTGACCAGGCCCCCCTTGGGGCACCACCTCGGCGTCGTCCGCAGCGTGAGGCGAGGAGGCGGTCGGAAGCGAAGTACTCTCCATTTCCGACGAACCCAGGGACCCGCTAGATGAAGTGGAGAACTCGCCCTTGGGCGGGCTGCATGATTGTTCGGCATTAGAGAACACTATGCAATGATTAAAAAGCCATGGGTATCCGGACACTTACAATCTCGCCAGGGGCTTGGCCCTTGTTGGCCAATCCTCCTCGTCATTGTCGACGTTGGTGGAGAAGTCCGGAGGAAGGGTTCTTCCTTCTTGACCCTCCGGCCTCCCGGTTAGGCGGCCTTCCTTTCCTCTCCTCCCGGGGAGAGAAGCTTTTTTCCTCCTCCTCGTCCTCGTGAGAAGATTCTCGCTTGAGAATCCGACAAGCACTGGCGCCGGGAGCTCCTTCGAGTTCCCGTGGCCTCCTTCTTGGCCTTCTTCTCCGGCACCACATGGGTACCGGAGCCAGCAGCCCCGTCAATCGAAATCCGCTGGGTCTTCCGGCAAAGGAGCCGACAAGAATCTGTCCGGACGCCTTCACCAGTCCTATCAAAGATTAGGGAGTTTTAGATCCCACATAGAGTCAATCTATGAAAAAGAGTCCCGTAAAGGGTAAAATAACTTACCTCGCCGGCTTGACGCCATGAAATGTATCCGCGATCTTTGTCGGCGGATGCGGGGCTTCAGCGCCCTTGAACAGCACCTTCCGTGCATCTTCGCACATAGTGTCAAGAGCCGCTCAAGGTTCGGTGTTGTGCCGGATCGAACTCCCACAAATTAAAGGCCCGTTGTTGGCATGGGAGAATCCGGCGGATGAGCATCACCTGGATTACGTCGACAAGCCTGATATTCTTGTCCACCAGGTTTCGGACGCATGTTTGGAGTCCGGATAGCTCGTCCGAATTCCCCCACATCAGGCCCGTCTCTTTCCATGATGAGAGCCGTGTGGGGAAGCCAGATCTGAATTTGGGGGCCTCCACCCATTCGGGGTCGCGTGGCTCGGTGATGTAGAACCACCCCGATTGCCACCCCTTTATTGTCTCCACAAAGGCGCCCTCGAGCCATAGGACTTTGGCCATCTTGCCAACCATGGCGCCCAAGACTCCGCTTGACGGCCGCCCACAACCTTCGGCCTGACGTTGAAGATCTTCAGCCATAGGCGAAGTGGGGCTGAATGCAGAGGAAGGCCTCGCACACGACGATAAACACCGAGATGTTGAGGATGAAATTCGGGGCCAGGTCGTGGAAGTCCAGGCCGTAGTAGAACATGAGCCCCGGACAAATGGGTGAAGTGGAAAACCTAGTCCATGGAGGAAGTGGGGATAAACACCACCCTCTCATGGGGCCAGGGGTTGGAATGAGCTGCCCAGCGCCGGGCAGCTCAGTCGCGATGTCGCGGACAAATATCCGGCCTCCCACAGTCTTGTGATGTGCCCCTCCGTGACGGAGGTGGCCATCCACCTGCCTCCCGCTCCTGACATGGTTGGAGAAGGTTGAGCTGGGATGTGCGAACTTGGGCGCTGGAGCTCGAGTGCGCGGAAATGGATGAGCAAAGGAGGAAAGAAGCGTAGGTGAAAAGCTGGATCCTTATCCCTTATATGGACGGACGGTTATCGCCCCCACCACCTGGTAAAACTCGCTATCTCCCAAGCGCCAGAATCAATGGCGCGGATGGGTTACCCACGTCCGTATTGATGAGAATCCGGAATAAGGGGCACGATCTATGCTTTGATAAGACGTGCCAAGGAAACCGCCTCGCTAAGCGCGCTAAGGTGGAACGGTAAAACGATTCAGATAAAGGCCGGCCGTGGTGTGATGTCACGCCCTGAGTACGTTAGCGATCTGTGCAAAAGTTATTCTCTCTACGGTGGTATGTGGAACTTGTTTTGCGAGCCGACACTATCCTTATGTTCAAAACCTTCTATGAAGTATTCGAGGAGGAACCCGCCTTGCAATGCCGAATACAATATGCGCGCCGGACTAGTCGTCATTGAAGCCTGGTTGAGGCTACCTTGAGGAGTCTGGACTAGGGGTGTCCGGATAGCCAACTATCATCACGGCCGGACTCCAAGACTATGAAGATACAAGATTGAAGACTTCGTCCGTGTCCGGATGGGACTTTCCTTGGCGTGGAAGGCAAGCTTGGCGATACGGATATGTAGATCTCCTACCATTGTAACCGACTCGTAACCCTAACCTATCCGGTGTCTATATAAACCGGAGGGTTTTAGTCCGTGGGGCGAACAACAATCATACCATAGGCTAGCTTCTAGGGTTTAGCCTCCTTGATCTCGTGGTAGATCTACTCATGTACTACCCATATCATCAATATTAATCAAGCAGGAGTAGGGTATTACCTCCATCGAGAGGGCCCGAACCTGGGTAAAAACATCGTGTCCCTTCTCTCCTGTTACCATCCGCCTAGACGCACAGTTCGGGACCCCCTACCCGAGATCCGCCGGTTTTGACACCGACACTCCCTATATGTATGCTTGTTTTTGTGGATCTATAATCCAGTGTGTGGTGAAGCAGCCCACGTTTGCACCTTGTCATCTCCTGTTTTATCTTACTGATGTGGTTGATGATATGAACAACATGCCATGCACATTAACCAAAATAGATACAATGATTTTCTTTGCCCTTCATCTATGCTTGTTATGTTGACATGGTAATCCAGTAGTGTGGTGAAGCTCCCCGCATTATGAACAATGCCAAATTATGCTATTGATATTTTGAACTTACTCTTTATTTTCTAATTTGAAATTGGGTGGAATTGACAGCACAGTTATCATCTTT
Organism: Aegilops longissima; assembly: GCA_021605205.1. Lineage (NCBI taxonomy): Eukaryota > Viridiplantae > Streptophyta > Magnoliopsida > Poales > Poaceae > Aegilops > Aegilops longissima. Next base: position 704,930,552 of record CM038679.1, on the reverse strand, counting down.
GTTTATATATGTGCAAAACTTGTCATCTCTCCGCTTTGTTTCAGGGTGATATGCATGATGGCATGCACAAGTCTGCTGAAGGCTGTGCGACAAACCCAACATATATTGCAGCAAAGAAGGCAAAACATCTTGAAGATAGCGAGACAACCCCAAAGTCTTGTATTGATGCAGTGTTCAAGTTACTTGAGACTAGCAGTCAGACAAGCTCACGAATTCGTTGTGCGAATCAGTTCGACTTCTTGGGTCCCAAGTTATAGCGAAAGGCATTCGCAACTCAACTTCGACTTGAAGTCGATTCTAAGAAATATTGCGGAGAACACCAATGAGAACCTCATCGCTAAACAACTACACCGGAAGCTATGACCGACATGCTAGGCGGGTCTCACAGCCTTTTTCAAGAGCTTCTTGCGAAGTTCCAGCAAGGCTAACCTTTCTTGAACTGTCTTGGAAGTGGTCTCGGTTCAAGATATTTTGTTACGCTGCAATGGTGCCCAGTTTTTGTAATCTTCTTCTTCGTTGCGCTTTATGATCACTGGTGGCGAACTTCGATGCCCAGTGGATGTAATATACCATAAATCCTTTATTGTATAGTGTAGGTTTATTCTTAGTTACTATGTTGTAATTTCTTTATTGTATAGAGTAGGTTTGTTCTTAATTCCTACTAGTTACTGCCATCATTCGCTATCTGAAAAAATCAGATGTAGTCGATCGGGCTGAAACATTCGCCTCTAACGGGCTTGGTGTTTAGCGGGCCACAATTGGGCCAGCCTGCATCATTCTTGGGCCCGAATGATTGGGGCCTTCACACTTTGCGCGAGGCCCACAACTTACACCGGCCTATATTTTAGTTGGGCCTTTTGTGGACCCAGCGCTTAGATTGGCCCAGGTAGCGTTGGGCCATTAACAGGCAGAATATTGTACTGGCCTGTTACGGCCCACATGAAACCATGGGCCTTTAGCAGGCCGAAATGCATATTGGGCCTCAATTTTCACTAGTCGTCGACGGGCCTTCAGCAGGCTGAAATGTAAACCGGGCCTTTTTGGGCCCAGTTATATCACGGGCAGTTACCAGGCCGAAACATATCTCGGGCCTTAGTTGGCCCACTGATATCATGGGCCTTTAAGAGGCCGAAAGCTTAGTACAGACATCAACGGGCCGAATTATGCGACAGGCCTTTAACAGGCCCAAAGTCACGTTGGGCTTAACTGTTGCCACCTTTATCACGGGCCGTTAGTGGGCCCGATGTCCCGTCGGACCATATATGGCCCGTGGGTAGCACGGGCCATTCCCAGGCCGAAAGTCACACCGGGCTGAAATGGGCCCATGTCTACATCGGGCCTCTAACAGGCCAAAAGTCACTAGGCTGTAATTGGGCCCAAATATTCGGCGAACAATTAACGGGCCAGATCTGGCTTCGGACCGTAAATGGGCCCAAATATTCGGCGAACAATTAACGGGCCAGATCTGGATTCAGGCCGTAAATGGGCCTTTATTAAGCAGGCCGTTATTGGGCTGGCCCACTAGTACCTGAGTAAGTACTACGGGCCTTTGACTGGGCCGGCCTTTTTAACCTATACTGGCCTTAGTTGGGTCGTGCCACATGTCGACGTATCACAGGCGCTTTGGATCCAATGAGTGGATGACATCTGTCCCAACGGTGAGCCGACATGTGTTTCCTCCAGCCAATGATGATTTTACATGTGGAAAATCCCCATTGGTCGGGGCTGTTAACGGGTTACCGGATCCAAAACTGGACTCGATAGCTTAACGACGTTCCGTTACGGTGGATGCCACGTGTCGGTCACCCTTGACGAAAGCACTTCGGTGACGCGCGATTTATCGTCATGGAAGTGGACACTTTTGTGATGATAATTTTGGCAATGTCATAGAACACTTCTACGATAGCACAGGTATGACTATCTTGATTCTGTCATAAATTTGTCATGGATGTACATGCATGACAAAAAACGCGACCTACTGTGACAAACACATATCATCACGGAAGTGTCTTTTTTTTGTAGTGCGATGTCCGAATATAGTCGTCCAATATATCGATCTTTACGTCTCGACCATTTCGAGACTCCTCGTCATGTCCCCGATCTCATCCGAGACACCGAACTACCTTCGGTACATCAAAACACATAAACTCATAATACAAATCATCACCGAATGTTAAGCGTGCGGACCCTACGGGTTCAAGAACTATGTAGACATGACCGAGACACGTCTCCGGTCAATAACCAATAGCGGAACCTGGATGCTCATATTGGCTCCTACATATTCTACGAAGATCTTTATCGGTCAAACCGCATAACAACATATGTTGTTCCCTTTGTCATCGGTATGTTACTTGCCCGAGATTCGATCGTCGGTATCCTCATACCTAGTTCAATCTCGTTATCGTCAAGTCTCTTTACTCGTTCCGTAATGCATCATCCCGCAACAAATCCTAGTCTCGATCTATGCCAACTCAACAAGTACCATCGGAGACACCTGTAGAGCACCTTTATAATCACCCAGTTACGTTGTGACGTTTGGTAGCACACAAAGTGTTCCTCCGGTATTCGGGAGTTGCATAATCTCATAATCATAGGAACATGTATAAGTCATGAAGAAAGCAATAGCAACATACTAAACGATCAAGTGCTAAGCTAACAGAATGGGTCAAGTAAATCACATCATTCTCTAATGATGTGATCTCGTTAATCAAATGATAACTCATGTCTATGGCTATGAAACTTAACCATCTTTGATTCAACGAGCTAGTCAAGTAGAGGCATACTAGTGACACTCTGTTTGTCTATGTATTCACACATGTACTAAGTTTCCGGTTAATACAATTCTAGCATGAATAATAAACATTTATCATGAAATAAGGAAATAAATAATAACTTTATTATTGCCTCTAGGGCATATTTCCTTCAGTCTCCCACTTGCACTAGAGTCAATAATCTAGTTCACGGCGCCATGTTATTTAACACCAATAGTTCACATCATCATGTGATTAACACCCATAGTTCACATCGACATGTGACCAACACCCAAAGGGTTTACTAGAGTCAGTAATCTAGTTCACATTGCTATGTGATTAACACCCAAAGAGTACTAAGGTGTGATCATGTTTTGCTTGTGAGATAATTTTAGTCAACGGGTCTGTCACATTCAGATCCGCAAGTATTTTGCAAATTTCTATGTCTACAATGCTCTGCACGGAGCTACTTTAGCTAATTGCTCCTACTTTCCATATGTATCCAGATTGAGGCTTAGAGTCATCTGGATCAGTGTCAAAACTTGCATCGACGTAACCCTTTACGACGAACCTTTTGTCACCTCCATAATCAAGAAACATATCCTTCTTCCACTAAGGATACTTTTGACCGCTATTCAGTGATCTACTCCTAGATCACTATTGTACTCCCTTGCCAAACTCAGTGTAGGGTATACAATAGATCTGGTACACATCATGGCATACTTTATAGAACTTATGGCTGAGGCATAGGGAATGACTTTCATTCTCTTTGTATCTTCTGTCGTGGTCGGGCTTTGAGTCTTACTCAATTTCACACCTTGTAACACAGGCAATAACTCTTTCTTTGACTGTTCCATTTTGAACTATTTTCAAAATTCTTGTCAAGGTATGTACTCATTGAAAAACTTATCAAGCGTCTTGATCTATCTCTATAGATCTTGATGCTCAATATGTAAGCAGCTTCACCAAGGTATTTCTTTGAAAAACTCCTTTCAAATACTCCTTTATGCTTTCCAGAAAATTCTACATTATTTCTGATCAACAATATGTCATTGAGGGAGTCCTGGATTAGGGGGTCCTCGAACGGCCGGACTATATACTCTAGCCGGACTGTTGGACTATGAAGATACAAGATTGAAGACTTCGTCCCGTGTCCGGATGGGACTCTCCTTGGCGTGGAAGGCAAGCTTGGCAATACGAATATGTAGATCTCCTCCTTGTAACCGACTCTGTAACCCCTAGCCCCTCTCGGTGTCTATATAAACCAGAGGGTTTAGTCCGTAGGACAACAACAATCATACCATAGGCTAGCTTCTAGGGTTTTAGCCTCTATGATCTCGTGGTAGATCAACTCTTGTAATACTCATATCATCAAGATCAACCAAGCAGGAAGTAGGGTATTACCTCCATCGAGAGGGCCCGGACCTGGGTAAACATCGTGTCCCCCGCCTCCTGTTACCATCCGCCTTAGACGCATAGTTCGGGACCCCCTACCCGAGATCTGCGGGTTTTGACACCGACATTGGTGCTTTCATTGAGAGTTCCACTGTGCTGTCACCGTAAGGCTTGATGGCTCCTTCAATCATCGGCAACGATGCGATCCATGGTGAGGTTTTCCTCCCCGGACAGATCTTCATATTCGGTGGCTTCGTACTGCGGGCCAATTCGCTTGGCCATCTGGAGCAGATCGAAAGCTACGCCCCTGGCCATCAGGTCAGATTTGGAAACTTGAACTACACTGCCGACATCCGTGGAGACTTGATCTTCGGCAGATTCGAGCCCACGTCAGGTGCGCCGCACGATCACGACGAGCATGATTTAGCTCTGTCGTTGGACTGTGTTCGGGAGATCACACCTGCAACTACTCCGGCCCTCAATCCGGAACAAATTGCGCCATCTGTGGATGGGTGGATGGACCCCGCCACAGAGGCCGCACACTCAGTGTCGATAGCGCCGAATACTAGCTTCATCTCCTACGAGACCCGTGTTGCCGAACCGTTGGATTCGTCCTCGGCCACGGACTCCGAGCCGCTTGTGTCTGTGCCCATCAAATCCGATTGGGCACCGATCATGGAGTTTACCTCCGCGGATATCTTTCAGCACTCGCCTTTTAGCAACGTACTAAACTCATTGAAGTCTCTCTCCCTGTGAGGAGACCCTTGGCCGAACTATGTGCGGCTAGAATGGGATGTGGACGACGAAGAAATTCTCTCCCCACCCACCACCCACTTAGTAGCCATTGTCGACGATTTAACCAACATGCTCGATTTCGACTCCGAAGACATCGACGGCATGGACGACGATGCAGGAGAGGAACAGGAACCATCGCCCATGTATACCGACAGCCACTTCGTCAAATGACATATACATGGTGGATACACCCAAAGAAAACAATGACGAGGAACGGAAGGATGCAGCGAATGATAGCTCCCTCGAGAAGCAACCAAAGCGTCGGCGTAGGCACCGCTCCAAATTCCGCCTCGGAAAAAACAGCGATAACAGCGCAAGAGAAAATAACACCCCGGTCGACTCCAGAGGAAACGACGACCACATTGACCCAGCGATAGAGCAGGATGAACCAGCAAACGGCGAACATAGTACGGATCCGTTGTCCGAACACGGCGACGCCGAGGATAAAGCTCATCAACCTCCCTCCGGAGAGGAAAACAGTCCGGACGACGATGCACACATCATCCCGGAAAGACAGTTGGAACAAGAGAACCTCCGTAGAAGGCTCATTGCCACCGCGAGGAGTCTGAAGAAGCAGAAGCAAAGGCTTAAGGCCGCACAAAATACACTCAACAGTAGATGGAACAAAGTGCTCGACACTGAAGAAAAGTATGGTGGTAGCTCCCACACAAAGAGCTATCCAAAGTGCAAGCTGTTGCCTGAGTTCGACGATGAGGCCGTAGAGCCTATACAGCCGAAGAATAAAACGGTCGATCAGCCGGATCGACCACCTCGTGGTCGCGATAGGGCGGCTAACGGGGCCGCACATAAGTCAACACACGATTTACGTGAGGACTGGCGCCAAAAATCCGGTATGACCAGATCCATCTATGGATCTAGGAAGCGTACTCCAGCACAAAATCAAAACCGAATACTACAACCATCCGAACGCCATGATACATCCAAATACAGGGGTGCCGCACACCCCCTATGCTTCACCAATGAGGTACTGGATCATGAATTTCAGAGGATTCAAGCCCGTGAACATAGAGGCGTACGACGGAACGACCCACTCTGGGGTCTGGATTGAGGACTTCATCCTCCATATCCATATGGCTCGCAGAGACGATCTCCACGCCATTAAATACCTGCCCCTCAAGCTGAAAGGACCAGCTAGGCACTGGCTGAAGAGCCTCCCTGAAAATTCAATAGGAAGTTGGGAGGAGCTTGAGGATGCTTTAGGGCCAATTTTCAAGGGACTTATGTCCCACCTCCTGACGCAGAGCGATTTAAGTCACATAATTCAATAGCCCGCAGAGTCACCAAAGCTTTGGAACATATTTCACTAAGAAGAACCAAATCATCGACGCCTGCACGCCAAGCCTTAGCAGCTTTCAAACACAGAGTTCATGATTTAATGGCTTGCCAGACACCTCGGCCAAGAGAAACCAAGGACAATGGCAGCCTTAACAAGCCTTATGACCCAATTTTGCGGGGGCGAAGATAGCTGGCTAGCCCGTAGTAGCACCAGCGACCCAGGCCCATCCGAAGTCAGGGATGGCAATGGAAAACCACGACGCAGTAAAAGCAAGCGTCGAAATAAAGAAGACAACCCAGATAACACAGCGGTAAACACCGGATTCAGGGGCTCTTGACCGGGTCAGCGGAAAAAGCCTTTCAAGGGAAGCAAAGATGGACCATCCAGCCTAAACAAGATTCTAGACAAATTATGTCAGATTCATGACACCCCCGATAAACCTGCAAATCACACCCACAGAGAATGATGGGTCTTCAAGCAGGCCGGTAAGCTAAACGCCGAACACAAGGGGAGGGAGACACCAAGTGAGGACGAGGATGAGCCTCGTCAGCAAAGCACTGGGGGACAGAAAAAATTCCCACCAGAGGTCAAAATAGTGAACATGATTCACGTAACAGAAAGAAAGGGAAAACATGCACTCCAAGACACATGCGCCGTAGAGCCCATCACCCCAAGTTCAACCCTTGGTCGGCCCTCCCAATCACCTTTGATTGCAGGGATCACTTGACAAGTATCCCGCAGGGAGGATTGGCTGCCTTGGTGCTAGACCCAATCATCAACGGATACCATCTCACCAAAGTCCTCATGGACGGCGGCAGTAGTCTTAATCTGATATATCAGGACACAGTCCGCAAAATGGGGATAGACCCGACAAGAATCTGCCAAAGTACTACTACCTTTAAATGGGTAATACCAGGCCCAGAGGCCCGCTGTATGGGCTATCTAGTACTAGAGGTTGTATTCGGTTCCCCCGACAACTTCCGACGTGAAAAGTTAACCTTCGACATCGCTCCATTCCGAAGCGGCTATCAAGCACTACTCGGAAGAACAGCTTTCGCTCGTTTTAATGTAGTATCGCATTACGCTTCTCTTAAGTTTAAGATGCCCGGTCCACGTGGCACCATCACAGTTAGTGGAAATATTGAGCGTTCCTTACGCGCGGAAGAACGTGCGGCGGCTTTAACAGCCGAACACTAGACGGCCTCCCCAACCAGAATAAATGATCGGTCGTCAAGACCGCGGAGACGGCTAGACGAGTCCGGCGCATCACTAGCTGTAACAGCCTTGATATACCTGAGATCAGTTTGCTTATTATACTCCCATAGGCGGTACCAGGGGCTTCCCACGTGTAAAAAGGACTAGTTCGGCTCAACTTTACTTACCTTGAATTTTAATAGTTTATTGAGAATAACCAATTTTTCGCACGACAAATTTCACCTAATTTTTTCTCTTTTACAGATGACAATCTTGCTACACCCTTCCAGGATACGGCACAACGGAGACACAGGCGTAGACGTGCAGCAGGGACCCGCTCAAAGGTTTGTTTTTAGATTAAGACCCTGCATAAACCTTTTTTACTGTCTTTTGTTGCTTCACATCCTCCGGATACTCAGTATAACCGAGAAGGATGCTGACGTTATTATTGTTATTTCGCCACGTTAGAACATTGCACGTACCTGGACACTCAGGGTTCATTATCAAGGGCATTGCTCAGCCTGATATATGTTATAAAGTCCGAATACCTTAGGGAGTGTTCGGCGTCGCGAGTTTGGCCTTATATGCATCAGCTCTGAATCATGTCTTTGGTCAAATGTTGGGTTTGCTCGTCTCCCGTGTTTTGCTACCTTACGTTCCGCTCTATCGGCTAAGGTGGAACCGGGAGAACTACTGCGATTGTGCCCTGGTTCATCCGGACGAGCACCTCAGTAGAGAAAGCCGGAAACTGACTGTCATGATAAAGCGCGAGACTGGTCAACCACTCGATGACTTAGCGGAATCTTCGGGATTCCTCCGCATTAACGAAGGGCTGGTTTTCCCGTTCATGTACGTACGCGCCCCGAATTTGGATGAGTGCAGAAATACCAGGGGCTATATAGTAGCCCCACTGTCAAACTCCTATGGTCAAGTGAAAGTGTTAAAGCAATATAGTCTGATTGCCTCGTTCGACGCGCTACCACCTCCTTAATGGACCAAGACGTTGGATCAAGTGTGAAGACGCGCTTTTGCAAACACCCCCGCATTATATGCGTGGGGGCTGAAGCCGACGACTGCAAACTTTCAGGACATACACACACACACACACACACACACACACACACACACACACACACACACACACACACATAAACAACCGCACAGGAGGCATAATAATACTTTCAGGCAAAAGTATAAACACGGCCTTTACAATTCAAATAACATTGTTCTTACAATGGGGATACATGTCACTAGAACATAACATTTTTCGAGCACTCAGCCTCTATTAAACGAGCGCCTTCAAGGACCTCTTCAAAGTAGTGCTCGGTCGATACTCGGCCTACGGCCGAACTCTGGGTTGCAATAGCGGTTGCCTCCATCTCTGCCCAGTATGTCTTGACACGGGCAAGGGCCATCCGCGCACCCTCTATGCACGCCGACCTCTTCATAGCGTCGATATGCGGCACAGCACTGATTAATCGTTGCACTAATCCAAAATAACTATTCGGCCTTGGTCCTTCCGGCCAAAGATGATCCACAACCGACCTCATGGCAAGCCCAGACAACCTATGGAGCTCGGCCCACTCAGTCATTCGCTCATTTAATAGCAGCAGCCGCACCGGAACATTGAACTGTGACCAGAACAGCTTTTCCACTTCACGATCTTTTTGATCTTTGAAAAACTCGGTCGCATCAGCAGCACTCGCTGCCAAATCCACGTATGCGTCCGCAGAACTCCACAATTGGTTGAGAAAGGCATACTTCGGATCTCCGAACTTCGTCCGCAACAAAAAGGGCATCCCAGCCGCGATATCTCCAGCTTGACGCGGCTCCTCCTTCGCCGCTCTGACTTTATAGCGGGCTTTCTTGGCTGCTACCATGGCCTTCTCCAGGTCCGTCGCCTTCGCTCGGCTTTCCTTTTCAAGAAGCTCGTAATGGTTGGCGGCATCTTTCAACTCAATGGCCATCTTGGCTATTTTATCCTTGCTTTGGCAATGCGCAGCCTGTTCGGCTCTCAGCTCTTCGACCGCCTTTAGAGCGGCTGCATCACTCTTCCTGGCTTGTTCCTTGGCTCGGGCAAGTTCCGCCCGAAGGGTCTCCACAGCGGCAGCTCCATCTGCAGTCGCAACATATTAAAAATACTAGCATCATGCTCCTCTTACTATGTGTTGGTCACCGGAGAAATCACATACCATGTGCCTTGTCAAGCCAGTTGTTTACAAGCACGATGTCAGCATCTCCCGCATCAAGTTGCTACTTCAGCTCGGCAAACTCACCAGCCCGACTAGCCACCGGACCTTCACCCACCTGAACATGAAGGCGGCATGATTATTACCTGGGACTATGATCCCCTGTTTACCGCCGTTTCCGACAGCAACCAGAGTCTCAGGGGCTACTATCTGCATATGGCACACCTAGTGTGTGCGGTACCATCAAAAACATATACTACTTTGTGTACCTCAAAGCCTCTCAGCAGGCTCACAAAAGCTTCATGCAGCCCGCTTTCAGCGGATGAAATCCTCTCAACCACCGTACCCATTAGCGTACGATGCGCTTCTGAGATAGCCGCTTGCTCCAGAAGATCCTTCAGTACGTCGGGTCGTGCACCGGACGGTCCCGGCCTCTTTCTGTTGCTCTCCTTAGGAGCCGAATACTCCAGACTTCGGGTGGCCGAAGGATTACCCTCTGGCCTTGGCAGATCAGGAGAAATCCTCCGTGACGACACCTCAGGGTCGCCCGCCTCGTGAGGCGGGGAGGCATGGGGAGGTGTTTCGCTCTCCATCATCTCCGAAAGAAGATCCCCTGAAGACGAACTCTATCGAGAAGGGCTACGATCCGAACTACAAGATATATGCTTCAGTTATTGTCCTCAGAAGTAAAGTAGGATATTTTTACTATTAAGTACTTTTGTTTACTTATAGCTCGATGGAGGCATGATCCCCTTGCGGGCACTGTGCGGCAAGGGTACCCTCCAGGGCAGGACCCTCTAGTGAAGATTTCTTCCCTCGTTTGGAAACCATTGTTTCCAAGTCTTCAGAGGTGGTCCTCTTCCTTCCCTGGGGAGAGGGAATTTCAGATTCTTCTCCCCGGTTATCCTCCTTCGCCGAGGCGCTAATTCCCCCGGTTTGGATGAATAATGAGCGAGGCCCGCTTTCAGCCTCTTTATTCCCCCTTTATCTTCCCTTGAGGGCGCCTGATAAGGCGCGAGCTCAAGCATTCTGGCCAGTACTGTATCTGTTGAGCCTTTGGGGAGGGGGCCGAACACCTGATCATCTTCGCCTTTTTTACCCAGTCCTGGTCAAAGAGCGACTTTTCAAAATGATGTTGTGATAAATAAAGAGACAATGTGTTCGGTCGAAGGACTACTTACTTGGGTATCTGGACGATTGCAGCTCAGACCCGCATCCTCGGTGGTATCCGGACACCTTATTTGTGGTCCAAAGAACAATTTGTACATCTCTTCGAGCGTCATGCCGAGGAAGTGCTGAATAGCTCGCGGTCCTTCCGGGTTGAACTCCCACATACGGAGGGGTCGACGTTTGCAAGGCGGGACTCGACGAACTAGCATGACTTGCATTACCGTGACCAGGCTGACATCTCTCTCGAATAGATCTCGGATGCGACTCTGCAATATCGGCACATCATTTACTGACCCCCAGTCCAACCCCTTGTTGATCCATGACATCAGTTGTGGCAGGGGGCCCGAGCGAAAGGCAGGGGCGGCCACCCACTTAGTACCACGGGGGGCTGTGATGTAAAAGAACTCCCATTGCCATAAACTGGACACCTCCGGGAAGGAACCCTTTGGCCATGGAACATCGGCGCCTTTGCTTATTACGGCACTTCCGCACTCTGCGTGTCGCCCCTCAATCATCTTCGGCTTCACATTGAAGGTCTTGAGCCATAAGTCAAGTGTGGGGTAATGTGAGAGGAAGGCTTCACACACGACGATGAACGATTTAGATGTGAAGGATGGAATCTGGGCCAGTCATGGAAATCCAGCCCGTAATAGAACATGAGCCCCTAACAAAGGGATCTAGAACAAGGCCTAGCCCTCGGAGGAAGTGAGAGATGAACACGACGCCTCGCCGGGTTCGAGTGGGATGACCTGCCCTCGGGCAGGTAGCTCATCTTGATTTCGGCGGTCGATACCTAGCCTCTCTTAGCTTCTTGATGTCTTCCTCTGTGACAGAGGAGGGCATCCACCGACCTTGAAGGTTGGATCCGGACATTGTTGAAGGTCCGAAGCGCCTGACCAGAGCCTTGGGTGTTGGAAATCGAGGCGGGGGAAGGATTCGATTAAGTGCGAGAAGAAAAAGGACAGGCCTTGGCCTCTTTATAAAGAGGGTGAATATCAAGCGTCCTCCTCGTGGCCGTTTGGGACTTGCCTACAAATCAAGGAGTCATACCAACGGGCACGATTGGGTTACCCACATCCATATTGATGAGAATCCCATAATAAGGGGGACACGATCTCTGCTTCGACAAGACGTGCCAATGAAATTGCCTCTCAAAACATGTAGTGGCAGGCTGATTGAGAAAAACGGTTCAAATAATGATCAGGCCGTGGTGTGATATCACGTTATGAAAAGTCGTCAGCAGATTAGATTTGTGGAAATATTATTCTCTCTACGGTAGTATGTTGAACTTGTTTTGCAGAGCCGGACACTATCCTTGTGTTCAAAATCTTCTATGGAGTATTCGGAGGAGGAACCCGCCTTGCAATGTCGAAGACAATCTGCGCATCGGACTCATCGTCATTGAAGCCTAGTTCAGGGGCTATTGAGGGAGTCCTGGATAATAGGGGGTCCTTGGACGGCCGGACTATATACTCTAGACAGACTGTTGGACTATGAAGATACAAGATTGAAGACTTCGTCCCGTGTCCGGATGGGACTCTCCTTGGCGTGGAAGGCAAGCTCGGCAATATTAATATGTAGATCTCCTCCCTTGTAACCGACTTTGAGTAACCCTAGCCCCCTTCGGTGTCTATATAAACCGGAGGGTTTAGTCCGTAGGACAACAACAATCATACGATAGGCTAGCTTCTAGGGTTTTAGCCTCTATGATCTCGTGGTAGATTAACTCTTGTAATACTCATATCATCAAGATCAATCAAGCAGGAAGTAGGCTATTACCTCCATCGAGAGGGCCCGAACCTGGGTAAACATCGTGTCCCCCGTCTCCTGTTACCATCCGCCTTAGACGCACAATTCGGGACCCCCTACCCGAGATCTGCCAGTTTTGACACCGACAGTCATTCACATATATTTATCAGAAATGTTGTAGTGCTCCCACTCACTTTCTTGTAAATACAGGCTTCACAGCAAGTGTGTATAAAACTATATGCTTTGATCAACTCATCAAAGCGTATAATCCAACTCCGAGATGCTTGCACCAGTCCACAGATGGATTGCTGGAGCTTGCACATTTTTTAGCACCTTTAGGATTAACAAAACCTTCTCATTGCATCATATACAACTCTTCTTTAATAAATCCATTAAGGATTGCAGTTTTGTTATCCATTTGCCAGATTTCATAAAATGTGGCAATTGCTAACATGATTCAGACAGACTTTAAGCATCGATACGAGTGAGAAAATATCATCGTAGTCAACACCTTGAACTTTGTCAAAGACCTTTTTCGACAAGTCTAGCTTTATAGATAGTAACACTCCTATCGGCGTCCGTCTTCCTCTTGAAGATCCATTTATTTTCTATGGCTTGCCAATCATCGGGCAAGTTAACCAAAGTCCATACTTTGTTCTCATACATGGATCCCATCTCAGATTTCATGGCCTCAAACCATTTCGCAGAATCTGGGCTCATCGCTTCCTCATAGTTCGTAGGTTCGTCATGGTCAAGTAACATGACCTCCAGAACAGGACTACCGTACCACTCTGGTGCAGATCTCACTCTGGTTTACCTACGAGGTTCGGTAGTAACTTGATTTGAAGTTACATGATCATCATCATTAGCTTCCTCACTAATTGGTGTAGGAGTCACAGGAACAAATTTCTGTGATGAACTACTTTCCAATAAGGGAGCAGGTACAGTACCTTATCAAGTTCTACTTTCCTCCCACTCACCTCTTTCGAGAGAAACTCCTTCTCTAGAAAGGATCCATTCTTAGCAACGACTATTTTTCCTTCGGATCTTTGATTAGAAGGTGTACCCAACTGTCTCCTTTGGGTATCCTATGAAGACACATTTCTTCGATTTGGGTTTGGGCTTATCAGGATGAAACTTTTTCACATAAGCATCGCAACCCCAACCTTTAAGAAACGACAACTTTGGTTTCTTGCCAAACCACAGTTCATATGGTGTCGTCTCAACGGATTTAGATAGTGCCCTATTTAATGTGAATGCAGCTGTTTCTAATGCATAACCCCAAAACGATAGTGGTAAATCCATAAGAGACATCATAGATTGCACCATATCTAATAAAGTACGGTTACGATGTTCGGACACACCATTATGCTGTGGTGTTCCAGGTGGCGTGAGTTGCGAAACTATTCCGCATTGTTTCAAATGAAGATCAAAATCATAACTCAAATATTCTCCTCCACAATCAGATCGTAGAAACTTTATTTTCTTGTTACGATGATTTTCCAATTCACTCTGAAATTATATGAATTTTTCAAATGTTTCAGACTTATGTTTCATCAAGTAGATATACCCATATCTGCTCAAATCATCTGTGAAGGTCAGAAAATAACGATACCCGCTGCGAGCCTCAACACTCATCGGATCGTATACATCAGTATGTATTATTTCCAATAAGTCAGTTGCTCGCTCCATTGTTCCGGAGAACGGAGTCTTAGTCATCTTGCCCATGAGGCATGGTTCGCAAGCATCAAGTGATTCCAAAATCCCATCAGCATGGAGTTTCTTCATGTGCTTTACACCAATATGACCTAAACGGCAGTGCCACACATAAGTTGCATTATAATTATTAACTTTGCATCTTTTGGCTTCAATATTATGAATATTTGTATCACTACGATCGATATCCAACAAACCATTTTCATTGGGTGTATGACCATAGAAGGTTTTATTCATGTAAACAGAACAACAATTATTCTCTAACTTAAATGAATAACCGTATTGCAATAAACATGATAAAATCATATTCATGCTCAACGCAAACACCAAATAACACTTATTTAGGTTCAACACTAATCCCAAAAGTATATGGAGTGTGCGATGATGATCGTATCAATCTTGGAACCACTTCCAACACACATCGTCACTTCACCCTTAACTAGTCTCTGTTCATTATGCAACTCCCGTTTCGAGTTACTAATCTTAGCAACTAAACTAGCATCAAATACGGAGGGGTTGCTATAAACACTAGTAAAGTACACATCATTAACATGTATATCAAATATACCTTTGTTCACTTTGCCATCCTTCTTATCCGCCAAATACTTGGGGCAGTTCCGCTTCCAGTGATCAGTCCCTTTGCAGTAGAAGCACTCAGTCTCAGGCTTAGGTCCAGACTTGGGTTTCTTCACTTGAGCAGCAACTTGCTTGCCATTCTTCTTGAAGTTCCCCTTCTTCCCTTTGCTCTTTTCTTGAAACTAGTGGTCTTGTCAACCATCAACACTTGATGCTTTTCTTGATTTCTACCTTTGTCGATTTCACCATCATGAAGAGCTTGGGAATCGTTTCCATTATCCCTTGCATATTATAGTTCATCACAAAGTTCTAGTAACTTGGTGATAGTGACTAGATAACTCTGTCAATCACTATCTTATCTGGAAGATTAACTCCCACTTGATTCAAGTGATTGTAGTACTCAGACATTCTGAACACATGCTCACTAGCTGAGCAATTCTCCTCCATCTTGTAGGCAAAGTACTTGTCAAAGGTCTCATACCTTTCGACATGGGCATGAGTCTGAAATACTAATTTCAACTCTTGGAACATCTCATATGCTCTGTGGCATTTCAAAAACGTCTTTAAAGCCCCGATTCTAAACCGTAAAGCATAGTGCACTAAACTATCAAGTAGTCATCATATCGAGCTTGCCAAACGTTCATAACGTCTGCATTTGCTCCTGCAATCGGTCTGTCACCTAGCGGTGCATCAAGGACATAATTCTTCTGTGCAGCAATGAGGATAATCCTCAGATCACGGATCCAATCCGCATCATTGCTACTAACATCTTTCAACATAGTTTTCATTAGGAACATATATAAAACATAGGGAAGCAACAACGCGAGCTATTGATCTATAACATTATTTGCAAAATACTGTCAGGACTAAGTTCATGATAAATTAGAGTTCAATTAATCATATTACTTAAGAACTCCCACTTTGATAGACATCCCTCTAATCATCTAAGTGATCACGTGATCCATATCAACTAAACCATGTCCGATCATCACGTGAGATGGAGTAGCTTTCAATGGTGAACATCACTGTGTTGATCATATCTACTATATGATTCACGCTCGACCTTTCGGTCTCAGTGTTCCGAGGCCATGTCTGCATATGCTAGGCTCGTCAAGTTTAACCAGAGTATTCTACGTGTGCAAAACTGGCTTGCACCCGTTGTAGATGAACGTAGAGCTTATCACACCCGATCATCACGTGGTGTCTTGGCACGACGAACTTTGGCAACGGTGCATACTCAGGGAGAACACTTTTATCTTGAAATTTAGTGAGAGATCATCTTATAATGCTACTGTCAAACAAAGTAAAATAAGATGCATAAAAGATAAACATCACATGCAATCAATATAAGTGATATGATATGGCCATCATCATCTTGTGCTTGTGATCTCCATCTCCGAAGCACCGTCATGATCACCATCGTCACCGGCGCGACACCTTGATCTCCATCGTAGCATCGTTGTTGTCTTGCCAACTATTGCTTCTATGACTATCGCTACCGCTTAGTGATAAAGTAAAGCAATTACAGGGCGATTGCATTGCATACATTAGAGCGACAACCATATGGCTCCTGCCGGTTGCCGATAACTCGGTTACAAAACATGATCATCTCATACAACAAAATATAGCATCATGCCTTGACCATATCACATCACAACATGCCTTGCAAAAACAAGGTAGACGTCCTCTACTTTGTTGTTGCAAGTTTTACGTGGCTGCTACGGGCTGAGCAAGAACCGTTCTTACCTACGCATCAAAAACCACAACGATAGTTCGTCAAGTTAGTGCTGTTTTAACCTTCTCAATGACCGGGCATAGCCACACTCGGTTCAACTAAAGTTGGAGAAACTGACACCCGCCAGCCACCTGTGTGCAAAGCACGTCGGTAGAACCAGTCTCGCGTAAGCTTACGCATAATGTCGGTCCCGGCCGCTTCATCCAACAATACCACCGAACCAAAGTATGACATGCTGGTAAGCAGTATGACTTGTATCGCCCACAACTCACTTGTGTTCTACTCGTGCATATAACATCTACGCATAAACCTGGCTCGGATGCCACTGTTGGGGAACGTAGTAATTTCAAAAAAAAATCCTACGCACACGCAGGATCATGGTGATGCAAAGCAACGAGAGGAGAGAGTGCGTCCACGTACCCTCGTAGACCGAAAGAGGAAGCGTTATGACAACGCGGTTGATGTAGTCGTACGTCTTCACGATCCGACTAATCCAAGTACCGAACGCATGGCACCTCCGAGTTCAGCACACGTTCAGCTCGATGACGTCCCACGAACTCCGATCCAGCAGAGCTTTGCGGGAGAGTTCCATTAGCACGACGGCGTGATGACGGTGTTGATGATGCTACCGACGCAGGGCTTTGCCTAAGCACTGCTATGATATTACCAAGGTGGAATATGGTGGAGGGGGGCACCGCACATGGCTAAGATATCAATAATCAATTGTTGTGTCTAGAGGTGCCCCCCTGCCCCCGTATATAAAGGAGTGGAGGAGGGGGAGGGTTGGCCCTCTTCTATGGCGCACCCTAGGGGAGTCCTACTCCCACCGGGAGTAGGATTCCCCCTTTCCTAGTAGAACTAGGAGCCCTTCCAAGTAGTAGGAGTAGGAGAGAAGGAAAGGGAAAAGATAAGAGAAGGAAGGAGGGGGCGCCGCCCCTCCCCCTAGTCCAATTCGGACTAAGCCTTGGGAGGGCGCGCAGACTCCCCTCTCTCTTTCCCCTAAAGCCCAATAAGGCCCATATACTCCCCGGCGAATTCCCGTAACTCTCCCGTACTCCGAAAAATACCCGAATCACTCGGAACCTTTCTGATGTCCGAATATAGTCGTCCAATATATCGATCTTTACGTCTCGACCATTTCGAGACTCCTCATCATGTCCCCGATCTCATCCAGGACTCCAAACTACCTTCGGTACATCAAAATACATAAACTCATGATACAAATCGTCATCGAACGTTAAGCGTGCGGACCCTACGGGTTCGAGAACTATGTAGAAATGACCGAGACACGTCTCCGGTCAATAACCAATAGCGGAACCTGGATGTTCATATTGGCTCCTACATATTCTACGAAGATCTTTATCGGTCAAAGCGCATAACAACATACGTTGTTCCCTTTGTCATCAGTATGTTACTTGCCCGAGATTCGATCGTCGGTATCTCAATACCTAGTTCAATCTCGTTACCGGCAAGTCTCTTTACTCGTTCCGTAATGCATCATCCCGCAACTAACTCATTAGTCACATTGCTTGCATGGCTTATAGTGATGTGCATTACCGAGAGGGCCCAGAGATACCTCTCCGACAATCGGAGTGACAAATCCTAATCTTGATTTATGCCAACTCAACTAGTACCATCAAAGACACCTGTAGAGCACCTTTATAATCACCCAGTTACGTTGTGACGTTTGGTAGCATACAAAGTGTTCCTTTGGGAGTTGCATAATCTCATAGTCATAGGAACATGTATAAGTCATGAAGAAAGCAATAGCAATATACTAAACGATCAAGTGCTAAGCTAACGGAATGGGTCAAGTCAATCACATAATTCTCCTAATGATGTGATCCCGTTAATCAAATGACAACTCATGTCCATGGTTAGGAAACTTAACCATCTTTGATTAACGAGCTAGTCAAGTAGAGGCATACTAGTGACACTATGTTTGTCTATGTATTCACACATGTATTATGTTTCCGGTTAATACAATTCTAGCATGAATAATAAACATTTATCATGATATGAGGAAAAATATAATAACTTTATTATTGCCTCTAGGGCATATTTCCTTCACCACCCCTTGTCCAATTCGGATTGGGCTGGGGGGGGGGCGCCACCTCCTGTGGCAGCCTCCCTCTCTCCACTATGTCCCAATAGGCCCATTAACTTTCTCGGGGGGTTCCGGTAACCTCCCGGTACTCCAAAAAATTCCCGATCTTCTTCGAAACCATTCTGGTGTTCGTATGTAACCTTGAAATGTATCAATCTTTACCTCTCGACCATTTCGAGACTCCTCATCATGTCCGTGATCTCATCCAGGACTCCGAACAAACTTCGTTCACCAAAACACAACTCATAATGCAAATCGTCATCGAACGTTAATCGTGCGGACCCTACGGGTTCGAGAACTATATAGACATGACCGAGACACATCTCCGATGAATAACCAATAGCAGAACCTGGATGCTCATATTGGCTCCTACATATTCTATGAAGATCTTTATCGGTCAAACCGCATAGCAACATACGTTATTCCCTTTGTCATCGGTATGTTACTTGCCCGAGATTCGATCGTTGGTATGCTCATACCTAGTTCAATCTCGTTACCGGCAAGTCTCTTCACTCGTTTCATAATGCATCATCCCGTAACTAACTCATTAGTCACATTGCTTGCAAGGCTTATAGTGATGTGCATTACCGAGAGGGCCCAAAGATACCTCTCCGATACATGGAGTGAAAAATCCTAATCTCGATCTATGCAAACTCAACAAACACCTTCGGAGACACCTGTAGAGCATCTTTATAATTACCCTGTTATGTTGTGACGTTTGATAGCACACAAGGTATTCCTCCGGTATTCAGGAGTTGCGTAATCTCATAGTCAGAGGAACATGTATAAGTCATGAAGAAAACAATAGCAATAAAACTAAACGATCATAATGCTAAGCTAACGGATGGGTCTTGTCCATCACATCATTCTTTAATGATGTGATCCCGTTCATCAAATGACAACACATGTCTATGGCTACGAAACTTAACCATCTTTGATTAACGAGCTAGTCAAGTAGAGGCATACTAGGGACACTCTGTTTTGTGTATGTATTCACACATGTACTAAGTTTCCGGTTAATACAATTCTAGCATGAATAATAAATATTTATCATGATATAAGGAAATATAGATAACAACTTTATTATTGCCTCTAGGGCATATTTCCTTCAACAATATATAATCCCATAGCTTTAGCTTGCAAAATAGAAGCCACATATATATCAATGTTAAAGGGTTGTAACTTGTAAGCTGCATCAACAAATGCTACAAGACCTGCAATCTTGGAGAAGAGTCGTAGCATAATGAACTTGCAAGGAAGACCAAACTTTTTTTGTTAAGGAGAAGATCAGTATGAGCCTTCCAAATATTTCAAAGTAGTTGTGCCTTGATAAGCATTGACTGCAAAAGAGTAGGTGTGCCTCACGTGCGTTCACCAATGTTGAACTAATGATGCTTAGTTTGGAGATCAATGATAGATTGCAAATTTTCTTGGAAGACCAGGCACTAGCTCATCTCTTGTTGCAAGAGTATTTCCAAGAATTGTTAAAGAATCAGACACTCTCAATGGTCTTGGACCTAGACGCTATTGTCCCCGCCTCCCGATGACTTACCTTGATAGGTAGTGGGTGTGTGGGTTTCAACCTTATTTTCGAAAATTTGTGTGTGTGCGCGCGCACATGCGCACGCCTTTGCATGGTTGTTGGTTGTAGTTTTCTTATTAACTGGGTCAACTCTCTTCTTCTCAATGGCATTGCACATACCTGCCATGTAATGAGGTTCATAATGTGTATTCCCTGTTATTTCTAGTTTATTCTTTTATTACATAATGATTGGATGGTGGTATTGGTTTCAATAGTTTGGAGGACAACCGAATTAGAAAATCAGTTTTAGGTTGGATTCCGCGAACAACTAGGATCTCCACAACCCAATATGGAAATACACACACCCGAATCACATGGAATCTTCTCATTGTATTTTCGTCACTTGGCCCCGACCAGACTATTTCAACCAGCCATGCCCATTTCTTCCATTTCTCGACCATGTCGCTTCCTCCTCAACCATCGCCGACATTGCCTCATCTACCATGTCCCGTCGCCTCATCTCTCTTGTTGTCGATGCTACTATTCCCTCTTCGAGGGCGCCTCTTCCATTGTTTGTCGCAAGGGACCCGTATCCTTGTTCACAGTCGCCTCTCCTTTGTCATCAACACATTACCTGAACCCAAAGCCCGGACCTAGTTACAAAAACACAAACAATAACATTTTCCAATTTTGAAATATTATTGCAAAGACATTTTGAGGATATGTAAAAGAATTATGGTGCTTATATTTCTACTAAAATCCTTACGTATTTCGGGCTTTCAAGCCAAAACTAGAGACAAACTCGGCCCAACCCTCAGACTTTGGGCTCAAAATGCCTTTTTTGTTTCTTCTATCTTTTTTCTTTGAAATTTTAAAATTCATAAATTTCACAAAATGCTCAATATCTTCAAAATTATTCTGATTTTCATTTATTTTTTGTTTTTCAAAAGTTGTTCGGAACTTCAAAAAATCTTCTCATTTTTCAAAAATGATTGTGTCTCCAAAAGGTGTTCAAATTTTCCAAAAGTATATGCATTTTCAACAAAAAATCTGGAATTTAAAAAATGACAATGTTTTCCAAATATTCTCGGTTTGAAAATTTGCTCACAAATTTCAAAAAAATTGTGCTTTCAAAAAAGTGTAACACAAAATGTTCCTGTTAAAATATGTTTAATTTTTGAATTTTTTTCTCAGTTACAAAAAAATCGAAAATATGAAAAAGTTTTCATGTTTTCGAAAAATGATCATATTTTTTTGAAAATTCATGTTTAAAAACATGTTTAAATTTTAGTTGATTTTTTGAAGAAAAACTGACCAAGAAAACTATGCTACAATATTTCAGTTCACTGCAGTATTTCCCCGCTTTGTTGGCAATGGCAGCAGACCTGCAGTATTCCGTGCTACAGAGTTCACGTACGTGAAGGAAGACGCGAAACGGCTTAATTGGCTGGCCTGGTTTGCTCGCTCCTGTGCGAATCGTGTGCAATTTGACGCCTAATGCATCATTAGCGTACGTACATATCTGCGCTCCTGTGCGAATCGTGTGCAATTTGACGCCTAATGCATCATTAGCGTACGTACATATCTGCATTTCGAGAGCCTAAATCTCAAGCCATGCCGAAAACAAAAAAAATTAGTTCAATACAGTATTACCCAGAGCAAGTCAACGAGCACTCTCCAACCAAACCACCTGATTCTTTGCTTGCACGAGGGACCTATACTGACTTGAAACTGGAACCAATATCAAGACCCACAATCCTAGTAGAAAATATGAGAGCAAATCTGCAGGCCATCGCTGCCCAGCAGGTGTACCACTGTACTGTTGTTAGTAACAAATAATAATTGCATAAACAGATTTCAGAGAGTAAGAAGAACCTCAAGGGAACAATCACAGAACCGTTGTGAGGCCGCAACAGATACGCAACGTACCGTTAGTTCAAGCATGCCCATCCAACTAGTCGAATCGAGCGCCCTCATATCGCCCAGGCTGCCTCCCCTGAGTCTACAGGCAGGGAGACCAACTTGCCTCCTATATATGCATGGCATCTCCACCACAAGCGCACGCACCGGAGGTCGCCGGACCGCCACGGGACTGGGGGTCAATCATCTTTGCTGGACGCCTCGTAGTACAGGTGTGGCTTACATAAACCCAGGTCCTGTTGACGCCAGCCTGGAAACCCGTGAGCATCACGGCGGATCGCCATCTTATCAACGGCCGCGTCACTACGGGCGGACGCGTCGCTTCTCTCTCTTCACACCCATCTCCGCTCGACGCAGACATTTGGCCCGTTGTACCACTCCTTGATCCACCACAGCTTCATTCCCCATTCCACGTAAGCTGCAAACCGCAGAATAGAAGCAAGCGGTCAGTAACCACAGTAGTATATTTCTGATAACAGCCTCACTGCTTCCAATGTGCAACACAAATGAAGTGATCAAACCACTACTGTAAAGACGTACTGTTATCAGATGACACCACATCATCCTGGCGATGCGTTATACGTTTGGCAATACTTGGAACCAATGACCCTGAAGTAACTATGCAATTTATTAATGAAGGTTTGCCAGCA
This sequence comes from Aegilops longissima, assembly GCA_021605205.1. Lineage (NCBI taxonomy): Eukaryota > Viridiplantae > Streptophyta > Magnoliopsida > Poales > Poaceae > Aegilops > Aegilops longissima. The sequence goes on along the minus strand of CM038679.1, from coordinate 704,907,787 downwards.
GGGCTCAGCTGTTGATTTCCCAGTGCTTCTTCCAACAACTCATGAGCTGCATAACAGGTCAATGATATTGAGTATTCAAGCATACATACATAACCTTTGCCAAATAAAAACATACAAAACCAATGGTAGAGATTGACTCAAAGAAAGCACTACATTTAATCCTTCTATCCCTCCGTGGCATGCTTTATTTGTTTCTGACAGAGTTTACACAAGTCTACAGATTTCGGAGGCCACGCGAAACCAGATCAAATAGATGGAAAGCTTAGATTGAGGATGTGATTCAGTGTTTAGAGTACACTGATCATTTTGAGTGCAGGGAAAAAACCATTTAGGTTAACATGAATGCTATCAGAGGATAAGATCACTTGAACTTACTATCACACATCTTAGAGCAAGGGTGCGTATGGAAACTAAACAAACAAAATTCCAGATTTCATCGATGACATATTCTCTATTATGCATATCTTCTTGCTTTGATCATGGCACACGTCTAATTCACCAACAAATGAAAGCACCCGCCTTTTTCCCACAGACTGAAAGTAGAAGTTTCAGCAGCATCTTGGTTTGATATTAATACGTGGACTGCATAATTTGCACATAATGTCTGTCGTAAGGCTCTAGCATAAACCCAGGTCCTGTTGACGCCAGCCTGGAAACCCGTGAGCATCACGGCGGATCACCATCTTATCAACGGCCGCGTCACTACGGGCGGACGCGTCGCTTCTCTCTCTTCACACCCATCTCCGCTCGACGCAGACATTTGGCCCGTTGTACAACTCCTTGATCCACCACAGCTTCATTCCCCATTCCACGTAAGCTGCAAACTGGAGAATAGAAGCAAGCGGTCAGTAACCACAGTAGTATATTTCGATAACAGCCTCACTGCTTCCAATGTGCAACACAAATGAAGTGATCAAACCACTCACAGTAAAGACGCATGTTATCGATGACACCACATCATCCTCGGCGATGCGTTATACGCTTGGCAATACTTGGAACCAATGACCTCAAGTAACTATGCAATTTATTAATGAAGGTTTGCGGCAGGGCTCAGCTGTTGATTTCCCAAAGGCTTCTTCCAACAACTCATGAGCTGCATAATAGGTCAATGATATTGAGTATTCAAGCATACATACATAACCTTTGCCAAATAAAACATACAAAACCAATGGTAGAGATTGACTCAAAGAAAGCACTACATTTAATCCTTCTATCCCTCCGTGGCATGCTTTATTTATTTCGACAGAGTTTACACAAGTCTACAGATTTGGAGGCCACGCTAAACCAGATCAAATAGATGGAAAGCTTAGATTGAGGATGTGATTCAGTGTTTAGAGTACACTAATCATTTTGAGTGCAGGAAAAAACCATTTAGGTTAACATGAATGCTATCGAGGATAAGATCACTTGAACTTACTATCACACATCTTAGAGCAAGGGTGCGATGGAAACCAAACAAACAAAATTCCAGATTTCATCGATGACATATTCTCTATTATGCATATCTTCTTGCTTTGATCATGGCACACGCCTAATTCACCAACAAATGAAAGCACCCGCTTTTTCCCACAGATGAAAGTAGAAGTTTCAGCAGCATCTTGGTTTGATATTAATACGTGGACTGCATAATTTGCACATAATGTCTCGTCGAAGGCTCTAGCATAAACCCAGGTCCTGTTGACGCCACTGAAACCCGTGAGCATCACGGCGGATCACCATCTTATCAACGGCGCGTCACTACGGGCGGACCCGACGCTTCTCTCTTCACACCCATCTCCGCCGACGCAGACATTTGGCCCGTTGTACCACTCCTTGATCCACCACAGCTTCATTCCCCATTCCACGTAAGCTGCAAACCGGAGAATAGAAGCAAGCGGTCAAGAACCACGAGAGTATATTTCGATAACAGCCTCACTGCTTCCAATGTGCAACACAAATGAAGTGATCAAACCACTCATCAGAAGACGCATCATTATCGATGACACCACATCATCCTGGCGATGCGTTATACGCTTGGCAATACTTGGAACCAATGACCTCAAGTAACTATGCAATTTATTAATGAAGGTTTGCAACAGGCTCAGCTGTTGATTTCCAAAGCTTCTTCCAACAACTCATGAGCTGCATAACAGGTCAATGATATTGAGTATTCAAGCATACATACATAACCTTTGCCAAATAAAAAATACAAAACCAATGGTAGAGATTGACTCAAAGAAAGCACTACATTTAATCCTTCTATCCTCCGTGGCATGCTTTATTTGTTTCTAACAGAGTTTACACAAGTCTACAGATTTCGGAGGCCACGCGAAACCAGATCAAATAGATGGAAAGCTTAGATTGAGGAAGTGATTCAGTGTTTAGAGTACACTAATCATTTTGAGTGCAGGGAAAAAACCATTTAGGTTAACATGAATGCTATCGAGGATAAGATCACTTGAACTTACTATCACACATCTTAGAGCAAGGGTGCGATGGAAACCAAACAAACATAATTCCAGATTTCATCATGACATATTCTCTATTATGCATATCTTCTTGCTTTGATCATGGCACACGCCTAATTCACCAACAAATGAAAGCACCCGCTTTTTCCCACAGATCGAAAGTAGAAGTTTCAGCAGCATCTTGGTTTGATATTAATACGTGGACTGCATAATTTGCACATAATGTCCGTCGTAAGGCTCTAGCATAAACCCAGTCATGTTGACGCCACTGAAACCCGTGAGCATCACGGCGGATCACCATCTTATCAACGGCACAGCGTAACTACGGGCGGATGTCGCTTCTCTCTTCACACCCATCTCCGCCGACGCAGACATTTGGCCCGTTGTACCACTCCTTGATCCACCACAGCTTCATTCCCCATTCCACGTAAGCTGCAAACCGCAAAATAGAAGCAAGCGTCAAGAACCACAGTAGTATATTTCGATAACAGCCTCACTGCTTCCAATGTGCAACACAAATGAAGTGATCAAACCACTCATCAGAAGACGCATCATTATCGATGACACCACATCATCCTCAGGCGATCGTTATACGCTTGGCAATACTTGGAACCAATGACCTCAAGTAACTATGCAATTTATTAATGAAGGTTTGCGGCAGGCTCAAATGTTGATTTCCCAAAGGATTCTTCCAACAACTCATGAGCTGCATAACAGGTCAATGATATTGAGTATTCAAGCATACATACATAACCTTTGCCAAATAAAAACATACAAAACCAATGGTAGAGATTGACTCAAAGAAAGCACTACATTTAATCCTTCTATCCCTCCGTGGCATGCTTTATTTGTTTCTGACAGAGTTTACACAAGTCTACAGATTTCGGAGGCCACGCGAAACCAGATCAAATAGATGGAAAGCTTAGATTGAGGATGTGATTCAGTGTTTAGAGTACACTAATCATTTTGAGTGCAGGGAAAAAACCATTTAGGTTAACATGAATGCTATCAGAGGATAAGATCACTTGAACTTACTATCACACATCTTAGAGCAAGGGTGCGTATGGAAACCAAACAAACAAAATTCCAGATTTCATCGATGACATATTCTCTATTATGCATATCTTCTTGCTTTGATCATGGCACACGTCTAATTCACCAACAAATGAAAGCACCGCTTTTTCCCACAGATGAAAGTAGAAGTTTCAGCAGCATCTTGGTTTGATATTAATACGTGGACTGCATAATTTGCACACAATGTCTGTCGTAAGGCTCTAGCATAAACCCAGGTCCTGTTGACGCCAGCCTGGAAACCCGTGAGCATCACGGCGTATCACCATCTTATCAACGGTCGCGTCACTACGGGCGGACGCGTCGCTTCTCTCTTCACACCCATCTCCGCCGACGCAGACATTTGGCCCGTTGTACCACTCCTTGATCCACCACAGCTTCATTCCCCATTCCACGTAAGCTGCAAACCGCAAAATAGAAGCAAGCGGTCAAGAACCACGAGAGTATATTTCGATAACAGCCTCACTGCTTCAATGTGCAACACAAATGAAGTGATCAAACCACTCATAAAGACGCATCATTATCGATGACACCACATCATCCCAAGGCGATGCGTTATACGCTTGGCAATACTTGGAACCAATGACCTCAAGTAACTATGCAATTTATTAATGAAGGTTTGATAAACAGGGCTCAGCTGTTGATTTCCCAAGCTTCTTCCAACAACTCATGAGCTGCATAGCAGGTCAATGATATTGAGTATTCAAGCATACATACATAACCTTTGCCAAATAAAACATACAAAACCAATGGTAGAGATTGACTCAAAGAAAGCACTACATTTAATCCTTCTATCCTCTCGTGGCATGCTTTATTTGTTTCGACGAGTTTACACAAGTCTACAGATTTGGAGGCCACGCGAAACCAGATCAAATAGATGGAAAGCTTAGATTGAGGATGTGATTCAGTGTTTAGAGTACACTAATCATTTTGAGTGCAGGGAAAAAACCATTTAGGTTAACATGAATGCTATCAGAGGATAAGATCACTTGAACTTACTATCACACATCTTAGAGCAAGGGTGCGTATGGAAACCAAACAAACAAAATTCCAGATTTCATCGATGACATATTCTCTATTATGCATATCTTCTTGCTTTGATCATGGCACACGCCTAATTCACCAACAAATGAAAGCACCGCCTTTTTCCCACAGATGAAAGTAGAAGTTTCAGCAGCATCTTGGTTTGATATTAATACGTGGACTGCATAATTTGCACACAATGTCCGTCGAAGGCTCTAGCATAAACCCAGTCCTGTTGACGCCACCGAAACCCGTGAGCATCACGGCGATCACCATCTTATCAACGGTCGCGTCACTACGGGCGGACGCGTCGCTTCTCTCTCTTCACACCCATCTCCGCTCGACGAAGACATTTGGCCCGTTGTACCACTCCTTGATCCACCACAGCTTCATTCCCCATTCCACGTAAGCTGCAAACCGCAGAATAGAAGCAAGCGGTCAAGAACCACGTAGTATATTTCGATAACAGCCTCACTGCTTCCAATGTGCAACACAAATGAAGTGATCAAACCACTCATCAAAGACGTCATCATTATCGATGACACCACATCATCCTCAGCGATCGTTATACGCTTGGCAATACTTGGAACCAATGACCTCAAGTAACTATGCAATTTATTAATGAAGGTTTGCCGGCGGGGCTCACTGTTGATTTCCCAAAGCTTCTTCCAACAACTCATGAGCTGCATAGCAGGTCAATGATATTGAGTATTCAAGCATACATACATAACCTTTGCCAAATAAAACATACAAAACCAATGGTAGAGATTGACTCAAAGAAAGCACTACATTTAATCCTTCTATCCCTCCGTGGCATGCTTTATTTGTTTCTCGACGAGTTTACACAAGTCTACAGATTTGGAGGCCACGCTAAACCAGATCAAATAGATGGAAAGCTTAGATTGAGGATGTGATTCAGTGTTTAGAGTACACTAATCATTTTGAGTGCAGGAAAAACCATTTAGGTTAACATGAATGCTATCGAGGATAAGATCACTTGAACTTACTATCACACATCTTAGAGCAAGGGTGCGATGGAAACCAAACAAACAAAATTCCAGATTTCATCGATGACATATTCTCTATTATGCATATCTTCTTGCTTTGATCATGGCACACGCCTAATTCACCAACAAATGAAAGCACCCGCTTTTTCCCACGATGAAAGTAGAAGTTTCAGCAGATCTTGGTTTGATATTAATACGTGGACTGCATAATTTGCACATAATGTCGTCGTAGGGCTCTAGCATAAACCCAGGTCCTGTTGACGCCACCGAAACCCGTGAGCATCACGGCGATCACCATCTTATCAACGGCGCGTCACTACGGGCGGACGCGTCGCTTCTCTCTTCACACCCATCTCCGCCGACGCAGACATTTGGCCCGTTGTACCACTCCTTGATCCACCACAGCTTCATTCCCCATTCCACGTAAGCTGCAAACCGCAGAATAGAAGCAAGCGGTCAAGAACCACGATAGTATATTTCGATAACAGCCTCACTGCTTCCAATGTGCAACACAAATGAAGTGATCAAACCACTCATCAAAGACGCATCATTATCGATGACACCACATCATCCTCGGCGATCGTTATCGCTTGGCAATACTTGGAACCAATGACCTCAAGTAACTATGCAATTTATTAATGAAGGTTTGCCGGCAGGCTCAATTGTTGATTTCCCAAAGTGCTTCTTCCAACAACTCATGAGCTGCATAACAGGTCAATGATATTGAGTATTCAAGCATACATACATAACCTTTGCCAAATAAAACATACAAAACCAATGGTAGAGATTGACTCAAAGAAAGCACTACATTTAATCCTTCTATCCCTCCGTGGCATGCTTTATTTGTTTCGACAGAGTTTACACAAGTCTACAGATTTGGAGGCCACGCTAAACCAGATCAAATAGATGGAAAGCTTAGATTGAGGATGTGATTCAGTGTTTAGAGTACACTAATCATTTTGAGTGCAGGAAAAACCATTTAGGTTAACATGAATGCTATCGAGGATAAGATCACTTGAACTTACTATCACACATCTTAGAGCAAGGGTGCGATGGAAACCAAACAAACAAAATTCCAGATTTCATCAATGACATATTCTCTATTATGCATATCTTCTTGCTTTGATCATGGCACACGTCTAATTCACCAACAAATGAAAGCACCCGCCTTTTTCCCACAGACTGAAAGTAGAAGTTTCAGCAGCATCTTGGTTTGATATTAATACGTGGACTGCATAATTTGCACATAATGTCTGTCGTAAGGCTCTAGCATAAACCCAGGTCATGTTGACGCCAGCCTGGAAACCCGTGAGCATCACGGCGGATCACCATCTTATCAACGGCCGCGTCACTACGGGCGGATGTGTCGCTTCTCTCTCTTCACACCCATCTCCGCTCGACGCAGACATTTGGCCCGTTGTACCACTCCTTGATCCACCACAGCTTCATTCCCCATTCCACGTAAGCTGCAAACCGCAGAATAGAAGCAAGCGGTCAAGAACCACGATAGTATATTTCGATAACAACCTCACTTGCTTCCAATGTGCAACACAAATGAAGTGATCAAACCACTCATCGTAAAGACGCATCATATCGATGACACCACATCATCCTCGGCAATGCGTTATACGTTTGGCAATACTTGGAACCAATGACCTCAAGTACCTATGCAATTTATTAATGAAGGTTTGCGGCAGGGCTCATTGTTGATTTCCAAAGGCTTCTTCCAACAACTCATGAGCTGCATAACAGGTCAATGATATTGAGTATTCAAGCATACATACATAACCTTTGCCAAATAAAAACATACAAAACCAATGGTAGAGATTGACTCAAAGAAAGCACTACATTTAATCCTTCTATCCCTCCGTGGCATGCTTTATTTGTTTCTGACAGAGTTTACACAAGTCTACAGATTTCGGAGGCCACGCGAAACCAGATCAAATAGATGGAAAGCTTAGATTGAGGATGTGATTCAGTGTTTAGAGTACACTAATCATTTTGAGTGCAGGGAAAAAACCATCTTAGAGCAAGGGTGCGTATGGAAACCAAACAAACAAAATTCCAGATTTCATCGATGACATATTCTCTATTATGCATATCTTCTTGCTTTGATCATGGCACACGCCTAATTCACCAACAAATGAAAGCACCCGCTTTTTCCCACAGATGAAAGTAGAAGTTTCAGCAGCATCTTGGTTTGATATTAATACGTGGACTGCATAATTTGCACATAATGTCCGTCGTAAGGCTCTAGCATAAACCCAGTCCTGTTGACCAGCACTGAAACCCGTGAGCATCACGGCGGATCACCATCTTATCAACGGCGCGTCACTACGGGCGGACGCGTCGCTTCTCTCTTCACACCCATCTCCGCCGACGCAGACATTTGGCCCGTTGTACCACTCCTTGATCCACCACAGCTTCATTCCCCATTCCACGTAAGCTGCAAACCGCAGAATAGAAGCAAGCGGTCAAGAACCACGATAGTATATTTCGATAACAGCCTCACGCTTCCAATGTGCAACACAAATGAAGTGATCAAACCACTCAGAAGACGTCATATCGATGACACCACATCATCCCGGCGATGCGTTATACGTTTGGCAATACTTGGAACCAATGACCTCAAGTAACTATGCAATTTATTAATGAAGGTTTGCCGCAGGCTCACTTGTTTATTTCCGGTGCTTCTTCCAACAACTCATGAGCTGCATAACAGGTCAATGATATTGAGTATTCAAGCATACATACATAACCTTTGCCAAATAAAAACATACAAAACCAATGGTAGAGATTGACTCAAAGAAAGCACTACATTTAATCCTTCTATCCCTCCGTGGCATGCTTTATTTGTTTCTGACAGAGTTTACACAAGTCTACAGATTTCGGAGGCCACGCGAAACCAGATCAAATAGATGGAAAGCTTAGATTGAGGATGTGATTCAGTGTTTAGAGTACACTAATCATTTTGAGTGCAGGGAAAAAACCATTTAGGTTAACATGAATGCTATCAGAGGATAAGATCACTTGAACTTACTATCACACATCTTAGAGCAAGGGTGCGTATGGAAACCAAACAAACAAAATTCCAGATTTCATCGATGACATATTCTCTATTATGCATATCTTCTTGCTTTGATCATGGCACACGTCTAATTCACCTACAAATGAAAGCACCCGCCTTTTTCCCACAGACTAAAAGTAGAAGTTTCAGCAGCATCTTGGTTTGATATTAATACGTGGACTGCATAATTTGCACATAATGTCCGTCGAAGGCTCTAGCATAAACCCAGTCCTGTTGACGCCACTGAAACCCGTGAGCATCACGGCGGATCACCATCTTATCAACGGTCGCGTCACTACGGGCGGACGCGTCGCTTCTCTCTCTTCACACCCATCTCCGCTCGACGCAGACATTTGGCCCGTTGTACCACTCCTTGATCCACCACAGCTTCATTCCCCATTCCACGTAAGCTGCAAACCGCAAAATAGAAGCAAGCGGTTAGTAACCACAGTAGTATATTTCTGATAACAGCCTCACTGCTTCCAATGTGCAACACAAATGAAGTGATCAAACCACTCATCAGTAAAGAAGTATCATTATCGATGACACCACATCATCCTCGGCGATGCGTTATACGCTTGGCAATACTTGGAACCAATGACCTCAAGTAACTATGCAATTTATTAATGAAGGTTTGCCGGCAGGCTCAGCTATTGATTTCCCAGGCTTCTTCCAACAACTCATGAGCTGCATAGCAGGTCAATGATATTGAGTATTCAAGCATACATACATAACCTTTGCCAAATAAAACATACAAAACCAATGGTAGAGATTGACTCAAAGAAAGCACTACATTTAATCCTTCTATCCCTCCGTGGCATGCTTTATTTGTTTCGATGAGTTTACACAAGTCTACAGATTTGGAGGCCACGCGAAACCAGATCAAATAGATGGAAAGCTTAGATTGAGGATGTGATTCAGTGTTTAGAGTACACTAATCATTTTGAGTGCAGGAAAAAACCATTTAGGTTAACATGAATGCTATCGAGGATAAGATCACTTGAACTTACTATCACACATCTTAGAGCAAGGGTGCGATGGAAACCAAACAAACAAAATTCCAGATTTCATCGATGACATATTCTCTATTATGCATATCTTCTCGCTTTGATCATGGCACACGCCTAATTCACCAACAAATGAAAGCACCGCCTTTTTCCCACAGATAAAAGTAGAAGTTTCAGCAGCATCTTGGTTTGATATTAATACGTGGACTGCATAATTTGCACACAATGTCCGTCGTAAGGCTCTAGCATAAACCCAGTCCTGTTGACGCCACCACGAAACCCGTGAGCATCACGGCGTATCACCATCTTATCAACGGTCGCGTCACTACGGGCGGACGCGTCGCTTCTCTCTCTTCACACCCATCTCCGCTCGACGCAGACATTTGGCCCGTTGTACCACTCCTTGATCCACCACAGCTTCATTCCCCATTCCACGTAAGCTGCAAACCGCAGAATAGAAGCAAGCGGTCAGTAACCACAGTAGTATATTTCTGATAACAGCCTCACTGCTTCCAATGTGCAACACAAATGAAGTGATCAAACCACTCATCAGAAAGACGTCATCATATCGATGACACCACATCATCCTGGCGATCGTTATACGCTTGGCAATACTTGGAACCAATGACCTCAAGTAACTATGCAATTTATTAATGAAGGTTTGCGGCAGGCTCATTTGTTGATTTCCCAAAGCTTCTTCCAACAACTCATGAGCTGCATAGCAGGTCAATGATATTGAGTATTCAAGCATACATACATAACCTTTGCCAAATAAAACATACAAAACCAATGGTAGAGATTGACTCAAAGAAAGCACTACATTTAATCCTTCTATCCCTCGTGGCATGCTTTATTTGTTTCGATGAGTTTACACAAGTCTACAGATTTCGGAGGCCACGCGAAACCAGATCAAATAGATGGAAAGCTTAGATTGAGGATGTGATTCAGTGTTTAGAGTACACTAATCATTTTGAGTGCAGGGAAAAAACCATTTAGGTTAACATGAATGCTATCAGAGGATAAGATCACTTGAACTTACTATCACACATCTTAGAGCAAGGGTGCGATGGAAACCAAACAAACAAAATTCCAGATTTCATCGATGACATATTCTCTATTATGCATATCTTCTTGCTTTGATCATGGCACACGCCTAATTCACCAACAAATGAAAGCACCCGCTTTTTCCCACAGATCGAAAGTAGAAGTTTCAGCAGCATCTTGGTTTGATATTAATACGTGGACTGCATAATTTGCACACAATGTATGTCGTAAGGCTCTAGCATAAACCCAGTCCTGTTGACGCCACTGAAACCCGTGAGCATCACGGCGATCACCATCTTATCAACGGCGCGTCACTACGGGCGGACGCGTCGCTTCTCTCTCTCACACCCATCTCCGCCGACGCAGACATTTGGCCCGTTGTACCACTCCTTGATCCACCACAGCTTCATTCCCCATTCCACGTAAGCTGCAAACCGCAGAATAGAAGCAAGCGGTCAAGAACCACGAGAGTATATTTCGATAACATCCTCACTGCTTCCAATGTGCAACACAAATGAAGTGATCAAACCACTCATCAAAGATGTCTCATTATCGATGACACCACATCATCCTGGCGATCGTTATACGCTTGACAATACTTGGAACCAATGACCTCAAGTAACTATGCAATTTATTAATGAAGGTTTGCCGGCAGGCTCACTGTTGATTTCTCGGTGCTTCTTCCAACAACTCATGAGCTGCATAGCAGGTCAATGATATTGAGTATTCAAGCATACATACATAACCTTTGCCAAATAAAAACATACAAAACCAATGGTAGAGATTGACTCAAAGAAAGCACTACATTTAATCCTTCTATCCCTCCGTGGCATGCTTTATTTGTTTCTGACAGAGTTTACATAAGTCTACAGATTTCGGAGGCCACGCGAAACCAGATCAAATAGATGGAAAGCTTAGATTGAGGATGTGATTCAGTGTTTAGAGTACACTGATCATTTTGAGTGCAGGGAAAAAAGCATTTAGGTTAACATGAATGCTATCAGAGGATAAGATCACTTGAACTTACTATCACACATCTTAGAGCAAGGGTGCGTATGGAAACCAAACAAACAAAATTCCAGATTTCATCGATGACATATTCTCTATTATGCATATCTTCTTGCTTTGATCATGGCACACGTCTAATTCACCTACAAATGAAAGCACCCGCCTTTTTCCCACAGACTAAAAGTAGAAGTTTCAGCAGCATCTTGGTTTGATACTAATACGTGGACTGCATAATTTGCACATAATGTCTGTCGTAAGGCTCTAGCATAAACCCAGGTCCTGTTGACGCCAGCCTGGAAACCCGTGAGCATCACGGCGGATCACCATCTTATCAACGGTCGCGTCACTACGGGCGGACGCGTCGCTTCTCTCTCTTCACACCCATCTCCGCTCGACGCAGACATTTGGCCCGTTGTACCACTCCTTGATCCACCACAGCTTCATTCCCCATTCCACGTAAGCTGCAAACCGCAAAATAGAAGCAAGCGGTTAGTAACCACAGTAGTATATTTCTGATAACAGCCTCACTGCTTCCAATGTGCAACACAAATGAAGTGATCAAACCACTCATCGTAAAGAAGTCATCATTATCGATGACACCACATCATCCTGGCGATGCGTTATCGTTTGGCAATACTTGGAACCAATGACCTCAAGTAACTATGCAATTTATTAATGAAGGTTTGCGGCAGGGCTCACTATTGATTTCCAGTGCTTCTTCCAACAACTCATGAGCTGCATAGCAGGTCAATGATATTGAGTATTCAAGCATACATACATAACCTTTGCCAAATAAAACATACAAAACCAATGGTAGAGATTGACTCAAAGAAAGCACTACATTTAATCCTTCTATCCCTCGTGGCATGCTTTATTTGTTTCTACATGAGTTTACACAAGTCTACAGATTTCGGAGGCCACGCGAAACCAGATCAAATAGATGGAAAGCTTAGATTGAGGATGTGATTCAGTGTTTAGAGTACACTAATCATTTTGAGTGCAGGGAAAAAACCATTTAGGTTAACATGAATGCTATCAGAGGATAAGATCACTTGAACTTACTATCACACATCTTAGAGCAAGGGTGCGTATGGAAACCAAACAAACAAAATTCCAGATTTCATCGATGACATATTCTCTATTATGCATATCTTCTCGCTTTGATCATGGCACACGTCTAATTCACCAACAAATGAAAGCACCCGCCTTTTTCCCACAGACTGGAAGTAGAAGTTTCAGCAGCATCTTGGTTTGATATTAATACGTGGACTGCATAATTTGCACACAATGTCTGTCGTAAGGCTCTAGCATAAACCCAGGTCCTGTTGACGCCAGCCTGGAAACTCGTGAGCATCACGGCGTATCACCATCTTATCAACGGCCGCGTCACTACGGGCGGACGCGTCGCTTCTCTCTCTTCACACCCATCTCCGCTCGACGCAGACATTTGGCCCGTTGTACCACTCCTTGATCCACCACAGCTTCATTCCCCATTCCACGTAAGCTGCAAACCGCAGAATAGAAGCAAGCGTCAGTAACCACGATAGTATATTTCGATAACAGCCTCACCGCTTCCAATGTGCAACACAAATGAAGTGATCAAACCACTCATCAGAAAGACGTCATCATTATCGATGACACCACATCATCCTCAGCGATCGTTATACGCTTGGCAATACTTGGAACCAATGACCTCAAGTAACTATGCAATTTATTAATGAAGGTTTGATAAAGGGCTCAGCTGTTGATTTCCCAGTGCTTCTTCCAACAACTCATGAGCTGCATAGCAGGTCAATGATATTGAGTATTCAAGCATACATACATAACCTTTGCCAAATAAAAACATACAAAACCAATGGTAGAGATTGACTCAAAGAAAGCACTACATTTAATCCTTCTATCCCTCCGTGGCATGCTTTATTTGTTTCTGACAGAGTTTACACAAGTCTACAGATTTCGGAGGCCACGCGAAACCAGATCAAATAGATGGAAAGCTTAGATTGAGGATGTGATTCAGTGTTTAGAGTACACTGATCATTTTGAGTGCAGGGAAAAAACCATTTAGGTTAACATGAATGCTATCAGAGGATAAGATCACTTGAACTTACTATCACACATCTTAGAGCAAGGGTGCGTATGGAAACCAAACAAACAAAATTCCAGATTTCATCGATGACATATTCTCTATTATGCATATCTTCTTGCTTTGATCATGGCACACGTCTAATTCACCAACAAATGAAAGCACCCGCTTTTTCCCACACAGATCGAAAGTAGAAGTTTCAGCAGCATCTTGGTTTGATATTAATACGTGGACTGCATAATTTGCACACAATGTATGTCGTAAGGCTCTAGCATAAACCCAGGTCCTGTTGACGCCAGCCTGGAAACCCGTGAGCATCACGGCGTATCACCATCTTATCAACGGCCGCGTCACTACGGGCGGACGCGTCGCTTCTCTCTCTTCACACCCATCTCCGCCGACGCAGACATTTGGCCCGTTGTACCACTCCTTGATCCACCACAGCTTCATTCCCCATTCCACGTAAGCTGCAAACCGCAGAATAGAAGCAAGCGGTCAAGAACCACGATAGTATATTTCGATAACATCCTCACCGCTTCCAATGTGCAACACAAATGAAGTGATCAAACCACTCTTCAGAAAGATGTATCATTATCGATGACACCACATCATCCTGGCGATCGTTATACGTTTGACAATACTTGGAACCAATGACCTCAAGTAACTATGCAATTTATTAATGAAGGTTTGCCAACGAGGCTCACCTGTTGATTTCCCAAAGCTTCTTCCAACAACTCATGAGCTGCATAGCAGGTCAATGATATTGAGTATTCAAGCATACATACATAACCTTTGCCAAATAAAACATACAAAACCAATGGTAGAGATTGACTCAAAGAAAGCACTACATTTAATCCTTCTATCCCTCCGTGGCATGCTTTATTTGTTTCTGACAGAGTTTACATAAGTCTACAGATTTCGGAGGCCACGCGAAACCAGATCAAATAGATGGAAAGCTTAGATTGAGGATGTGATTCAGTGTTTAGAGTACACTGATCATTTTGAGTGCAGGGAAAAAAGCATTTAGGTTAACATGAATGCTATCAGAGGATAAGATCACTTGAACTTACTATCACACATCTTAGAGCAAGGGTGCGTATGGAAACCAAACAAACAAAATTCCAGATTTCATCGATGACATATTCTCTATTATGCATATCTTCTTGCTTTGATCATGGCACACGTCTAATTCACCAACAAATGAAAGCACCCGCCTTTTTCCCACAGACTGAAAGTAGAAGTTTCAGCATCATCTTGGTTTGATATTAATACGTGGACTTCATAATTTGCACATAATGTCTGTCGTAAGGCTCTAGCATAAACCCAGGTCCTGTTGACGCCAGCCTGGAAACCCGTGAGCATCACGGCGGATCGCCATCTTATCTACGGCCGCGTCACTACGGGCGGACGCGTCGCTTCTCTCTCTTCACACCCATCTCCGCTCGACGCAGACATTTGGCCCGTTGTACCACTCCTTGATCCACCACAGCTTCATTCCCCATTCCACGTAAGCTGCAAACCGCAGAATAGAAGCAAGCGGTCAAGAACCACGATAGTATATTTCGATAACAGCCTCACCGCTTCCAATGTGCAACACAAATGAAGTGATCAAACCACTCATCAGTAAAGACGTCTTGTTATCGATGACACCACATCATCCTCAGCGATCGTTATATGTTTGGCAATACTTGGAAGCAATGACCTCAAGTAACTATGCAATTTATTAATGAAGGTTTGCCATAAAGAGGCTCAACTGTTGATTTTCCCAAAGCTTCTTCCAACAACTCATGAGCTGCATAACAGGTCAATGATATTGAGTATTCAAGCATACATACATAACCTTTGCCAAATAAAACATACAAAACCAATGGTAGAGATTGACTCAAAGAAAGCACTACATTTAATCCTTCTATCCCTCCGTGGCATGCTTTATTTGTTTCGACGAGTTTACACAAGTCTACAGATTTGGAGGCCACGCGAAACCAGATCAAATAGATGGAAAGCTTAGATTGAGGATGTGATTCAGTGTTTAGAGTACACTAATCATTTTGAGTGCAGGGAAAAAACCATTTAAGTTAACATGAATGCTATCAGAGGATAAGATCACTTGAACTTACTATCACACATCTTAGAGCAAGGGTGCGTATGGAAACCAAACAAACAAAATTCCAGATTTCATCAATGACATGTTCTCTATTATGCATATCTTCTTGCTTTGATCATGGCACACGTCTAATTCACCAACAAATGAAAGCACCCGCCTTTTTCCCACAGACTGAAAGTAGAAGTTTCAGCAGCATCTTGGTTTGATATTAATACGTGGACTGCATAATTTGCACATAATGTCCGTCGTAGGCTCTAGCATAAACCCAGTCCTGTTGACGCCACCGAAACCCGTGAGCATCACGGCGGATCACCATCTTATCAACGGCCGCGTCACTACGGGCGGACGCGTCGCTTCTCTCTCTTCACACCCATCTTCGCTCGACGCAGACATTTGGCCCGTTGTACCACTCCTTGATCCACCACAGCTTCATTCCCCATTCCACGTAAGCTGCAAACCGCAGAATAGAAGCAAGCGGTCAAGAACCACGAGTAGTATATTTCGATAACAGCCTCACCGCTTCCAATGTGCAACACAAATGAAGTGATCAAACCACTCACCGTAAAGACGTCATCATTATCGATGACACCACATCATCCTCGGCGATCGCGTTTTACGTTTGGCAATACTTGGAACCAATGACCTCAAGTAACTATGCAATTTATTAATGAAGGTTTGCCAAAGGGCTCATTTGTTGATTTCCCAAAGGCTTCTTCCAACAACTCATGAGCTGCATAACAGGTCAATGATATTGAGTATTCAAGCATACATACATAACCTTTGCCAAATAAAAACATACAAAACCAATGGTAGAGATTGACTCAAAGAAAGCACTACATTTAATCCTTCTATCCCTCCGTGGCATGCTTTATTTGTTTCTGACAGAGTTTACACAAGTCTACAGATTTCAGAGGCCACGCGAAACCAGATCAAATAGATGGAAAGCTTAGATTGAGGATGTGATTCAGTGTTTAGAGTACACTAATCATTTTGAGTGCAGGGAAAAAACCATTTAGGTTAACATGAATGCTATCAGAGGATAAGATCACTTGATCTTACTATCACACATCTTAGAGCAAGGGTGCGTATGGAAACCAAACAAACAAAATTCCAGATTTCATCGATGACATATTCTCTATTATGCATATCTTCTTGCTTTGATCATGGCACACGTCTAATTCACCAACAAATGAAAGCACCCGCCTTTTTCCCACAGACTGAAAGTAGAAGTTTCAGCAGCATCTTGGTTTGATATTAATACGTGGACTGCATAATTTGCACATAATGTCTGTCGTAAGGCTCTAGCATATTTTTGACCCCCTCCTCCTCCGCCACGTCTAATTCACCAACAAATGAAAGCACCCGCCTTTTTCCCACAGACTGAAAGTAGAAGTTTCAGCAGCATCTTAGTTTGATATTAATACGTGGACTGCATAATTTGCACATAATGTCTGTCGTAAGGCTCTAGCATATTAATACGTGGACTGCATAATTTGCACATAATTTGAGAAGGTTTGCCGGCCGGGCCCCCTCTACCCCTCCGCCGGCCGGGCCCCTCCTCCTCCATCCCCCCTACCCCTCCTCCTCGTACCACCCCGCCGGCGGCCGGGCCCACCTGCTCCTACAACCCCACCGACAGCCGAACCCAGCCTCCTCCTCCTACCACCCCGCCACCTAAATCCCTACTGCGGTTGGGCCCTCCTCCCCCTACCAATCCCTAACCCTGCACACACCTAAATCCTAAACCCTATACCAAGCGCTCTCCTCTACTTCCACTGCTGCTACTTGGTGATGACTCCGCTGAGGCCTGTTTCTATAAACTGGTCGAATTCCCCGCAGCCGAGCAGTATGGGACTAAACGAACTTCAGTTGTAGTTCAGTTGCCCTTACCGGAGTGCCCGCCGCCCGCCGGTGCCTCCCCTCTCACGCCGCCCACGCGTCGCCGGTTTGGGGAGAACGGCAATTTCTCCGTCCGGCCGGTGATGTGCGCGTCGCCTCCGCCTCCGCCGCGTGCTGCCGCCGCGATGCACCGGCGCTCCGGCGGCTAGGGTTTTGGCCGGGGTCGGGAGAATTTGGTCGGAGAAGCCAGTAGCAATGCCGATGCGCAACGATTTGGGTCTTGTTGTTTCCTAGAGTGTATTGGGCCGTCGATGTTTTGGTATTCGGCCACAAAGCTGTAGCCGGACCCGTGCAGCTGGCCCAAGTCCCTACATCGCAGATATTGTTCTTTTTTGACTAAATTAGTCTCTCTTTTTTTGCGGGTCGCCAACACGTTGTTAGGCTGGTTGTAATGGGGAGTATCATATACTAGTATCATGCATATGATACTAGTGTATGATACTACCTCCCTAATGCATAGTATCATATATTAGTATCATGTAGTACTCTATTTATTGTCATGCATGACACAAAGTAGTATAGTATTTAATATGATACGGTATCATGATATGATACTACACCCTCTCTTTCTTCCTTTAATGCTATGACACTTCATCAAAATTGCCTAGTTGGCATGCATGATACTAGCTATGATACTACCATTACAACCAGCCTTAAATCTTTGACGATCAGCCAGCAGCATTACCGGAAAATGCATGTGGGCGTGTACATGTATCATTTCTGTTGCACGGCCCCCTAAAAAAATGTAGTAGTATGTTGCATGTACATGAGCTAGCTGTTTTTTTAGTCGGAATGTATGGTTGAGATGTTGCGTTTGCACAATGTTTGCATTCATATTTCCTCTACAACATGTACCGGCAAAGTACATGCATTATCATTTTTCTAAAGGAAAACATTATATGTCATGCCTCATTATCTTTGTTTGGAAATTGTTTAGAGATGGTCAAGGTATTTTATTGTTAAGTTGCACCTCCAACCCAGGTAACCAAGAGCCTAGCCACGTCCAGAAGAAGAAAAAAACCAAGAGCCTAGCCAATGGTGTCAAAATGGTGCAAACGAAGGCTTGCCAGCGTTTTCTTTTGGAAATTGAAATGAAATAATTGCTGACACACTACATACCCACGGACCAGAGATAAATGGGCGTATTTGAGAATGGAATTTATTCCACGAACAAAGGACAACGACCACGACGACTTCATTGATTTAGATGCGAAGACTATGGACCCATTCAAGCAGGTCGTGGCTTAAGAGTTTTTGTAAGCTCACACATTTTGGGTAAAATACATTAATACAGTATTTCATAAAATGAATGTCTATTCAAGATATATTTAAATTAATGCACAATACTCCCTCCGTTCCTTTATATAAGGTGTATTTAGTTTTTCAAAGTCAAACTAGTGCATGTCTGACCAAGTTTTTAAGAAAATATATCAATATCTACAATATGAAAGTTATACCATTTGAATCGTCATGAAAAGTAGTTTCATATTTATCAATTAGGTATTGTGGATGTTGTTATTTTGTTTTATAATCTTGGTCCAACTTTTAAGCGGTTAACTTGCACGGAAATCAATACAAGGGAGTATATTTTTAAAATGATTATGAACATTGTTTTGTTGTAACGCGGACATTTTTCCTTGCAACACATGAATATTTCTTTGCAGATACAAGATCATTAAGAAAACGCATGAACATTTGTTGTGTGCGGAATGAAATTTTATTTTGATATACATTAGTTTTTAAAGTACACGAACATCATTAGTGAATAAATGTATTCTGGAGATAAAAATAAACTAGTCATCCCTCCATTCCTAAATATTAGTCTTTCTAGAGATTTCTATATGGACTACATACGGAGTAGAATGAATGAATCTGCACTCTAAAATATGTCTATATATATCCGTGTGTAGTCCATATTAAGATCTCTACAAAGACTTGTAGAGTATTATTTAGGAACGGAAGGAGTATATACTCGCAAAAAAACGGAGGGAATATATATCAGTTACATTTTTTGGGCAAAAACTGTATCCTTTATTAAACATGCAAAGTCATGGGAATACAGATGATATCGGGCAATATGTATCAGTTACATTTTTTTAATGAATATATCAGTTACATGGGCCACACTATCTTTCCGTACATGTGAAAAAGCTTCAGATGATGCGGGCCCGCGTACCAAGAGCAATTTCTATTCTCTATCTAGTTCTGGGCTTGCAACCGACGTACTGGACCGGCCCAGCCCATGAACAAACCGCTAATCCCCTTCCCCATAGAACCCTAGCCTCGCTTGCGCTCGAACCCCCCACGGCAGCCTCTCCTCCTCCTCTCCCTCGCCGTCGCCTCGCCTTCGTCTCCACCCCCAACCGGCGGCCGCGCCACCAGCTCGTCTCCTCCGATGGCGGTACGATTTCGCGCTCTCTGTACCTTCTCGCCCCCATAGCCCACCTCTCCGCGCGCTGCGAGTTACCAGATAGATAGATAGGCTCGCGCGGTCGCGTCGCGGCGCGGCGACCTGCGGCGGACTATTGGCTCGTACTGGTTGTGTGAGGGGTCGGGGCTGGGGCCGGTAGGTAGGCAGGGGCGTCGATTCCTGCGAGCCACCGGGAGAGCGCGCAACGGGAGATCGAATTCGAACCGGGCTCACCCGAGGTCACAGTAGTAACTAACCCCTTCCGATTTGCTGCTATTCTGGTGTGAGTCAGTGATGCTGCATGGTGCGGTGGCTGCAAACGTGGCCTGAGCATTCTGCAGTGGAGATTGTGGGTTGTTATCAAAAGCTTGGCCCTTTTTGTTAGGTTTTGGCGAATCATTGCTGCTGGGTCTTTGGCTAGATGGGTCGGAATTTTGGGTATAGAAGGTAGTGACATAGTCGAGAGCTGCGAAATTGTTGCCAATGTTTTGTAACCTTTCTCCTGCAATGCTGCCACGGTTTTGTCATATCACTAGTTGCAAAATTATGTATCTGCTGCTCCAAAGCACTGCAATTAGGTTGGGGGTAGTGCTGTTACTAATCCTGAATGTAAAATGCTACTTACTTTAAACTGTTCTTTTGGTTACAACACAGAGTTGTATGTGTCTGATACTTCTCTGCTGAATTCAGCCTTTGGCATGAGTACTATCATGTTGGTATAAGCTTAGTGTTGTCTTACCTCTAGCCGCAACTTGTGGTAGCTGATTCAGAACTAGTTTTCATGAGTAAATATGAATCGAGGATTATTTTCCCGGGGGATTGCTGGGTTGCTGTATTTGAATTGGTCTGAATTGTTGATTTGTTTTTTATGTACCTTCCTGTTAAGGTTACTACTTGGTGTTACTTGCTTCCTTGACTTGCATAGTGTTACTTGCTTCCTTGATTTGCATTGTGTTGATTTAATGCAGTACCCGCCAGAACATCCTTGTAGGGAATTCTCTTTGGTTTGGCTTCTGTGAGTTGTAGGGTTTACATGCCTGTAGTAAGATATTGTTGCAATTTCTATGTGTAGCAGCAAAGTTGCCCCAACTGTATTGGACATCTTTTTACATATTTTCGTAAAAAAATGACCCTTGTGCTGTACTGCATTACTTATTTCCTGTGATATAATTTGTTAATTGCCCATGTTTCTTTACTCTGCTGCAGACTGTGCCAGTTAACCCCAAGCCGTTCTTACAAAACTTAACAGGGAAGATGGTCATCGTCAAGCTGAAATGGGGCATGGAGTATAAAGGTACTTTAATGTTGTTTTGTCACTTTTAGTTACAATCATTATTATTAGTTTCCTTTAGAGATGTCTCATTCTTGTACATGCCTAAATTGTGCTAATGCATAAATTGTTCCTTTTGTACCCAGGATATCTTGTTTCAGTGGACTCCTACATGAATCTGCAGGTAAAGTTCACATTGTCTGTGGCTACCCATTTTACATTATGGGAGGACACTCCCAGTGTTTTGCCAATTTCACCACACTATTTTGTTACTCACACTTCAAACGAATTGCAGCTAAGTGGTACCGAGGAATACATTGATGGGCAATGCTCTGGGAATTTGGGAGACATACTGATAAGGTAATTCATTCATCAATCTTTGACCACAGCTATTATGTATCAGTAGTATATATATATTTGAGATTGCACATTGAAACTCCCATTGTCTCATTTTCTGAAGTCTGTATCTGATATTTGATGAAAGATATAAACTGGTAGCACTCCTATATCTCGACAAGTCAGAAGGGTACTGTAGATGTGGCAGTATCATATGGTTGCTGATTAGCTTTTATTCAGTCTTACATCACATATGCAAGTGAATGACCGGATACGATAACTACTCTGTTTTGCTGTTCGTTATGCAGATGCAACAATGTGATGTACCTCCGAGGTGTTCCAGAGGAGGACACGGACATTCCAGATGCGGCCTGAAGAGCACATGGACTGTTCCTGGTTGATGCTTGCTGTTCAATGCTGAAAAAGAACTTCCAAGTTCGTCTCCATTTGCGCCTACTGGACTGTATTAGTACATGCATTGAACTCATGTTAACTCTAGTTCTGCATCCTCTGAATGAACGAATGATTAACTTGCATGTTTGAAACGGCCGATTGCTGATTGATGATAACTCCTAGCTCCTGATCCTGCCGTTGGATATGTATGGTTTGCTGTCTGAATTGCAATGATCGTATTTGTGCAATTTGAACTGTATTTGCTGAGTTCCTGAGCATGGACTCAAGTCACATACCCAGCATGAAGGGATTTTTCTGCTCCATTTATGTCTTTTTTCTATTAGAAGTTCATGTTGAGTGCCAAATTCCACAAGAGCTCTGTGTGTGATGTACACTTGCACCGTTCATAGGTTGGTGCATGCTGTTTACAGTCCAGAGGTCGAGTTCATGTTATCGCCGTATCCTGAATGAATGATGATCAACTTGCATGTTTTAAGGGTTGATTGATGATTGCTGGTCGGTACTGATGTGGCTGTTGGAAATGTGGGATGGTTGTATTTGCGCAATTTGAACTGTATATCTTGCGGAGTTGCTGACCATGGACTCAGACATATCTGGTGCATGATCGAAGACATATGCAGTGACTAGATTTGGCTTGCGGGTTTATTTAAGTCCAAACGGAGCTAGATTTGGACTGCATTGAACTAGCAAGCCAAGTTCGTGGATCAGACCATTGATTTTTCAGCTCAACAGGGACTAAAGTGTTGCTGCGTGATAAGTTCAGGCATGTCGCCTGTGAATCTGTGATCAAGGCATTCTCATACTATAAGTTCGGTCGGCCTAGGCCATCCGCTCTATGCATGAACTTTCCGAGATCGGAAAACCCAAGCAAGGAATCGTGAAACGTAGATGGAAGAGACCGCCAGAAGATTAGGCCATGTTGAATGTTGACAACAGCCTTCTCTATTGATGATGAACAAGGAATCATGGGTGCTGTAGTGTGGCAACCAGAAGGCCAACGCTAAAGGGGCATGCCTTGCTTGGTCAGAAGATGATGGAAGCCGAAGATCTCCTTCCCCTTGTTGAGCGTTCGTGATCCTTGACGTCGAGATCCCTAATCTTCTAGGTTGTGGGTATGTTGTGGTGTCTTTCTGATGTTGTTGTGTGTCTGTGTGCTCTGCTTGAGCATTGTAATGTGTTCGTCATCATCATTGTAATGCAACGCCGTTACTTTTCGATTGCACAAAATTTGTGCAATGTTGTTTGTGGACGTGGACCTCTACGACCGAGGCCCAGGTATTGCGGGTTTTGCTAATGTCAACTTTGATCAATCTGATTATATCGTGGTGGTGGCAACCAAGAAAGATGGAGGCAGTTCCATAGTCGTCGCGGCGGCTATCAGAAATGCTCCTTTTTATGCAGGAATTTTGCTAAGGGTCCGACTATGTTACATCTAGATGTGAGATAATATCTCACATCTAACAATGTCATATATAAGTATGATGTCAGTGCCACCTCACTTAATCATTTTTTTGTTTGTTTGATTTTGTTTGTCAAAGCACAGAACAAACAAATCAGCTTGTGCGTACGTCCGCTGGGTGGGCTGGCCTGTACGTTGAGCCACTACTTTAGTTTTACTGGTATGGCATATCTGATCTCTAGCTTTTCGTATAAAGAAAAACTGATCGCTAGCTTTGAACAGTGCTACCAGGATTTGTCTGTTCTTGCGCTGATCGCTATCTTCTTACACAGTACGTCTCTGATCGCTAGCTTCCAGTAGTCTACAAACGAAAATAAAAACTTCTGCCTTTTGGTTGCAGAGTCAAATATTAGACATGCAACTGGGATGAAAAACAAAATACACGCCTAGTTGCGAGTTGAGGGGTTGGTTTGCAATGGAGAGAACTATGAGCCCAGTTGCAAGTCGAAGGTAGACTTGCAACTGGGACAACTACGAAACTACGAGTTCAGTTGTGAACGTCGACTTGCAACTGGGACGACATCAAAACTATGGGCCCGGTTGCGACTCGAGGGTGGACTTGCAACTGGAATGAAAAACAAACATATACAGTTGCGACTCAAATGTGGACTTGCAACTGAGACACTATGAAACTAAGAGCCTAGTTACGAGTTGAGGGTGAACTTGCAACTGGGATGAAACACAAAAACTGCAAGCCCAATTGCGAGTAAAGGGTGGACTTGCACCTGGGTACTATACAACATTTACAATAGTTTTTATTGCATGCGGTATGTTATTTCATGTGGTATGTTTATTAATAAGTCTATAGTTAGGAGACCGTAGGTCTACTTTGTTATGTCGCAATAATCTAAATTTTATATGTTCAGATTAGGTGCTAATGTACTTAATGATGTATGTAATTAGGTAAAATAATTCATCTTAGTAGCAAACAAGGAGGAGAAGACGTGATTGAAGAAATTGTGTTTCCATTTTCGCTGTCCCATTTTGAGGTGATGAACACATACATGGAAGTGCTATTTTCATACTTTTGTTAGCAGGAAGAAAAATCCGTGTGTAATATTGTTGTTAATGTGATAATAAGTTGACGAGGTTCATATAGTACTGGCGACGGATATTTATTGGAACTATTTTGACGCTTAAATTGCATTCGCAAGCACATCCATATTGGAGCTAAGGTGAAAAATGACATTGTAATTTTGTTAATATTTTTTGTATTGATGTACTATTGTGAATAATGTGCATGCTGCTGCAAATATTATTATTTGAAGATAAATGATTGTTATCGTATGATGTGAAAAAAAATTATATAAAGCCGAAAGAAATTAAATGTTTTACTCATATGATATTAAAATGTTATTATCGTACTATTATGTTTACTGGTTGTTTGGATAGCGAGTAATTACCATATTATATTAAAATGTAATTATCGTACTATTATGTTATTATCGTACTATTATGTTATTACCATATTTTACTAATAGTCGTTTTTCCAGAAGCTAAGTTTTTGCATGTTACGAGAACTATTTTAGGATATTTTTGGGGTAGTTAGAGAAAAGCAAACAGAGTTTTAGTTTGTTACGCTCGTAGACAAGTTTGAGAAAAATAGATCTTTAAATACCCGTTAACCAAACAACCCCTTAAAGTCTAAGCAAATGATTCTAAAAACAAATCGAATATTTATAACAAAAATACAGTTATTATTTTAGTCGTAAGATATGTAAATGTTGTCATCGTTACTAAATGTTCAGTTACTAATTATTTGAAATGTAAACATGTATGTTGGTTAGGTACTATGGACAATTTAGTAGTGTACTATGGGAACGTCATACGCGACGGTCCATGCGGGGTGGATGTGTCCTTCTGCGAGTCGACTACAGTAGTGGTGAGAGACATGGTCAACGTGGGTTACGCAGCTGTTAGAAGGTGCATCCGAGCGGTGTTTGGCCCAGTGATGCAGGAAAAAAAATGACAATGGAGGCCTTCGTCGTTGATGGAGGAAATGATGGGACAGTTGCCCGTTGGGGTTTGCGGCCTGTCACAGGTGATCGGTCGTGGGGGTCGTACATGAGGTTTGCAAGCAATCCCAATAACTCAATGTATGGTCAGCCGATGGTGTATGTGGAGTTCATTTCAGTCACTGATGTTGCCGGATAGCATGCCGGCCCAGGGCCCATATCGCAAGACATTCCAGAAACTTTTGCAACAATTCATGGCAAAGAAGTTCAGATGCGGTAGAGGCGACGATGTTGCCACTGGAGCATACATGCCGGTAGCGAGGTCAGCCAGACCGAGTGCGGCACCGTCGTCCAGACCGAGCGAGGCGCGTACGAGCCATGAGCAATGGGGGGAGGGTCCGAGTACTAGAACGACATTGCCACGACATGACTCATCTCTGTCGCTGCATCGCTCTTCTTCGATGCAGCTTCGTCAGGGGCAGACATCTCAGGACCATGGCACGGGCTTGGATTCGATGCTCGAGCAGTTTCTTTTCCCTAACCCATATGCGTACACAGGATATGATGCATACACCCAAGGTGAGGGATCTCAGCCGTATCTCTCCACGCGAGGGATCCCCATGCCCGAGGAGACTCGTGTACCAGATTTAAACCAGCACCACGTACAATGGCCAGACAGTATAGGAGAGATATATGCTCAGGTAGTCATGTTTACATTTCAATGCATTTACAATGATATCATATATTATCCTCTAACAGTTTGTTTAAAATGTTTCTATGTGCAGGACACACCTGATGTTAATTGGGGCGATGAGAACACCCAACGCGGCGTCAACACAGGCCTCCGAGGAGCATCACATGATCATGGCGTCAACACAGGCCTCCGGGGAGCATCACATGATCTTGGCGACACGGTTACATCATTAGTTACAGAGTTCTTCGGAGGGGACGTTATTGGCCCATCTTTTATCCCCCCGGAGTCACAACCATACGCCTACAATTATGCTTCAGGTTCGCAGCAAGGATTCGCGACTCCACCACCTACGCAGGACTCGCAGACACATGAAGCCAAATTGGAGTACGGCCGCGGTCTTCGTGTGCCCCGGCCACCTAATCGCTTGTCGCCTTCCAGTCGTAAGGAAAGGCCAGGTGGTCGTCGTAAAGTAGGGTGATTCATCTATGCACGTGCGCGACCCATTGTATCTACATATGTGTGTATCAGACTTTTCAATTTAAACATCTATGTATGCTGAAATAAAAATGCACCAGTCAGGAACAATTTTTCCCGCCTATATCTCCCGCCATACTATCCCGCTCCACTCTTTTGCTTATGTTAGGCCGAAATGAATTTTTTTAAAAATTTTGGCTGATGAATACTGTGCAACCATTGCCCGTCTTAGACATTGAAAAAAATATATTTTCAAGCAACGCTTTCCCCTCAATATTTTCCCGCAAACGCTTTCCCTCCATATGTTCCGCCACCCGTTTCCCGCCAACCCCTTCCCGCCATATCTTCCTGCCACCCGTTTCCCGCCATATGTTCCCGCCAACCCTTTCCCTCCATACCGCAGTCGTTCTTTCCCGCCATTTTCTCCTCTTTACCTATAAAACCCCCTTCAGACGGAGGTGGATAAGCATTCGAGTGTAGTGTAGTCGAGATGTCCCATTATCCTTTCGATCGTAGTTTTCACCCTGGGATGAGTAGCACTCTTCTGAGGCTAGCTACCGATTTCAGGATGGACAATATGATAGTTCCATGGGACGATCTCACCGGTAGTGACACCATAATGAATGAGTTGGCTCACCAATTACGTAGGTCTGGGTGGCCTGAAAGGACCTATGAGGAGGTACGTAAAGAACTTCTTAGGTTGGATGCAAGGTGGAAGAAGGTTGTGGAGCCGAAGAGTGAAACTTTTAGAAAGACTGCAGAAAAGCATCCATTTTTATGGACTGAGGAGAGCGAGGACGAAGATGATATCTTCATGCCGCCGCTTCCGGGTTCTGCATCGTCAAAGGGCAAGAGTTCTGCATCGTCCAAGGGCAAGAGTACTGCATCCTCGAAGGGCAAGAGTTCTTCATCGTCCAAGGGTAAGAGTTCTGCATCCTCGAAGGGCAAGAGTTCTGCATCGACGGAGGATGACGATGATGCCTTCATGTAGTTTTTAAGCTGTATTCCAGTTGTACCGTTTAGTTCAGATTTACTTGCATTATTAGTTTGTACTCTCTTATTGTAAGGCATTATGTTCTATCTTAATTTCATTTTATAGTTGTTGCACGATGCTCGATAATTAGTGGAGGGAAAGAAAATGCCACTACTTTATTCTAAAACTATATATTTTTTCCATCACGACAAGGTACAACTGAAAATAAGATACAACACGACAAGGTACAACTAAAAATAAGATACATCGTAGAATTTAAATAAAGCTACATTTAACTACTGAAATGAAGCTACATTAAACTGCAGAAATAAAGATACAAATGATTGCGAAATTTAAAATACTACCACACGAATCTACTGAGTCCAACGTGGATATTTTCCTTTTCCATCGCCAGCTTCTTCTGCTGCCTTGGCCTGACGAGCCCTTTCTTTCTTTCTCTGCCTCTCCGCCTCACGAGCCTCCTTTCGCTGTTGTTCCTGCTCCTCCATGCGACGAGCCTCTTCCCTGTTTTTCTTTCCCATTTCCTCAAAACGGTGTTGCTCCGCATAGTATTCTTTTAACTCTCTCTCTTGCTCTGCTTTCTCCTCAGCTTCCGCCTTCTCGCGTCGCTCTTCCGCAAATAAACTATTCCACGACGGCGACTTCTTTCACGAATCTCAGTCACTGCCCAAGCCGGCTTCTCCGTGTCAATCCAATGATAGTACATGCACAGAGGCGGAGGAGACTACAACAAGAAACAAGAATGTTACTAAAGAATCAATGAAAATACCAACAATATCTATTCGTGATGGTTAAAGCATACCGGAGGCTTGTCGTACTCTGAAATAGCTACGGCAGGATCTTCCTCATAATTGGCGCACATGAAAAACTTCATGCCCAACCAATCTGAAAAATCCGTCACCTCCTTCACCTTGCAAAGATCGCCACACCAACACCGCAGGACTGCCACCCCCGGAGGCAAACTTGCATTCTGCATTTTCCTCGGCCTAATGCTTTGATCCGAGCAAGGCAAACTCATACCGACTGAAAAAATGTGTTACACACTTTGCGCACTGCCGATTTCGAGGATGGGTGGACGAGAGCCTCGGTGTCTCCTTTTATAAGCTCAGACGATAAATGATGGCGAGAAAATTAAGCGGGGAAATTTAGGATCCCTGTAGTGTCGGCACAACAGCTTCCGGCGGCAGCATCGGATTCCCAGTGCCATCGCATCCGCTGAGGCAAAAGAAATAAAGGCATGACTGATTCCCGGGCGAAAGAAGCAAAATCGTCCATATTCCCGCGCGTCGGAATCAGCGCCGCGCCTCGGAATCAGCGCCGTTTGCGCGCTGCGCTGCGTGGAGCATCACAGGCACGCCGCCTCACTGGTGGCGGCGGGCCCGCTGTCTTGTCGCTACAGATCGGGCCGTGTCGGCGGGGAGCGGCAATGGCAGCTGCGCCGCCTCACCGGTGGCGGCGGGCCCACGTGGCGCGACCTTCCGTCGCGGCACGCTGCAATCGCGAAGCCGTTGTGCCCGCGAGGCCGCCTCCCGCGGTGGCGGCCGGGCCCGCCACCTCGTGGAGTGGCGGCAGGTGACACGTGTCGCCTGCCGCGCCCGCCGCCACTTGTGTGGTGGTCTTTTTTGTCCATTTCATCCGCAGGGGGTCTTTTTTGGCAATTCCAGTCGGCAAAGGGTCTCTTTCGACAAAAAATCCTTCCCCGGCCGTCACGCCGTGGAGTGGAAGACGAGCCGCCGCCGCTCCCCATGAGGCACCGACGCCACCTCCCGGAGGTCGGCCCGCAGCTCGTCGCTGCGCTCGCCGTGCGCCGCGGCAATCCATGGAGAGGCAAACGAGCTGCTCCGCTCCCCATGAGCCCCTGAAGCCACCTCCTCGAAGCTCGCCCGCAGCTTCGCCGTTGTCTTCGCGCCACCATCCGCGGAAGAACACCATGGCGCGTCGGGCGCTGGCGCTGGGCGCTAAGCGGCGGCGACGCCGACCAGGCGACCCTGCCGAGCACGAGCAACCCAAGTCCCCGTCGCCTCCACAACCGTAGAAGAATAACCATGGACGCCACCCAAATTTCTCATCGCCGCGGCTGCATCTGCCGGCTCCATGGTGCGCCGCCACGACCTCACTGTCGCGGACGATCGCCTTCTTCACGCAGCACCTCTGCTTTCGGATGGAGGCGTCCGGCCTGCCGTTCCTCTGGTCCTTACCCTCGCCGTTCCGCTGGTCACTGCTCCAACAGCGGCCATGGCGTCTGGTGCCTTCTTCGGTGACGGAGGATGAATGCACGAAGGTGCTCGACGAAATGCTCCATAGAATAAATGTTGTGAAGAAGATAACTTGCTAGTCATTGACAGGTGGGGCCCGCGTCTCATTTGCCACATCAGTCGGTCAAACTTTTGGGTCTTCGCCACGTCAGCCCGACAAGCGGGACCCATCTGTCGGTTTGGCTGTTTTCACAGCCAAATCCCAGCATCAGTGCTCCGCGTTACACATTAGGCGCAATTTTGGTGGTTTTTTGTGCCCTGCCTTGAATCTGGTACCAAGTTGTTACCCTAACCCCAAGTGTGGTGGTTTTGAAGAAATAACTCCGAAAACTATGAGCCTAGTTACGAGTCAAGAATCGACTTGCAACTGGGATGAAAAATAAATACATACGTAGTTGCAAGTTGATGATAAACTTGCAACTGAGACAACTAATTTATGATACGAGTTGCAAGTTAAGGGCGCACAACTCCATTAGGTGGATGAAAAGGGAGCTGGTGACGAAATGCGAGTGGATGAAGGATGAAACAGTTCCTCCATTGGATGGATGATACACTGGAGCGTCAAAACACACGCCGTGGACAAACAAAAAACAGCTCGCTAGCCAATAACGTGAAAAAACAAAAAAAGACAACGGCCCGCCACACTCGTAAGGAGTTGTACACGGCCACCGTGCCCAGACAGCGAGGTGCGAGCCAGCACACGAATGAAACAGAACGGTTTGCGCGAATCTAAAAACAATAAGGATCCAATGGTTCAGAACTTAGATGTGAGATAGCTATCTCACATCTAGATGTGAAATAGCAAAACCGTTTTGCTAATGTCAATTGCAATGTTGTTTGTGGACGTGGAACTCTACGACTGAGGCCCAGGTATTGCGGCTTCTTTTTATGCAAGGGTTTTGCTAATGTCAATTTTGATCAATCTGATTATATCGTGGTGGTGGCAACCAAGAAAGATGGAGGCAGTTCCATAGTCGTCGCGGCGGCTATCAGAAATGCACCTGTTTATGCAGGAATTTTGCTAATGTCAATTTTGATCATTGTCGTGGGAAGCCAACAAGATGTCGCAAATCCTAGCTTGTAATTTCGCCGGGACGGGTTCCAATCCCTTTCCCAGTTCTGTTCTTTTGGTCAAGTTAATCGATTGCAATTTTGAACTCAAAAATCGCCGAGATGTAGAACTAGAGGCTGTAAATCGAGCCATTTTGAAGTCTAATAAGGATGAAAAATTGGGTAATCCCCTAGATTTTACACAGGCCAAAACCCACAGGGCAGGCATTTTGAATCATAACAAATCTCACAAAATTTTGTAGGAAATAATTAAAATCTAAGAAAAAAAATCCGAGTTCCGAAGGAGTGCAAGCTAATGAAGACCAAAATTTATCGGGGCTTTTCGATCGATCTCATCTAATCTGCGACCTACAAGTGCGCCAGCACGCACGCCATCCCCAGCGCCACGCCGGCGCCGGACCACCAGCCCATCATCGCCTGCAGCGCGTAGCCCTGCGACGGCGCCGGCGCGGACGCCGGGGTCTCCTCCATGGGCTCCTCAATGGGCATGGTCACGGGCGGGCACGGGAGCGACGACGGGGACGGCGACGCCGACGGGGACCTCACCGGCGCTGGGCTGGGCGCGACGGCCGACACGGAGCTCATCATCTTGGGCGGCGGCGGGGCGCGCGGCTTGGTGATGACCCCGGGCGGCACGACGAAGTTGCTGATCTGGAGGACGGAGATGTTGTAGGGCCTGGCGGTGACGGCCTTCTTGAAGGTGGCGTTGACGATCGCGCCGGGGGCGGCCGAGGCGAAGACGGCGCCGCCGTCGGGCGCCGGGGTGATGGTGAGGAAGCCGGACTTGTCGCCGTTGGCGGGGCCGAAGGTCTGGTAGAGCGTGGTGGCGACGACGGGCTTGGCGCCGCGGCCGCGGGGCAGGGCGGCGAGCTTGGCGGCGTCGTAGTAGTCGAGGACGACGTGGACGGAGAGGAGCTCGAGGAGGGCGGCGCGGGGGAGGCGCGCGCTGCGGCGGAGCAGCCAGTCGACGTCGGCGTTGACGGGGGCGAGCACGGTGAGGGAGTTGCGGCTGTTGATGTCCTTGGCCACGCGCGTCTTGCTGATGAGGTAGTTAAACAGGGTGAACTCCGGGAACTTGGCCAGGATCTCCGAGACGTTGAAGCGGCCGCCGCCCCCGCCCGGGGGCGCGTCGGCGGCGACGTTGTTCGCGCCGGCGCTGCCGGCCGCCGGGAGGAGGAGGACGAGGAGCACGAGCAAGGAGAGCTTCGGGGGCGCCATGCGTGCGGCTAGTGGGGGTGTCGATGGCGATGGCGGGCTCGGGCTCTGAGTGAGTGTGGGTGTGGAGTGTCAGCGTATATATAGGGGTGGGAGAGGAGACGGTCATGGCGGGAGGGGAGTGATCGGTGGATCGATCGAGGGAGGAAGGGTTTGGCAGTTGGAGGAGATCTCATCGCCTGATCGGCCGGTCTTCAATCTGACCACTTCTCGTGGCGCGCGCGGCCGTGCATGCATGCACGACGCGTTCGTATCGCGCGCGTTGAATCTAGGGGCGGGGCTGGGGTCGACCGTCCGATGCGCATCCGATGGCCGGGCCTTGTCCGCTTCAGATCCCGCCTGCCTTCTTGGGCCTCGCTGCCCGTTGCCAGTGTCAACCTTGTACGTGGGCTATGCTTTTTTTTTTTTTGCGGGGAACTTTAGAGAGCTTTATTCAAACGAAGGCATTCGCTGGGCAGTCAGCCAGGAGGCTCCTGATCAGGAAGCTAGAGGTGATGTCCAGCCAGCTTTCAGTCCCATTCAGCGTACATGCACACTTAGCACACAAATGTGCGGGGCTGTTAGCGGAGCGGGTTACATGAGTAATAGTAAAAGAAGTAAAACTTAAAGAGAGCTCTCTAACTTCAGCTAGAATAGGTGCTACAACCGAGCGATCGGTGTAGCCAGAGTTCCAGAGGTCAACTGCCTCTAGACAATCGGATTCCAGTTGCACGTGCGTGTAGCCGCGGAGACGGCCGAAGATGGTACCCTCACGAATGGAGAGCACCTCAGCAATGAACGGATCAGTGACCCCTGGTTGGGGTTTGCACCATGCACCCAAGAATGCCGAGGAAGAGCGGGCAAGGCCTCCAATGCCTGCAGTGCCTGTGTCTCGTTGGATCGCTGCATCAGTGTTGATTTTGATGAAGTTTTCTTCTGGAGGTCGCCAACCATGGCCCGGTAGAGGTATAGAAACCTGTCCGGGTATATCAAGCAACGCAAGATCTTCGCGAATTCTCCTGACCGATCTGGCAGGATAGATGATCTCCTGATCATGTGTATATCTGTTGTGGTACATCCAAATCGCCCACATAACCGTGATGATCGTGGCGCGATCCTTATCAGAGAACCGCCGATCACACAATATGTCTCTTGCCCAAGAACTGGGGTGAAGCTGCGGGAGCTGGATCTCAAAGAGCAGCCTCGCCTCCTCCCAGAACCGCCTTGCGTGAGAACAATGGATCAAAGCATGCATCAGGTCCTCATCCATGGCAAGGCACAGTTTGCATAAACTTGTTTCTTTGATATGTCGGTGTTTGAGTGTACATTCATCCGGTATGATCCCACGAATCACTCTCCACCAAAAAACCCTAACTTTTGGGACCATTTTTAGCTTCCAGAGAGCACTCCACATCTGTTGTTCGTTCGTTGATGGTTCCGCTATCTGCCCTTCTTCTAGAGCTGCGCGCTCTTTTTGATTCATGAGAGCTCGATAGGCCGTTTTGACAGAGTAGATGCCCGATCGTTCGTGTGCCCATGCTAGATAGTCTGCACCGCCGCCTTGCCTGAGGGGAATATCCAGAATTGCCTCTGCATCTGGCGCGATAAAAGTTGAGCGGATGAGGTCACGCTTCCAGGTCCCGTTGTCATGATCAATGAGTTCGCCGACAGTGAGGATCGGTGTGTTGGGAGGCCTGAATAACGGTTTCATGGTTACCGTCGATGGGATCCATGGGTTGTTCCAGACCGAGGTGGATGCACCATCACAGATCCGCTTGATGAGGCCAACATTGAGAGCTTCTCGTCCGGCAACAATGGCTCGCCAAGTGGCTGATGCTGATTTCGGGGTGGTAGCTTGCATGAACTTTGAGTCCGGAAAATATCTCCCCTTCATCACTCTTGTACACAGGGCTTCCGGGTTTGTCATGAATCTCCAACCATGTTTCCCTAGCAGGACTAGGTTAAACTGTCGAAGGTCGCGGAAGCCCATCCCACCCTTAACTTTGGGTGTGGCAAGTTTGTCCCGTACGTGGGCTATGCTATGGATCAGAGATGGCACCAACACATGTGCAGTCACGTACACACGTACATTTCCCCCTCAAAAAAAAAAAAAAAAACGTACACACGTACACTTGAAATCAAAGCACTGTACGCTTGAATAACCAGCGTGGCACGCGGCCGTTCTGATCCCGAGATATGACCTCGGGTGAACAGTACAATCGGAATAAATGGCAAAAAATTCAAAAAAAAAAGATTTTTTGCTACATTGATAAATGTTTTGATTGTTTGCAAAGTTTCACCACTGGAATGGATGATATTGGTGGAAAGCATGGCAAAAAAAAAAATTCAGTGCTCCAAAAATGTTATTTTCAAAAGCATCGTGGAGCATATTTTTTTGGCACGTTTTCCACGAACGTTATCTGGTGATGAAATTTTGCAACCAATCAAAATATTTACCAATGTTTGGCACAAAGAAAATTAAGACTTTAAAAAAATTACCGTTCACCTGAGCTTACATGAGCTCGGTATCAAAACAACACTTTTGGTATATGCATAAAATATACGGTCATATGGATATGGTTTGCTTTGATACATGCATTCTACCCCAATAATTATGATGTTTAATAGAGGGAGAAATGAGGAGGGAATTAAAATAATTCAGATTTTAAACTACTGTTTCTAAAATTAAAATCACACTATACTTTATGTTGGGCCGCATCATCTAGCTGCTCAACTCCAGGGGTGCTCTCCAAGCACTTCTGCCTCAAATGTTCCGTAGTGGAGTATCATAGCAAGTATCTTGTGGTGTGGCTTTAAGAGAATTTATATTTGCCCTTTATATAAGTAATAGAGATATGCTATAAATGATGATTATAAAACAGACATACTCAACGTAAACAACCGTGAAGAAATATATTGCGGTGTCATACACGGGTGGGGAAGGGGGACTTATGCCCCCCAGCGGACTTAGGTAGTCCCAGCCAGTGTCACGGGACACCGGGTAAATTCTAACTACATTATATATGTGGCCCATATATAGTTACAACACCAGTAAAAAAATCGAGGGACACGGCTAAAGCGACTCAACAACGGCCCATCCAGGCCTGTACCACACACATCTGCCCTCCAGGTTGCACAGCGCTGCGGCTCCGACGAGTTACGACCTCGAGGCTGCGCCTCCGGCGGGTGGCAGTCGTGGTGGCGTCGTTGGCAAGATCAGGGGCTGTGGCCTGGCGGCTCCTTCCCGGCGAGTGG
The DNA here is from genome assembly GCA_021605205.1 of Aegilops longissima. Lineage (NCBI taxonomy): Eukaryota > Viridiplantae > Streptophyta > Magnoliopsida > Poales > Poaceae > Aegilops > Aegilops longissima. Next base: position 704,872,246 of record CM038679.1, on the reverse strand, counting down.
GGGTGGGGTGGAGCCCACCTTCCTGCCTTCGGGTCCTTCGTCTCCACGCGGGTCGGCTTCTTACTGGCTCTTAGGGGCTGTTGTGGTGCTGCGTCATGGTGGGCATGAGTCTGGGGAGCTGCGCGAGGTGGGACTGGAGCGGCCGGCGCACCAGCTCTAGATTTGGCAGTGGTCGGAGTTTGACGACATCCCCGTCCCCGATCTGGCGATCTTCGAGGCGGTTGGTCATGGGATGGTGCTCGGCGGCTTGGTTGGCGCTGCCAGCAGCGCTGGTGGATGCGTGGCTTGCTTCTGGCTTGGGGCAAGCCCGTCATGGTGGCGGACGGCCCGGGCGGCGACCTCGGGCCGGATCTGACCTGCAGTTGTCCGAATCGGGTGTTGTGCGCTGGTGCTCTGGGAGAAATCCCTGCTCACCCATTGTGTGAGCCGACCACGCCGGCACCACCGTGGCATCATATACCTTCCTAGAGGCGTGGTCTCCGAGCTATGTCGTGTGGATCTGCTTTGGCATGGATCAGGTCGTCTTGCTGTAGGGATGTGCTCAAACTCCGGGTGAGAACCTTGCATCGACTATGTCGATGACGGCGGCAGCGGCGTCTACGGACGTCGCGTTCCTCACAGGAGGTGCCACTGTGGAGCTCCAGCCCCTACGGTACTTTGCTTTGTGGTCACCGGGTGAAAACCTAAGATCGGGCTCGTCGGATCGGATGATGGTGTTGCGTCTTCGACAGCACTACCTCCTTGGAGGCATCATCTTGGGGGCCCAAAGCGACGGCTCCTGTTGCTGCATGTGGTAGAGCTAGGGTGGTGCGTTTGGTGGTGGTGGTACGGCCAGCTTGGGGCCGACGATGGTGTGTTTCTTCTTTATGTGTTTCTCTTTGGCTGTCCTTCGCATGGTCTCCGTCCTGTTGCTGTGCATGCTCAAGACCCTCCCGTGGTTGTCGTTGTGCTGCGGCGAGTTTTGGGCTCTTGGTGTTGTCTTGGTTCAACTTTGCTCAATGACGACGCAATGATGCCTCCCCAACTTGCTAATCTTTTCGACGGCCCGTGGCGGATCTCCGAGTCAAGGTTCATGTTTAGGTTTGGCACTCGTTGATTATGGTTGATCCTCTGTTGTGTCGTGGGGCTTGGTACGCACGCTGGTGTGGTGCGTTAGGTTGTTTGCAGAGTCTTAGTATTGTGATCCCACGATAGCACCCCACATCTACTTGTGTCTCTCCTGGTGTTGGTCTTTCTGCCTGCTAGCTAGGTCATGCCTTCTCCTGGGTGGCAATTTTTTTCTCATCTTCTGTAACCTTGTTACCTGTACGGTTTTCGGCCCGGTTTCCCTCATAAACGGGGTCAAGTTGTTTAAGTTTTTTATACGGTTTCTCTTATAAAATGGATCAGTCAAAGTTAACGGGCGACTCTTCGCTTTGGGAGCTTTTTGAGCAATATATTCAGGTGACTGAACAAATACACACATATGCACGATGTTCGACTGAACAGGCCCCCAATTTCTAACTAATGGCCAGTTTAGCCGTGACTAATCTCCTGTACAAAAGCCAGGACTAATGATGCATGGGGAAGACGAGAGATGTGTCCAACGGCTACTATACGGAGCGGCAACCAGGGAGACAATGAGGCGCGCGAGGCGGGTGTGGCGGATCCAGTCCGGCGGAGCGAGGAGGAATGGACGCTGGTCCAGGCGGGGGCGGCGCCGGCGTGTTCTGCGCCCAGGGAGGGGCCGCGGGCCACTCCGGTGGGCGCCGGCGGCTAGTCAGGTAGCCGGTTCTGAGCCCTGGCAGGGGCGGATTCCGATGACGAAGAGGTCGACGAGGTCGACGGAGCAGGGGCGGGAGGCGGACCGTCCCAGTGCTCGGTGGGCGATTTTGTGGCCAGGGCGGAGGAGCTCGGGGGCTCGCTCCACGACGGCCGGAGGCGTGCGTTTGCGCCTGGTGGCCGAGGCCATCGTCGGCGCGGTGTTCAAATGGGGGCCGAGCATCAGGGTGCTCATCCGGCGTCCCCGAGACCGCAGGTGGCGGCGTTAGCGGTCCCGGACGCGGAGGAGGGCCTCCTGCTCTGTGCCGCTGCGCAAGGCCCGAGGGTGGTCGCTGCTCCGGCGGCGGCGATGCTGGCTGCGGCGGCGGCGTCAGGATCGCCTGGCCCTAGGGTTGGGGATCCGGGGCAAGGCGGGCAAGTGGGCCAAGGGGCCACCCAGGCCGCGCAGCCCACGGCTAGTGCGACGGCCCCAGGGTGTGTGGCCAGCCTGCGTCTTCCGCACCAAGGGGGCCCAGCGGCTGTGTGGCCGAAGTCCGGCCCATCTGGAGGCCCAGCTGACCCAGGCCTAGAGGGGAAGATACTTAAGTGGCTCTGGGTGCCCAAACGAACCCTAGATCCGTCACTAGGGTTTCCAACCACCAGTTTGGAGGTGCGCCGCTTTGGTTTCTCTGCTCGCTCCCTCCGCCCTGCTCGTCCCCCGCCGCGCCTCGTGCGTTCCTTCGCCGAGGTGGTAGCCATGGGCTCCAAGGCCGACCGGCGTGCGGACAAGCGCCCCATGCCTCCCCTCGACCCCGTGGCGGAGCGCAGCCGCGAGCGCTAGCTGCGGGCGCAGGCCAAGGCGCAAGGCGCGGCGCGCGACGGCGGATCCGGTGGCTGGGGGCCGCCACCGTCGTGGTGGTTGAAGGATCAGGAACGCAAGAAGCGGAAGAAGGAGGAGCACAAGGAAAGGGGGCTCGAGCTCAAGCGCGTTGAGGATATGCCGCAGTTCCTGGGCGACCGGGTCGGCGACCCCTATGCGGAGAAGCAGAAGAATAAAAAGTTCAAGCCGTCGGGCTCCATGGCACCGGCCCTGCTGCCGGCGGGCTCCTCCAAGGGCACGGCTGACTAGCCATCCCGGTGGAGGAGGCAGATGACAGAGAGTGCTTCAAGTGTGGCAGAGCAGGCCACTTTCAGAGCACTTGCAAGTTCAAGCAGCTCTGCATCCTCTGCTCTCAGGAGGGCCACATCTCCGCCTGCTGCCCCTCCCGTGGCAAGCCTCTCCTGCTGCAGACCATGGGGCACGCAATCCCTGGAGGGGGTTTCTTTTGCCTCCAGTTTCCGAAGGAGGCCGACGAAGGTTTGAGCGGGTTTGGGGTCAACGCGGCCATCCTCTCCATGACCCCGGGCGTGCTCTCAAAGGAGATCTTGGAGGTGGAGCTGCCGCACTTGTTCGAGGGCGAATGGGATTGGCAGGTGGCCCAGATCAATGCCGATAGTTTCTCCATGGTCTTTCTAGATCCAGCTATGCTTCGCATGGTGACCCGCAGCGGCAAGCTGTTCCTCTCCATCAACAACATCACCGCCCTCATTTGTGACGCCGTGGTCGATGCTCCAAAAGGGGAAAGCATGCCGGAGGTGTGGGTCAAGCTTGGGGGCATCCCCCCAAGCACTGCAAGGTGGACAGGCTGATGGCTGGCTGACGATGCTTGGCAGACCGGTGGTGGTGTACGAGTTGTCGTTGATCCGTTCCGGCCCGGTGAGGATGCTCTTTGCTTGCCGCAAGCCCGAGAAGATGCGTGGTTCTGTTCAGGTCTGGTTCAATGGAGAAGGTTTCCTCATCACGCTTGAGCCGGAGCTCGACCCCCCTCGTCGTGGGGCTCCGGCGCTGCCTCCTCCCCCTCCTCCCAGCAACAATGAGAGCCCGGACAATGGTGACAAGGGTGACAAGGACAAGCCACAAGACAAAGGAGCTGACAAGGACCCCGATGCAAGCATGGAAGACGATTCCATCGATACGGTGGCCTAGGAGAAGCTTGGCATCAGGGGTGGGGGCACTTCGGGGGCCCACAAGCGACCAGGGATCGACTCGTCTGCGACGGTGGCGATGGAAGTGGAGGTGGCTAACCAGTACGGCTCCAACCTGGGGATGGCATCCCCCCCGTCGGCGGCCCTGTTCGACAAGGGGATGACGTCATCCTGTGACACGGGCGTGCCTGCCGGCGAGCGCACGCCGCTGATGCTGTCGGACAGCACCATTCTGCCATCCTTGGACAAGTCGCCGGCCTCGAGCGGTCAGGGAGGCAGCAAGAGCGGCTCTGTGCGGCAAGCCAAGAAGCTGGCGGGGCGCAGGGCGGCAGCGGATGGCATCCGGCCCATGGAGCCGCTGGGCGCGCCGCCAACTCCACGTCAGACGGTGATGGCGCTCGCTTCCCCCTGGCATAGCCTCTCAGCGATGCACTGATCCAGGAGGTGTCCACGGTGGCGCTGATCGTGCAAGCCAAGAGAACCAAGACGGTGGCCGCGGCTCCGGTCCGCTCCAGCTCGCGCTCCAGGGGCGCCAAGGCGAGCCTGCCGGCGATGCAAAGGGCCCAACTCATCCAGGCCGAGAAGAATCTCGAGATCTCAGGTAACTCTCCTCCGCGCTTTACGCTTCTGAATACTTTCTCCGATGATCATCTTGTAGAGTTGTTGGAGGAGAGTGGAGTGGACGCGTCGTGCATCGGGGGCACGCGCGAGCTGCTTCTTCTAATGCGTGCAGCAGAGCAGGCGCAAGCGGCGATTGATGACCCACAAGTATAGGGGATCTATCGTAGTCCTTTCGATAAGTAAGAGTGTCGAACCCAACGAGGAGCAGAAGGAAATGATAAGCGGTTTTCAGCAAGGTATTCTCTGCAAGTACTGAAATAAGTGGTAACAGATAGTTTTGTGATAAGATAAATTGTAACGAGGAACAAGTAACAAGAGTAAATAAAGTGCAGCAAGGTGGCCCAATCCTTTTTGTAGCGAAGGACAAGCCGGAACAAACTCTTATAATAGGAAAAGCGCTCCGAGGACACATGGGAATATCGTCAAGCTAGTTTTCATCACGCTCATATGATTCGCGTTCTCGTACTTGATAATTTGATATGTGGGTGGACCGGTGCTTGGGTATTGTTCTTACTTGAACAAACATCCCACTTATGATTAACCTCTATTGCAAGCATCCGCAACTACAACAAAAGTATTAAGGTAAACCTAACCGTAGCATGAAACATATGGATCCAAATCAGCCCCTTACGAAGCAACGCATAAACTAGGGTTTAAGCTTCTGTCACTCTAGCAACCCATCATCTACTTATTACTTCCCAATGCCTTCCTCTAGGCCCAAATAATGGTGAAGTGTCATGTAGTCGACGTTCACATAACACCACTAGAGGATAGACAACATACATCTCATCAAAATATCGAACGAATACCAAATTCACATGACTACTAATAGCAAGACTTCTCCCGTGTCCTCAGGAACAAACTTAACTACTCACAAAGCATATTCATGTTCATAATCAGAGGGGTAATAATATGCATAAAGGATCTGAACATATGATCTTCCACCAAATAAACCAACTAACATCAACTACAAGGAGTAATCAACACTACTAGCAACCTACTAGCACCAATCCCGGACTTGGAGACAAGAATTGGATACAAGAGATGAACTAGGGTTTGGAGATGAGATGGTGCTGGTGAAGATGTTGATGGAGATTGCCCTCTCCCGATGAGAGGAGCGTTGGTGATGATGATGGCGATGATTTCCCCCTCCCGGAGGGAAGTGTCCCCGGCAGAACAGCTCTGCCGGAGCCCTAGATTGGTTCCGCCAAGGTTTCGCCTTGTGGCGGTGGAGTCTCGTCTCGAAAGGTTGCTACTGATTTTTTTCTCATCGAAAGACTTCATATAGGAGAAGATGGGCATCAGAGAGCCACCAGGGGGCCCATGAGGTAGGGGGGCGCGCCCAGGGGGGTAGGGCGCGCCCCCCACCCTCGTGAGCAGGGTGTGGGCCCCCTGGCCTTCATCTTTGGCGATGATTTTATTTATTTATTTTAAGACATTCCGTGGAGTTTTAGGGCTTTTGGAGTTGCACAGAATGGGCCAATAGCTCTTGTGCGACGTTTTTGAGGTGAATTGGCAAGAGTGCGACGTAGTTCGAGCGAATGGCTGTGGTGCGACACATTTGAGCAGGTAAATAGCCCACACACGACATGGCTGTTAAATGTGGTTAAATTGGTCGTCAACCAAGCCCGCCCGTTTATGTTAGGACATGTGGGTCCAACTTAATTGTTGCTCAAAACAGCTGACCGTGCCCTGCCGCCCGACCGTGCCGGGCCCGCCACTCTGCCCCCCTTCTTCTCCGGTGGCGGCGGATCTTGCGTTCTCGGCGGCGGCGGCGGAGCCCTCGTTCTCAACGGTGGCGGAGCCTTCGTCCTCGAAAATGGTGAGTGAATTCAAACCCTAGTCGCCTTCCCTGTTCCTCTCTCGGACCCGTAGATCTCAGCTCGTTTCTCTGTTTTCACTTGCGGAATCGATAGGTTGTGAGGGAGCCCGTGGGCATCTTGAGATGGAGCCGCCAGATTCAACTTCGAATAGGTAATGCCTCTCTCCGATCCAATTTTGCATGCAATTAGGGGTGGCCTCGTCTGCTCTTTCTCACGGGCTCACACCGTCCGCCATCGACAGAGGGATGCTGCCGCTCGGACCTTGAATTGATAGTCAATTTCTTTCCATCAAAGGCAAAATTAGTTGATGGTAGCATACAAAACATTGAGAGAGACACAATTGTTAAATGGGAGGTTGAGTTTACAGAGATTGATCCACAAGTTCTCTGAGACCATGGGAGAGACGGCGGTGAAGAAATGGGTGGAAAAATTGGGGAGAAAATTGTTTGCGGTCCAGCAAGAAGTATCATTGTTGCGGTTTGATGATTGGAAAGGAGAGTATGTTAGAATAGAAGATGGTGAACAGATTGTTGAAGAAATCGATCGGCAAAACGGCTGGACAAGCAAACGGGCTAATTTTTTGCTGAGCTCGTTGATCTGAACATTTTTGAAGGTTGGATATGTGCCATCACAATTGGCTGCGCAGATGGTAGACGATGATTGGGCTACACAGGCCATTGATTCCCATGTGTACTTGAACTTACAGTAATAGCCAAGAGGGACATGTGACTGAAACTGAAACTGAAACTGCAGCAATCTGTTGATTGGAATGTAGTTGAATTAGATGAGCCTCTGATTTGGTCATTGCACCAATGCTCGACATTGAGATGGCCAAACTTTTGGCATTCCAGTTGATGACAGAGATAAGCGGAGAAGGGCGAATCTAGTTTGCTCGCTAATGCTGATGAAGAAGTAGATGGACAGTTGATGGAACAAGCTGCAGATGAAGTAGATGATGCACATGATGATGAGCTGGTGCATGTGTATGACAAAGAAAACCCTGTCATTGAAGTAGGCAAGTTGTTCCCAAGCATGAATGAGTTTAGGATGTGTTTCAAGACTTATGCAAAGAAACATGAGTTTGATGCCAAGACTGTTTGGACTGATAGGAAGAAGTTTTATGCGAGGTGCAGAGGATTTGATGGTAGTGTGAAGCCTTGCAAGTGGTACATATCTGCTAGACTGCAACCTAATGGAAGTACTGTCAGGGTTAACCAAATCCCCAATCAACATACTTGTATTACAAGTTCACAGACATTATCAACCATGACATCACAACTTTGGGTTGCGAAAAGATCACCCCAATTTTAGCCAAAACACCAAACACTACTGCCAAGAAACTCAAAGTAGACTTGGAAAAGATGTACCCCATTAAACTGAAATATACCACAGTGTGGAAGGCAAAACAAAGGGCAATGAAAAATTTATATGGTGATTGGGCAAATACATTTAGGATGCTTTACAACTTCAAAGCAGAGGTGGAAAAGAGGTCACTGGCAGTGTTGTGGAGATAGATACAGAGGTATCACCCTCGGTGAAGTCAAGTTCTCCAAGTTTTTATGGCTTTGAAGCCTTGCATCGATGGGTTCAAAGCAGGTGCCGTCCATATTTGAGCATAGACTCATCATTTTGACAGCAAGTGGAATGGTCGGTGGCAGCATGCAATGCTCTAGATGGACACAACTGGATGTTTCCTATTGCTGTTGGCTTGTTTCATCGAAACAGAGGCTTCATGGACATGGTTCATGATCCAGTTGAAAAGGTGCCTAGGGCCGTGTCACCTTTGGCTATACACACAGATGCATGTAAGGGGCTTGAAAATTCAGTGAAAATGTTTTCCCACATCTGAGCGAGGGAGTGCTTCGGTCATTTGTGGATGAATTTGATCAAAAATTTAGAGGAGAAGAATTTGGGCGCATGTGGCCAGCAGCAAGATCTTACACTAGATGACACACAAATATCATCTTGATAAGATAATGGCAGCATGTGATGAGTTTGGTCCATGGCTGAACACCTACCATTCTTTGTTATGGTACAGATCAGCATTCAACACTGCCATCAAGTGTGACCGCATCAACAACAATTTGGCGAGAGTTTCAACAACAAGGTGAAGGAGTTAAAAGATTTGCTGTGCATGACATGGTTGACCAAATCAGGATCATGCTCATGCGGTTGTGGGAATTGAGAAGAAGGATAGGTGATTGTCGCAAGGTGATAAGCTTCCAGCGATGGTACAACAGGTGGTCAATAGGAGCAGAAGTCTTTCACATTTGTTTGTTGAAAATCATCACCTTGGGGTGCTGAAGTTAGAGATAACAAAACTGGAAGGAGACATGTTGTTAACACTGAATTGCATGATTGCACTTGCCTCGAGTGGCAACACACCGGTAAACCATGTGAGCATGCCATTCTTTTCTTAGCATCCCAACCGAAGATAAACATGCACCCATATCTGCATGAATATTATTCGGTAGCAAGATTCAAAGCTGCATATGCCACTCCAATTCCAGCACTTACAGATCAGTCTCAGTGGCCTGAAGTGGACATTGAATTTTCCATGTGTCCTCCTTGACGAAAAGAAAGGCTGGCAGGCCTAAGCAGAGTAGATTCAAGGCATGGTTTGAGAAAGGTGGGAGTAGTAAGAAGGAAAGAAAGATGAAAAGCCAAAAGGGCCCAAAAGGTAACAAAACAGATGCAAGTTGTGCGGGAACTTGGCTACAGAGTGGGATCTGTCAAATGCCGTTACACTCTGATAAGCCAAAGTATGTTCTTGTTTATTTGTCCGTGTCTTGATTTGGTGCTTTTTCCAATTACTATATCTATAACATTTTCTGCACAGGAGGAAGCGAGCAAGTCAGCCCTTGTTGTTGAACAGTGTTGGCCAACAAAAAAGCAAGAGTCAATGGCGGTAGAAAGAAGAGAAGTGTGCCTGAGCCTGAGCAGATGAAGAAAATCCTGCTGCAGTCAACATTCAGATGAAGAAACTGATGTGGAGGTGCACACCAAGAAACTGAACTTGAGCGTGTCGAGGTTCAGATGAAGAAACTGAACCTGAGCGTGTCGAGGTTTAGATGAAGAAACCCATGTTGAGGTACACACCAAAGAAACTGAAACTGGTGTCAACATTGAGACCGAAGACACCGATCACGAGGGTATTGGCGAGGTGTTGAAAAGACCATGAAGAAAACCAAGATGATCAGTGAACTTGTGTGAAGTAGAACCAAAAATAAGAAGGGCTAAGGCGAAGAAGGGCACACGACGTGGTAGGAAGAAGTAGAACAGAGAACAGTTTGAAAATTTGGGGCATGTAATAATATTTGTAACTTGGTGCGTCTTTGGTAGTCACTATGTATCCCCATATTTCTATTCGAACTTGTTTGTCTAAATTTGGGCTATTGATGTTTTAGTGCTATCTAAAGTACCTCAACTGAAATATGTTTGCTTGCTGATCATTCCGAGCCCTTTTGGTAAGTTGAACTCATAGTCATGAAAAGTGTGTTTCAAATGACCTCCAAAGGTAGGGTAAACGACCTCATATTTAAGCAAGTTCTTTTGGCACCTTGTCTAAACCAGCCAAATGATTTTTCTACACATCTATTCTACCTATATAGTGTAAATCTAAAGTCTCACTATTTATTGAATTAATTTTCTATTTTTTCTTTTCTTTTGAAAAACAAGGTTTAATAGAAAATTATATATAAAACAAGTTTAAAACATGAAAATGAGAAAAGTAAGTTCAGATCTTTCTTAGTCAATCCAAAATGAAGTTTTGGTGAGGTTTTCACACTTTTCATTTTCAAAACTCCACCTACTCTCGGTGCACTTTCTCTCTCCTTGAACTCCATACTACATTGTTTGAGGAATGACAATTTTGTGAAGGATTTTTCAGTAAAAATGTATGTAAACCATATTTATATTTTTTCTCGTTACTATACGACATAATAATACTATGTGCGCAAGTTTTATGTTTTTTGATTTTTTGAATTAGTTATGCTCAACCCTAATCAGTCAAAACCTCTCAAAACCCTCAAAACCCTCTCAAAACCCTCAAAACCCCGCACACTACCTGGTCGCCGATCGTTGTGCGTGGGCGTTGAGATCAGGCGCTAGGGTTAGCTACAGTGTGCAGCGATCCGCATGAGGCGCTGATTGGTTGACGCGGTGGGGTTTGGATCAGCCTCTCGTTGGAGCATCGGGACCGTTCATTTGAATCCAACGGCAAGAGTTGACGCGTGCATGGACCAAGCCTCGCAATGCCCTTTCCATCGTTGCATGCGTGCCCGTGCCTACCCGCAGCATGCATGCCCACCCGCAGGACTGCGCCCGTCGTTGCATGCATGCCGGCATGCCTCGACGTAGCTCGCTCCGCCACCCCTATCAACGCAGTAACTCGTCGCATGCCTACCATTAGAACCGATGCAGCGTCGCATCAAAGCATGCACCCGGCCACAATGCAGCAGCCCGATGAAGACAACCAAAAAGCCAACGCTGCATGGCGTGGTGTGCACGCTGTGCATGGCGTGCTCCTCTTTGAGGACGCAATACTGGCATGGGGCATCGATGTGGGTATCGATGCAGTTCAAATGGCGTGCTGCCCGTTACAAGATGGGCAAAAGAAGGCGTCCATTATTGTCACGTCTCGGCCCCCCATCGACTGAACCTTGCCCTCTAGCCAGGCCCTAGCAAGACGAGCAAATTAATGGGCAACCGCATGCATGCACGGGCGGCACACGCAGAGAACCCGGGGAAGGCGTGTCCCCTTGACCCACGAAGGCACAGACGCGTGCGTGGGCCCGTCCCCCTTGACCCGCGACCGGTGGCACAGAAGCGTCGCAGTCCGTTTCCCACGGCCACACTCGTGTACACACTTTCATTGGGGCGCCACCAAACGCCGCCGCCCATTAATTCTAGGGTTTCGACGGGTGAAACCACGTCGACTTGGGCTATTTAAGCCGGCACTATCGTTCTCTCCTCCTCATCCATCATACCCCATCCTCTGCCTCCTCTGCCCTTCTTCTTCCTTCTCCATCAAACCCGACCGAGCACTCGAGCCACCCCGCCACCATGCAGTACACCGCCCCACCTACAGCTTCCCCCAACCGTGCGAAAAGGCTCTACCCGCCGGAGTGTATGTAGAGAGAACCCTTAGGGTTTGGGCGATCTCGAGGTGGAGGGGCGCAAGGGAGTTAACGGAGTTCTTCCTTGCGGCCGGCTTCCGCCACCTCCCCCGCGGCTCTCCTCGGATGTACCATGTTGAGGAGGTCAACCACAACGGCGTTGTGGTTGGGCTCCTCGCCACGTTCACTAACCCTTTCGATGCTTTCCATCTCCTCGGGCGAGCGTATTGGGTTGGTTGTGAGTTCATAGCTTTCACCACCTACAATATCTTCACTGACTTCCAGAGCATCTTCCCCAACAACGGCGTTATGCACACGCTCCCGTACCCCATCAACAACGGGGAGGAGTGAAGGACGGCGCCCGGAGGAGCGAGGTGGCGTTGTTCCCCCGGAGGAGGAGGAGAAGAAGAGCCCCAAGAAGAACCCGCGTTTGGTGCCCCCCGATCTATCTAGCTTATCGTATTAGTTTTTTTAAGTAGTAATCGTTATTGTATTAGTATTTTAAGTTGTAAGGCTATCATGGAGTTGTAAGGTTATCGTGGAACTATGGATTGCTACTATATATATTGTGTGTTTCGTGCCTATGGGTTGTTCTTGCTTATTATTTGTGTATTGCTATGGGTTGCTACGAGCCCAGGTTGCTACACCTCAATCTCACCACACACACACCATCTTCAAAATATTGGCCAAATCATGGACATGCAACTAGGAGCCCCATGCAAACCCACTATGGACATGCCACTAGGAAATGCAAACTAATTTACTTCATGCAACTCATTTAGTTCATGGAACCGTAGACATGCATAAAAACAATTAACATTTGGTTTTATTGCATCAAAAAATGATCCATCAGAAAATTTAGTGCAAGAAAAAGGCCAAAGTAAAAATAAGTAACATTTTTTTTGATGGGTAAAAAAATAAGTAACATTTTATTTGCCAAAGTTAGAGGTGGGCTGGTGCTGCTACGCGGGTGGGGTGGTGCCCCTACGCGGGCGGGCTGGTCTCTATTTTGGGCATGGTTATTTTCTCAGGGCCCATTTTCTCACGGCCCAACATCTATTCGGCAGCCCAGTTTTGTTTTTTACTAGAAACTGAATTTGGGTGTGTACTGTTAATCAAGAACAAAAACAGAGGAAACAGAGCATGAACACTGAATAGGGCCCCGAGAATATCAGTACAATAATTCAAGCAAGTTTTGCTTCACACAATTCAAGTTCATCTAACAAATGATCCTGGCTAACTCAAACTGCTGGGCACCCCTGAAACTAGCTGACTAACTAACTGAAACTATAACAATTCTAGCGATTGATGAACATCAAGTAAAATAAACCCATAGCAATGACACAACCATAAAATGCTCCCGCCATCTTATTTGCTTGCTGCTTCAAATCGATCAGATGCTTTAGTTGCTTGCCGATTTTCTTCAATTCACACTTCAGTTCTGCGCTATGCATCATCGGATCGGCTCTATCCGCCAAATTGGGGGCTTGTTCCACGGCAAGCCGCCCCCCAAAATTGAGCTCTTGGGTTGGGGTTGATCCCTCCAATTTCAACCTTTCAACATATTCATCGAGCCACTCAAAATGCCCACATTTCTTCAGAACCTGAAAACAGGGGGCCGGCGGCGCATGAATCCTAGATCCACCACCCAGATCCACCGCCCTAATTCGAGGGAAAAAGAAAGAAATCGGGAGAAATTAGACCATAGAATTGGTCAAGAACACAGATCTAACCTGCCCGGCTGTGGCTTGCTCAAACATTTCACAAACTCGCCCACGGTTGCCATTTTCTTCCCTCACACAAGTCAAACGCTTGAGAGGCTCCATGCGCGGGCAATCGGGCATCTTGTCAGCGGCGATGGACCATACTGCGTCCATGATTGGCGGGTGGTCAAGTCGAGCTAGACATCACTTTCGCGGCGCGCAACCGTTGCGGAGCAGAGGAAGAAGAAGGTGGGAAAGGAAAGGGCAGGGCAAGCAATGGAGGGGGGCGGGCTGGCTCGCGCTCGTGGCTGGCTCGGGTCGGGGCACGCTGATGAGCACGGGCATGCTTGTGTGGATAAGTTGTGGGTCCCACCCGCATGCGAGTAACTGGTGGGTCCCGCGTGTCATAACTCAAATCGCTAACCCCTCGTGTTTTTCATTTCACGGGTAAACAGAGCCATGTCGCATTGGAGCTATTTACACGCTCAAGTGTGTCGCATCACAACCATTCAGCCGAACAACGTCGCACTCAAGCAAATTCACATAAAAAACGTCGCACAGGAGCTATTGGCCCGCACAGAATAGGTCTCCAATATTTGCTCCTTTTCCAGCCCAGAATTCCAGCTGCTGGCATTCTCCCTCTTCATGTAAACCTTGTAAAATAAGAGAGAATAGCCATAAGTATTGTGACATAACGTGAAATAACAGCCCATAATGCGATAAATATCGATATAAAAGCATGATGCAAAATGGACGTATCAACTCCCCCAAGCTTAGACCTCGCTTGTCCTCAAGCGAAAAGCCGATAACAATAAATATGTCCTCATGTTTAGAGGTAGAGGCGTCGATAAAATAAAATACGGGCATGAAGGCATCATGATTATTCTCATAACAGCAACATATATAGATTTGTCATATGATTACTTATGTTCAAGTGATGATCCTTTCACAAAGCCAAAGTATGAATCAGAAACCTTATTGAGCATCAATAAATTATACACTCAGTCACTGAAGCAATTGCAATTTATCATAACATCGGAAAGATTCTATGTCAGAGCTTAAAAGCAAGTCCACATACTCAACTATCACTTAGTCCTTCTTAATTGCTAACACTCACGCAATACTTGTGGTTACGGAGTTTTAACCGGACACAGAGAAAGATATGGGCTTGTAGTTTTGCCCCACAACCTTTTACCTCAAGGGTAATGTCAACAATAATAATTCATGCTCCCCCACATCCAATTAGATATATATATCATGTTCTTTCCAACATGCTAGGCTTGCCAAAGGATAAAATGAAAAAGGAAAGGTGAAGATCACCGTGACTCTTGCATAAGGTAGAGGATAATAATAAAAGATAGGCCCTTCGCAGAGGGAAGCAGAGGTTGCCATGCGCTTTCATGGTTGGATGCACAAAATCTTAATGCAAAAGAACGTCACTTTATATTTCCCCTTGTATGTGGAACTTTATTATGCAGTCCGTCGCTTTTATTACTTCCACAACAAGTTCGTACAAAGCTTATTTCTCTGCACTAATAAGTCATGCATATTTAGAGAGAAATTTTTATTGCTTGCACCGATGACAACTTACTTGAAGGATCTTACTCAATCCATAGGTAGATATGGCGGACTCTCATGACTAAACTGGTTTAAGGGTATTTGGAAGCACAAGTAGTATCTCTACTTGATGCTGAGAATTTGGCTAGCATGAGGGGGAAAGGCAAGCTCAACATGTTAGAGGATCCATGATAACATACTTTATCTCAGATATAAGAAAACATAACTCTTTATGTTGTCTTCCTTGTCCAACATCAACTCTTTAGCATGTCATATTTTAATGAGTGCTCCCAATCATAAAAGATGTCAATGATAATATATCTATATGTGAAACCTCTCTCTCCTTATTACTTCCTATTAATTGCAATGATGACCAAAGCTATATTTGCCAACTCCCAACAACTTTTAATCATCATACTCTTTCTATGTGGAGTCATTACTTTCACTAAGATCAATATAAACTCTTTGATTCTTTTTATCCCCTTTTTTATTCACCCAAGATCATGGCAAAGTAATCAAGCCCTTGACTCAACACTAATCTTTATTATATGTAGCTCACGGACTCGATTACATAGAGGGATCATAAAGCAAAACTTCAAAACTAGATCGTGCCATGACTTTATTCTACTAAATCAAGATACTACTAATAGGATCGAACTAAGAAAAACGGTAAAGATAGGAGTTGTGATGGTGATACGATACCGGGGCACCTCCCCCAAGCTTGGCAGTTGCCAAGGGGAGCGTCCATACCCATGTGATTATATCTCCTTCTTTGTTGTTGGCGGTGGAGGTGTTGTTGATGATGCGGGCTTGTCGTCCACCTTCCATGGCATAGGCTCACCATCATAGAAGGATGATCGAGTCTCCGGAATCCTCAAATCTGCAGCCAAACTCATCCTTTTGAATCTATATTCATATTCACAGTTTTGATTTTGCAGATCATAGATTTGGGCTTGGAGGTGCTCGATCTTCTCATGTAGCTTGCAGATGGCTTCCTCGGTGTTCTTGGCATCCGGCTCGTAGTTGTTGGTGAACTCCGCGAGCATCTTGTGGCTAGCGTTAATTCCATGCTCCACCATCCCCTGGCACTTGAAAACTTGTTGCTCCATTGCTTCGAGCCTTGCCTCCATGCTTCCGGTTCCCTTGGGTCCCTCAACATCGCGGATGTGCAACAACCCATCACGCATCTCAATGGTTTGAGGGTGTCACAGCACCTCCGCGAGGTAAGGGTTGATCACCTTTTCGAAGAACTTGTCCTTGGAAGCACTTGGGGACGTCATGATGATCTAGATCTGTCAGAAAAACAGCTCGAAACAAGGACAGGGGATATTTGCGTGATACGGGAGTCAAAACCTTCGGGAGAATATATAATGAATTCTTACCAACCAAGATACGTATCGTGCAAGAAAACGGAGTCCGGAGGGCACACGAGGTGCTCACGAGGTAGGGGGGCGCGCCCAGGGGGGTAGGGCGCGCCCTCCACCCTCGTGAAGGCCTCGTGTCCTTCCCGGACTGCCACTTATTTTTTTATTTTTCTAAATATTCCAAAACATAGAAATATTGCCTTAAAAATTGTTTTGGAGTCGGTTTACTTACCGTACCACATACCTATTCCTTTTCGGAGTCTGAAATGGCCTGGAAAGTGTCCCTTATGTATTCCTCCGGGGTTACGGTTTCAATAATATTGGTTTCAACATTTATGGGATTACCTGAGATATAATATTTGATTCTTTGACTGTTTACCACCTTCGGATTTGTGCCTTCGAAGTTGTTGATTTTTATGGCACCGGAACGATAGACTTCCTCGATAACGTAGGGACCTTCCCATTTAGAGAGAAGTTTTCCTGCACACAATCTTAAACGAGAGTTGTATAGCAATACATAATCACCTACCTTAAACTCACGCTTTTGTATCCTTTTGTCATGCCATCTTTTAACTTTTTCTTTAAACAACTTGGCATTTTCATAGGCTTGGGTTCTCCATTCATCAAGTGAGCTAATATCAAATAACCTCTTCTCACCGGCGAGTTTGAAATCATAGTTGAGCTCTTTAATAGCCCAATATGCCTTATGTTCTAGTTCGAGAGGTAAGTGACATGCTTTTCCATAAACCATTTTATACGGAGACATACCCATAGGATTCTTATATGCAGTTCTATATGCCCATAATGCATCATCAAGTTTCTTGGACCAATTCTTTCTAGACCTATTAACAGTCTTTTGCAAAATTAATTTGAGCTCTCTATTACTCAATTCTACTTGACCACTAGACTGTGGGTGATAAGGAGATGCAACTATATGATTAACATCGTATTTAGCAAGCATTTTACGGAAAGCACCATGAATAAAATGTGAACCACCATCAGTCATTAAATATCTAGGGACTCCAAACCTCGGAAAAATAACTTCCTTAAGCATTTTAATAGAAGTGTTATGATCAGCATTACTAGTTGGAATAGCTTCTACCCACTTAGTAACGTAATCAACATCAACTAAAATATGTGTATATCCATTAGAGGCAGGAAAAGGTCCCATATAGTCAAAGCCCCAAACATCAAATGGTTCAATAACAAGTGAATAATTCATAGGCATTTCTTGACGTCTACTAATATTACCAATTCTTTGACATTCATCACAAGACAAAACAAACTTACAGGCATCTTTGAAGAGAGTGGGCCAATAAAAACCGGATTGCAATACCTTATGTGCAGTTCTATCTCCAGCGTGGTGTCCTCCATAAGCTTCGGAGTGACACTTGCGTAGGATCTGTTCATGTTCATGCTCAGGCACACAACGTCTAATAACACCATCTACTCCTTCTTTATAAAGATATGGGTCATCCCAAAAGTAATGCCGTAAATCATAAAAGAACTTTTTCTTTTGTTGGTATGTGAAGCTAGGTGGTATAAATTTAGCAACAATATAATTAGCATAATCAGCATACCATGGAGTGCTACGAGAAGTGCTTATGACATTTAATTGTTCATCAGGAAAGCTATCATCAATAGGTAGTGGGTCATCAAGAACATTCTCTAACCTAGATAAATTGTCTGCAACGGGATTCTCAGCTCCTTTTCTATCAACAATATGCAAATCAAATTCTTGCAGCAAGAGAACCCATCTAATAAGTCTAGGTTTTGCATCTTTCTTTTCCATAAGATATTTAATAGCAGCATGATCTGTGTGAATAGTTACTTTAGAGTCAACAATATAGGGCCTGAATTTATCACAAGCAAATACAACTGCTAAAAGTTCCTTTTCGGTAGTAGCATAATTTATTTGAGCATTGTCTAGAGTTTTACTAGCATAATGGATAACATTTAATTTCTTATCAACTCTTTGACCTAGAAAAATACCTACAGCATAATCACTAGCATCACACATAATTTCAAAGGGTAAATTCCAATCAGGTGGCTGAACAACAGGTGCAGAGACTAATGCTTTCTTAAGTATTTCAAATGCTTCTACACAATCATCATCAAAGACAAATGGTACATCTTTTTGTAATAAATTAGTCAGAGGCCGATAAATTTTTGAGAAGTCCTTAATGAACCTCCTATAAAATCCGGCGTGATCGAGGAAACTTCTTATACCTTTGATGTCCTTGGGACATGGCATCTTTTCAATAGCATCAGCCTTGGCTTTATCAAGTTCAATACCTCTTTCAGAAACTTTTTGCCCCAAGACAATACCTTCATTAACCATAAAGTGGCACTTTTCCCAATTCAAGACAAGATTAGTTTCTTCACATCTCTGCAAAACTCGATCAAGATTGCTCAAGCAATCGTCAAAAGAGGAACCATAGACGGAAAAGTCGTCCATGAAAACCTCACAAATCTTTTCACAAAAATCAGAGAATATAGCCATTATGCATCTTTGAAAGGTAGCAGGTGCATTACATAAACCAAGAGGCATACGTCTATAAGAAAAAGTACCGAAAGGGCATGTAAAAGTAGTCTTTGATTGATCTTTAGCCGACACAGGTATTTGAGAGAAACCAGAATAACCATCTAGAAAGCAATAATGTGTATGTTTGCATAATCTTTCTAGCATTTGATCAATAAAAGGTAAGGGGTAATGATCTTTCTTAGTGGCTTTATTTAATTTGCGAAAATCAATTACCATCATATAACCTGTGATAACTCTTTGCGGAATTAGTTCATCTTTATCATTAGGGACAACAGTAATACCTCCCTTCTTAGGGACACAATGGACAGGACTTACCCACTGACTATCAACAACGGGATAAATTATACCTGCCTCCAGGAGCTTGAGTATTTCTTTTCTTACAACTTCTTTCATTTTAGGATTCAATCGTCGCTGAGGATCATGAACTGGTTTGGCATCCGCTTCCAAATTTATTTTATGTTGACATAGAGTGGGACTAATGCCCTTAAGATCATCGCGAGTATATCCAATAGCTGCACGGTGCTTCTTCAGAGTTTTCAATAATCTTTCTTCTTCATGCTCTGAAAAGTTAGCACTAATAATAACAGGATATATTTTATTTTCATCAAGATAAGCATATTTAAGATTATCAGGCAACGGTTTAAGCTCAAACACGGGATCACCCTTAGGTGGAGGAGGATCCCCTAGGATTTCAACAGGCAAATTGTGTTGCAGAATAGGTTCCTCTTTAAAGAATACTTCATCTATTTCCCTTCTTTCATTCATGAACATCTCATTTTCATGGTCTAGCAAATAGTGTTCCAAAGGATCACTAGGAGGCACAACAATAGAAGCAAGACCAATAATTTCATCCTTACTAGGCAATTCTTCCTCACAATGTTGTTTACTAAATTTAGAGAAATTAAACTCATGAACCATATCATCCAAGCCAACAGTAACAACATTCTTTTTGCAGTCTATCGTAGCATTGTATTCAAGAAGGTTCTACCAAATATAATGGGACAAAAGCTATCTTGTGGAGAACCAAGAACAAGAAAATCAGCGGGATATTTGGTTTTCCCACACAAGACTTCAACATCTCTAACAATTCCCACTGGCGAAATAGTATCTCTATTGGCAAGCTTAATTGTAACATCAATATCTTCTAACTCAGCAAGTGCGATATCATGCATAATTTCTTTATATAAGTCAATGGGTATAACACTAGCACTAGCACCCATATCACATAAGCCATGATAACAATGATCTCCTATTTTAACAGAAATAACAGGCACGCCTACCACAGGTCTATGTTTATCTCTATCACAGGGTTTAGCAATTCTAGCAGTTTCACCAGAGAATTGAATGACATGCCCATCAATATTATCAGACAAGAGATCTTTAACAATAGCAATATTAGGTTCTACTTTGACTTGCTCAAGAGGTGTATAAGTTCTAGTATTGCTTTTACTAACAACAGTTGAAGCTTTAGAATGATCCTTTACTCTAACAGGGAAAGGTGGTTTCTCAACATGAGAGGTGGGAACAATAGGATCATTATAAGTGATAGTCTTTTCTTCAACTTTAATAGGTGCAGCTACTTTTACTTCTATGGGAGGATGATATTTAAACCACTTCTCCTTAGGGAGATCAACATAAGTAGCAAAAGATTCACAGAAAGAAGCTACTATCTCAGAGTCAAGTCCATATTTAGTGCTAAACTTACGGAAAATATCGGTATCCATAAAAGATTTAACACAATCAAACTTAGATGTCATACCTGACTCCTTACCTTCGTCGAGGTCCCAATCTTCAGAGTTGCGTTTAATTCTATCCAATAAATTCCATCTAAATTCAATAGGCTTCATCATAAAAGAGCCAGCACCAAGAAGTATCGAGCATGGTGCGATTGTTATCAGAAAGCCGAGCATAAAAACTTTGCATAATCACTTCTTTTGCGAGCTCATGATTGGGGCATGAATATAACATTGATTTAAGCCCCCCCCCCCCCCCCAAGCTTGGGCGATGCTTTCTCCTTTGCGAAGCCAAAAATTATATATATAATTGCGATCATGATGAACAAGATGCATAGGTAATACTTTTGATGAAATTCCAATTTCAATCTTTTATAGTTCCATGATCTCATATCATCACATAGCCTATACCATGTCAATGCGTCTCCCTCCAAAGATAAAGGGAAAACCCTCTTCTTAACAACATCATCGGGTATACCTGCAAGCTTAAATAGTCCACAAATATCATCCACAAAGCGTAGATGTTCGTCAGGATGCTTTGTTCCATCTCCTGTAAAAGGATTAGCTAGCAGTTTTTCCATCATACCCGAAGGAAATTCAAAAGGAGTTTCATTTTCAATAGGTTCAGTAGGTTGAGGAGCAACTCTTTGCTCTACTGGACGGGGTGAAGATACCCCAAACAAGCCCCTAAGAGAATTACTTTCCATAGTAACAAGTGACAGAAAATTTCAGCACACTATATAAATTTTTCCTTACCAAATTCCACTTACCAAAGGCGCTACACTCCCCGGCAACGGCGCCAGAAAAGAGTCTTGATGACCCACAATTATAGGGGATCTGTCGTAGTCCTTTCGATAAGTAAGAGTGTCGAACCCAACGAGGAGCAGAAGGAAATGATAAGCGGTTTTCAGCAAGGTATTCTCTGCAAGTACTGAAATAAGTGTTAACAGATAGTTTTGTGATAAGATAAATTGTAACGAGCAACAAGTAACAAGAGTAAATAAAGTGCAGCAAGATGGCCCAATCCTTTTTGTAGCGAAGGACAAGCCGGAACAAACTCTTATAATAGGAAAAGCGCTCCCGAGGACACATGGGAATATCGTCAAGCTAGTTTCCATTACGCTCATATGATGCGCGTTCGGTACTTCGATAATTTGATATGTGGGTGGACCGGTGCTTGGGTACTGTTCTTACTTGAACAAGCATCCCACTTATGATTAACCTCTATTGCAAGCATCCGCAACTACAACAAAAGTATTAAGGTAAACCTAACCATATAGCATGAAACATATGGATCCAAATCAGCCCCTTACGAAGCAACGCATAAACTAGGGTTTAAGCTTCTGTCACTCTAGCAACCCATCATCTACTTATTACTTCCCAATGCCTTCCTCTAGGCCCAAATAATGGTGAAGTGTCATGTAGTCGATGTTCACATAACACCACTAGAGGATAGACAACATACATCTCATCAAAATATCGAACGAATACCAAATTCACATGACTACTAATAGCAAGACTTCTCCCGTGTCCTCAGGAACAAACGTAACTACTCACAAAGCATATTCATGTTCATAATCAGAGGGGTAATAATATGCATAAAGGATCTGAACATATGATATTCCACCAAATAAACCAACTAGCATCAACTACAAGGAGTAATCAACACTACTAGCAACCTACTAGCACCAATCCCGGACTTGGAGACAAGAATTGGATATAAGAGATGAACTAGGGTTTGGAGATGAGATGGTGCTGGTGAAGATGTTGATGGAGATTGCCCTCTCCCGATGAGAGGAGCGTTGGTGATGATGATGGCGATGATTTCCCCCCGAGGGAAGTGTCCCAGCAGAACAGCTCTGCCGAGCCCTAGATTGGTTCCACCTCGTGGCGGCGGAGTCTCGTCCTGAAAGGTTGCTTCTGATTTTTTTTCTCATCGAAAGACTTCATATAGGAGAAGATGGGCATCGGAGAGCCACCAGGGGGCCCACGAGATAGGGGGGCGCGCCCCCCACCCTCGTGAGCAGGGTGTGGGCCCCCTGGCCTTCATCTTTGGCGACAATTTTTCTTTATTTATT
The DNA here is from genome assembly GCA_021605205.1 of Aegilops longissima. Lineage (NCBI taxonomy): Eukaryota > Viridiplantae > Streptophyta > Magnoliopsida > Poales > Poaceae > Aegilops > Aegilops longissima. The sequence continues at coordinate 704,849,940 of CM038679.1, read as the reverse complement.
TTAAGACATTCCGTGGAGTTTTAGGGCTTTTGGAGTTGCACAGAATAGGTCTCCAATATTTGCTCATTTTCCAGCCCAGAATTCCAGCTGTCGGCATTCTCCCTCTTCATGTAAACCTTGCAAAATAAGAGAGAATAGCCATAAGTATTGTGACATAACGTGAAATAACAGCCCATAATGCGATAAATATCGATATAAAAGCATGATGCAAAATGGACGTATCAGCAATCGTGGCAGCGGTTGCGGCGCGCGCGGATCAGCCGGTGCAGGAGGCAGGGGCCTCTCAAGCACTGGTGATTCGGCCCGATGAGGTGGTGCTGGCAACAGGGTTGCCCCCCCCCCCCTCCCTCGCCTGGTAGGCCCAAGGTGAGGCGCGTGGCCAAAGCGGTGTCCTCGCTGGGTATCCGCCTTCGAAATAGGATCATATAGATGCGGGCCATCTTTTGGAATATTCGCGGGTTCAGCCACGCGGGCTGTCGAACCCAGCTGAAGGAGTACATGCGTAGGGAGGCAGTAGATATCGTAGCTTTGTAGGAAACTATCAAGCAAGACTTTCGCCATCACGAGCTGCTTGCTATCGATCCCCTGGAACGATTTTCATGGAATCATTTAGCCGCATTGAGGCACTCAGCGGGAATGCTTCTTGGCTTTGATCAAGCCGTTTTCGAGGTGCTCGCTTGGGACGCGGGTACCTTCTTCCTCGCCGGCCACATTCGCCATCGTCAGTCTCAAAGGGAGCTGGTGGTGATTCAGGTCTATGGCCCAGCGGATCACGCACGCTCGGCTGAGTTTCTGGGCGAACTGCATACGAAGGTGCACGCGATAAGCTCTTCGTTGATCCCTTTCGTGGTAGGGGGGATTTTAACCTAATCCGCTCGGGGATGCGGACAAAAACAATTGCAATATCAACTGGGCACAGGTGTCCATATTTAACAATGCAATTGCCTCCATGGCTATCCGGGAGCTGGCCAGGTCTGGGGCTCGATACACGTGGACAAACAAACAGCTAGACCCGGTGCGCTCGGTGCTCGATCGAGTGTTCATATCCTCTGATTGGGAACTGAGGTACCCTCTATGCTCGCTCATCGCAGAAACCAGGATTGGGTCTGGTCACGTGCCACTTATCCTATCCTCAAGGGAGGACAGGATCAGGCGTAGCCCTCGCTTTTTCTTTGAGACGGCTTGGTTTGAAAACCCTGACTTTAACTCCATCTTCAGGGCGAGGTGAAATGCTTGTGTTAGTCAGGTGGGCCCCCAGCGAGGCCCAATGGACTTCTGGATCGCGGCCGGAAGCCACCTTCGGGCCAGCCTAAAGGTTTGGGGGGCAAAATTGGGCCGGCAAGATCGATCTCTTAGGGAAGGCATCGTAGCTGAGATTGCAAGCCTCGACCACCAGGTGGATGCGCGGCCCTTTTCCGAACAAGAATGGGCTCGCCGCTACGCGCAGGAGAATCAAGTGCAGTCTCTGCTTCGCGCGGAGGAGGAGTACTGGAGGCACCGGGGTGGCCTTAAGTGGATCCTTAAAGGGTGACGCAAACACCAAGTACTTCCACGCCTACGCCAACAGGAGACGGCGTAGGTGTGCGATCCTCCGCCTGCAGTCTGACCAGGGGCTTTTGCTGACGCAGGCGGACATCGTGCGTCACGTATATGACTTCTACATTAATCTCGTGGGGACGAGCGAGGAGCAGCGAGCAGGGGTGCGCGCTGATCTATGGGACCCTTCCCAGCTCGTTACCGATCGGGAAAATGGGGAGCCGGGGCTCACTTTCTTTCCCGAGGAGATTGATGCGGCTCTTCGGAGCATGAAAGCGGACACTACGCCAGGACCGGACGGTTGGCCAGTAGCCATGTTCAAACACTTCTGGCCGCTCCTGCAGGGGCCGTTGTTCGAGGTTTGCAATGGCTTCATGCGTGGGACGGTTGACATATCCCGGCTCAACTTTGGGATACTTTCGCTGATCCCTAAGGTGGTAGGTGCGGATAACATCCGTCAGTTTAGGCCTATCGCGCTTATTAATGTCCCTTTTAAGATCTGCTCCAAAGCCACTACCTCCTGCCTCATCCCGATCGCCCAACGTACCATTAGCCGCACCCAAACTGCTTTCATCCGAGGCCAGAACATTTTGGAGGGATCTTTAGCGCTGCAGGAAATCATCCACAAACTTAAACGTACTAAGGAACCGGCCATACTCCTAAAACTAGATTTCGAGAAAGCGTATGACCGCGTGAGCTGGAATTTTTTGCGTCAGGTCCTACTTAGCCGAGGTTTCTCGGCTGTGTGGGTACACCGAGTCATGCAACTGGTCACGGGTGGCCAGACTGCGATCTCGGTGAACGGGGAGATAGGGAGTTTCTTCCGGAACAGGCGGGGATTGCATCAGGGCGACCCCATGTCACCGCTCTTGTTCAATTTTGTGGTCGACGCCCTTGCGGCAATGCTTCGGAAGGCGACCACGGCTGGCCACATCAAGGGAGTGGTCGGCCACCTCATCCCAGGGGGGATTTCACACTTATAGTACGCAGACAACACCATGCTACTGTTTCAGACGGACGCTCACAGTATTGCAACGGTGAAAGCTTTGCTGCTGAGCTTTGAGCTCATGTCCGGGCTCAAAATCAACTTTCACAAATGCGAAATGCTGTCTATGGGGATAGATAGCGAGGAGGGGCAGCGTATCGCTGACCTTCTCAACTGTAAAGTGGGAAAGTTCCCCCTTACGTATTTAGGCTTACCTCTAGCGCCACGCAGAGTGACGATAGATGAGTGGGCTCCGTTAACTGGGAAAGCGGGGAAGAAAGTGAGCCCTTGGCGTGGTAAGTTCATGTCTTCGGCGGCAAGGCTTGTCCTCACCAACTCTAGCCTTTCCTCGTTGCCTATGTTCGCTATGGGCTTGTTCCTGTTGGCTGAAGGGGTTCATGCCAAGTTGGACACGCCGCGTGCTCGTTTCTTTTGGGAAGGAACGGGTCTAAAGCGCAAATACCACTTGGTCAAATGGGCGGCGGTCTACAGGCCCAAATCCCTGGGAGGATTAGGAATCATTAACACTAGGCTACAGAATATAGCGCTAATGTGTAAATGGATCTGGAAGTTATCGCAAGGGGCGACGGGCCTATGGGCTGACATCCTTCGTGCCAAGTACTTCCCAAACGGGAATTTCTTTGAAGGGGAAGCAAGGGGCTCCCCTTTTTGGCAAGATCTGCAGGCCATCCGACCCGCATTTGACCAAGGGGCCAAGTTTAACATTGGTAATGGCCGTTCCACCCGATTCTGGTTGGATTTCTGGGTGGGCGCCCGACCACTCTGGGAAGAGTTACCAGAGCTTTACGCCTTAGCGGTGCGGCCTAAACAAAAGGTGGCCGAGGCTCTGGCCTCCCTACAGGCCGTAGCTTTCTGCCGAAACCTCAACGTGCAGGAAACAACACGGTGGGGGGCTTTGTTAGACTTGATAACCACCGTGACGCTTACTGACGAGCCAGACAGGGTGTCGTGGCACCTCAATGCCTCCGGGAGGTTTACCGTTAAGTCCTTATACCATAAAATGTGCCAAGGGACGGTACAGCGAGAGGTGAAAGGACAGTGGCAAGCATGCATTCCGCTCAAGATCAAAGTCTCTCTTTGGCAACTGTTTCGGGATCGTTTACCCACATCCAATAACATAGCAAAATGGAACGGCCCGGCTACGGGCATGTGCGCGTGTGTGGGAATCCCGAGAACGCGAACCATGCCTTCTTCCTTTACCCGCTCGCGAGGTTTGTGTGGAGTGCAGTTCGGGAGGCTGCCGGGGTAGCTTGGGACCCGAGATCCTCTTCCGAACTCGTGGACCTCCTACATTCGGTGCAGGGTCAGCCCAAGCGGGTGATCTGGACTAGTATATGAGCGATGCTTTGGTCCTTATGGCTTACTCGCAACAAGTTTACCATTGAAGGCTCGTTCCCGTCGCACCCGGCTAACATAATATGCAAATGCTCTATCCTATTGCAGCAATGGAGTCCGTTGGCGAAGCAGAAGGACACTGATCTCATGAAGCTCGCGCAAGTCCGAGTGCACCAAGTGTTTGTGGCGGCTAGGGAGCCGGCGATGCCTACCTGAGGGTGGGGTATCTCTTTTGTTTTGCGAGCCTGCGTGCTCCTGTTCATGGGCTACGGCCTTGTAATCAGCTCGCAGCCCGGTGTTTGGACCCTTTTCTAGACTTTCGTTTCGCATTGCCGTGGCTTTTGGTTTATGTGTATCGTCCGATCGTTTGATACTCCGCCTGTTCGTTGTGCGCTTTATTAATTTAAAGCCGGACGCTCCCAACGTCTTCGTTCTAAAAAAGAACTAAGGCTGGTCATAGTGGGGAGTAACTTATACTAGTGTCATGCATATGACACTAGTCTAAGTTACTACCTTCATAGTGCAAAGTAACATAGTAGTAGTGTGACAGAGGACCTCATTAATTAGCTTTTAGACTCATTTTGTCTTGGATAGCGCTATGTTACAGTAACATATTATGTTACCACTTCTCATTAACTACATGCCACATAAGCAAAAATTTCTCGGAATGCGCTATGTTACTTGCTAAGTTACTCCCACTATGACTAGCCTAATGATGCATCGAGTAAACACTAAGTACCTAGGAATCCGCAACAAATTACTCCCAAGACCATATCTCACGCATGGCTGCTCCTCTTCTCTTTCTCTCTCTTTCTCTTCTAGCGTCTTCCTATGATCCAATCATACTATGGCAGTTCGCAATTCTACTCCTGCGGATTGATTCATTCTAATTCTCCCCAAAATAGTCTTCTGGTGCAATTTATTCGGTGTCTTCTTCAATCATCGTACATCATCGTACATCTATTTATTTGGTGTCTTCTTGACTCAATTTCTCACATCGAAACTACTACGCGGACGATAGTAGCCTAGACGAACGCTGGACGATATTTGATTGAACGGTGTTGGTCAGTTTTGCTCCACGCATCAATGGCTTGATCTGCTGAATCGTCTGAAAATTGTCCAGGGTTGTCGTCTGTGTAGAACGCTCTTCTCACATCTCTCATCTATTACTTCTTTCAATCCCTAGTTGCCTGTCGCTGGACCTGTGAGGGCAAGAGTGCTAGGTCACTAATTCATCAAGAAGATCAAGCAGACTATCAAAGCCACACGCGGTGCCGCCACATGGTTTTCTTCCCAAATTAATGAAAGGCTATTTCATCCCTCTTTGTTTCTATGTTCAGTTTTTAGTGCATGATATTTGCTTCTTAATTTTATTTTCTGACATTTCCTCCAGTTCTAGAATTAGGAAATTTGAGTCGGGATATGAAAACACAAGAAAAGGAAAAAGATTGGAAAACTCACTTGACATCAAAAAGATGTTCCTGATAAGTTCTTAGTAAAAGAGTCAAATGTTTCTTCTGAAAATCAGACATTATATACTAGTGTTGATGAGGTTCGTCGCGATCACATGATGAATGCTAAAACACAGCAGAAGGATGATATATATAACAAGCCTATTTTTAGTGTTGAAAGCCTTCTTTTCTAATTGTTGTTTGTTATATCGAGGGCCTCAATTTTTTATTTCGCACCGGGCCTCCGTTTTCTCGGATACGGCCCCGGCCCCATCTAGTGGCTCCTTCGGCTAGCAACACCCTGCGAGGCATCAATGATGCAACCAGGTCCAAGGCTATCGGCCGGTCAATCCAATCAGGGCATCTCGAACAGTTTGTTTGTTAGCTTGTTGGTAAAATATATCATCTCATCGACCAACATCTTAACATACAACTACTCCAATAGGTTGTATCTAGTTTGCCCAATAAAATATGAGATAATAAATAACGTGCTCTCTCATTCTATATTGGAGCTTGTGTAAGGGGTGTTGGTTCATGTACATACAACCTTACTCTCTATCCTCATTTATTGTATGATACATCATAAAAAATCCTATGTGGCAAAGTTTATCAATAACTATCTTACAATCATTGAAGATGCCCTCAGTGTTGGCCTCGCCCTAGCCTACAAGCCTAGATCACTAGAGAAATGAAGAAAAAAGATATAATGAGAGATGGACCAACCTCTCTATTGTGCGTGCCTCTATAACTCTATTTTTTTCCTAGGTCTTGCTTCCTAAATTATCTGGCTAGGGTTTTAAATATTAGCGATGTTACAATTGAGAGTTGAAATACTATGACATCTGATTTCTAATTTCTGATAGAGATTCATATTGTTTGAATTATTCCCTGAGAGTTGGATGCACATATTTTAAGTTTAACTCTGCAACCAGAACTCAATCAATATACATTGTTGTTTACTTTTTCCTTTTTTCTTATAAAGATAAATCATTTATCTTTATGCAATCGAGATATTTGTTTTTATAATTTGGATTTTTTTTCATGCTTTATTGTCCAACTTTGGTAATCAACTAGTATTTCACGTATATTGATTCATTTTTTCAAATGATTTAAAAATTGCTCACCACGCCCTGCCGCAATGTCGTATAGTGCTTCATTATGTTGATCATTTTTAGTGTCGTGGTTTGAAGCCTTTTCACAAAAAATATAATATTTAATGAAATATGTTACTTTTATATATAGCATTAGTTGATTTCCAAAAGTATGTGATGTACACCTCGACATGGGACAATTTCCTCCCCCTATATAGGTAGGGGAGTGGGCCAAGCCTCTATAATTTTAAATTAACTATTCATTCATCGTTGATGGCAGCAACAATGGTATCCAACGACCAGTCGCTGAAGTAACCGCGGAGGTGTTCACTCTGACCACTTGTCGTGGCGCGAGCATGGACGATGCATACCAACTTGAATCTAGGGGCGAGGTCGTCGAGGCAGATCCGATGGTGGTGATTGGCTTGAGATCCTACCTTCTTGGGCCTTGCTTTTTTTAGAAGATCTTGGGCCTTGCTAAGTAGCAGGTGTTGTGTTGCCAAAAATGCGGACCTTGGCCGATGATAAGGAAAATGTGAAGCCCAAATGGAAAAAATCCAGATCAGTGGAAATGTGTTTTTCCCCTAGAAAAAAGAGTGGAAATGTGTTTTTCTCCGTCCCGACGATATATATCTATTGACGACGTTGCATAGCCGATTATGGGACGATACATTTAATCAAACCATCCATGCAGAGGATAAAGTGTAGCACAACCATTGGATGTAGTGTCGTTTCCAAATCGGCCTGCAAGTGTCGTTTGCACAGTAGTTTCGATACAGCTTATGCGATCGTCGCCTGGCCCGCCCACCGTTTCTCCCTAATCTACGTGGCTGCTCAGCTGTCAGTCAGATCGACAGGACGTATTCATCTCTAACGTACGTACCCACCCGGCCAGTCAACGGCCGGCACGCCTGCATGGGCCTGAATTAATCAATATTCACATGCAGCCAATCATGCATGCATGCATGCGCGCAACGCACGCACAGACCACCGCACCATCGATACATGACAAATCTATGCACCCAGGCCAGCTCTCCAAAACCATTGTTATTCCAAAGAAGATAATCAGGCACACGCACACCACACACTCATAATAAACATATAACGGATTCGAATATTCGATCCAAAGTGGAACTGGTGCAGTAGTAATATGGATATGACAAAATAGCACTATGTCCAAGCCAGGGGCCAGGGCGACACATGCATATGCATATACGTCGCGTCTAGACGTGTGCATGTCCTTAAAACCTCGCACGTGTACGCTGCACGTATATGCATGCCTCATCCTCTCATGTCTCGTGTCGACCAGGTCCAAAACCAGGCAGAGCAGGCCCCTGGGCAGCATGCATGCATATGCATGCATGGATGCACATGCACGCACGCACGCACGGGCTTAACCAGCTGCCTGGCCATGGCGAGGCTAGCTATCCATTTTGTCTACGCATTTCGCTTTTAAAAACTGGTGACACACAGCGAAAGGTCGAGAACATGCATGCGATCGAGACAACATTATGGCGTCTGTGTATATCTTCTTCAGGATGGAGGTAGATTAGATAACATAGTTTATGCGTGGATAAGGGAGAAACCCTGGCGCTGATGGTTTGATTAAGCCCAGACCGCCGGACGTGGCGCGGCGTGCTCCACCGGCTGCTCGATCGGTTCATCATCGGCGGCGCGACACATGCGCCAACACATCGCTGCTACGTGAACGGCGACAGCGCCTCATGTCCGGAAACAGGAGGAAAATCGATCGGTCGATCGATCGGAGAAAGATTGTCACATGGTCTTTTAATTAGAAGAGATTATATGTCACAGGTTATTACAACTCGGGCGCATCACAGTTCACCAACTATATTCTATAGCCCTAAGTATTATGTTTCATCCGGAGAACAGATTATTTTAAACAGTGGACTACAGTACGATGTTCAGTGCGACTAAGGGCTTCTTTGGATTGTAGGAATGAGATGCCGTGTATTATGAATCCCTGTAGGATTTCAAAACATAGGAATTTTATAAGATGTGTCTTTGGATGATGCACAGGAAATGAACACATTAATTTTAGAGGAATGAGAATAGCGGGTAAAAAGAGATAGAGTGCAAGTGCTGGGACTTCTCAAAGGAAAAAAAAAATATAACGAGGTTTGTGCTAATGTTTAGATTCCTATGGAGTGAAGGGTATAGAGATGGGTTTCATAGGAATTTGATGAACCCTTTCCTATGATACAAAGGGTTTTCATAGAAATATTCCTATGGACGAAACATCCAAAATTTACTATGAAATTCCTTAAATCCAAAGAGGGCCTAACTCTTGACCCTTTATCGAGAAACTAGAACTTTTGGAGCACGAAGTTGTCCCTATCAAATACGGAACTCTGTGAGAACCAACCTATGATTGAATGGTGGTGGTTGTGTTTCTCATTGATGGGATTTTTTTTTCACTGAGAGGCAACAAAAACCAGTGATGACTTCCTCAATTTGAAGATCCACGACTCCAGTCTTCAGTAGGCATCATGTGAGTGTGTGCATATGTTTACATCTACATTGTACTTGATGTTTACGAATACCAAACTTCCTAAAACCTTTAAAAATCAAGGCTTGATTCCTTAGTAAATGTTTAGTAAACCTTAGCGTGCTTTTCTCTAAGATGCATGTAATGCAACAGAAAGCACACAATACAACTGAAACACACACTTTGGTGGAAACATGCAAAAAAACAGAATAGACGTTGAATGCAATTGAGTGATGTAATTGAAACGTGCAAAATGCAGTAGAGGAAACCACTATAGTAAATAAGCAAAAGCCTAACTTAAGCACAACCTTGTCATTGTTCTAAATAATGGTTTTGCATAGATACAAAGATACTCATATATGTTTATTTGATGAACCATAGGAGTCTATAATGCACACAGTTCCATAAAGTAAAAACATGACTATCTATGTGGTGAGCATAAATATCAAGAGATAAATAATATCTCTATCATCTTTGACATAAACTAAATTATCATATTTGGCTGAATTTTTTCATATTCCTGGACAGTATTTCAAGTTCATATTTTTTTAAATATAACCAAGACTTCAAAGATGCGAGATGGGCCTAGATAACCAGGTTTAAGGAGGGAAGATTCAAGTTATGAGGTTTCTCAGTAACTTTGAAAGAACCCGTGAGTGCGGAGAATGCTATAAAGGGCCCAAATAAAAAATAATTGATCATGCAATATGATAATCTATTTTCCATTAATAAACAAAATGTAAATGAATTTCCTCCATAATTTTTTGCACATGGTATATATAGTCATATATTTGATGAATTTTAGCAGGTTATCACTTAATAGCACTCCGTAGGTCCATGCATGGATTTTTGAAGACTGGTTTAGTTGAACGGTCCAATATACATAACTTAAAATTTAAGTGGTATAATACATAATTTAAGGTTCAAATTATTGCACCATGTGGCTTGAGAGTTCATTTGTCCTGTTCCTAGAAGAAATTTAGTTGTCGAATTCCAGTTTGCAAGAGTTGGGTTGCTGGTGTAGCTTTGACAACATTATTGACCTCCATCCTCATGATTATGCTCCTATTTGTCTTGTTTAACACTGCCGCGTTCGAGAGTCCACCAGTCGGCCACCCATAAAACATATCAACTTGGCAAACCTGGCATTTCGTGAGTCCAACCTGCTCGTTTCAATGTTCAAGTGAAAACAAACACAAAGAAATGATTTAGATATATGTAATATACCGAGTGAAGCTGGTAATAATTGCTTAAATGCAAATTTAGTCGACGAATTGCAATTTCCAAGAGTTCAGTTGCTGGTGTAGCTTTGACAATATTATTAACCTCCATCCTCATGATTCTGCTCCTATTTGTCTTGTTTAACACTGCCGCGTTCAAGAGTCCACTAGTCGGCCACCCATAAAACACATCAACTTGGCAAACCTGGCAATTCATAAGTCCAACCTGCTCGTTTCAATGTTCAAGTGAAAACAAACACAAAGAAATAACTTAGATATATGTAATATACCGAGTGAAACTGGTAATAATTGCTTTAATGAAATCACGCAAATCCTTCTGTATTCTAAAATTGACTCCTAATGCAGCATCCATGAACGTTAGATCTTGGCAGTTTGGGCTTATTAAACAGTCATGTCCTCTGTTTAAAAGACACACCGTTGATGAAAGGATGCCTTTTTGTGGAAGGACATGCTCCTTGGTGAAAAGATGTATCTTCGTGGAAAGACATATTTTAAAACATTTGAAAAGGGCACAGTAAATGTTAGATTAACACATTATAAAACCCAGCTCGTGACTTCCTAAACGACGCGACTACTAAAATTGCTTTAACCGTGTACAAAAAGCCAAACATGCCAAAATTGAGAATTTCAGTTTGCTTATGCACTTTAATAATATTTGAACTTTGCTAGTAGTTATACTTACTAAAAGAAATGCAATTTTTGTACTATATAGTATCTTAAAGCTAAACTCACTAAAAACATCTAATAATACCGGCAGCAAAGCACGGGCTTTACACCAGTGATATACTACATAGTACATATCATTCCAAGTAGCAGTAACTAAACCACGTGATACATGTGGTAAGCAATCCAAACTATTTAGGAATTAGCAGTAACTAAGCAAGTACTAGGCCGCAAACAAGATCACGTAATTAATCTACGCGTGAGAAGCGCCATGGAGAAGGAGTGAATGTTTAGTAAACCTTAGAGTGGTTTTCTCTAAGATGCATGTAATGCAATAGAAAACACACATCACAACTGAATCACACACTTTAGTGGAAGCATGCAAAGGAAAACAATAGTCTTTGATCGCAGTTGAATGATGGAATTGAAAAGATATTTCTTAAACTTATCTAATACTTCAAAGATGTGAGATGGGCCTGGATAACCGGGTTAAGGAGAGAAGTCTCATGTTTTGAGGTTCTCTGTAATTTTGAAAGGATTCATGATTGTGAAGAATATGCTATAAAGTACTCAAATAAAAAAAGGATCGATCAAACAATATGATCATATACTTTGCAAAAAAAAGACCAATGGTAAATGATTTTCCTCTATCATCTTGCACATGGCATATGTAGCCATATATTTGATGAATTTTTGCGGGTTATCACTTAATAGCATTCCATACACGCATGCATGGATTTTTGAAAGTTGTTCTGTTGAAGGGTCAAAAATACATAATTAGAATTTTGAAACGGTATAATACATAATTTTGGGTTCAGATTGTTGCACCATGCATTGCTTGAGCGTCCCCCTTGTCGTGTTCAAGTAAATTAATCCACGCGTGAGAAGCTAGCGCCATGGAGAGCGAGTGAAACACTCGAGTCGAGTGGAGAAAAGCAACGGCACCACCACCCACGCCCTCCTCCAGCTATGCTCCACGGGTTTGGCGTAGAGAGCAAACAAAAAGGGAAAGAAAGAAGAAAAGAAAAGTTGCATGGCTAGCTAGCGCGCGCGGCCATGGCGGGGGGCTGCATGCGGGGGAACAGCGGCCGCCATTCCGGTCAAGGAGACCGCCCATACCACCCCGTGGAACGCCTCCACGTTGTCGACCACCATTACCGCCCCCCTCCCCCTCACGCCCCTTTGGATTCTCGCAAAGCGAGAGGCTACCATGCATTAAACTACTCCCCAAATCACTCTCCCTCTCTAATTAATCTCTCCCTCCTTGGCCCGTGTGCAGGCTCTCTACTTGGACGGGTGGTTTCCTTGGACGCATTCACATAGAGAGAGGGAGTGTGTGAACAGTGCACAGTTTAAACAAGCAAGCTCAAGCGACCGGCCGGAGCTTTGCACTGTTTAGACCTTCTCTATTTATACCGGACTTTGACTATTCGCTGCAGAGAGTCCCATTCCCCTCCTTGCACCGGCACTACCCTTCTTCTAGCTAGCTAGTCTTCTCAAGGCAAGCCACACGGCCGCGCGCCATGGATATGGACATGAGCTCCGCTGCCCACCCTGCTCACCACTGGCTCTCCTTCTCCCTCTCCAACAACTACCACCACGGCCTCCTCGAGGCCCTCTCCAGCTCCTCCTCCGGCCACCAGATCGCCGGTAAGGACGCCAACACCCCCATCCCTATATCGATCATGTGCTAGCGAGCGGGCTAGCTACACATCCGCTAGACGACTGTGGCTCATGGTGCATGTTTTCTTGTGCTTTTGTAGGAGATGAGGCGCCGGTGGATGAGGCGCCTAAGATGGAAGATTTCCTTGGCTGTGTTGGCGGCGGCAGCACGACATCGACGGCCGTGGTGGACCACGGCGAGCTGGGAAGCATCGCTGCCGGGTTCTTGCACCGGTATCCGGCGCATGACGGGATGCCGGATCAGAACTCTGGCGCGGTGACCGTCGCGGCGGCGACCATGGAGGTCGCCGAGTCCGATCAGGCGAGGAGGCCCGCCGAGACGTTCGGCCAGCGGACGTCCATCTACCGCGGCGTCACCAGGTAGGGATACATGCTAATCAAATCAATCACATGCATGCATCATCTTCTTATCGAGAGGAAATAAGAACACATAATAGCTAGTTGTTGGGTTAGATGATTCTTGCTTCTTAGTACTAGTACCAGCTACACATCCACTGCATGCAATGACCGGAATGTCTGATCCAATTAAGTTTCTATTATGTTAATCTCGTGGTGCTTTGTGGAAGTAATGCATGATCTGGACTATATGCAGGCACCGGTGGACGGGGAGGTACGAGGCGCACCTGTGGGACAACAGCTGCCGCCGGGAGGGCCAAAGCCGCAAAGGCCGCCAAGGTACACGCATCATGCATGCTTTGTCCAATAATCCTGCAAAAAACACACGTATAAATTATCATCACTAACATGTTTTCTCTTTGCTTTTCCCCCACAAATTTCTCTATCTTTTGGCGCATTGGTGATAATCCATCAGTCTACTTGGGTATGTCAATTGCATGCCACATCCAGTCAATTTATCTATCTATCTTCATTGCCATCTGGTTCATGATTTGGAGACAAGAAATGTTCGAGGCTTACAGTAGGATTTGGGGGAAATGCAGGAGGCTATGATAAAGAGGAGAAAGCCGCGAGGGCCTACGACATGGCCGCCCTGAAGTACTGGGGCCCGACCACCACGACGAACTTCCCGGTGAGTGACCGACTCCAGCAAGAGATCAACATTGATTGGCAACTCCTTGTACATCAGGATGCCGATCGCTGACCGCCTTTACTATCCAAAAGGTGTCCATTTATGAGAATGAGCTGGAGGAGATGAAGTCGATGACACGGCAGGAGTTCATCGCTTCCCTTCGCAGGTGAGCACTTGGCCGGCGACCACCCGGACTGCCAGATTCACTGGGCTTGCTGACTTAAGCGCATCCTGTTCATCTTCTCCACGTACACACCTTGCCGTACGCGTGCACGCACGCATGGCCAGTCGGCACAGCTTTTGCATGTGATCTGCTTTACTCGGGCCGAGTTCTCACACATGCATGTTGACCTCAATGCGTGTTGCTCACACAGGAAGAGCAGCGGCTTCTCACGAGGGGCGTCCATCTACAGAGGAGTAACAAGGTAATTAACAATTGTTCCACCTGAATGAGCTTGCAAACACAAAATGTACTACTAGTCTTGACTTTAAACTGTACTATATATGAAGAAAGATTCATTTTGTAACAATGGAGGTTTGAATATTTGATGACAGGCATCATCAGCACGGCCGGTGGCAGGCAAGGATCGGCAGGGTGGCCGGAAACAAGGACCTGTACCTGGGAACTTTCAGTGAGTAGTCCTCTTGATCCCACATGCATTGGCGCGCATTTGCCATTTGTCTTTCGATGAGACACCACAGGGCCCGGTGCACTACTGCTAAACTAATTAAGTTTGCATCAGAACCCAAAGGCACTGATGATTAATTTGATTTGTTTGCGCAAAACAAACAATGTGGTACGATTATCTGACCGTCTCTCCGCACCACAGGCACGCAGGAGGAGGCGGCGGAGGCGTACGACATCGCGGCGATCAAGTTCCGCGGGCTCAACGCCGTGACCAACTTCGACATGAGCCGCTACGACGTCGAGAGCATCCTCAACAGCGACCTGCCCATTGGCGCCGGGGCGGCCGCCCGCGCCTCCAAGTTCCAACCGGACGTCCTATCGCTGCCCGCGCCGAATGTGGCATCCCCAGACATGCTGCCGCCGGCGGAGAAGGACTACTGGTCCCTCCTCGCCCTGCACTACCAGCAGCAGCAGCAACAGCACCTGCAGCAGCAGCATCAGTTCCCCGCCTCGGCATTCGAGACCTACGGCTCCGGCGTGAACGTGGACTTCACGATGGGCATGAGCGGCACCAACAACCCCAGCGGCGGCGGCGCCCCCATGTGGGGCGCCACCGGCGCAACAGGGCACGGCGACGGCAGCAGGCAGAGCAACAGCTACGCCAGCAACATTCCTTATGCCTCCATGGTGTCCGGATCAGCGGCGTCAGCCGGCGGGGGGTACGAGGGCTCCACCGGCGACAATGGCACCTGGGTGACGACGAGCAACCCGGCCGCCAGCACGACGGCTCCTCAGTACTACAACTATCTGTTTGGCATGGAGTAGTAGGTGATCCATCACTGACTGCCTAGCTAGTAGAGTAGCTAGCTGTAGCTGAAATTGGGTGGTAGGCCTAGGAGGAGGAGGAGGGAGAGGGAGAGGGACTAACATGGAACTGATCAAAATTTTGGCTGCTGCTGCATGCATTTGCATGGGAACGATGTATGATGATTGATGAATGCGATGCATTCTTCTGTTGCTATTCTTTTTTTGCTTCCTGACAAGGTCCTGTAGGCTGTAGCGGAGAACACTCGGTGTATCATCCGAATTTCTAATCCAGGTTATTCTTCTAGTTCTCTGGTGTGTCAGCTACAGTATGATCATTTGAAAAGTACTGTGTATGTCTTCTGCTTCTTCTAGTTCTTTGGCCAGTTGCAGTATGGGTGTTTGAGAAGTACTGTATGCCTAATAACTTCACGGAAACATATTGAACAAGTGTGCATCAGGTGAATGAGAGGAAGAATTTTCGGAAATGTGCGGTAGTAGAGTACATACATACTCAGGGTGGTGAAAACTTGGGAACGACGAACACGCGAGCATTGGAATTTGGAAAGTCCCATTAAGAGTTAGTACCCTGCACGGAAACATTGGGGGTCAGTCTTCAGGTTGCCTCTAAAATAACATGGAAATTGGATTTATAAATAAACAGAGTTAACAGAAGATCACGAAAACATGTACTATTTTTTAACCAAAAAACAACAATAATGAGAAACATGTTTGTCACTTAGTCGACAGCAATGATCCTCACAATGCGCTGCGTAGTTGGAATTAAGGAAAACACGCATATTGCCATACCAAGAGGATAATTATCTCTCTGTAAAAGACCAAATGGAGGCCTCTCTTTCGATAAAAAAAAGAGAGAGAGGATAACTATCTTCTGCACCAGCAGAGACATCTGATCTTATCCTACGCACATGATAACAACCAATCTTCTGCAGCATCAAAGGACATTGTCCCAAATCTTATCCGACGCAGGTGTATATTATGCCAAATTGCCAATACTATATTCACATTACTACTGGTTACAATTGCACCATCCGGTGACATTGTGGCAGTACGAGTTCGTACTGCCAAAACCCACACCGATGTGATGGAGCACCAAATTAACAGTCCAGCTACAACTACAGAAGAACCTCCAGAATTTGGTGGAAAACGTACTACTCCTACTAAAAGAGACACCAGGTTTCACGTGCGCTTTTCCTTTCCGTCGATAACGCACAACGCGCGCAAAAACCGTACGTACCGCCACTGCAGGAGATCAAGGCCCGCGATCTCGTTTCCTCTGTAAACGCACAGTAATCACTAGTGCATATGGAATAAAGCGAGGAGCTTCACATGGGATCAAGGACAGTCAGGCTACCCTCACTCCTCTCAAGATTCTCACAGGGGACAACGCACACATTTGTAGACTATCTCTAGCCCATGAGGGCCTAAAACTACTTACTTAACTCGCTCCTTTTGATAATCTTGCTGGGGGCAGGGCTTAATTACCTCCTCTCTGACAGTTGACCAGTCAAAAAAATGAGGCAGCGGCGGTGAGAATCGAACTACGGCGTGTGAGAACAGTCGCTTGATCCTCCTCGATCTTTTGTTTCCCCTTTGCCCCCATTGGACCAAATTAACAGCCTTCCTCACATCTATCCATGAACTGGAACCACGTCGCCGCGTGCATGCATGGCTGTAGTTTCCTTTCCTGCTTTCCTATGCCCTGTCCCCCTCTTGGCCTCACAAATCCTAGCGTATCACTCTTAATCTAGTACTACTGCTGCTGCTCGAGCGCTTTCAGTGGACACAGAGACAACAAAGACGATCCATTGACTGGACGGCACGCATACTTCAAGCAATGTGTGGTTTCCAGTGGTAAAGTGAAGCCTAAGAAAAGGGGATTTAATTGCTCTCCCTAAGCACCGGAGTGCTAGCAATTTCATAGCGAGTGAGGTGAACCAAAATGTAGTATGCTAAGTGTGCGTTCCAACTTGCAAGCAAGTTACGGTGTCGGCGTGCGGAGTTATTTACGGGTCGGCGTAAATCCAAAGGCTCTGGGTAGTCTAGCTCACAACAGCCAGAGCTAGGCACTCGTTACAAGGGCACACTTGGAGAATTATATCAGCCATAGTGTGGACCAAGGTGCAGTGGTGTTAGGGTAGCTAGCTATTAGAATGTCAGAAAACCCAACAGTATTTTGAGCTAGATCTTCATGTAAGGCAGTCGAAAAACATGTGTTCTTCATGCATGGAACTTCATTTTTCGCTAAAATATTTTAGAATTCTCGATCACATGATGTTTGACACATACTACTTGCTCCTACACCAACCCTTTCTAACGGAAAATCACTACGGAAACCAGGCATCGCGCTGTCCACAAAAGCGAGGTTTGACCGACTACTGGCAGCAGGCGACAAGGCAACGTACGTCGAAACGGCTATTTGTAAAACATACTTTAGGGTGTCTTTTTCCCACGTAAACAGATTCACGCCCTGCAGATTCTCCCACAAGAGCGCTTTCACTCCATAAATCAAGGCATGCAGACCCCTTTCAGCCAAGAGAGAAGAGAAAAAAAAGATGATGATTGGCAAAGTGGGTCATTAGTCAAATGCAGCACTGTAAAAAGGTGTTTCGTTTGGCAGTACCGTGTGGAGCCTTTCCCTTGGTTTTAGAAAGAGCTTGTTTGGTTGCCGCTTTTGTCATGTCTCACATTGGAAGTTATGTCGGGCCACGCATGTCATACAAGCTGCACCCCAACAAAGAACTTGTGATCAAACTTGAGGAGATCGAAAAAATATATATGGACTGTGATATTACCTCAATATGCCGAAACAAATTGCGTATCTTTTCGTCCAGTGGCCTTTCATGGATGCTTTACAGGATTGAACGAATGCACATGAACAAACCAAATTTGGTATAAGTATGAAAGCTTGTTTTGAAACGGAACATAGATTTATCGTACATAATGAAATGGAACGGAAAAGTTTAAGCAACTGCATGCAAGATGGAAGAAGACCAAGGACAATGGATGGAAACAAAACAATCTCTTGCGGCAGGAACAAGTAGAGAAGACAAAATCAGTGCATTTGTAAACCATCTGAAGCCTTATAATGAGATCCATCGATATGTTTATTTTACCTTTCCGCGCTGGGACCGGCAACTGATTGAAAGATACACAGTTTGTAAATGGGCCTTAATCATGGACCAGCGCGTGCCTTGTGATGACAAAGAATATATACTAGATTAAGCAGCCAATAATTAATGTATGCAGTCGGATTCGGTAGAAGAATCTAAGACAAGGCGTGATGCTGCTTGATATTCGTTAATTAACTGTGCAGTGTGCCATATGCCTACATAATGAAAATGGTCGCCACGGAACCTAAAATTAGTTGGTCAAAGATGTTGCCAACTTGCTGTTGCAGACTAATGAAGGATATTGTGGATCTGGAGTCAACAAAAAAAAGTGAATGTACAAACAAGGCTGTACTGCTATAGGTCATTCTTTTGCCAAATTAAAGTATCCAAACTGACAAGGAACCAAAGCCGCTCCTGTGCAATAATGGTTTCCCTATTTGCGAAGAACCTAGCCCTCCTACATATTTTAGCAACATTATTGCAATAGTTGTGAGCAGCTAAGCAGAAAGATTCTGTGACAAAGGGATTGTACTGAGCACCAACAAGTGCTACAGAAAAAGTGCACCAAGTAAACCTAAAATATCCCTGTAAAAAAACTAAAATGTCCTCCACAAATTTGAAAAGAATTGTAACAGAGTTTTTTTTTCTTACACTGAAGGCTTTTCTTTCTATGCATGCAAAATAATAATATCGATATCTTGTCAATCAAGTATAATGACCTGAATTTAGTTTGACAGATTGTTGTGCCACTGTTCGACCGTAGCTTGCTGACTCAGCAAATCGGCATGAGCAGAGTTGGTATAGGAAGTTTATACCATAACTCTATGAGATTTAGGTCACTTTCTAGATGAGATAAAAAGCGCCCAGTTTGCTCCATGACAAAACCTTTTGGTGTGGAGTCAAGGACTCAGGTGGCACAATCATATACATATGCAACCTACTTCACTTGCACAAACAGACGGCTCACAATCACCTAACCTAAAACTCAGGAGCCTTTTCCAGCTTCTGATAGGCATATGTGTTTGACTCTATGATGTCTGCTTGAAAAGAATCTTCCGGTTCCAAACTTGGGAAATGCTTGTCTGCATCCATCAAAGTGTTTAACTAGTTGCTTGAGGACCCATAAGACAGATGCAGACATGATGATGTTCTAACAAAAAAAACTCAGGATAGCTTGTCGAGAAATTATTTAAGCTTCATACATTATTTACATTCCAAAGAAAGGGTAAACTAAATATGAAGCTCCAGAACCATTAGCGATAGTTTGAAACATCAAACAGGGTAAATCTATTACTAGCTGAAGATTTTCGAGAAAAAAAGTCGAACAACACTCAGAAAGTGATGGCTCACCAACAGTTCTAGGGATTATGGAGATGGAAATGTGCTGGTTCCCTTCAGTAACTGCAACAGGGTAGAAGAACTAGGAGCATTAATAAACATCGCATTGAGGTGCCGAAGTAAAAAGAAACTGAATATGTATAATATCACCTGTTCCCAAAAACAGAAGTTGAAGGCAAGTTACCCCTAAGTGTTAATACATTCATACATTGATATTTGAAGTCATGGAATTGTCCTTATTCAAGTTACCCCTAAGTGTTAATACCGCAGCAGGCAGCTTTTTGAAGCAAAATAATCAGTGTGGTTAAGCATAAACATAACCTAGAAAAAGTATGTATACATCTGAAGAAGTGTAGACTACAGCGATACCACCTGTAGGGAATGTATATTGAGAACCTAATTAATACATTCATGCATTGATATTTGAAAAATACGAGATATCGATCAACTGAATCAACCATCACCAAGTCTGAGACATAAGCAGAACCTTAGGAAATGAAACAACCAACAACATGTTATATGAAGCCGCTACTTATGTAACAAGCCCTTCTGATTAAAATATAACAATATTTTCTCGTCCACCAGGCACAACAATAATCACTGCACAAGTTCTACCAGCTAACTGCTCGAACAATATTCTGCTGCTACTGTGATACCTAGGAATGAAAACACCACAGTAAACTTGACAGTTGATGAAAAGCTCTCAAATGCTCTCTTAAGCGTCAAGTAATCAACTGAGGGTAAAGCATGAGAAGGAGCAAGAATCAATAATACAATAATTGAAAACATAAACTCTTTTTGTTACAAAATGAAATCTTATGTTTTTTTGTTATTATTATACAGAGGCCTTGCACCCAGCTGAATTAACGAAACATGACAGAGTACAATGCTGAACTAAGAACACAACGAGAGCCAAAAAAAAAGACAAGAAAAGATGCTGGAGTTTAGACTCAGCATCCAGACACAAACTTAGGACATGCAGGTCCTAACTGTTTGCATAGCCACATCAAGCTTGCAAAATCAGCAAAATCCAGCAGCTAAGACAGAAAAAAGCTAGCACCATGTACTCCCGCTGCAGGCAGCAAAGCTACTTTTATCCTAACTGTTTTCCATCATGTAGCTCTTCTGAAAACTTCAAAGGCCACCATCTTCAAGATCCTGGGACTGCTCTGTTTTTCGCCTTGTCAGGGACCATCCTGCACCTGGAGCACCTTTTGTTCCTGCAAATCATTTCAGCATTCAATCAACTGGCAAATGGAGTATATGACACTTGTGGGATCAGAAGGCATCCTATTGTCAAAACAAGTGCCACTACAAGTTTTCCACACTGTCCACATTATAGCAGCAATGCATATCGAGGCAGAAGTTTTCACAATCGCAGGGAAATTATTCGTTTATTGTGCACATACTACAGATGATGGACGTTAAACTCACACAATCTTGCAGCTAGTAGCTACTTTGACAAGACACCGTGAAATGTAATGAAACAGCATAAACCTGCATCTTGTTAGATGTGTATAGCCCATTTTCGGTATATCTCCATTGTATAAGGAGTTTTCTGCACTTTGCCACGCATGTATATGTAATGGCCTTTGGCCCTCAGTGAGCACTAGTTGCTCACTTATCCAACATGGTATCAGTTGCCAGGTTTCTCGTCCTCTCCCGCACGCTGCAGCTCCGTGCCTAGCTTCCTCGTCGCCGGCCATCTCCTCCTCCGTCGCCGGCCACCTTCTCCGCGCCCGGCAGTCCCTGCCTTGCGCCAGCACAGCGTGCTTTCGGCAGCGCCCAGTCAGCGCGCCGCCCGCGCCTTGTCGCGCCGTCCTGCCCGGCCGCGCCCCGGCTGCCTCCTCCCTGTCAGGTCGTCCCCGGCCGCGCCGCACCTTCTTCCGCGCGCCCCAGGCCGCGCCTCTGGCTTCCCGGTCGCCCGTCCTCTGCTCCAGATCGGGCAGCCTGCCTCGATCGGCCCGCTCGGGCAGCTGAAGCCCCTTGCCTCGAGTCACCCCGCTCTCTGCCTCGACCGGGCCTCGGGCCTCTGCTCGATCCCGCTCGAAGCCGAGCCCCCTGTCTCGATCGACTTCGTTGCTCGATCCAGATCGGGCTGCTGAGTCCGTTGACCAAAAAAAACAAGAGAGACACATAGAGTTCCCTCATGTCTTCTTCGGGCTATGTTGCTATTCCTAGGTGCTCAGTGATCTTCGATGGCACCAAGTATGCTGAATTTGTGGGATTCATGCGCATCCATATGCGTGGTCTTCTTCTCTGGGGTGTTCTTTCTGGCGAGGTTCCCTGCCCGCCATGCCCTGTTGCGCCTGTGGCCCCAATCCCACCGGTGCCGCCGGTACTTGCTCCTGAGGCTTCCCAGGCTGACCGGGATGCCGCCAAGACCCTTGATGATGCTGCAGTTGCTGCCTATGATCAGCAGGTATCTGCTTACTCCGATGCTCTTCGGCGCATCGGATGATCTCTCGCTTACACTCGGTGGTGCAATGATGATGCTCGTCTGCTGCTGTTCTTCTGCTAGTGTCCTCCCTCGGTTTGCTTGGAGTTCATGGGACTTGGCACGATTGCAGCGATGTGGTCTTATATTTGTCGGCGCTATCAGCCCTCCGTGATGCTCTCTATCTCTCAGAAAGGCGTCAGAGCACGCCCTCCAGAAGGTGATTCCTCTGTTGATGAGTTCTATTCACGATGCTTTCGCCATCTGGCGTCGCTTGACTCTCTTGGACAGTTGTTTGTGGCACTGTCGTTCTTTGTCGACTACTCGGTCTGATCCGGAGTTTCAGCGGTCCATGAGTTCTTATCTCGTCTCCGCTCTCGAGTTTGAGCCCACGTGCTCACTTGCTTGCTCGAGGTCGTGTTCCAATCTCGGAGGTACTTGCTGAGCTTCGTCTTGAGGAGACCCGCCTCCGCTCTGCTGGGTTTGCTTGGTGGTCCCGTCTGTGTTGGCTGCTCGAGCTCTGTTTGCCTCGCCGGATCACCGCTCCACCGCTCCTCCCCACACCTTCAGGGGGGTGAGTCGCCCCGCTTATACTAAGAGGGGCCGGTCGCGCCGTGACACCTTCTGTGGCTATTGCTCTCGGCCCGGTCACCCAGAGTCTGATTGCCGTGAGAAGAAGCGCGACCAGCGGCGTTCCTCTTCCAGTGGGACTCCTGGATCTTCCTCGACTCCGTCACTCACTGACCAGGACATTGTGAGGCTCAAACGCCTCCTGGCTTCCTCAGGCTCTTCCTCGACTGGTTCAGCTGCTGCTATGACTGCAGCCACCTCTCCACCACCGCAGGCATCTACACAGTCAGGTACATCTTCGTGGGTCTTGGATTCTGGTGCCCCCTTCCACATGTCTTCTCATTCTTCTGTGTTGTCTTCACTCCGACCTCTTGATTCGCCTGTTAATGTTCTTACCGCCGATGGCACCCCTCTTTCTGTTGCTAGTCGTGGCCTTCTTTCCACTCCCTCCTTTTCTGTTCCTAGTGTCTCGCATGCTCCTCGTCTTACCATGAATCTGTTTTCTGCTGCCCAACTTACTGATTCTGGTTGTCGGGTCATCCTTGATATCGACTCTTGCTCCATTCAGGATCGACGCGCCAAGGCTTTGGTTGGTGCTGGCCCCCGGCGCCGTGAGTCAGAGGGCCTTTGGGAGG
Organism: Aegilops longissima; assembly: GCA_021605205.1. Taxonomy (NCBI): domain Eukaryota; kingdom Viridiplantae; phylum Streptophyta; class Magnoliopsida; order Poales; family Poaceae; genus Aegilops; species Aegilops longissima. The sequence continues at coordinate 704,826,852 of CM038679.1, read as the reverse complement.
TTGACTGGCTTCGTGTTCCTTTCGCTGCCACCACTCTTGCCAGCTCCCATGCTCTTGCTGCTTCCTCGTCTGCGTCCTTCCAACAGTGGCATCATCGCCTTGGTCATATCTGTGGCTCTCGTTTGTCTTCCTTAGTCCGCCAGGGCCTCTTGGGGTCTGTATCTGGAGATGTTTCTTTACATTGTAATGGTTGCAGACTTGGCAAACAGACTCAGTTGCCTTATCCTACGAGTGAGTCGGCATCTCAGCGTCCTTTTGACTTAGTTCATTCTGATGTTTGGGGTCCTGCCCCCTTTGATTCGAAAGGTGGTCATCGCTATTATATCCTGTTTATTGATGATTTCTCTCGCTACACCTGGCTCTACTTCATGAAATCTCGTAGCGAGGTTCTCTCTATATACAAACGTTTTGCTGCCATGATTCTCACCCAGTTTTCCACGTCCATTCGGACTTTTCGTGCGGACTCCACTAGTGAGTTTATCTCTCATCTGTTGCGTGGTTTTCTTGCGGAACAGGGTACTCTTGCCTAGTTCTCATGTCCTGGTGCTCATGCTCAGAACGGCGTTGCCGAACGTAAGCATCGTCATCTACTTGAAACGGCTCATGCGTTGACGATTGCCGCTTCCCTTCCGCCTCACTTTTGGGCTGAGGCTGTTTCTGCATCCACTTATCTCATCAACATTCAGCCCTCGACTGCCTTGCAGGGTGGTATTCCTATGGAGTGTCTCACTGGCCGTTCCCCTGACTATTCCGCTCTTCGGATGTTTGGATGTGTGTGTTATGTCCTTCTTGCCCCGAGAACGCACCAAACCGACCGTCGGTCGGTTGAGTGTGTCTTTCTTGGCTACTGATGATGAGCACAAGGGCTATCGATGTTGGGATCCTGTGGGTCGTCGCTTGCGCATCTCGCGTGATGTGACATTTGACGAGTCTCGTTCTTACTACCCACGTTCTCCCTTCTCGAGTTTCTCTGTGGATGACATTTCCTTTATGTGTTGGAAATATGCCCTAGAGGCAATAATAAAAGCATTTCCTTGTTCATGATAATTGTCTTTTATTCATGCTATAATTGTATTATCCGGAAATCGTAATACATGTGTGAATACATAGACCACAATACGTCCCTAGTGAGCCTCTGGTTGACTAGCTCGTTGGTCAATAGATAGTCATGGTTTCCTGACTATGGACATTGGATGTCGTTGATAACGGGATCACATCATTAGGAGAATGATGTGATGGACAAGACCCAATCCTAAGCATAGCACAAGATCGTGTAGTTCGTTTTGCTAGAGCTTTTTCAATGTCAAGTATCTCTTCCTTAGACCATGAGATCGTAACTCCGGATACCGTAGGAGTGCTTTGGGTGTACCAAACGTCACAACGTGGCTGGGTGACTATAAAGGTGCACTACGGTATCTCCGAAAGTGTCATTGGGTTGACACGGATCGAGATCGATTTGTCACTCCGTATTACGGAGAGGTATCACTGGCCCACTCGGTAGTGCATCATCATAATGAGCTCAAAGTGACCAAGTGTCCGTCACGGGATCATGCATTACGGTGCGAGTAAAGTGACTTGCCGATAACGAGACTGAACGAGGTATTGGGATACCGACGATCGAGTCTCGGGCAAGTAACATACCGACTAACAAAGGGAATAGTATATGGGGTTGCTTGAATCCTCGACATCGTGGTTCATCCGATGACATCATCGAGGAGCATGTGGGAGCCAACATGGGTATCCAGATCCCGCTGTTGGTTATTGACCGAGAGCGCCTCGGTCATGTCGCATGTCTCCGAACCCGTAGGGTCTACACACTAAGGTTCGGTGACGCTAGGGTTATTAGGAAGACTTGTATGTGATTACCGAATGTTGTTAGGAGTCCCGGATGAGATCCCGGACGTCACGAGGAGTTCGGAAGGGTCCGGAGGTAAAGATTTATATATGGAAGTCGTCAAGCGGACACCGGAAAGTTTCGAGGCGTCTTGGTATTGTACTGGGGCCACCGGAAGGTTCCGGAGGTCCACGGGAGGGGCCACCCTCCCGGGGCCACTGGGCTCTTGATGGGGAAGGAGCCAGCCTGGTGGGCTGGGCGCACCCCTTGGGCCCTTGCGCCTAGGGTTTTGGGGAACCCTAGAGGGGCGCCTTGCTTGGGGGCAAGCCACCTCCTGCCGCCGCCCCTCTAGATTCCCATCTAGAGGGGCCGCCCCTGCCCCTTCCCCTATAAATAGAGGGGTGAGGGAGGGCAGCCGCACCACAAGCCAAGGCGCAGCCCTCCCTCCCAACACCTCTCCTCCTTCGTTGTGTGCTCGTGAAGCCTGCCGAGTATCTTGCTTCTCCACCATCATCACGCCGTCGTGCTGCCGGTGGAGCTGTCTTCCTCAACCTCTCCTTCCTCCTTGATGGATCAAGACGGAGGAGACGTCACCCGTACCGTACGTGTGTTGAACGCGGAGGTGCTGTCCGTTCAGCACTTGGTCATCGGCGATCTGAATCACGTCGAGTACGACTCCATCATCACCGCTCCCTCGAACGCTTCCGTACGCGATCTACAAGTGGTATGTAGATGCAAACTCATTCCCTTGACTCGTTGCTTAGATGAACTCATAGATGGATCTTGGTGAAATCGTAGGAAAAATTTTAATTTTCTGCAACGTTCCCCAACAGTGGCATCATGAGCTAGGTCTATGCGTAGTTCTCTATTGCACGAGTAGAACACAATTTAGTTGTGGGCGTAGATCTTGTCAACTTGCTTGCCGCTACTAGTCTTATCTTGCTTCAGCGGTATTGTGGGATGAAGCGGCCCGGACCAACCTTACACGTACGCTTACGTGAGACCGGTTCCACCGACTAACATGCACTAGTTGCATAAGGTGGCTGGCGGGTGCCTGTCTCTCCCACTTCAGTTGAAGTGGATTCAATGAAAAGGGTCCTTATGAAGGGTAAATAGAAGTTGACAAAATCACGTTGTGGTTATTCTTAGGTAAGAAAACGTTCTTGCTAGAACCCAATTGCAGCCACGTAAAAGATGCAACAACAATTAGAAGACGTCTAACTTGTTTTTGCAGCAATTGTCATGTGATGTTATGGCCAAGTTGTGATGAATGATGAATGGCATATTGTGATGTATGAGATCATGTTCTTGTAATAGGAATCACGACTTGCATGTCGATGAGTATGACAACCGGCAGGAGCCATAGGAGTTGTCTTTATTTTGTATGACCTGCGTGTCATTGAAGAACGCCATGTAAATTACTTTACTTTATTGCTAAACGCGTTAGCCATAGAAGTAGAAGTAGTCGTTGGCGTGACAACTTCATGAAGACACGATGATGGAGATCATGATGATGGAGATCATGGTGTCATGCCGGTGACAAGATGATCATGGAGCCCCGAAGATGGAGATCAATGGAGTTTTATGATATTGGCCATATCATGTCACTATTATATAATTGCATGTGATGTTTATTATATTTATGCATCTTGTTTACTTAAGAACGACGGTAGTAAATAAGATGATCCCTTACAAAATTTCAAGAAGTGTTCTCCCCTAACTGTGCACCGTTGCTAAAGTTCGTCGTTTCGAAGCACCACGTGATGATCGGGTGTGATAGATCCTTACATTCACATACAACGGGTCTAAGACAGTTTTACACATGCAAAACACTTAGGGTTAACTTGACGAGCCTAGCATGTACAGACATGGCCTCGGAACACGGAGACCGAAAGGTCGAACACGAGTCGTATGGAAGATGCGATCAACATGAGAATGTTCACCGACGATGACTAGTCCGTCTCACATGATGATCGGACACGGCCTAGTCGACTCGGATCGTGTAACACTTAGATTACTAGAGGGATGTCAAATCTAAGTGGGAGTTCATTCAATAATTTGATTAAGATGAACTTAATTATCATGAACTTAGTCTAAAACTTTTTGCAAAATATGTCTTGTAGATCAAATGGCCAACGCTCATGTCAACATGAACTTCAACGCGTTCTTAGAGAAAACCAAGCTGAAAGATGATGGCAGCAACTATACGGACTGGGTCCGGAACCTGAGGATCATCCTCATGAAGGAAATATGCCCTAGAGGCAATAATAAAGTTATTATTTATTTCCTTATATCATGATAAATGTTTATTATTCATGCTAGAATTGTATTAACCGGAAACATAATACATGTATGAATACATAGACAAACAGAGTGTCACTAGTATGCCTCTACTTGACTAGCTCGTTAATCGAAGATGGTTATGTTTCCTAACCATAGACATGAGTTGTCATTTGATTAACGGGATCACATCATTAGGAGAATGATCTGATTGACTTGACCCATTCCGTTAGCCTAGCACTTGATCGTTTAGTATGTTGCTATTGCTTTCTCCATGACTTATACATGTTCCTGTAACTATGAGATTATGCAACTCCGTTTACGGAGGAACACTTTGTGTGCTACCAAACGTCACAACGTGAATCGGGTGATTATAAAGGTACTCTACAGGTGTCTCCAAAAGTATATGTTGAGTTGGCATGAATCGAGATTAGGTTTTGTCACTCCGATTGTCGGAGAGGTATCTCTGGCCTTCTCGGTAATACACATCACATAAGCCTTGCAAGCATTGCAACTAATGAGTTAGTTGTGAGATGATGTATTACAGAGCGAGTAAAGAGACTTACCGGTAACGAGATTGAACTAGGTATTGGATACCGACGATCGAATCTCGGGTAAGTAACATACCGATGACAAAGGGAACAACGTATGTTGTTATGCGGTTTGACCGATAAAGATCTTCGTAGAATATGTAGGAGCCAATATGGGCATCCAGGTCCCGCTATTGGTTATTGACCGAGAATAGTTCTAGGTCATGTCTACATAGTTCTCGAACCCGTAGGGTCCGCACGCTAAAGGTTTCGATGATGTTATATTATGAGTTTATGAGTTTTGATGTACCGAAGGAGTTCGAATCCGGATGAGATCGGGGACATGACGAGGAGTCTCGAAATGGTCGAGACGTAAAGATCGATATATTGGACGACTATATTCGGAGTTCGGAAAGGTTCGAATGATTCGGTATTTTTCGAGTACCGGAGAGTTACGGAATTCGCCGGGAGAAGTATTGGGCCTTATTGGGCCTGCGGGAAAGAGAGAGGGGCTGCCTAGGGCAGGCCGCGCCCCAAGGCCTAGTCCGAATTGGACTAGGGGAGGGCCGCACCCTTCTTCCTTCCCTTCCTTCTCTCCTACTCCTACTAGGAAAGGAGGAGTCCTACTCCCGTGGGAGTAGGACTCCCCCTGCGCGCCTCCTCCTTGGCCGCCACCTCCTCCTTGCTCCTTTATATACGGGGCAGGGGGCACCCCATGACACACAAGTTGATCTACGGATCGTTCCTTAGCCGTGTCGGTGCCTCCTTCCACCATATTCCACTTCGGTCATATCGTCATGGAGCTTAGGCGAAGCCCTGCGCGGAGAAGTCATATCGTCGCGGGCTTAGGCGAAGCCCTGCGTCGGTGGAGCATCATCATCGTCACCACGCCGTCGTCTTGACGGAACTCATCCCGACACTTTGCTGGATCGAGTCCGGGATCGTCATCGAGCTGAGCGTGTGCAGAACTCGGAGGTGCCGTGACGTTCGGTGCTTGGATCGGTCGGATCGTGAAGACGTCGACTACATCAACCGCGTTGTTATAACGCTTCGCTTTCGGTCTCACGAGGGCGTGGACGGACACTCTCCCTCTCGTTGCTATGCCATCACCATGGTCTTGCGTGTGCGTAGGAAATTTTTGAAATTACTCGTTTCCCAACAGTGGCATCCGAGCCTGGTTTTATGCGTTGATGTCATATGCACGAGTAGAACACAAGTGAGTTGTGGGCGATATAAGTCATACTGCTTACCAGCATGTCATACTTTGGTTCGGCGGTATTGTGAGATGAAGCGGCCGGACCGACATTACAGCGACGCTTACGCGAGACTGGTTTCACCGCTTGAGCACTCGTTGCTTAAAGGTGACCGGCGGGTGTCTGTCTCTCTCACTTTAGTTGAACCGAGTTTAGCTCGCCCGGTCCTTGCGAAGGTTAAAACAGCACCAACTTGACAAACTATCGTTGTGGTTTTGATGCGTAGGTAAGAACGGTTCTTGCTCAGCCCGTAGCAGCCACGTAAAACTTGCAACAACAAAGTAGAGGATGTCTAACTTGTTTTTGCAGGGCATGTTGTGATGTGATGTGGTCAAGACATGATGCTATATTTTATTGTATGAGATGATCATGTTTTGTAACCGAGTTATCGGCAACTGGCAGGAGCCATATGGTTGTCGCTTTATTGTATGAAATGCAAAAGCCATGTAATTGTTTTACTTTATCACTAAGCAGTAGCGATAGTCGTAGAAGCAATAGTTGGCGAGACGACAACGATGCTACGATGGAGATCAAGGTGTCGCGCCGGTGACGATGGTGATCATGACGGTGCTTGGAGATGGAGATCACAAGCACAAGATGATGATGACCATATCATATCACTTATATTGATTGCATGTGATGTTTATCCTTTATGCATCTTATCTTGCTTTGATTGACGGTAGCATTATAAGATGATCTCTCACTAAAATTATCAAGAAGTGTTCTCCTGAGTATGCACCGTTGCTAAAAGTTCAGTAGTACCCGCACACCACGTGATGATCGGGTGTGATAAGTTCTCGTCCATCTACAACGGTGCAAGCCAGTTTTGCACACGCAGAATACTCAGGTTAAACTTGACGAGCCTAGCATATGCAGATATGGCCTCGAACACGGAGACCGAAAGGTCGGCGTGAATCATATAGTAGATATGATCAACATAGTGATGTTCACCATTGAAACTACTCCATCTCACGTGATGATCGGTTATGGTTTAGTTGATTTGGATCACGTGATCACTTAGATGACTAGAGAGATGTCTGTCTAAGTGGGAGTTCTTAAGTAATATGATTAATTGAACTTAAATTTATCATGAACTTAGTCCTGGTAGTATTTTGCAAATTATGTTGTAGATCAATAGCTCGCGTTGTTGCTTTCATATGATTATTTTAATGTGTTCCTAGAGAAAATTGTATTGAAAAATGTTAGTAGCAATGTTGCGGATTAGATCCGTGATCTGAGGTTTATCCTCATTGCTGCACAGAAGAATTATGTCCTTGATGCACCGCTAGGTGACAGACCTATTGCAAGAGCAAGATGCAGACGTTATGAACGTTTGGCTAGCTCAATATGATGACTACTTGGTAGTTTAGTGCACCATGCTTAAACGGCTTAGAATCGGGACTTCAAAGACATTTTGAACGTCATGGACCATATGAGATGTTCCAGGAGTTGAAGTTAATATTTCAAGCAAATACCCGACTTGAGAGATATGAAGTCTCCAACAAGTTCTATAGCTAAAAGATGGAGGAGAATCGCTCAACTAGTGAGCATGTGCTCAGATTGTCTGGGTACTTTAATCGCTTGAATCAAGTGGGAGTTAATCTTCCAGATAAGATAGTGATTGACAGAATTCTCTAGTCACCATCACTAAGTTACTAGAACTTCGTGATGAACTATAGTATGCAAGGGATGATGAAAACAATTCCCAAGCTCTTCGCGATGCTAAAATCGGCGAAGGTAAAATCAAGAAAAAACATCAAGTGTTGATGGTTGACAAGACCACTAGTCTCAAGGAAAAGGGCAAAGGAAGAATGGGAACTTCAAAAAGAATGGCAAGCAAGTTGCTACTCGAGTGAAGAAGCCCAAGTCTGGACCTAAGCACGAGACTAAGTGTTTTGCTGCAATGGAACTGGTCACTGGAAGCGGAATTACCCCAAGTATTTGGCGGATAAGAAGGATGGCAAAGTGAACAAAGGTATATTTGATATACAAATTATTGATGTGTATTTTACTAGTGTTCGTAGCAACCCCTCGGTATTTGATACTGGTTCGGTTGCTAAGAGTAGTAACTCAAACAGGAGTTGCGAGAATGAACAGAAACTAGTTGAAGGGAAGTGACGATGAGTGTTGGAAGTAGTTCCAAGATTGATATGATCATCATCGCACACTCCCTATACTTTCGGGATTAGTGTTAAACCTAAATAAATGTTATTTGGTGTTTGCGTTGAGCATGAATATGATTTGATCATGTTTATTGCGAAACGGTTATTCATTTAAAGTCAAAGAATAATTGTTATTCTGTTTAAATGAATAAAACATTCGATGGTCATACACACAATGAAAATAGTTTATTGGATCTCGATCGTAGTGATACGCATATTCATAATATTGATGCCAAAAGATGCAAAGTTAATAATGATAGTGCAACTTATTTGTGGCACTGCCGTTTGGGTCATATCGGTATAAAGCGCATGAAGAAACTCCATAAGGATGGATTTTTGGAATCACTTGGTTATGAATCATTTGATGCTTGCGAACCGTGCCTTTTGGGCAAGATGACTAAAACTCCGTTCTCCGGAACAATGGAACAAGCTACTGACTTGTTGGAAATAACACATATATACCGATGTATGCGATCCAATGAGTGTTGATGCTCGTGGCAAGTATCGTTATTTTCTGACCTTCACAAGATGATTTGAGTAGATATGGGTATATCTACTTGATGAAACATAAGTCTGAAATAGTTGAAAGGTTCAAAGAATTTCAGAGTGAAGTGGAAAATCATCGCAACAAGAAAATAAAGTTTCTGCGATCTGATCGTGGAGATGAATATTTGAGTTACGAGTTTGGTCTTCAATGAAAACAATGTGGAATAGTTTCACAGCTCACGCCACCCGGAACACCACAACGTTATGGTGTGTCCGAACGTCGTAACCGTACTTTATTTTGATATGGTGCGATCTATGATGTATCTTACCGATTTACCACTATCGTTTTGGGGTTATGCATTAGAGACAGCTGCATTCACGTTTAATAGGGAACCATCTAAATCCGTTGAGATGACACCGTATGAACTATGGTTTAGCAGTAAACCTAAGCTGTCGTTTCTTAAAAAGTTTGGAGTTGTGATGCTTATGTGAAAAGTTTTCACCGATAAGCTCGAACCCAAATCGGAAAAGTCGTCTTCATAGAATACCCAAAGGAAACTGTTGGGTACTCCTTCTATCACAGATCCAAAGGCAAAACATTCGTTGCTAAGATAGATCCTTTCTAGAGAAGAAGTTTCTCTCGAAAGAAGTGAGTGGGAGGAAAGTAGAACTTGATGAGGTAATTGTACCTTCTCCCTTATTGGAAAGTAGTTCATCACAGAATCAGTTCGATGATTCCTACACCAATTAGTGAGGAAGTTAATGATGATGATCATGAAACTTCAGATCAAGTTGCTACCAAACCTCGTAGGTCTTCCAGAGTAAGATCCGCACCAGAGTGGTACGGTAATCTTATTCTAGAAGTCATGTTACTAGACCATGATGAACCTACGAACTATGAGGAAGCGATGATGAGCCCAGATTCTGCGAAATGGTTTGAGACCATGAAATCTGAGATGGGATCCATATATGAGAACAAAGTGTGGACTTTGATGGAGTTGCCCGATGATCGGCAAGCCATATTATATAAATGGATCTTCAAGAGGAAGACAGATGCTGGTAGTAGTATTACTATCTACAAAGCTCGACTTGTCGCAGAAAGGTTTTCGACAAGTTCAAGGTGTTGACTACAATGAGATTTACTCAAGCAGTAGCGATGCTTATGTCTGTCCGAATCATGTTAGCAATTGCCACATTTTATGAAATCGGCAAATGAATGTCAAAACTGCATTCCTTAATGGTTTTCTTAAAGAAGAGTTGTATATGATGCAACCAGAAGGTTTTGTCAATCCTAAAGGTGCTAACAAAATGTGTAAGCTCCAGCGATCCATCTATGGACTGGTGCAAGCATCTCAGAGTTGGAATACACACTTTGATAAGTTGATCAAAGCATATAGTTTTATACAGACTTGCGGTGAAGCCTGTATTTACAAGAAAGTGAGTGGGAGCACGACAACATTTCTGATAAGTATATGTGAATAACATATTGTTGATCGGAAATGATGTAGAATTATTCTGCAAAGCATAAAGGAGTATTTGAAAGGAGTTTTTCAAAGAAGGACCTCGGTGAAGCTGCTTACATATTGAGCATCAAGATCTATAGAGATAGATCAAGACGCTTGATAAGTTTTTCAATGAATACATACCTTGACAAGATTTTGAAGTAGTTCAAAATGGAACAGTCAAAGAAAGAGTTCTTGTCTGTGTTACAAGGTGTGAGATTGAGTAAAACTCAAAACCCGACCACGGCAGAAGATAGAAAGAGAATGAAAGTCATTCCCTATGCATCAGCCATAGGTTCTATAAAGTATGTCATGTTGTGTACGGATCTATTGCATACCCTACCACTAAGCTTGGCAAGGAGTGCAATAGTGATCTAGGAGTAGATCAATGGACAGCGGTCAAAATTATCCTTAGTAGAATAAGGATATGTTTCTCGATTATGGAAGTGAAAAAGGTTAGTAAGTAAAGGTTACGTCGATGCAAGTTTTAACACTAATCTAGATGACTCGAGTCTCAATCTGGATACATATAGAAAGTGGGAGCAATTAGCTAGAGTAGCTCCGTGCAGAGCATTGTAGACATAGAAATTTGCAAAATACTTACGGCTCTGAATGTGACAGACCAGTTGACTAAAATTATCTCACAAGCAAAACATGATCACACCTTAGTACTCTTTGGGTGTTAATCACATAGCGATGTGAACTAGATTACTGACTCTAGTAAACCCTTTGGGTGTTGGTCACATGTCGATGTGAACTATGGGTGTTAACCACATATAGATATGAACTATTGATGTTAAATCACATGGCGATGTGAACTAGATTATTGACTCTAGTGCAAGTGGGAGACTGAAGGAAATATGCCCTAGAGGCAATAATAAAGTTATTATTTATTTCCTTATATCATGATAAATGTTTATTATTCATGCTAGAATTGTATTAACCGGAAACATAATACATGTATGAATACATAGACAAACAGAGTGTCACTAGTATGCCTCTACTTGACTAGCTCGTTAATCGAAGATGGTTATGTTTCCTAACCATAGACATGAGTTGTCATTTGATTAACGGGATCACATCATTAGGAGAATGATCTGATTGACTTGACCCATTCCGTTAGCCTAGCACTTGATCGTTTAGTATGTTGCTATTGCTTTCTCCATGACTTATACATGTTCCTGTAACTATGAGATTATGCAACTCCCGTTTACCAGAGGAACACTTTGTGTGCTACCAAACGTCACAACGTAACTGGGTGATTATAAAGGTACTCTACAGGTGTCTCCAAAAGTATATGTTGAGTTGGCATGAATCGAGATTAGGTTTTGTCACTCCGATTGTCGGAGAGGTATCTCTGGGCCTTCTCGGTAATACACATCACATAAGCCTTGCAAGCATTGCAACTAATGAGTTAGTTGTGAGATGATGTATTACAGAACGAGTAAAGAGACTTACCGGTAACGAGATTGAACTAGGTATTGGATACCGACGATCGAATCTCGGGTAAGTAACATACCGATGACAAAGGGAACAACGTATGTTGTTATGCGGTTTGACCGATAAAGATCTTCGTAGAATATGTAGGAGCCAATATGGGCATCCAGGTCCCGCTATTGGTTATTGACCGAGAATAGTTCTAGGTCATGTCTACATAGTTCTCGAACCCGTAGGGTCCGCACGCTAAGGTATCGATGATGGTTATATTATGAGTTTATGAGTTTTGATGTACCGAAGGAGTTGGAATCCCGGATGAGATCGGGGACATGACGAGGAGTCTCGAAATGGTCGAGACGTAAAGATCGATATATTGGACGACTATATTCGGAGTTCGGAAAGGTTCGAATGATTGGGTATTTTGAGTACCGGAGAGTTACGGGAATTCGCGGGGAGAAGTATTGGGCCTTATTGGGCCCTGCGGGAAAGAGAGAGGGCTGCCTAGGGCAGGCGCGCGCCCAAGGCCTAGTCCGAATTGGACTAGGGAGGGCCGCACCCTTCTTCCCTTCCCTTCCTTCTCTCCTACTCCTACTAGGAAAGGAGGAGTCCTACTCCGGTGGGAGTAGGACCCCCCTTGGTGCGCCTCCTCCCTTGGCCGGCCACCTCCTCCTTGCTCCTTTATATACGGGGGCAGGGGGCACCCCATGACACACAAGTTGATCTACGGATCGTTCCTTAGCCGTGTGCGGTGCCCCTTCCACCATATTCCACTTCGGTCATATCGTCGCGGAGCTTAGGCGAAGCCTGCGCCGGAGAAGTCATATCGTCGCGGGGCTTAGGCGAAGCCCTGCGTCGGTGGAGCATCATCATCGCCACCACGCCGTCGTCTTGTGGAACTCATCCCGACACTTTGCTGGATCGAGTCCGGGATCGTCATCGAGCTGAGCGTGTGCGAACTCGGAGGTGCCGTGACGTTCGGTGCTTGGATCGGTCGGATCGTGAAGACGTCGACTACATCAACAGCGTTGTTATAACGCTTCGCTTTCGGTCTCACGAGGGTACGTGGACGGACACTCTCCCTGTCGTTGCTATGCCATCACCATGGTCTTGCGTGTGCGTAGGAAATTTTTTGAAATTACTACGTTTCCCAACACCTCATAGCTGCCAAGAAGGCATATGTCCTAGAAGCACCGTTAGGTGACCCACCTGCTCTCCCAAAGACCGCAAGGCGATTTGAGCGTTTGGCGGACACGCATCGATGATTACTCCCTCGTTCATGCGGCATGCTTTACAGCTTAGAACCAGGGCTCCAAAAGCGTTTTGAGCGACACGGAGCATATGAGATGTTCAAGAGCTGAAACTAGTTTTCAAGCTCATGCCGGGTCGAGAGATATGAAGTCTCCGACAAGTTCTATAGTTGTAAGATGGAGGAAAACAGTTCATCGGTGAGCACATACTCAAAATGTCTGGTTGCACAGCCGCTTGTCCCAGTGGACATTAACCTCCCGGACGAGGCGGTCATTGACAGAATCCTTCAGTCGCTCCCACCAAGCTACAAGAGCTTCGTGATGAACTACAATATGCAGGGGATGGTGAAGACCATTCCTGAAGTATTTTCAATGCTAAAGTCAGCAGAGGTTGAAATCAAGAAAGAACATCAAGTGTTGATGGTCAATAAGACCACTAAGTTTAAGAAGGGCAAGGGTAAGAAGAACTTCAAGAAGGACGGCAAAGATGTTTCCGCGCCTGGTAAGCCAGTTGCCGGGAAGAAGTCAAAGAATGGACCCAAGCCTGAGACTGAGTGCTTTTATTGCAAGGGAAGGGTCCTTTGAGCGGAACTGCCCCAAATACTTAGCGGATAAGAAGGCCGGCAACACCAAAGGTATATTTGATATACATGTAATTGATGTGTACCTTACCAATACTCGTAGTAACTCCTGGGTATTTGATACCGGTGCCGTTGCTCATATTTGTAACTCACAGCAGGAGCTACGGAATAAGCGGAGACTGGCGAAGGACGAGGTGACGATGCGCGTCGGGAATGGTTCCAGAGTCGATGTGATCGCCGTCGGCACGCTGCCTCTACATTCACCTACGGGATTAGTTTTGAACCTTAATAATTGTTATTTGGTGCCAAGTTTGAGCATGAATATTGTATCTGGATCTCGTTTAATGCGAGATGGCTACTCATTTAAATCCGAGAATAATGGTTGTTCTATTTATATGAGAGATATGTTTTATGGTCATGCTCCAATGGTCAATGGTTTATTCTTAATGAATCTCGAGCGTAATATTACACATATTCATAGCGTGAATACCAAAAGATGTAAAGTTGATAACGATAGTCCCACATACTTGTGGCACTGCCGCCTTGGTCACATTGGTGTCAAGCGCATGAAGAAGCTCCATGCTGATGGACTTTTGGAGTCTCTAGATTATGAATCATTTGACACATGCGAACCATGCCTCATGGGCAAGATGATCAAGACTCCGTTCTCCGGAACAATGGAGCGAGCAACCGACTTGTTGGAAATCATACATACCGATGTGTGCGGTCCAATGAGCGTTGAGGCTCGCGAAGGATATCGTTATGTTCTCACTCTCACGGATGACTTGAGTAGATATGGGTATGTCTACTTGATGAAACACAAGTCTGAGACCTTTGAAAAGTTCAAGGAATTTCAGAATGAAGTAGAGAATCAACGTGACCGAAAGATAAAATTCTTACGATCGGATCGTGGAGGAGAATATTTAAGTCACGAATTTGGTACACACTTAAGAAAATGTGGAATCGTTTCACAACTCACGCCGCCTGGAACACCTCAGCGTAACGGTGTGTCCGAACGTCGTAATCGCACTCTATTAGATATGGTGCGGTCTATAATGTCTCTTACCGATTTACCGCTATCATTTTGGGGATACGCTGTAGAGACAGCTACATTCACTTTAAATAGGGCACCGTCTAAATCCGTTGAGACGACACCGTATGAATTATGGTTTGGGAAGAAACCTAAGCTGTCGTTTCTAAAAGTTTGGGGATGCGATGCTTACGTCAAGAAACTTCAACCTGAAAAGCTCGAACCCAAGTCGGAAAAATGCGTCTTCATAGGATACCCTAAGGAAACCATTGGGTATACCTTCTACTTAAGATCCGAGGGCAAGATCTTTGTTGCCAAGAACGGATCCTTTCTGGAAAAAGAGTTTCTCTCGAAAGAAGTAAGTGGGAGGAAAGTAGAACTCAATGAAGTACTACTTCTTGAACGGGAAAGTAGTGCAGCTCAGGAAAATGTTCCTGTGATGCCTACACCATCTGAAGAGGAAAATAATGATGATGATCAAGGTACTTCGGATCAAGTTGCTACTGAACTTCGTAGGTCCACAAGGACACGTTCCGCACCAGAGTGGTACGGCAACCCTGTCCTGGAAATCATGTTGTTAGACAACGGTGAACCTTAGAACTATGAAGAAGCGATGGCGGGCCCAGATTCCAACAAATGGCTAGAAGCCATGAAATCCGAGATAGAATCCATGTATGAAAACAAAGTATGGACTTTGGTGACTTGCCGATGATCGGCGAGCGATAGAAAACAAATGGATCTTTAAGAAGAAGGCGGACGCGGATGGTAATGTCACCATCTATAAAGCTCGACTTGTCACTAAGGGCTATCGGCAAGTTCAAGGGATTGACTACGATGAGACTTTCTCTCCGTGGCGAAGCTTAAGTCCGTCCGAATCATGTTAGCAATTGCCGCATACTATGATTATGAGATATGGCGGATGGACATCAAAACGGCATTCCTTAACGGGCATCTTAAGGAAGAACTGTATATGATGCAGCGGAGGGTTTTGTCGATCCTAAGAATGCTAACAAAGTATGCAAGCTCCAGCGATCCATTTATGGGCTGGTGCAAGCATCTCGAGTTGGAACATTAGCTTTGATGAAATGATCAAAGCGTTTGGGTTTATCTTGACTTATGGAGAAGCCTGCGTTTACAAGAAAGTGAGTGGGAGCTCAGTAGCATTTCTCATATTATATGTAGATGACATACTTTTGATGGGAAATGATATAGAATTCTTGGACATCATTAAGGCCTACTTGAATAAGTGTTTTTCAATGAAGGACCTTGGAGAAGCTGCTTATATATTAGACATCAAGATCTATAGAGATAGATCAAGACGCCTCATAGGTCTTTCACAAAGCACATACCTTGATAAGATTTTGAAGAAGTTCAAAATGGATCAGTCAAGAAGGGTTCTTGCACTGTATTGCAAGGTGTGAGATTGAGCTCGGCTCAATGCCCGACCACGGAAAAAGATAAAGAAGAGATGAGTGTCATCCCCTATGCTTCAGCCATAGGATCTATTATGTATGCCATGCTGTGTACCAGACCTGATGTAAACCTTGCCGTAAGTTTGGTAGGAAGATACCAAAGTAATCCTGGCAAGGAACACTGGACAGCGGTCAAGAATATCCTAAAGTACCTGAAAAGGACAAAGGACATGTTTCTCGTTTATAGAGGTGACGAAGAGCTCGTCGTAAAGGGTTGTGTCGATGCTAGCTTCGACACAGATCTGGATGACTCTAAGTCACAAACCGGATACGTGTATATGTTGAATGGTGGAGCGATGGCTGGTGCAGCTGCAAGCGAAGCGTCGTGGCGGGATCCACATGTGAAGCGGAGTACATGGCAGCCTCGGAGGCAGTGCATGAAGCAATTTGGGTGAAGGAGTTCATCACCGACCTAGGAGTCATACCCAATGCGTCGGGGCCGATCAAACTCTTCTGTGACAACACTGGAGCTATTGCACTTGCCAAGGAGCCCAGGTTTCACAAGAAGACCGAGCACATCAAGCGTCGCTTCAACTCCATCCGTGAAAATGTTCAAGATGGAGACATAGAAATTTGTAAAGTGCATACGGATCTGAATGTCGCAGATCCGTTGACTAAACCCCTTCCGCGGGCAAAACATGATCAACACCAGAACTCTATGGGTGTTCGATTCATCACAACGTAACTAGATTATTGACTCTAGTGCAAGTGGGAGACTGTTGGAAATATGCCCTAGAGGCAATAATAAAAGCATTTCCTTGTTCATGATAATTGTCTTTTATTCATGCTATAATTGTATTATCCGGAAATCGTAATACATGTGTGAATACATAGACCACAATCGTCCCTAGTGAGCCTCTGGTTGACTAGCTCGTTGGTCAATAGATAGTCATGGTTTCGACTATGGACATTGGATGTCGTTGATAACGGGATCACATCATTAGGAGAATGATGTGATGGACAAGACAATCCTAAGCATAGCACAAGATCGTGTAGTTCGTTTTGCTAGAGCTTTTCAATGTCAAGTATCTCTTCCTTAGACCATGAGATCGTGTAACTCCCGGATACCGTAGGAGTGCTTTGGGTGTACCAAGCGTCTGGCGTAATCGGGTGACTATAAAGGTGCACTACAGGTATCTCCGAAAGTGTCTGCATTGGGTTGACACGGATCGAGGCTGGGATTTGTCACTCCGTATTACGGAGAGGTATCACTGGGCCCACTCGGTAGTGCATCATCATAATGAGCTCAAAGTGACCAAGTGTGCAGTCACGGGATCATGCATTACGGTGCGAGTAAAGTGACTTGCGATGCGAGACTGAGCGAGGTATTGGGATACCGACGATCGAGTCTCGGGCAAGTAACATACCGGTCGACAAAGGGAATAGTATCTGGGTTGCTTGAATCCTCGACATCATGGTTCATCCGATGACATCATCGAGGAGCATGTAGGAGCCAACATGGGTATCCAGATCCGCTGTTGGTTATTGACTGAGCGTCTCGGTCATGTCGCATGTCTCCCGAACCCGTAGGGTCTACACACTAAGGTTCGGTGGCGCTAGGGTTATTAGGAAGACTTGTATGTGATTACCGAATGTTGTTGAGTCCGGATGAGATCCCGGACGTCACGAGGAGTTCGGAAGGGTCCGGAGGTAAAGATTTATATATGGGAAGTCGTCAAGCGGACACCGGAAAGTTTGAGGCGTCTGGGTATTATCTGGGGCCACGGGAGGCCACCCCTCCCGGGGGGCCACTTGGGCTGCGGTGGGGAAGGAGCCAACCCCTGGTGGGCTGGGCGCACCCCCCCCCTTGGGCCCTTGCGCCTAGGGTTTTGGGGGGAACCCTAGAGTGGGCGCCCCCTTGCAGGGGCAATCCACCCCTCCTGTCGCCGCCCCCCTCTAGATTCCCATCTAGAGGGGCTGGCCCCCTTGCCCCTTCCCCCTATAAATAGCTGCACCACAAGCCAAGGCGCAGCCCTCCCCTCCCCAACACCTCTCCTCCTCGGTTGTGTGCTCGTGAAGCCTGCCGAGATCTTGCTTCTCCACCATCATCACGCCGTCGTGCTGCCGGTGGAGCTGTCTTCCTCAACCTCTCCTTCCTCCTTGCTGGATCAAGACGGAGGAGACGTCACCCGTACCGTACGTGTGTTGGACGCGGAGGTGCTGTCCGTTCAGCACTTGGTCATCGGTGATCTGAATCACGTCGAGTACGACTCCATCATCACCGCTCCTTCGAACACTTCCGTACGCGATCTACAAGTGGTATGTAGATGCAAACTCATTCCCTTGACTCGTTGCTTAGATGAACTCATAGATGGATCTTGGTGAAACCGTAGGAAAAATTTTAATTTTCTGCAACGTTCCCCAACATTCTGCTCCTTCCTGACACACCCTGCTATGTGCCTCATGTGTCACCTCTTCCTCCGGCACCTCTCATTCCTTTTCATTCCCCACCGACCCTGTCTACTTCATCCTCCTCCTCCACCTCTCCACCATCTTCTCCAGTCCGTCGCCCTCTCTCACCGTTCCCTCTCCACTATACTCGCCGATCTCGTGCTGAGGATGTCTCCTCTGACGAGCCTTCCACCTCTGGTGCACCTCTTCTCACGCCTCCCCCAGTTCACAACCTTCGTGCTCGGCCTCGCCCCCCGCCTGATCGCTACTCCCCTACTCGGTATGGCCTCTCTGCTATTGCTGAGCCCACTTCCTACCGAACTGCCATGACTCAGCCTGAATGGCAACTTGCGATGGCCGAAGAGCTTGCTGCTCTTGAGCGCTCTGGCACATGGGATCTGGTTCCCCTTCCTCCCGGTGTCCGTCCCATCACCTGCAAGTGGGTCTACAAGGTTAAGACTCGCTCCGATGGTTCTCTTGAGCGCTACAAAGCTCGTCTCATGGCTCGTGGCTTTCAGCAGGGAGCAGGGCGTGATTATGATGAGACATTAGCTCTGTGGCTCACATGACCCTTGTCCGCACTCTTCTTCTTGTGGCTTCATTGCGTCGCTGGTCTATCTCTCAACTTGATGTTGAGCGCTTTTCTCAATGGCGAGTTGCGTGAGGAGGTTTATATGCAGCCACCACGGGGTACTATGCTCTGATGGTATGGTGCAGAACTTCGCCGCTCCTATATGGTCTCAAACAGGCCCCTTGCGCCGGGTTTGGCGCTCCCTTATCTGTGGTGACTGCCGCTGGTTTCTTGCCCAGTGACCATGATCCCGCACTGTTTGTTCACACGTCTCCTCGTGGTGGGACTCTTCTCCTTCTCTATGTTGATGACATGATCATCCTTTGGTGATGACACTGATTACATTGCCTTTGTTAAGGCTCGCCTTCGCGACCAGTTTCTTATGACTGATCTTGGTCCACTCCGCTACTTTCTTGGGATTGAGATCTCCTCGACCTCTGATGGCTTCTACATCTCCCAAGAAAAATATATTCAGGATCTCCTTGCTCGCGCTGCTCTCGGTGATGAGCGTACGGTTGTGACTCCCATGGAGCTCAACGTTCAGCTTCGCGCTACCGATGGTGACCTTCTCCCTAATCCCACTCGCTATCGTCATCTTGTTGGCAGTCTTGTCTATCTTGCATTACAGCGTCCCCGACATCTCCTATCCTGTTCACATCCTGAGTCGGTTTGTTTCAGCCCCACCTCTGTCCACTATAGTCATCTCCTCCGTGTTCTCCGATATCTTAGTGGCACGATCTCTCGGCGCCTTTTCTTTCCCGCTCCAGCTCTCTTGAGCTCCAGGCCTACTCGATGCTACTTGGGCTAGTGATCCCTCGGATCGGCCTTCATTGTCTGCTTATTGTGTCTTTCTTGGTGGCTCTCTTATTGCACGGAAGACAAAAGCGGATAGTGAGTTCCTTCGAGTACAAAGGCCGAGTTGCGAGCCATGGCTATGTTGTGGTGAGGTGATCTGGTTCTGATGGTTACTTGAGGACTTTGGTGTGTGCTACTACCTCCACTCCTCTCTTGTCCGACAATGCGGTGCTATCAAGATTGCCGCGACCGGTGAAGCATGAGCTCACCAAGCACATCGGTGTGGATGCCCACTTTGTGCGTCTTTGCCGTGCGAGATCAGACTCTCGCTCTTCACTATGTGCCCTCTGAGTTACAGTTGGCTGACTTCTTCACGAAGGCCTGAGACTTCATGCACATGGGTTTTCCTCTCCAAACTCGGTGTTGTTGATCCACCATGAGTTTGAGGGGGTGTTAGATGTGTATAGCCCTTTTGGTATATCCCCATTGTATAAGGGGTTTTTGTACTTTGCCACACATGTATATGTAATGGCCTTTGGCCCTCAGTGAACACTAGTTGCTCACTTATCCAACACAACTTACGATAGATTTTGTACTAAATTTCTCTACACATAACTTGTTTAACCAATTCAGAGTATTCCTCTGAGAACAAATCAGGAAAATTAACTACACAGTAGAGAAGTGCAAACATTTGGCACTAAAAATTAATTAGTATTGTGATGAGATGGGCAATTCCAACCTATATCATACCCCAATTTGAAAGCCAAATTGAAACTTACGCATGTTTCCCAACATCAAGTGATCAATCAGAGCGGCCATCTACATCCATCGTCAATTCAAATTGATTCCCACAGAAATGAATTTTACCGTCTGTTACGCTGAATACCCTAGGGCCCCACTTGGCAACCCTGGAAAAACATATTGTAGTGGTATTTTACTAGCCACTAGTGAAACGACCCAAAATACCACCAGAAATCCATATTCTCTTGTACTCCCTCCGTTCGGATTTAGATGTCGCAACGTTTTTTTTGCGAAAACCCCCTCCATCTATTTCCGACCGAACCCGCGGTCCTCGACCTCACTCTCTTCTCCGGCTGGCCGCGCAGTCCGCTCGGTGCTCTTCTCCGGCTCGCCCTTGCCCGCCTGCTCTCTCTCCCCCTCCCTCCCTCCCCACCTTCTATCGCGTCGCGCTCTCCTCCCCACCTTCGGTGGCCTTGCCACGCCCTCTCCTCCTTCCCTTGGACGGATTGGGTTCAAGCTTGACCTTTGAGTTCAAGTCAGTGATGGATTCCGTCGATCAGAGGCCTTCACCGCCGCCAAGCTCCTGGCGCCGGTGGCATGAGCTTCGGGAGACCCCATCCTCTCTCCTCCCAGATCCACCACACACAGCTCGCCTCGCTCGCGCCTGCTCCGCTCGGTGCTCCCGCGCTCCGTGCCCTCGCGCTGCGCTGCTCCGCTCGTGCCCCGACACCCCGCTCTGCTCCGCCATGGAGGATGCCGCTCCACCATGGAGGATGCTGCTCCACCCGCCATGGAGATGCTGCTCCACCCCGCCTCCGCTCCATGCCCCGGCGCTATGGAGGACGCCGCTCCACCCTGCTCCAGCCTCAAGGTACTCCACCCTGCTCAAGCCTGAAGGAACAACCATGGAGCTGCTTGTGAATGCTGCGCTGCTGTTCATCTCTGAATGTTGGGCTCCATATCTGAATATTGAGTGCTCCTGCATATTCTGAATTACTAGTGCATCTAGGAATCATTTAAGTTATGAACCATTGCATATTCTGAATTTTGTTCTACTCGTTGTGGTAGTGCTGCTGCTAGATGATGATGCCATGCTCTATGTTGTACTCGATGTTTGAGACTGCATAAAAGTTCGGCATTGCCACTGAACTGGAGCATTTTCTGTCGCCGCCTTGCTTGCGGGTTCGCCGACATAGGAGGCCACGAGGACCATGTTGGCGAGGTCGATCGGTTGGTCGCCCTGCATCTCAAGTAAGCAAGGAGGAGCTTGCTGCCATCAAGATCACCCGTACTCCTCCCAATCCTGAATCCAATCTTATTACCTTACCTACAGTAGCAATCTCAAAACTACGTAGTCCTGAATTTTGCTACTCATCATCTGAAACAATACATACATTCTGTTTTCTTTCTTGACATTACATAGCATCCCTTCCTTTAATACCAAGGCCATCAAATACCAACTGAGCAGTCCTTTGAGTTTTTGATGATCAAAACCAGTCCTCAACCTGCAAGTTTGTTTCATAAACTGGGCGTTGGCTGATGCATTTGGAATTTTGACCTATAAATAGACCCCATTTTCATTTGGAAACAGCATTCTTCATAGACATAGGATTCTTGTTACATGAAGACCATCAAATGCCAAATGAACTGTCAATTTTATATCATCGATGATTAATTAAAAACTAGTCCTGAACCTGCAAGTTTGTTTTTTAATTCCCTAAATAATCTCTTCCAACTTGCAAGTTTTGACACATACAACTTGCAAGTTTTGACACATACAATACTCCAAATTTAGGAGTACATCTCAAGTAAGCAAGGAGAGAGCATCTCAAGATTCAGTGTAACAAAGATTAGATTCTACGGTACATCAATGTAACAAAGATTAGATTGACTATAATTAGTCAGATATAATTAGTCAAGCTCTCTGTTTGGAGTAGATATAATTAGTGAGATGTTAATTCAGTTAAATTCAGAGATGCTCCTAAATTCAGTCATGCTCTCTATTTGGAGTAGATATAATTAGTCGATGTTATCCGATGAAGTTGAGATACTTGACTATATCCGTAAGTTGAGAAACTTGAGTAGATTTTAAAAACACTTTGCTGAATCTACTCCGGGAGTATATGCACCATGTAATCCAAGAATCATCGACTACCCTTGCTTAATTCCCCAATCGAGTCTGAGCATCTCAAATGGGGATAATCTTTGGTGATTTGGGTGACAACATGGGGAGTACCTTGAATACACAATATAACCAACAATAGAGAATAGATGAATCGATTGTCGAGTTGATTGTAGCACTAGTGACCCCAAGTAAAGAAGAGCTGCTCTTTTCCTGCTGCTTGGAGGCTCTTTGGTGCTCTTTATTGCTACTTGAAGGCTCTGGTTCTCTTTTCCTGCTGCTTGGAGGCTCTTGGTACTCGAAGGGTGTTTACGCGCTTGAAGGAGGTGGCTGCTCTTTTCTGCTGCTCGGAGGCTGCTCGTGCTCTTTCCTGCTCCTTGAAGGTTGTTGTTGCTCTTTTCACCTTCTTGGAGACTGCTGGTACTCGAAGGGTGTTTACTGCTGCTTGAAGGCTCCTGGTTCTCTTTTCCTGCTGCTTGGAGGCTCTTTGTTACTCGAAGGGTGTTTACGCTTCTTCAAGGCTGCTGCGGCTCTTTTCTTCTGCTCTTTTCCTGTTGCTTATGCTCTTTTTCTGCTGCTAAGATTGCTACGCCTCTTCTATAAAGGCTATGGTCATTCAACTAGCTCACGGTCGATAGATAGAGCCATAGGAAGTCGTCCTTCGCCTGCCGGCGTACCTTGTTCATGTGGCGATCGAGTCTCGAATGCATGACTGCAGCGTCACGAAGCTTCTAGCTAGCTTATCAACCGGGTAGTTTCGATGTTCCTCCTCCGCACCTTCTATCAGTTCCCTGATGCTTTGAGGTGCTCTGCTATCAGTGTGGGACTGGAGAGACCTGAATATGCAGAGATCAAGAATGTTCATGTCGGGACTGTTTGGAGGCTATTGAAGCAACTTAATATCCAAATCAGTCTATTCTATGACTTGTCGGAAAACCGGGTCATCGGGAAGAATATGTGGCGTGGCATTATCTTGTTGGATATAGATTGTCCGTCCTTCATCTTCGTCCGGCCAGCGCTCTTGGATCGCAGGAATAAGTTTCTCACACATGTAATACCTCATTACATCTCGTGTGACTTTCAATGATTTGAGCTCGAGCGTCCCTTTATCTCTGTTTTCACTGGTTCTTTGAGCAGGAGACTCTGTGACAAAAGCCCAAATGCCGAGCTTTCTATCAAAAGGGACCTCACCACCTTTTCCGTATCTTGGTTTAGCCACGGCTGCGAGAAACATCACCTTGGCGATGCTATCCTTATGATGCAAGGTGCGCAAGGGGTCGGGTTCTTCGGGAAGCAAATAGTAGTTGTTCACCTCCCCAGTCATGTTGAACCACTTTTCATCCATGTAGGCTATGTTGCTAATTCCCGTGTCGCAGACCAATAATCTTCACACATAACCAAGCACCATTTCAATCTCTTTACAGTGTTGGATAGGTTTAAGTGGGGCCTCAACTTATTACTGTGACGCCTCAAATGACCCCACTCGAACCTTGAGTGTAAGGTCGTGCAGCTTACACCCAATGCCTTTGACAGACCTCGCAATGTTCTCCTTCTGTTCAATGGGATTGTCACCACCCTCGACAGATCCAAATCTTTCCGCTTGCGGCCAACTCTACCTGGCTTTTGATTTGAGACATCAACTTTCTCCCCTTTTTCAATCTGTTTAAGAGCTCTTTCCCATATTCTCTCAACAGTTCTTATGGTTGTATCGAGTAGGCTAGCAATGACCTCCTTGTATTTTTTCAGAACTTGTCCATTTTGGGTGTTGATCACCATGAGTGCAAAATAAATACCATATCTCTCCTCATTTGTGAGTTCCCCATGAATTGGTTTCTGTACAACACTTGCTTCCTCATGAATTGCTTCCTCTACACCACTTGCTTCTTCATGAATTGGTTCCTCTACACCACTTGCTTCTTCCCCTGTCAAATAAGGAGCAAAAGATAAGTCATGTAGCTATTGCAAATAATAGGAGTAGATCATGAAAACGAAAATGCAAATGCAAAAGTTTGGAGGTAATCTTGTACTGTTGCTTCATTATTGACTGGTTCTGATTGTTGTATTATTGTTGACTGTTGTGTTCTTCTGTTGACCTGCAGGTTACGAGGCATCATCTTGTGGAGGACTCATGTTGAGATCAATCCCAAACATCATTGCGGCGGTGGAGCACTTGCTCAGTAACTGTTCATGTTCCAATAAGAAAGAACATTCTGGTCAAGTTAAATCAGCTAAATCAAAGAGGCACCTGAAAATAGTTCTCTCCACAAGAATTGTTTGCTAGACTGATGGTTATTGCTTCATTGGTTATTTGCTTCATTAGTTATTGCAGAACAAGTAGGTAGTGATGGGCTGCTTGCTTGAGCCTACACCATGCTGTCTTTTGTTCAGACTTGAGAGTAAACAAAGAGCAGCTGTTAAAAGCTTTGTTTCTTTTACAATTCCTAGATAAGTGGAGCAGTGGAATGACATTTGGCATTCAGGACATGTACCACTTATTTTGCATTCAGGACATGTTTGCAAAATGCATAATGCAAATGTTCAAGCTCTATTCAAGTTCTGTTTAATCCAGCTTCATTTGGTATTCAAGTTCTGCTTAATACCAGCAACAATTAACTTCTCTTTAATTCAGTATTCAGATACAGAACATCAAGTATTCAATATTCATAAACATCAAGGTGGACCCGGCCGAGCTCTGCGGTGGCTCAAGAGGAAGATGAGGAAGGATGTCAAGATCGTGCGCCCTCATCCGCCGACTGCGAATCCTAAGCGGCGTGTATCTATCTTGTTTCTCTCTAGTGCTACCTTGATTGAAGGATCATGTGTACCATCGGTATCCCGTGTAATATTAATACCCAAAGGAATGCACTTCGAATTTGTACCGTACTTTGGTTGGTATCCTCTGCAAATAGCAAAAGGAACATACGTCTTGTGTGCTTGCGAATGATGATCTGAGACCAAATTGCAATAAAAAGTAGAAACCAGAGAACCTATTGGTCTAAGGCGGCTGTAAAGAAGAGATCAATCTGCAGCTCCAAACAGTGAATTTGATTGACAGATTTTACAACTTCAGAGAGTGATATTTTTTCCCTGTTTCCACAATTACCTCCACAACTCAGACTAAACCCCGCTTCTTGTTTGCGAGAAAATGATCTTTGGTTACGGGAAGCAGCTCAAGAACCGGGAACCGGGGACAATCAAGGGAGGCGATCAACAACATGAAGAAGGCTCTGCTAGACAATGCCCCGAGCCAGCCCGACGCGTTCAAGAAACTAGAATCACTCACTCGGTGCCTGATCTTTCAAGTATTAAGCAATCCAGCAATTAAGTACTCTGATCTGAGTAATTCAGTATTCAGCTTTATAATCAAGTTCTTTTTAATTCAGCGATATGAACAGAGGCGGGGCGGGAATACCAGCAGAACAGAGGCAAGGGCGGGCGCGACCTTGGAGGAGGGCCAGACGGAGAGGAAGACCCCAGGCTTGGAGGAGAGGTTGAGCGAGGCCAGCGCGATGAAGACCACAGGCGGAGTGGCGGCGGCGGCCAAGGCGGACCAAATCGAGGACCTACTCTCGATTCTTGCTTCTTAGCACGATTCGAGGGAGGTGACAAAGAGGAAGAACTTTAGGAGCAATCCGCTGCTCGGTGGCGAGGCACACCCATGGCGGCTGCAAGAAGTGGGCGGCGCGCAAGGCGCCTCCGTGGAGGTCTGTAGCGTCTCCTCATGACAGCGCAGGTCGTCTCCTGCCTGCGGGCTTGGGTCTGCTGACGGGAGACTCTCTCTGGTGCTGAGGAGAGCGGGGAGGAAGGCGGGAGATGGTGGCCGGAGCCGGCGGCCATGAGCGACGGTGGAGAAGTGAGGAAGGAGACGGGGGCATTTTTCAAATGATTCAAAAGTATAAGGACATGTTTGCAAAATGCATAATGTACAGCAGCCGCGACATCTAAATCCGAACGGAGGGAGTATATTGTTGTTTGGGAACTTGCTCTACATGCGTGTCGGCCACAATGTACATATAAACACGAAGGAGGTATAAACACAGCTTGATGGAATTATCCATCAAGTCCAGCAAATTTTACAATCTACATCGATATTTGGTGAAGTATTTCAAGAGCCATAAGATTAAATTAACTATCTTGAGATCGAAGAAATCAAGACAACTTCAATTTGGGCCAAAGACAAACAATTTGGGCATGTTTGTACTTTGTCGGCGTTCACATCAGCACCTTTGGCACAAGTATGGTGTGAAAATAAAAGAGAAGTACTCCCTCCGTCCCAAAATGTAAAACGTTTTTTGACACTATCATAGTGTAAAAAGCCGTCTTACATTTTGGGATGGAGGGGATAGAAAGAAAAGCTTTGAGCAAGATGTTACATTGTCAGGATGGCTAGAAGAACAGGGAGAACCAGAATTGTGATTAAAGGGTCATCAATGCTTCACTCCTGCATAAAAGGGAAGTGAAGTCAAGAGTGAGAGTGGTCCAAGCGCCGTGTGATGCACATAATGATTCGCCAATTTATCACTAAGCTCGTACCAGACGGACAAATTCCAACAAGATCTGGCACTTGTGCCTAGCAAAGCCCCAATGATAGCTACATGGCCCCAAACCGGACGCCCCGCGTCGCCCCCGCTCGGGCGATTCGGGCGGGATCTGAAACCCTAGCCGCCGGGGGTCCCCATCCTTCCTCCCCTCCCTCCGCTGCCGCGAAGGACGCCACCGGCTATAGCCCGGGCTGGCGGTGGCGGGTCTTCTCTTGCTTGCTGTGGGGGGGTCTGGAGCCCAGCGGCGTGGGTGGCACGGGCCGATCTGCCTAGCGGCGCGGCGGGCTTGCCTTCCGGCGGCGCTGGCGGCTGCCTTAGCCAAGGGCGAGTGGCGGGTGTGGCGGCCGGCCTGCCTCGGCAGCGTGGCGGCGTTCGGCGGCGGCCGGGTTGCGGCGACAGACCATCGACATTGGATCGGCGGTGGCGGCATGGAGGGCTGGTGGTTGGGTCGGCACCATGCGGGTTGTGCCCTCCGGACGATCGATCTGGTCGGTGCGGCTGCTTTCGATGTCGTGGCTCGGATCGGCGGCGATCCGTGCACACAATACGTGATGGAGGTTCTTCGAGCGGATTCGGGTGAAAACCTTGTGCTCGGCTTGATGTCAAGACCGGCGTTGGTGGCACCCTTTTGTGTCATTACCTTCTTGAAGGCATCGCCGTGGAGAAGCTCTAGACCTCTATCCGCTACCTCATGGGGAAACCCTAGATCAGTTGATCGGATGACGGCGGCGCGTTGGTGTCGTTTCCTCCTTGGGGGCGTCATTCTTGGAGGCGTACACGGGATCGAGGGACCAGCGGGTGCCTTTTTTGGTGGAGCGGTGCTTCATCCTTCACATTGATGACGGCGGATCTCGGCGGCGTGGTGCGATGGAACACGGCGCCCGGCGCGCGTTGATGGACTCGCGGTGGAGGTAGTTGTGCGGCGTCAAGGTGGCGTCGATGGCGGAGTGGCCTGATTGGGTAGAAGCCTCAATATCTGCTCGAAAGACGGACTGTGGAAGATGGCGGCGACGACACATGTGAGTCGTCGAGACCGGTTTATGCCCTGCACCGGTATGTGGCTCGGTGGGGCTTCGGCTTTGATGATATATAGGCTTAGGTGAGTAGTCCGGGTATTTGGCCCAGGTAGCATCCCTTCATCATATGGATAGGAATAGTGACATATGTTGCCGAGATGGCGGATTCAGGCATATTGTTGTAATACTTTGTAAGATTCTCGAGAATAATCAATAAAGTGACCGTATGCATCTGGGCAGAGGCCGGGAGGATGCCGGGGTCATCCTCCTTTTCTAAAAAAAGAAAAGCAAAGCCCCAATCATCTTGACAATGGCAAGCTCATCTTACCTCTCGTCCTAATAATCTTGGGATGGACAAAATGAAATCGATTCCACTCGCGTCCAAGCAATAATCTCAGAGCAGAGCAAGAGCAGGGCATACCAAATCATCGTCCATACTACTCCATAGAGGGGAAGGCAGCGAACTGCGCAGCCACCGTGACGGGGAAGCCGGGCAGCGGCGTTCGCGGGCTTTGGGAGTGCCCGTAGGAGGCGGACGGCGTGTCCTTCCTCGCGCACGGTGGCCGTCGGCGGCGAGGAACTTTACCCCTTCTTTCCTGCTTCAGTGGTGCGCCCACTCTACTTGGGTCGCGTATGGGCCTACCAGGAAAGGCTCGACGGCACCGACCGGGTGGGGCAAAGCAGAATGGGCCATGCTTGCCGACCGGCCCACCAGCAGTCTACTCTCCGTAGTCTACTCTAGCCCCCCAAAAAAAAAAAAACCCAGCGGTCTACTCTCCGTACACGTTTGCCGGGAGATGCTCTGCTCTGCTCGTCGGCAAAGGAGGACGCCGATCTGGATCAAAAGACCCACTCCCCACTCAACTGGTTACGTGTTGTGGCAGTTCATCTTCCTCCCTAAGTTTTCGGAGCATCATGGGGGACTCGCGCTCCGGCGACGGCACCGGCAAGCTCCGAGATGCGGTCTACGTAGTCGACCCCGAGCGTAATCCTAACCGCCCCTTCAGGTTAGTCGACACTCGACACTGAGCACACATGAATGTTTTTTACTTTGTCGGCCTAGGTGGACACGGTCGATTCCGACGGATCGTGTGCCATGGGCCATGGCCGAGCTATCACCAAACCTCGCCCAAAGCGGGCGAATCCTGTGCCAAGTTGCATCAGCAGCTAGTGCAATGGAGGTGTTTTTTTCTTCTTGTTGAACTTGGTGAAGGGGTGGGTGGGGGTGGTCTGGACCATTTGTGGTGGAGGTGTGGTCTGATCCTCCGTACGTCAAAGGAAGTCTGACCGTGTGTGGCAGCTTGTCCCGTAGCTTTTGTTGCAAAAGGAAAAAAAAAGAGCTGTTTCCTAATTTTCACGCACTAATCATATTGCTTACAAACATTTACAAGTGTTAATCTGTGAAATGTTACAAGGGTAAATCCCAGCCTGATTTCACATACATACACACACGCGCACACACAAAACAATCACTCGTACAAAAAAAATCACTCTGGTGTTTTTCTTTTCACAACTTGTGACATGGTTTCAGAAAAGGGAAATGATTCCCTTCGTCCGACCGATCTCGTGGTTTTATCTGCCGCCTCCCACAAACAACACGTGGGAGTGGACCACGGACATTGCAATTTCTTCTCCATCTTGTCCTCACAGGAGTCTTCCTTTAAGCAGATCCAACACCATCCCCAACTCCCATCCCCCAACACCGATCCAACATGGCGTCCCTCAGTGCCCTCCTCCTGCTCCATGGCGCTTGGTGACCTTGGTGCTCTGTTGCAAAAAATAACATCTGCAAGTGGTCGCCACCGCAGTGCGCCGTTGCAGCCGTGGTCTTGCATGGTCGTTGCTGTTGTCGCCCGCCTACACCATGACGGTTGGCCGTGCGCGGTGCGCCACCTTGCCGGTGAGGCGACCTGGTCCGAGGTCTAGTGCTCGCCGGCAGCAGTGCCATGTCGGGGACGGGCGGTGCCGCTCCTCCCTAACCACCGTCCAACGGGCTCACGGCGAACAACGCGGTGTTTTGTTTTGCAGCAGTCAATCTGTTGCAAGAAAGATTTTCTGCAACTAATATGTAGCAAAACTTTATTCCGTAACACCATATAAAAGTGAAGGCAAAGAGATAAAATGCTGCAACATTACCTCAGTTGCAATAAAGAAAATCTGCAACGATACTTTTGTTGCAAAAAAATGAAGACAAAAAAATAAATTCTGCAAGGACCTATGTTGCAAAAAAAAAATCTTGCAACACAACCTATGCTGCAAAACATCCACAACACAATCTCGATTACAAATGTTTTCGCAACAAGAGCTTTGTTGCAAAGAGGAGGAACACATTTAACCGCTTGATTTGGTCAGATCCGACCGCTCGCGAGGCGGCGGATCTTTCGACCGACGCGTAGCAGCCCCCTTCAAAAGATGCCCTCCTACATAGTATATTTTTTGTGCAATGTGTTTGGTTGCGTGCGACTAGTGACTACCTTCAAACTCGCATGCGTGCGGTGAGCTATCCTTCTCTGCTAGTAAAGTCATCTTAATTTTGATGTTAACGCTACGTTATTTTGATGTTAATTCAGCATAGGAGCTCTTGGCAGAGGCCTGCCAAACCCAAGGGCCTGCGACATAGCACAAGGACACTATGATCTTACATGGGCCAGGGGCCGCAGAGCTGGTATACAGAACCCGACGAAATTCATCAAATGTCTCTTGAATCAGTCTTTGACACCTGCCAATCAGTGCAAGATTACATGCTAACCAACAGAGGTGACCCCGATGCTTTTCTTCTCCAGCTTCCTCCCCGCCCAGGACTAATGAAGAACGTTCAGGTGCGGTCTACTTAGCCGGCGCCGAGCGTACTCCTGACCGCCCCTTCAGGTTAGTCGACACTGAGCACACATGAATGTTTTTCACTTTGTCGGCCTTGGTGGGCACGGTCGATTCCGACGGATCTTGTAGTAGCAGTACAAGCGGCACGCCCACGGGCCATGGCCGAGCTATCACCAAACCTCACCCAAAGCGGGCGACTCCTGCGCCAAGTTGCATCAGCAGCTAGTGCAATGGAGGTCTTTTTTCTTCTTCTTGAACTTGGTGAAGGGGTGGTCCGGACCATTTGTGGTGGACGTGTGGTCTGATTCTCCGTCAAAGGAAGTCTAATTTTCACGCACTCCCGTAGCTTTTGTTGCAAAAAAAAAGAGAGTTGTTTTCTAATTTTCACACACTAGTCATATTGCTTATAAACATTTACAAGTGTAAATCTATGAAATATTACAAGGGTAAATCCCAGCCTGATTTCACACACACAAACAAACAAAAACAAACAATTACTCGTACAAAACAAAATCACTCTAGTGTTTTTGTTTTCGTAGCTTGTGACCTAGTTTCAGAAAATGCCCTCCTACATAGTAGTATATTTTTTGTGCAATGCATTATGGTTGCGCGCGACTACCCTCAAACTCGCATGCGTGCGGTGAGCTCATCTTAATTTTGATCTTAACGCTACGTTATTTTGATGTTAATTCAGGATAGGAACTCTTGACAGACGCACGCCACATGGAGGCTACAGCTATTCAGGTCAAGGATACTATGATCTTGCCTGGGCCAGGTACCTCGGAGATGGTATAGAACCTGACGAAATTCATCAAATCTCTCTTGAATTAGTCTTTGACACCTGCCAATTAGTGCAAGATTACATGCTAACCAACAGAGGTGACCCCAATGCTTTTCTTCTCCAGCTTCCCCCCTCCCCCCACCCACCCCGCCCAGGACTAATCCAGAACGTGCAGGTCCGTAACCTTCTCCATCGTTTTGCACGCAAAGAAAGTTGAATGCTTACTAGCCCCGTCAGTTCCATAGCAATTGTAGCTTTTTAAATTCGTGTAAATTTCGTTCTGCATCAGTTTTTCTTGAAGTTTTAAATAGCGGATATGGCAAATACTGACCAAAGCGTCAGCGCGCTAAATGATGCTAGACGATTTAGTGTGATATACACCTCTAAATGTTATGCCCTACTCATAGGTAGCATGCTATTTAGTTTTTCTCCATGGGAACATGTAGTATTTGTTTTTGGTTCTGCGACAAAGCCAATGGGCATATACTCCCTCCGTTTCTAAATATTTGTTTTTTTAGAGATTTCAACAAATGACTACATATGAAGCAAAATGAATGAATCTACACTCTAAAATATGTCTATATACATTCGTATGTGATAGTCCATTTGAAATCTATAAAAACAAATATTTAGGAACAGAGGGAGGATTATGTAACACAAACCTTTTAAGAAACACCCATACCCTTTCGCAAAAAGAAAACACCTATACAAAAATTGAGGAATACATTCAAACCTTTGGAGGTGTTGAAGTCTTCTTCCTCCTACATTCATCCGCGACACACCGTGAGCAAAGCTTGTTGTCGTCTCTGGACCTCCGTCTCAGCGGAGCAAACTTGTCTAAACCCAGTCACTACTAGAGAAAAGCCTAGCAGCAGCGTGGGTTTTGGGCCTCTCGATGGCGGGGACCGGCGCTACTATTAAGCGCTTACTGACTAACGATATAGCGATGGCGCTTTGTTGTCCCACGCCATCTTGCTATACATGAATAGCTGTAGCGCTCTTTAGAAAAGGGCGCTGCTGATATTATCTGCAGCGCTGTTTACTGGGAAGCACTACTAGTAAGGCGGCGCTACTGCTAAATTTCTCCCCCTGCTATTACTAGTTTTTTTAGTTTTTTTCCCTGCATATTTGTTTTGTATTTGAATAGGCTTGATACAATAATCTTTAGCATATCATACACTTACAAATGTAATCATAGCATATACATATAATTAGTCTCATCAAATCATGTCATCATCATAATCATCATCCAACACAAAGTGGTCTCTCGTCATCATCTTGAAAATAGCGATACAAGTCTCGACTACTTGCAAATACATCGTCATCCATCTAAACAATGATATACGCGAGAAGAGCTATCACTTTGAGTACATGAGTTCATATCCCTCTCTCGCATTAGCGTGAACCTAAACTAACTACTACCTGTCGCTCGGAAACCGGAAACCGGTACACCTGGGCCTGACACTCCGGCCACTTGTCGTATATATACTCCTGGCGTAGCACTTATTCACCATCGATGATCTATGCACCTGCATCGTCACATGAGTCGATGATATGCAACATATATAGTTGAGCAACAGAAAGAGACAAACTTGGCAAAAATAGAAACAACATATCA
Source organism: Aegilops longissima (assembly GCA_021605205.1). Classification (NCBI taxonomy): domain Eukaryota; kingdom Viridiplantae; phylum Streptophyta; class Magnoliopsida; order Poales; family Poaceae; genus Aegilops; species Aegilops longissima. Next base: position 704,793,642 of record CM038679.1, on the reverse strand, counting down.
TAAGCATAAATAACAAAGTTCATCGTACCCCAAAATGCCCTAACTAGAGTGATTTTCGCTAGTCGAGGAGGAGGACGGTTTAATTACATCACAAATAAAGTTTCACCATGCATAACTCAAAGTTTTGTCATACAGAAAGTATGGACTAAACGGACACATTGTCATATATCGACAATCACTCCAACATGCCGTTCCATCCATCCATGTCAGGGAGATAGTCCCCGAGCCTAGTGAAAGGCTTCAGGTCGAGACGCTGAGCGGCTACCCATGTTCGAACGTCTTCCCGCGACATTTGTCCTTCTTCGTAGAACATCCCTGTTTTTCCGATGACCTCCTTCATGATGATTTGGGCAAGTTCGCGCTGGATGTGATAGAACTCGGCTCAAAGTCGATGATCCTTGATATCTCCTACGTTCTTTGTCCATTACAGAATATGGGCATCACCGGATCTAGGTGACATGCGAAGGTTCTGGTGATCCCGTCTGTACTCCAACATGTGGTGTAGGACATAGAATCCATCATTAAGAGAATCGTTCGGTTGCTGGATGCAGCAGAAGTCGGTCTTATGGCCGAAGGCGACCCTGCCGCCCCTTCTCTTCTTGTCCCTGACCTCTCCACCCCTTGCTTGGTAGTAAAACATAGCACTGTCGAGAACATCCTTGATGTGGGTGTAATCCTTTTTGTGAATGTTCTTCGACGGGTCCAAGTAAAGAGCGTGGGAGAATCGGGGGTGTAGGATGATGAGGACGGCGCGCCCGCCGCTGCGCAAAATAAGTACACCTCAAATTAATTAGCCTCCACCGTGCAAATGAATGATTGAAATTGAAGGAAGGATAGCAGCACGGATGACTTACACGGGATGATAAGGCACGAGAATCGCCTCCTTGTCCTTATTGGCGAGCATGAAATTGACGAGGTATTCCCTACAGCGTACACGGTGCTCTCGCGAGACTCCCAAGAAGCCCTCGTGCATGTAATGCGGGTCAGCGGCACAGATATGAGATATCTGCTCAACCCGATGATGTAGTTCATGTGCAAGGCATAAAGGCGGACAAACGTAAAATCCAGCTTCTTCACGTGAAACATGTCGAATATGTAATCGAATCGGAGGAAGAACTTATCCGCGGGGAAGCTGTCGACATACGACATTTGCCGCGGAACGTTAACCACGTAGAGTGGGTATCCTTGATCTTTCGAGGCGATGGGGCCTTTCTCTACCCGCAGCACATCGTCATGAAGTCTCCTTAGATCGCCGAATCTGACCCCTAGCGCTGTTGCAGGTAAGATTGGTTGACCGGGGATATGCCATTTATCCGCATCGGGGATATCTATACGGTCCTGAAGCCGAGGCTGCTGAGGCAGCTGGATCATAGAATCAGCTTTTTTGCCTTTCCTCGCTCTCTTCCTAGACTTCTTTACTACCGGAAGGTCGTCCATATCGTTGAGGCGGCAATTCAGGCACCGACTCATGACGCTCAAACCCTGAGGAGGCGCCAGTATAGACATACTGTTCAGCGCCACCGTCGTCCTCATCCTCATCCATGGCGACGTCATCAGCGACTAATGGAGCCTCCTCCTTACCCCGTCCGCTATCACCCAACCCGACACCCGACGCTAATTGGGTAGGTGGAATGTTGATGTTCATACCTTGCTGAGGCTGCGTGCTCGTGGGTGTGCTCCCGACCGCCTCCAGACGAAGCAGACTCTTTGGCCACAACAGGACCCACCCATTGCAACAATCACCAAGCCGCCGCGGTGTCTCCTCGTCATCCACCAGTAGTATTGGAGGAGGCAAATTCGTGGCCGGTTCGACATCGCCACGGAAACCTTGAAGACGTCCGGGATCGGCCGGCTATGGAACAATGGTTCCTTCAGCTCCATTATCGTCGCCTTCCCCACGTCCACCTTCTGGTCGCCGATGGTGTACAATATGGTGCACGGGGTTTTGTCGGCCTGCAAAGAAAAGTCTGCGACGTGAGACATCCGAAAGGCAACGAAAACGGGAGATTATACATTTATATTGAAGGGGGCCGGTGTGACAGATACCGTGAGGGCGTCGAGCTCAGCCAAAGACGAAGCACCACCGAGCACGTCCGGTGCGGGAGCAGGTGCGGGAGCTGGTGTGGGAGCCAGTGCGGGATTTTTTTCTGGATTTTGCCTTCTCCAAGTGAAAACGCCCGTCACCAAGAAAGTAGACAAATCTACAACCACCTGTTTTACGGCAGCTACCGCTGTTGCGACTGTTTGAGATGATTTCTTCTCAACTTCAATCTCAACCTTCTTGTCGATGTTTCCTTCAGTTAACCTCCGTCTTTCCTTTCTCTCCTCCGTGGTCTCACGGTAGTACTTCTTCCATGTGGCGCCGTCTCCGACACCGTGCACGCGTCCATAAGACGGTCGAGTATCCACCGGTTGTCGTTCCAATATGTTCAACGCCCGGTTGAATGGAGTGTCCCACTTGGGTCTCGCCAATGCCTCAGACAACGAGTCACTTTCGGCCGCAATCCGGTGCTGCTCTCTCTGCAAAAGGCACAAGGATCGTTTACAAATATGACTAACGTGTGCAGTCGAATTGATCAGAAACTAAAATTACCAGCAGTCTCATGAACTCCGTTATGATCGGTTTTGTCTCGTAAACCTTCTTCACTGGGTTCCAACGGTGCCGGGCCCTGAGGACGTCACGCTCCTGCGGGACGGTGAACTCCGCCAAGGGTGCAGGATGCCCACTCATGGCTTCGCGTCCTCCTTGGCCCATTTGGACCTCTTTCCGCCGTAACCACGGCTTTCGAGGTGGTGGATCCCAATGTTCCTCTCTTGAAGCCCCTTCATGTACTTAGACTTTTTTTGGCAGCTTCGGCCTCGCAAGCCTCCTTGAATATTTGAAACTGCTCTTCTGTGATTGTCGGATTATCCTTTACAATCTCGGAGTAGGGTTCCTTGTCGATGATCTTTGCTTTCACTCGATTTTTCCAGGCGGCCAACGCGTCGCTAAACTTGGTCATGGCGTGTTTGTTTATCTTCTTCATTGTCGGGTCCTCATTTGGATCTTCATAATCCTTCTCATTCCGGCCCGGGAACAAGAATATCTGGTGAAACTTCTTTAGGATGGAGCTCCTCATATTTTCTATCTTCTGTAGTTTCTCATCGTTGATGGTGGCGGTTGTCCGTACGATGCAGCCTATTTGATTGCCGTAGCACGCGCGCGCTTCATCGGGCGCCTTTGGCTCAAAATTGCCGTCGTCCACCTCCGTGACCACCAGTCTAGTAGTCCTGAGTTTGTTAGGAAGCCGTTGTCTCTTTGCTTTCGGTTCTACACCGGCTCCGCTCCCCGAGGCAGCACCGGTCTCAGTCTCAGCGCCGGTCTCGATGCCGGGCTGAGTCTCAACGCCGGTCTCAGTCTCAGCACCGGTCTGCGTGTCGGTCTCAGTCCCCGATGCCACCGGTGGGCCCAACAACAACATTGGTTGATCGTCGGCAAGGCTAAAAAATTCGTCTGCCGCCCGGTATACGTCGTCGCAATCACCAGAACCCTGTCCTTCATTGTTGCTAGCCATGTTTCCTATGATTAAATCTAGTCAATTAATTCTAGACCTAATAAAATGAATAATGACATAAAAAAGGCATATTGTTTTGCAGGAACGTTGACTCCTTCCATGTGCGGCAAATCCCGGGCACTCGATATGTCCTAGTTTGTAGCACAAGTCATGCCGAAATTCACGGAAAATTTCGGCATGACCTTTGCTAAAAAGTGGACAAATCGAGAACTTGAAATTTGTCGGAGGAGAAATGAATCAACATTCCGGCAAAACATAGGCCACTCAGCATCATTCCCTGGAAACAGTGTTCAAATATCCCTCTTTGACACCGCAACACATGTCCAAATATACACGAGCAACCACATGTCCAAATTTCACAAGCTAATTCAAAAATAAAGTGTAGAAGAAAATTCATTTAACTACTAATAGAACAAAATTCAGTTAACTTTAGTGCTCTATAATGATGAAAGGAAAAAAATTTCAGTTAACTACTAATTTCATTCATTTAGGTTATTCATAACATCACCTAATTAACCTACTGTACCACTACTACTAGCAGCACTACTAACCTAATTAACCTAGCAAAACTCTACTGCCCTAACTGAAAAACATCTAATTAACATCCACTAGTACCACTATTGCCCTAACCTAATTAACATCTACTAGTATCACTATATACTATACAAGCAGCATCTACCCTAATTAAACCCTACTGCCCTAACTAACTTTTGTTGTAAACCAAATTTTTTGCTCTAAACTAATTTTTGCTCTAACATCTACTACTTAACATCCTTTGCTCTAAACTAAATTTTTTGCTATAAACAAACTTTTGCTCTACTAATTTTTTCTCTAAAATGCAGAGAGAGAGGAGTGGCGGGGAGGGGTGGGGGACTTACAGAGAGGGGAGAGGCGGTGGCGGGAAGGTGCTCGGTGACGGAGGTAGGGGCGGAGAGGGCGGGCTCGGGCACACGCAACGGCGGTCCTGGGCGGGCTCGGGCGGCGGTGAGGTGGAGGGCGCCGACGGTGACCTCGAGGGCGGCCTCGGGCGGCGGCGGTGAGGATGACGGCGGCCTCGGGGGGAGACGGTGAGGTTGCGGGCGTCCACGCCGGCGGGAGACGGCGGCGAAGTGGGGTGACGGCGAATTGGGGAGACGGCAGCGAGGGCGAGGGATTTGGGGAAGAAGTGTGGTGGCCGGGGGGCGTGGGGGAAACCGCTGTTTAAGTGAAGCATGTGATGGCTGCGTTTCAAAACGCTATAGCTAAGTTAGCTACAGCTGTTTCCTGAAACCCGCTCTGCTATTCCTTTCTCCTTTTTTACCTTTTTTTATTTTTCTTTACATTTTTTTCCTTTCTCCTTTTTCTATTTCTTTCATTTTCATTTACTTTTCTACTTGTTTTTCATTTTATTTTATTTCCGTTAGCAGCAGCGCCTTACACGTAAGCGCGCTACAGCTAAGGAGAGTAGCAGTAGCGCTGGGCCAGTATACGCGCTACTGCTAGGTTGGGCTAGCCATGTGCGCCCAGTTCAAACATAGCAACAACGCTTTTTGCTAGTACGCTACTGCTAAAGTCATAGCAGTAGCGCGGTTTATTCTGTGCTACGCTGCTACTAAGTAGCAGTAGCGTTTGATTTTGTACAGCGCTACTGGTAACATTCTGTGTATAAGATTTTCCCTAGTAGTGAGTAGAAGGTCATCGACTTTGACTAGAAGATGCCGGCGGCCAGGATTTGCATAGCAGATCACCGCCCTGGAGAAGAAAACGATGGAGAGGGCCTGTAGTAGAACACCGAAGTTCTAGCAAAGACGGAATGAGGGAATACATATCTCACACGCTCCCCGATGAGGCCAATGCTCCTTCCTCGATCGAAACATGAGATGGAGTACCAAGATGCACAACCATGTTGTCCGCTTCTCGAGATAGAGGGACCGAGAAAAATCTGTAGCGAGACCTAGAGAACCAGATCCGGGGACACACCATCTTCTACACGCCTCTCCGCGATATGAAGAAGCATCACTGGAACAAAGGTGAAGTGGAGAGACCTTATTCCACATTGACATAGATCAACAAGCAAAAGGAAAGATAATATGACGCTGCAAAAACGACACATATCATGTGGACAAATAAAAACATAGGACCAGCCATGGCAAACCGATAGTTGTTGATTAAGAAAGAGGGATGTATTGGTCATCCCCAAGCCTAGGCGTTAGAGACTTGTTCACATATTTTCTTGGAGTCTTAGTCCTACCAAAGCTTGAGTTCTTGCCTCTCTTTATTCTTCTCATATTACTGTTCTGTTTGGGTCTTAAAAACTTCATTCACACAAACTGATACAAAATTGTGAGTACGTTAGCATAAATACATTTGAATCATATCATGTCTTTCTGCAATATAATTAGAAAATTATAATTAATTATTAGCCACTGTGCGTATACTAAACAATTAATTTATTACACTTCTACATCAAAGGAAACAATAAAATTGCAAACATAAGCAGTTATGAAAAGTATAATAACAATTTGTCAAAATAGAGTAGTTTGTAAAAACATAAATGGTATTCATACTTCTGTAACACTAAACATTCTGAAAAATTACAATGTAACAGAGAAATCTATGTTTAATGTGTCAATTTTTTAAGATTTTTAGCATGCATTGTTAATCAGCGAAGAAATAAACATAACAGAAAAAAAATATGTCTCAACACAACAACTCAAAGACTTGCATACTTAGCATGACAAAGGCAATATTTGCCATTTTATTAAGCAAAAAACACACACAAAATGTTCTTACAGAAGGTAACAACTTTATTAAGGACAAACATGTGTTGGCTCCCACAATCTCTTCCTTTATAACCATTAATTTAGGTTTATGATTTTAATGATGCTCACATGAAAACATGAATCACAATTATTTTCAAGCATAGTACATCATCTTATAGGTAAACAAATCCTTAAACACATGCAATCCCTAGCATATGCAAAAGAGTACATACAGCTTTAAAACTTCCAACGTAAAGAAATATGGTTTAGGAGCATGAAGATTTCTACAACCATATTTCCCTCTATCATAATAACTACATTAGGATCATAATCAAACTCAGTAATATAGCTATCACCTAAGACATGCTCCTCATGATCCACATGCATATAGATTTTATCGCGATTCAAATAGTGGGATCAACATTAACTAGAGTTATAATCTCTTTAAACCTAAACAAACGGGAATCAGGAGGTAGTTCCCATCCCTGCCTGGAGAACCCACGACCACACCGGTGTTGATGTACTACCTCCCTTCCATAATATATGACGTTTAGGTAGGCTAGCTTATAGCCTACCAAAACGTCATATATTTTGAAATGGAGATAGTAGACCTTTGTCCGTCATCAATGGCATCACAGTAGACCTTCGCTTCACATATCAGCCACTCCCACCTCACACCTCAACATAGAAACCACACCAAGTGAACCTCCAATCAAGACCATCCCCAAAGCTGGTCTCTGGTTGAACTCATCGGTAATATCTCGGTATCTCCTGAACTCATGAAGTCGAGGTCCCCTCCTCTGCAGCCTAATCAATGATTAGCTCCGAGGAGAAATCAGAACCCTGTTGAAATAGACGCCCCATCTTATCACCGTTTAGAATAAGCGGGTAGCTATCTCAAAAAACAATCTACAACTCAAAAGAAAAAACACGCTCCTTCTCTCATCCACAGTTCAGGCTGCAAGTGGGACTATACATGGGTGTCCCACCTTTAGCCCACTTGGTCCCAGTTCGTTTAGTGGGAATAACCGGACATCTCATGAGAACGTACGCAAATTATGTGGGCACAAGTGGGATCCAACTTAGCAGATGCACTCACGATTGGGAACATCACACTTCAGAAGTTCAGAGGATAATCCATGGGGACAGTATTACACTTCATGGTTGTATAACTGTTATGATCCTTCATTACCGCCTTAAAACAAAACCAGTTGTATAATAATCAAGACCCAACACAAATGCACAGAAGGATGAATCGATTGACTGTTCAGAGGATAATGCAGAGCAAGACAACTATTGGTATTTTAATTAATCTTCAGGATCCAGAAGAGCCCTGAACATGGCGGACATGAGTTCAAATATCTTTAAAATATTCTCACATTATTTGGTTTTCTGTTGGTGCATGCTCTGAACATTGGTGACATGAGTTCGAATATCTCAAAGCTGTTGAATCCTTTGGCATGCATTTTGAAGAGCCCTGCAACTCTGCAAGTACATGTAGTTCAATGTCAAATGAGATCAAACACCTCCTTGTATTTCAGCACACTAGAACACTGCTGCTGAAGAGAAATAAACTTGTTTTTCTAAGCAAAGATCATTCTGAAGTTTGAACTCTAAGCACATGTCATGTTCCAAGAAATGATGTACTAATTCTCTAGTAGATATGGATGTACTTTGTTCATAGAAGTGATAATGGATGTTTTATAGCAGCTAGTGATGTAACTTTGTTGAACAGGGAAAGATGGATATATAATACGACGTCAGTACAGACTACATAGGCAGGTAGTGAAATAATAGAATACATTGTACAAGGGGATGAAAGCCAGCCTTCTAATCAAGTTACTGTAGTTAGCAGTGCATTTTTTTAAAATATAGTCTGGCAATGAAAATATTATAGCCTTGGCATAACATGTGAAACCTTCAGAATATCAATCCTCTACTATTTTTCATGCCAGAATAACAAAAATGAATTTGAAGTACAAATTGACATCTGAGAGATAAAAGAAATATATATTCAAGATACCTTAGGTTCCAAGTAGCCTATCAAGCATGTTACAAACACATGCATTGCATAATAATTCTGCTATTCAACTCCCACATTTTCCAGTTCTAGAGGTGTGCTCAAGCTCAACTACAACGTGGGCAAACACAGTTCAACTACTCATGGCCAGGGAGAAACTCGACAAGAACTATAACTGGTCACGATGATTAACAAGCTAGGTTCTTACTTAACCTGCCCAATGAAAAAAACACACTAGTTTAACACTTTAACTGCAGCATAGTAAACAGCAGAACCAAGGTTCGATCAGACTGATTCAAGTTCGGAGCGATGTTTCTTTCGTTAATTTGCACCCATGACTTCACTCAGCAAACACATCAGCAAGGGAAGGCTAACATCTTTAGTTCAGATACTTAGGATGCACACAGCCAACACTAACACACGCACACAAAGTATCACGCCGGCAAATAACAAAGTCATTCAAGCCGATGCTATGCATAGGCGGAGAAAAAAGAAGAAGAAAAAAATCCCAAAAGCGATGAAAACAACCTAGTAGCAACTACAGGCGTCATCTTGGACTTTGAACTTTGGTATTTTTACATTGTTATCAAACTCCGTGTTAATTATGAGATAACGGAAGATGTTTTGCCTATGTTTCAGAAAATTCAGAACGGAGTGGAACTTACAGTCATTCGCCAGTCCCAATTTCATCCGGAAATGACGTCGACATACATGTAGACGAGAGCCATTTTAAGATACTGTTGGAGAAACTGTGCGGCGCGGCTTCTGCAGGAGCAGGACACGGTGACTCGACGCAGCAACCCACCATCTACATGGTCCCCCAGGAACTTAAAATTAACAGCTATAACCCCGTGGGAGAATATGAGCCTGTTGCTGTTTGCATAGGAAGAACGTACTCCAAGATTGACACTCTTCCAGCGGGAAGTCAGTACAGGGAAAGCTTGCAGCAGCTGGACAGATACAAATGGTGCTGCGTGCAGCAGCTCATCAGGCGACACAGCCGCCTCTTGGAGCCTGCCAAGACTCTGGTGCTACTGCACGGATGCTTCACGAGCATGAAGCGGCACCTTCCTAAAATTCGGGGATCCTACTCACAAGGCACCTTAAGGGCTGATGGAGCTCAATCCGACGACGAGGTGGCGGAGATGATGCTGCTAGACGGCTGCTTCATCCTACACCGACTGCTCAAGTACGCGCGACGCGCGGAAATGGAAGAAGCTGGTGGCGTTGGCGATCATATTGTCGATGACGACGACGACTGGACTCAGGTTTATGGCAGGTGCTTTGTGTGGCAGTTGGTGACGCGGGACCTGCTGCTGCTGGAGAACCAGATCCCTTTCTTCGTCATCCGAGAGCTTTTCCAGCACCTGAGGAACGAGGGCGAATCCGAAAATCTCCTCGTTACCGGCAGCCTCAGGCTTTTCCGCTCCCTTCGTCCCCAGATGCTGCACCAGTCGCCCATCGCATGCCACAGCGTTCACCACCTGCTGCACCTCTTCTACCTCTCTGTCAGTTTCCCACCGAGCCACGGCCGGCAGCATTCCCGCCGCCGAACCGATGAGTTTCTGCCGGAGCTCCCGCAGTGGATCCCGTGCGCCAAGGAGCTGGAGGAGGCGGGGGTCCGGTTCCGCAAGAGGGAGAATGCCACGAGCTTCCTAGACGTGAGCTTCGCCCAGGGCGTGCTGGAGATCCCACAGTTGGAGCTCAACGACTCCAGCGAGTCGATGTTCCGGAACCTGATCGCATTCGAGCAGACCTACCCGGACACACCGTGTGATGTGTCCACCTACGCCGTTTTCATGGACTGCCTCATCACCTCGGCAGAGGACATGAGGATCCTGGACCTGCACGGCATCCTCGTTAGCCACCTCAGCAGCAGCAGCAGGAGGGTCGCATGGCATTTCTTCAGCGAAATTGTCGGGAAGGTGCACTGGTCGGCCGACGACAACTACCTGGTCGGCATGATGGATGAGGTGAACAGGTACAGGGAGCGCAGGCGTCACAAGTGGCGCGCGGCGCTTGCCCGCAACTACTTTAGCAACCCCTGGGTGACCATGTCGGTGTTCGCGGCCCTACTGCTGCTCTCCATGGCCGTGTTGCAGACCTTCTTCGCTGTTTATGCCTACTTCAAGCCTCCCAAGTAAGCGCGCAGCAGAGGTAAGCTAGACAGTAAAGTATGCTGGGAGAATATCTCAGGTGTTCTGCTTTCAATAAAACTGGGCCATTATCTCTGTATCCTTATTGTAAACTGAACTGAGTCATTGCCATGGATTTAGTACAAAGTTGAGCCATCTATTTTGGAACGGAGGGAGTACCTTCTAGCATGATTTGCACTCACCAAGTGATTTGACTATTTGTGGGTAAACTTATGTAAGTTACTAAGTAATATAATTATCATTTACTCATTTTACCATATATCCATGATTTTCTGCTTTTAAGTTCCTGTCTGATTCACAGGATTCCAAAATAAAGCAACTAAATTGGTTCGGTGAGGTAGAATTTCTATATTTGTACTCTCGAGTTGTCGAAATTCGGACGCTTACTGCTATGAAATGCTATCTCAATTCGAAAGCGATTAATGAGGCGATTTTTAGTTTGAGGCTAGATTTGTCTAAATTTGCCACACCTAAAGTTTGGCAAGTTTGACCAGATTAGGTGGTTGTTTGTTTCAAGCCACACCTTAGGCAAAATGCGTTTTGCCACATTAGGGCCCTACATGACATACACTCTTAAGGTGTGGTAAGATTTTCTTAGTCTTGGTAACTTGTGGCTCTAATTCTACTTAACTAACCTTAGGAGTGTTCGGCAAGCAGCCGCAAAAAATGGACCACCACTTCTGTGAGCGACACGGGGAGCCCTAGCGCCGCCAAGACTCGGCCGCCTCCCATCCCCTCCTCTCCCTCGCCGTCGCCGGAGGGTGCCGCCAGAGTGCGGTGCTGGCGCTGACGAGGCTACTTGTCCCTCTTGCGAGGTTGGCTGGCGGCGCGGGATGTCCCGGCTTCGTGTGGGCGTGGGCCTTGACGTGGCGTGACCGCAGGCTTTCAGCGGTGGCGCAAATGCAAGGCTGCTGCGCGATTGCATGGTGGAGGAGCGATGGCTGGCGGTGGGCACAATGCTTCGGTCAGGAGGCGCGGCGCCGATCTGGTGGATGTGCACTTCTGATCTAGCAGAGCGTGGGTGCGCATCGGCGATGGTGATATGTCTTTCGTGCTCCAGGTCTAGCCATGTCGGCCCAGGGGTGAACGGGCCTGGGCAGGGTTCTCTCCGGCGAGGTAGTAGTCGACGATGGTGTGCTCCGCCAACGGTGTTGGTTCTTGTGGTGACCACTCTGGCCTGCGGCGGCGGACTCGCTGCTGATTGAGGTGGCCACCGAAAGGTCTTTGTGAGAGTTCCTCTCCCTAGATCCGTCTTCACAATTATGCAACTAACTAAACATAATTGCTTGGGAAAAGGCAAAACAGAAATGATTTAAAAAAAAGAGAAAAAAGCATGCACTAGAGGTTAAGATGGTGTATGTATGAAGCAACAACAAGAAAAGACAAAGGGTTCATCTTTGCCACAGACCCACAGTTCAGTACAACTCACACAAATGATAGCCTGCTTTGCTACATTTCAGTACAACTGTAAATTAACAAAGAAAGACACACAAGACTGAAGTTAGGCAAGGCTGAAAATGAGTTTGTAGTATAATGCTGTTTGGGAACTTGCTGAACAAGCTACAAAAAACACATAGCGCGTACAGGCTCCACACAAGGGTCCGATTCCAGAATCACAGTGTGAAACCAAAATTGTTTTGCATAGACATCAAGTTCAGGATTGGTTTACATATACATCAAGTCCATAATCGTATTATCCAACACTTGAGCATGCCACATATATATCATTTTAAAAGTTGAGCAACATATGTAAGGAGCAGCCATCCTCTTCGAGCACCCCATATCTACGTATCAAGAAATCACAAACCACTCATCAGAAAATTCAATTCACATGTGACAATTGCTTGGTTAACATAACATCCTTTTTTAAGAGTCAGTTGTGCAATGTTCTGTTAAACACCAGGCAATGCATACAATGATTCACCAGCTTATCACTAAGCTCGTACCAGATGGACAAATTCCAACAAGATCTGGCACTTGTGCCTAGCAAAGCCCCAATCATCTTGACAATAGCAAGCTCATCCTACTTCTCGTCCTAATAATCTTGACATAGCCATGAAGAAATCGATTCCATTAGCATCGAAGCAATGATATCAGAGCAGAGCAAGAGCAGGGCATACCAAAGCATCATCCATAGAGGAGGCAGTTCTGTGTGGAGGAGGCTGTGGCCTCTGGGGAAGGAAGCAAACAGTGTAGCCACCGTGACAGGGAAGCCGGGCAGAGACAGCGGCGGGTGGCGGGAGTGCCAGTAGGGAGGAGGAGAGCTCAGCGTGTCTCCTCCCTTGCGCTCGGTCGCCGTCGACGGTGAGGAAAAGTTGTTGGCATCATGCCATCATCTTCAAGTCCCATCGCTGTAGTTGACCTGGCACTTGGAGCAATACTTGCCATTGACTCCATCCTTCCCTGGTAAGTGCAGAAAGAAGTGTAAGATATTACATGCAGGAGCACCTAAGAGTTAGCTTGCCATGAGAGCTGTAGCACAATGAACTCCAAAAAAATCAACAATGCCATGCTAAAGTACCAAACAAAGAAAATGTCTAATGCATTGGCATTCAGATGTACTCCCTCCGTTCCAAAATACTTGACTTCCATTTGTCCAAAAATGGATGTACCTATATGCTAACATGTCTAGATACATCTATATTTTGACAAATGGAAGACATGTATTGTGGAACGGAGAGAGTACTAAGAAAAAGAGAGTTATAATAATGCTGCTAATAAAAGCAGCATGGAATCACGTCCCTGTTACAAGCAGAGGCTATGGCCCTTCAGGTTGCTGCAGAAACAATTTCCAAATTCAGATGCAAGCAGGTCATTTTTCTGGTGCATAATCTGACCCCAGCCAAGGCAGCGGCGTCAAGAAATAATTTTCTTTTCCCTGGGCATTGGGTGATCAATAGACCAGTTAGCAAATTTCTTTGCTACAACAGCGAACATCCATATACAAATCCATCACGTACCAAGGAACCTTAACTCTGTGGTTCACAACTGTGCTTCAGAAGTAAGTAGATCAGACAAGGTGGTGAGCAAAAATATGGCATGTTGTAGCTTAGCACATACAGGTGATGAGTGTCATGTGCTTTCAAAGATAGGCAACCAAGATGTTAAGGATTGTCAAATCCTGAATGTAAACGTGTTTGATAATGAATATAAGGCGCCGCCTCTTGTCCAAAATAAAAGGAAGGCCAACGAGCTAATACATTTGGTTCATCACTAAACCAAAACTAGCATCGTATTAGTTCTGATAGAACTACTGAACAAACAAACAGGGAATTTTCTCACAAATCAGTGCGGCACATATTGCAAGTGCTGTTAATGGATCTCGGTCCTGTGCTAACAAGCACCTCATGTTGAGGCATTTAAACAGGTAGATAAAATTACTTTGCTTAGGCCATAGGTTGCTGATATTTTCCGCACTTAACTGCTCGAATATGCCGTCTAAGAAAAATACAACAATTCAGTGATTATTTTCACCACGCCAGCTGAGAGAGGCCACCACACTTTTACTCAGAAGATAGGAGTAGCTACTGCTACATACTAAGTACATCTCACACAATCAATGTAAAGGGGGCGATGGTTTAGAACCAAAATACTCCCTCCGTCCGGAATTACTTGTCCAAAAAATGAATGTATCTAGATGTATTTTAGTTGTAGATACATGCATTTTTGTGACAAGTAATTCCGAACGGAGGGAGTACACAGTAAAAACGCAAGTCTGTGACATTCAAAAGGACACCCGAACCTGAAGGATGGAGTTCTCCTGTCCGGCGTCGGCGGATGGCGGATCTGGCGCCGGGCGTGGCGCCGAGGCGGGGAATGGCGGCGCGGGGACGGGGCGCTGACCTCGGAGCGCCGTAAGTACCGCGGCGAGGCTGATCTCCCGAGGTCCGCCGCAGCCGGAGCGCACGGCCGGCGAGGCCCGCCGCCGGAGCCCCGAAGCCATCCCTACCTGCTCTGCTCGTGCTCGTTCTGCTCCAAAAAACTTGGGGCAGCGAAGAAATGTTTGGAGAAACGTTACAGGTAGTATAATTCTGCGCTTCCATGGGGTGGTTTTTGCAAGTTGCGAAGGGCGTTCCATCCTGTCCCTATATTATGGATCTAACGGCTGGGCCGCGCATGGTGCAGCCGGCCGGAGCACCCTATCCTTGCGAGCACAGGCGCTCCCGACCAGAGTCCTCCCCGAGCGCGACAGCTAGGGTTCCTAGCCACCGCCGGCCCGCCGCCACTACTTCCGGGCCGACGCCTCCGCCGCCCCGCTGCCGGCACAGGACCCCCACCAGCAGCGCCTCCCTCCCTGGACCAGCCGCCGCCGCCGCCGCCGCCCGGAGCTACTCCGGCGACCAGTCCATAGGCAGGTAGCCGCCACTCCTTCGCCCTTCCTCCTCCCCTCTCCTTCCTCCCTCCTCCCCCCTCCTTCCTACCTCTTCCCTCCTTCCTCTTGCATCCTCTGTTTGTTCAGTTTTTTAACTGATTTTATTGTATTGGATGAGTACTTGCTGTAGATTTGATACTGTGAGGATATAATGATGGATTGATGATCATTTCTTGATGAGTACTTGCTGCATGATTTCTCCAGCGCATGTTCTAGTCTACATGATTTGATATTGTTTATTAGGTAGTCTGCGTTGGTGGTGTCCAACTTTTTGGAGTGAGTGGCTAAGAATATGCTCTTTGTTGCGACCGTCAGTGCAGGGCGGCCGCCCCATCCACCTCGATTGTGCGTCTGCACTCTGAGGCCGGCCAAGACGTTCACCCACCCATGGCGGGAACGATGATGGCCGTGACGGCCAAGAGCAAGAACTGCACGCTGGCCTCGGAGAAGAAACATGGGTGGGCGCTTCCGGAGCTCCGGTTCCCTTGGGATTTGCATGAAGACAAGGCCTTCTCGTTAAGCTTGCTGCATGACTCTGCGTCCCCTAATGGCGGGCTGTTTGCTAGCGTTGGTCTGAAAGTGTCGACGCCTGCTCCAGCAGTGTCAACCAGTCCGGCGGAGCAGGAGTTCAAGATCCCTTTTGCTGACCATTGCATAAAGTATGTCTCGTCGGCAGTCGGGTTACCGGTTGTTGGGACTGTGGCTGAGTCTGTGGAGGAGGAGGTGGTGGTGGATGGTAAGATTATTAGGAAGAAGGCCAAGAAGCGTGGGCTGAAACTGAAAATTAAGATTGGTAACCCGCATTTGAGGCGGCTGGTTAGTGGAGCCATTGCAGGGGCGGTCTCCAGGACTTGTGTGGCGCCGTTGGAGACAATTAGGACACACCTGATGGTTGGGAGCAATGGGGATTCAATGACAGAAGTGTTTCAGACAATTATGAAGACGGAGGGGTGGACAGGGCTGTTCCGTGGGAACTTTGTAAATGTCATCCGTGTTGCTCCAAGCAAGGCGATTGAGGTAACTTTCCATTTATGCTACTTGGCAATTCCTAGTAGACCTTGTTGCTAAAATGTACCATGTGATTTAGCCAATGCCTGGTGTATTGCTGACGCTATAGAGGTTCTCTGCTTATTAATCGATTTACTATAGGGTGTCAACTTCACTTTCATTTGTGATCATGTGGTGTGGTGTACTTTTCAACACTTCAATTTGATGTTAATTGTGTAGTGCACTTACAACAACCTTCAGTTTGCTGATAGATGCAGCAAACTTGATGTGGGAGGAGGGCCATAACAATAATGGGGCACCATTACTTTTTAGTCAATGTTATATAGCACCCAGGCTGCTATTAGTGAAGTAGGTGTGTAACAGTATATGCAATTTGTAAACACAGTTTCTGCAAAGGAGTTTGGGTTTGCCTAGCGGTGAGTTGATGTTTTCCTACATTTGATTACATATATGATCAAGGGCCTGTCCTCTAGTATTAGTATATGATGGTCCTGACACTCTTAACTAAGTCAGACTGTGGACACTTTTAGTGTGTATTTAGACCCTTGTTTGTTTAGTTTTACACTACTTCTACTCCCTGGATTGAATGATTGGCTGAACTGCCACTGCTTGGTTTCTTATATCTTGTCTTCTGATATTATACTCTAGATGACAAAACATTAATGCAATTTCACTGTAGAAACTTGGTTTGACTATTGCTATAGAAGTACGCTGGGTGGTTATGATTATCGGACTGCATAATTCTATGTTACACTGATTTTTTGGGGTGCATGTTACACTCAAATTGGTTGCAAGTCTCTATGCCCAGTTCCTTTTCTGCTTGTGAATTTCAGTATGGCACCTAAGATTTGTTATTAGTGATTAAACACTTTGTTTACCTCTTAAGACATACTAACAATATTTTGATTTGATTGATCTCTTTGCATCCAAATGCAGCTATTTGCTTTTGATACAGCCAAAAAATTCCTGACTCCAAAGGCTGATGAGTCCTCTAAGACCCCCTTCCCTCCATCACTTGTCGCGGGGGCACTTGCAGGTGTCAGCTCAACACTCTGCACATATCCTCTGGAACTGATCAAGACCCGTCTGACTATAGAGGTGGATACAACTCTTTGTCAGCAATGTGTAAGAGTGATATTTCTTTGAGTGCCTCTGCCTGACGTGTACTTGTTTTTGCAGAAAGATGTATATGACAACTTTCTCCATTGCCTCGTCAAGATTGTACGAGAGGAAGGGCCCTCAGAGCTTTACCGTGGTCTGACACCGAGTCTGATAGGGGTGGTGCCATACGCTGCGACCAACTACTATGCCTACGACACCCTGAGGAAGCTCTACAGGAAGACATTCAAGCAGGAGGAGATCAGCAACCTTGCAACTCTCCTGATCGGCTCAGCCGCGGGCGCCATCTCGAGCACCGCCACCTTCCCTCTCGAAGTAGCTCGCAAGCAGATGCAGGCTGGGGCGGTGGGCGGAAGGCAGGTCTACAAGAACGTGTTCCATGCCCTCTACTGCATAATGGAGAAGGAAGGGATCGGCGGTCTGTACAAGGGGCTCGGGCCCAGCTGCATCAAGCTCATGCCCGCGGCGGGGATCTCGTTCATGTGCTACGAGGCCTGCAAGAAGATACTGGTCGAAGCCGAGGAGTAGAGTGAAGCATGCCGCCGGGGCCGGGTCCTTAAAGAAGAGGCGGCAGGAGGATTAAGCCTCGTCTTTCTTTCTATCAAGAAAAGAAAAATTGGATGATCAACTACTCACCAGAAGCTTAGGTCAAAGGTATTTGAGACACGTCTGTTAGATGATGAAGTTTTGGCCTCTAAATTAGTTCTGTGTCCGAGTTGAAATCCATAAACAATATTCTGACTGGCGGAAGCAGTTTTGTCATGCTACTTTGCTTCTGTGCTACTCTAGCCATGTTTCTCCCTTTGATCACCGGATCTTGGTTAATCTTTACAGAGAACGGCTCACGATCTTTGCTGAAAATAGAAGTGCTACGACGGGCAGTTCGATATCCTGGATTTCATGTCACTGCTGTTGGTTGATTATATGGGATTGTATGGCTTTTTGAGCGGCAACTAATATGGGATGGAGGGAGTATAATTGATTGATCTTTTTCAGGACTCAGGAACACAATCTTTGACTCGTAACGGGTTCTCAGCCTTCTAGTTTTAGGCCTGGCTGGATGGCCGTTTTTCTAGCAGAATACATTTACGAAAAAACTAACGCCCACACGTGTGACATCTTGCATATCGTCCACACGCCTCTATCACCATTTTTTTTTTCAAGAGTACGCCAAAGGCGTACCTTACTTTTATAGAAGGGGAGAAACAAGAGCACAAAATATACAAGAGAGTTTGGACGGAAGCAAGCTTTCATCGGGAACGCACACCCTAGCCCTAGCACACCCTACAATTAACCTATGCCAACACTCACAAAACGTGCCATAGCCTCCTCCTCCCAAACCGGCTAGTCTCCATTCTTTGAGCTCCGTGATGATGGCAAGGGCCAGGTCTGGTGCCGTCATCTGTTGGTTGGTCCTATGGAACACTAGCGTTGCGCTGCTTCCATAAGGCCCAAGTGGTAGCAATGATCACCGTGTCAAACCCACGCTTGGCACCCTTTCTGTAATGTGCTCTCCTAGCTAACCACCACTCCAACAAGCAGTCCTCTTGCTCCGGGATGCTGCCCTGCAGGCTGAGCGCATTGAACATGAAATGCCACACCTCTCTCGCGTAGACGCATTGAACAAGAATGTGCTCTGCGTTATCTTCATCTTGAAGGCACGTGTAGCAGGTAGAAGGAGCGTCCTGGAGGCCATGCCTCGCTCTCCGATCAGAAGTCCATATACGGTGTTGAACTGCCAGCCAAGCAAAAATTTTGCACTTGAGCAGGGCCCAGCTCTTCCAAATGCATGCGGCGTAAGGGACCCTCACAGCGCCGAAACAGAGCCTTAGGTACGTGGATTTAGCCGTGTAACCACCGGAAGGATCGACTGGCCAAGAGAAGGAATCTCCCGCAAGGGGCTCCCGGATCACCGTACTGATCTCAAGGTTTAAGTGAAGTAGTTGCAAGTGACCACCAAAGTTAACTACACCGGATATGTCATGCAACCAGCTACCGTTTTGCAAGCCTTCCTCAACTATGCGATGGTTGACCGTTCTCGTGTCAACCAAGGCATATATGTACGGTGCAATGTCCTTGACCGCAAAGCCGTGTATCCACCTATCTCTCCAGAACAGCACTCTGTTGCCCACACCAACCTCAATGTGTACCAAACTGTCAAAGACCGCTCGTGCCTCTTTGTCCACGGCCATTGGAAGCCCTTGCCACGGCCTCTCAGGGTCCATCCTTCTCAGCCACTCCCATCTCACTCTCAAAGCCAAGCCTTGTAATTGCATGTTGCGCACACCCAAACCTCCGAGCCACGTGGGTTTGCACACCGAGTTCCAAGCCACCAGACACTGACCTCCGTGAACTTTATCTTTTTCGGCCCCGAAGAAGGAGCGCATCCATTTATCTAACTCCTCAAACACCCAAGAAGGGGCGTCCGTAACCATGAAGTGGTGGATAGGCTTGGCAGAGATTACAGACTTAACCAGCACCAAGCGTCCAGCACGATGCAACAGCCCTCTCTGCCAGGCCGGGGCCGACTTCTTGGCGTGGTCGATCATGGGCTGCCATTCCGCCCTAGAGAGCTGACGGATGGCCAATTGAAGGCCAAGGTACTTACATGGGAAACTCCTCATCCGGCAATGCAAGATGGACTCGACCCGACCCCGGTCATCGTCGTTCCCATGGATCATGATAGCCAGCGACTTCTGATAGTTGACCCGCAGGCCAGAAGCAGCACCAAAAGTGTGTAGCACGGATCTGACGAACGTAAGGTCCAGCACCCTGGGTTTGACGAACATCGCCACGTCATCCGCATAGATCGACACTGATTGGTGAGCAGCGATGCCAATGAAGTTAGGCTAACACCAAAACTCTCAGCCTTGATCATGATTCTAGAAAGCACATCCATGGCGATCACGAAGAGCAAAGGCGAAACCTTCTGCCAGGTACACCATTAACAATCACCCTGGTGCTAGCCGTTCTGAGGAGGATCGAGATCCAGGTGCACCACTTGTGGCCAAAGCCTTTTCTCCTCATCACCTCAAACAAAAACGCCCAGTTGAGAGAGTCGAAGGCCCTTGATATGTCGAGCTTCAAAAACACGCTGGCCTCCTTACGCGCATGAATCTTCCTGGCAACTTGTCTAACAAGGAGAAAGTTGTCGTGCAGGTGTCTTCCATAAATAAAGGCGGATTGATTAGCCGTGACTATCTCCTTCATTCTTCTTCGGGCTCTATTCGCAAGCAACTTTGCAAAAGTCTTGGCCACACTATGGGGAAGGCTGATGGGGCGATAGTCTCCCACTTCTTCGGCGTCCGGTTTCTTCAGGATCAGCACAATATGAGCGCGGTTAAGCTTGCCGAAACCGCGTCCATCTCCCACATAGAGCTTTAGAAGCACCGACATAACCTCGTTCTTGATAGTGGACCAGGCTTTTTGATAAAAAGCTGCGTTGAATCCATCCGGCCCTGGCGCCCGATCTGGGTGCAATTCTTTGATGGTTTGCCACACCTCCTCCTCCGTAAAGATCGCATCAAGCTCCACGAGATCATGCCCTGCCATGTCAAGGAAATCCATATCCACATCAACCTCCCTGGCAGCGGTACGACCTAGCAACTGCTCATAGGCTTCGGTGAAGAGCTCCTCCTTCCTCTCCTGTTGGGAAATCAATTCCCCATTGTGTCTAATATGGGGGATGAAATTCTTAGACCTCCTTCCGTTAGCCACTGCTTGGAAAAGTTTAGTATTGGCATCTCCTTCTCGGATCCATCTAAGTCTGGAGCGTTATCTTTCAATGGTGCGTTGAAGGGAGGCGAGCCCAAGGACCGAATGCTTAAGGGACCTCCTCAACCATCTCTCCCTCCAATTGAGAGCCCGGGCCTCCATAGCTCTGTCCAGCCTATGTATGACATAGTTCGCCACAGCCAGCTGAATTTTGATGTTCCCCGCCTTCTTTTGGCCCCAAGCTTGAAGGGCAGAGGCGGTGTTCCTGAGCAACTGATCAAGCCTCTTAAAAGGGTCAACAATATCGCCATCGCACACCCATGCGTCTTTGACAGCCTGCTCAAATCCTTCCAAACGAGTCCAAAAGAGCTCAAAACGAAACCTACGCTTCGGGCAGAAGGGGGCCGAAGCGGAAAGATGGAGGGGCGCGTGGTCCGAGATGTTGGTGGAGAGAGCTTGAAGCAACACGTCCGGGAAATTGAGCTCCCAGTCCACGGAGACAAGCACCCGATCGATCTTGGTCATAACCACCTGCTCTCTCTCGTTAGACCACGTGAACCGCCTGCCATGCATGTAAATCTCTTTGAGTTCATTGTTGTCCACGAACGAATTGAACTTCCTCATCATGCTCCTATTAAGGTTAGAGTTGCTTTTCTCCTCGGCTCTAATGATCATGTTGAAGTCTCCAAGCACCATCCAGGGGGCCGGAGACACATCCCTTCTAAGCTGAAGATCAATGAGAAACTGGGTTTTAAGCTCATCCCCTTGTGGCCCATACACAACCGATAACCACCACTCAAAGTCGTCATTGTTACGGACCAGGCCCGAGAGGAAGTTGGTGTCCATGGAGATGTTGTTAATAACCAAAACCGTGTTGTCCCACCCCAAAAGGATTCCACCCCTAGTGTCAGAAGCAGGTAAGTAGGCAAAACCATCAAAAGATGGTCCGATGCATTGCATAACCAAGAAGGGATCAAAAGCTACAAGCTTGGTTTCTTGAAGACATACAATGTTGACCTTAGCTGTGACAATGAACTCCCTAACAGCATGCCTCTTGGCGGGGTTGTTAAGCCTTCTCACGTTCCAGCATAGAATTTGGGGGTTCCAATCCATGAAAATCATCGAAACACCCACACCCATGGGGGCAAGCAAGCTCAAGCCGCTACCACCAGCACTGTGGTCCCGGAGCTCAACTCAGGAGCCGGCGGAACCTCCTTGCCAAACAAAGCCGCGATCACCCTGACGTGCTGCTCTCGTAGAGGGGAGTCAAAGGCTCGGCCAGCTCAGCTATCGTATCGTCGTTGCCCTCCATATCCTCCGGAACCAGACCTAGAGCTCGCATAAGCACATTCTCAGCCTGCGTGGCCTTGGATTTCCCAGCCGGAGCCCTTTTGGCGCTGCGAGTCGTCCTTCGAGGGGTGAAAGGCTCGGCATCCGGCCTAAGTGATGACTGCACCTCGAGAAGGAGCGGAGGAGCTAACTTCTTAACCAACGCGTTGCAGAACCATTTGAGCTTGCCAAATGCTAACACCTCCTGGGGTGTCATGCCCCCATCTCCCTCCGGAATCTGATTTTGCATGGCCTGGTTAACGTTCGGAATTGCCTGAACCAGCGCAAGTTCCTGAGAAGGCGCCACTTGTAACTGCACGTCCGCACAAACATGAGAGACAGCCCCAATCATGGGCAAATCCACTTGCCGCTGTGGGGGCGCCAACGGATTGGCCACCACGCCCGAGCCAATCAGTGGCGCGTCCACCAAAGCCATCGGTCCCACCAAAGCCTCCGATCCCACGTCCAAAGCCTCATCATGAGCCACAGGCGGGTCCACCACGATCACACCTTGGGTCGCGACAGGCGTGGAGATCGCGCCAGGTGGGGTAGGCAGCAGCACAGGCCCCACAGGTCTAGCGGGACGCGCCAAGGAGGGCTCCACCAAATCTTAGGTCACCTCAGGGCCTGCCTGCAACCCATGCTAATCCACCAATCCACCCAACGGGGAATCTGACTCCCTGGACCCCACCACTGTCGACTGGCCAACGGGCGCCGATTCTGGAAGCACCCTTGCCCCCTGATGCCGCGGGGCCACCAACGACGCCCTCGGGGAAGGAGACTGCCCGCGAGCTGGAAATGTCGCCTCAACAACCGCATCCGCCCGAGGCGGGTCCCGCGGCGGGATGCAGGATGGAATGCGCGGGGGCGAGGGGATTGATGCAGTCTGTTGATTCAAAATAGCTCCAGGGGCGACGGCAGCCACATCATCCCGTTCAGTCGCCCTGCCCAGACGGTCAAAAGCAGACAGGCGGGCTGTCAGCCTATCCTGAACCAAAGAGGCTGGCCCACCTGACGCAATCACGGGAAGCACCGGCTCCATTGGGGGAAGCTACCAGGCCGACGACACCTGGCCGGCCTCCACAATCTATGGCGAAATCCGCCACCGGCCAGGCCGTGCGCCGCGCAAGTTGTCACCACGAACGTCTCTTACCCCGAATCGCCACTCGCGATCGGGCGCGTGGATGCGCCACCGCCAAGTCCAAGTCCGAGCCGAAGCCCGCTCGCCATTGTCGGAGGAAGCGCGGTGAGGAACCATGGCTCTCTCCATCGGGAAGGTGGTCACCAGCGGCGAGATGGATCAACACCCTGTATTGCAGAGACTTGGGTTGGAACACATCCCGCTGCTCCTCCGGCTCCGGCACCGCCAGCCATCTTCGAGTGGGGATCACCTCCAGATCGGCAGTCAAGCAATTAGCTTGAAAGAGGCCAGATCGATCACGACGAGGTCTCCGTGCGACGGACTCGATGAAACATGAGCCGCCCAAGAGACTCTCGACCACCTCAAGCTCCCGGGCATGGGGATGCCCTCGGCTCCCAGAGTGACCCTGGTCCTCGGCCACAACACCGCCTGGTTCAGCGAATCCACCTCCTGAATGCAAGCCCGATCCTCTCGAACTCCAACACCGGCCGCAGCCCGACTGAACGATCCTCCCGCCTAGCGAACACCACCAAGAAATCCTCCGTCATGAATCGGAACGGACACTCGTCCGCGAGACACCGCGCTTCTCTTGCAGAGCTCAGAACACCAACTCTGGCGAGAGCTCCGTCCCGTCCCGCTGCGATGAACGACCATGGCGTTCTGAAGACGCCCCTCAAGCTCCACCAGAGCCCTTGAACGCCGGACAACGCAGAGCTCCCCCGGCGCCATCTCCAGATCGGAGGCAACCACCAGACGAGGATCCGCCGGGCGGGGCCAAGCTGCCGGCGTCGCGCCGCCCGAGAGCGCAGAGGCAGGAGGCGGAGGCGTCGCGACCCGAATGGCTAGGCCGCCGGACCAACAGACAGCCACGCTGCGAGCAGCGCCTCGCCACCTTGGCCGCCGCCTCGCGCTGAAGCTCCTCCACCGGCGACGGGCTGCGCGGCCTCTTGCACTGGCTGGCAACGTGGCCGGACACCCCGCACCGAAGGCAAACCACCAAGTTCGTGCAATCCTTGAGAAAGTGCCCCTTCTCGAGGCACTTGAAGCATCTATCCCGCATCTCCGGCGAGACCTCCTTACGGCCAGGCGAAGGGCGCCGGGGTGCGTCCGCCGACGGCCGCTCCACGAGGCGGCGCTTCCAAAGAGTCCGCTTTGAGGTAGGCGCCTCCTGCCAGGGCGAGATCCGCCGGGAAGGGCCACCCACGAACCCCGCCACCGGCCGGGCCACGGTGTCCCCGACCCCAGCCGAGCTCTCCGACGCCGAAGCCGACGAGAGGCCAAGACCAGAAACGACCGGGCGCTCCCCCGGAAAGGCCGAGGTCACGGAGTGGGGACTGGAGCCCATGGAGCAAACAGAGGGAGGGGGAAGGGAACGCGGGGAAGCCGATGTGCGCGGGGCGCGGAGGGTGGCCGCCGGAGCCGGGGCGGCTGCCGGCGGGAGGGTGGACGTCGGCGTCGGAGTGGCGCACGGCGGGGCGGCTCTCTCTCGCTCTCTCGCTCTCTCGTTCAGTGTGTAAGTCACTAACTCAACCTCTATCACCATTCATTTTGCCACATTTGAACAAATGACATCAGTAGGAATCTTTTTGGTTTTCGGCTTAAAAATGTTTTATCTCCTAATTAAAAAATTGAATTAAAAATCTGTTTTCACCATTAAATCCGTCACGACGAGATCTTCAAAACTAGACCACATGTTGATATGTTTCGACGAAATATTTTTTTGCCCAAAAGTTGCCATGATGTCTACACTGTAATTGCCATAGTGCTTAAACTAAAGTTGTCATGTGGCAATTTTAGTTTGTAGAGCATGGCAATTTTAGTTTTTTTATGATGGCAATTCTAATACTTTGACCCTGAAAATTACTTTTTATATGAACCATGGCAATTTTAGATGCATGTATTATGGCAATTTTAGTTTATGGTTCATGACAAGTCTAGTTTCTTAATTCCTCTTTTATAATATGTCAAAATTTACTTTTAAATATAGAATAAAATAGCTGAAACATATCATGCCAACTTTACTGTAAACATCATGACAATTCATGTGCAATAGACATGACAACTTTTAACCTAAAAAAAAATTCATCGAAATATATTGATGTCAGATCTAGTTTCGAAGATCTCGTCGCGAGGGATTTAATGATGAAAACGAATCTTCAATTAGATTTTTCATTTAAGAGATAAAACATTTTAAAAACTAAAAATTTAAAAAGATTCCCACAATCATGCATACTATGACGTGACGCAGTCTGTGTGTTATATGGCGTGTGGACGGGTTTGGCTCCCATCACACGTGTGGGTGTTATGGTTGTCCTACATTTAAGCATGGCACCCTTTTCAGTTTTCCTTTTCCCCTGATTAGGGGCCTTATTAGATAAATAAGTATAAATAAGTATATAATCTAGTTTACGTGGCACCATCGTTGTCTCCCTAGCTTACCGCCATGGAGCAAGAGCAAATAAAAAAGTGGGCTATAAGGTCGAGCAAGAGCAAATAAAATAGTGGGCTATAAAGCCCGTTTACATGGGACTTTCGTCTATGTAGAGTAGAGACACAAGAAAAAAATGAAGAGTGGGTTCTCATGTGAGAGTCAACCTTTACCCGTGCTTCTAGGTACAAGTATTTAATGAGAAGAAAGTGATAGAGAGAAAGTGATTTTTTTTTGACTTATACAAGTATTTTATGAGTAATTAATAATGTAACTCTTGAATACATACATGTCTATATAGTCAACAACATGCTATATTATTAGAGCATGGTTAATGGTATATCCAACTGCCGAAAATTGCTTTTGGAGGCCAAGCTCCATGAAGACCTTCAAACACAAAATTCAAAATTCTTGAAAATTCAATTTTTTACATTTCAAAAAAAAATCTGAAATAAAATATAGAGATAGAAGAAGGCATAGTGCACAAGGGTGTAAATTTTGAGGACAGAGTACATTGAAATGAGTGTTGTGCAAAAAATACAAATCTGGGGCTTTTTAACACATGGTACTATTCATCCTCTCAGACCATGAATTTGTCTTTTCTGTACAGGTCGCGTTTTAACGTATTTTGTCGTGGAATTGTCACGACAGATGTCCTCTTGCAAGGACTTAATCGTGGAGCCATCGCAACTAGGAAGCTTAAAGGGGTTAATTGGGACAAAGGACACGAGAGGGTTTATACTAGTTCGGCTCCTTACAGTGAAGGTAAGCCTACGTCTAGTTGGGTTGGTATTGCTTGAGGTTTCGATGACCAGGGAGCGAGATACGCTATGCCTGGTTCTCGAAGGGTTGTTTCTTGCCCTAAGCCGCCGGCGGGTCATCCCCTTATATACACGGGTTGACGCCCTGCGGCTTACAGAGTCCCGGCCGGCTCATAAACAGTGTCCGACTCGGTGACTAGTCAAGTCTACCTTATGATACAAGTCATGCCATTATGGCGGTTTACTACAACGGGCCTTAAGTCGCCTGTGGGCCTTAGGCCCCTTGTTGAGACGCCATCTTCATGCTTGTACTTGGGCTTCATCTGATGAGTCTTCTTTGTGTAACCCGGCCCCTCCTGGGCGGCTTACACAAATAGTCATATCCCCAACATTAGGCCCCAGATTGATCTGAACCTGTTCATGTCAATCTAAAAATATATTTAAAGAATAAATCTTCAGTCTACTGACTATCCAAAGGGTTTTCTTTAACCCGCCATGACGTCATCTTCTGGATCCGTCTTAACCCGGCATGACGTCATCCTTTCCTTAATTCATTTTCTATTCCATCGTATCCTTCAACGGATCTCTGCTTTTATTGATTGTTCCAAAAATCGAGGCGTCGGGGTCGCTGGATAGTAATTCGTATCTCCTTGTTTCCCGCGCCGTCTCGGTTATCTTTTCCCTATAAATAGGCGCGACTTCAGGTCTTTCATTCTTCTCCTTCCAGTCGTCTTCTTCCTCTCTTCTCTGTCACTCAAGCTCCGCCGCCGCCGCCGTCGAACCCCTCGTCTTCATCGACTCAGGCGCTGCATCACCGACTTCGGACCAGAAATCGACGGCAAACCTCCGCGCTCGAGTTCATCCGTGAGTTCCACTCCTTTCCTTTCTTTAGATCTGCATCGGAACTTTCCTGAGTTCGTCGGCGTTCATCACCGCCTGACGCAAAACCCTTGCTAGCTTGCACCTCCACAGCCTGCTTAGATCGTAAAAACTGTGCAGAACTGCTGCGGTAGTTATTTGTGTTGATCTTGCATAAAAACAGATCTCATCTCCCTTGTTTGGGAACTTTCTTCGAGTGCGTGAACTTCTCTGCTCTGTTTTAGGTCTAGAAAAAATTTCTTTCAGAACAATAATTTGATCCAAAATAATAGCTGTCATCTGTGAAACTTGTTTCTATCACCCGGAAAGCTTCTTCTGGTAAATGCCCTTAAACACAACTGTCTAGGTGTCCGGTTTAAATAAGTGATACTGAGCTATAATCCTTGCCGTCTTCTCATGACTTTAAAATTTTTGAATCGCTCTTGATGTTTGTATTGTTGCACAATCACCCTTATATCATTAGGCCCCTTTAAGCCGTTATCTTCAGCAATTTGAACATTTTCTTCCGGGTTAAAATTTAAGCCGGAACTTCTTATTTTGCAATAGGCCAACTTGTTGTCATGGCGCCTAAGTCGACCAAAGCTCTCAGAACCTGCAATGGGTCCCATCCACTGTCACCAAAAGCAAGCTGGCTGAATTTGTGAAGTCTGGTCATTTGCCAAAAAAGGAGGTCATGTCTTATCGTGTTCCTGACCCATCCGAAGAAAAGCCTCAACCAAAAGACGGGGAAGTGATAGTTTTCACAGATCACATGAACCGGGGATTTGCCCCTCCCGGCTCAAAAATTTTCAGAGAAGTTCTGAATTTCTTTGACCTTAGACCTCAAGACATCGGGCCCAATTCCGTGTCAAATCTCTGCAATTTTCAAGTTTTCTGCGAAGTGTACCTGGGAGAAGAACCAAATCTGCTTTTGTTCAGAGAAATTTTTTATTTGAACCGGCAAAATGAACGTGCCCACGGGCCTAGTCTTGAACTTGGCGGCATCTCCATCCAGCGGCGAAGAGATTGTCTTTTCCCTTATGCTGAGCTGCCAAGTCACCCGAAAGACTGGAACCAGACGTGGTTCTACTGCCAAGATACATCACCGGCTGATGAGAAGCCACTGCCCGGCTTTCGCGCCCTGCGTCTCGAATCCAATCATCCGCCGGCGAGATAAGTTATCCGCTGTTGAGCGCTCGCCTCTCAACCCCACCATCAAGAAGATCAAAGCTCTTCTAGGAGCGGTTTAAATGGCATCGATCTGGTTGATGCGGGTCACTGGCGGATACTACCATTAAGCCGCCGCTCGCTTAATGTGTACTTATCTGGCGAAAAGGATGACTCGATGCATCATAGCTCGATGATTTATCGAGCGATGCGGTAGATGCTCTGATCAATCTCTGTTGAAGGAAGGCATCAGAATCGATAATGCCTTCGCTTACTTCCCTTCAGAAGAAGAACCCGGCTCCTGCGGTAAGTTACTAGTCTTCACAAATACTCTTTTATCTGTTACCTTCTTATACTTATGATTCTTTATCTGTTTCCATAGGCCGGCGATGATTTCTGGAAGGTCAAGTATGACCATGAGGCTGCTAAACAGGCCAGGGTGGCCAAGAAGACTGAAAGAAAAGCCTCCAGGACGGGCACCTCTAAGAAGAAGAAACCCAGCGCCTCTGATATGTTTAAATTGGATGACTCCTTCGGATGAGGAAGAGGTAATCTTTTTCAATTTTCTTTAACTCCTTTGCCATTACTTTACTGACATTTGATCCTTTCAGGAGGATACTGGGAACAGTCAAGCAGTTGGCGAAGAGGTAACTATAATTTCCTCCGACTCAGAGCCTTTGCCAACACAAAAAATCCGAAGGGTGACCCGGAAAGTAAGGTTTTCACACCCTCTAGCTTACCAAGATCCTCAATTTCTTTTGAAGCAACAACAAATTGAGAACCGGAGGCAAACTCGGGCCACTCAAGACGCAGAGCTCTCCTCCGGCTTACCCGATATAACCAGGAAGCGTCGAACTGAGGTCATCTCCGCTTTGCGTTTTGTTTATCCTTTGGCGGATTTAATTCGTCAGCCTCTCAATTCATCTGACTCCAATTATCAGGATACCTCTCCGTCTTCCGGCGAGTCGATGCAATCAAACATGCCAGCCTTTAAAACAACTCCCGGGTAATGCCACCTTTCTTACTTTAAGTTTTTCCATACTTATTCGTTGGTACTCATCCTTCCACTTTGACTGACAGCCTGCAAGTGAAGCCTAGCAAGAGGGCCAAAAAGAATAATTTGTCCCGAGACCCGGTGGTCACTGAACCGACAATTGACTCATCCGTTCCTGATAGCTCCATTCATCAGCCACCGCCTGAACCGGCTTTTGATATTCCGGTGTCAACCTCTGACCCGCCTGCAGAAGACGTTGTCCACGATTCTGATAAGCCGGAAATTCCTAGCCCGGTCAAGACGACTGAACCAGAAGTTGAATTTCTGAAAAGCCAATATGTTGAACCGGGCCGACCTCTCGTCCTTGCTCGATGCAATCGCCAAGGAGGAGTTTGCCTAACGTCAAAAACCAAACAGGACATCACCGATTATACTCACCTAAGCATTGGTGATATAGTCTCGGCTATCGACCCAAGTGCACAATAGCCGTGACACGGAAATTGACATGGTGAAGCAAATACAACATAAATCTGAGGTATAACTTTAACTTTTTCCTGAACCTTACTTATCAGATCAGCCCCAAGTCTATTGCTTATGAATGAATATGTTGTAGACTTAGAAATCTACTTACTGTTAGTTTTGTCCGGCTTAAATTGAATATATTTAACTCGGTGATAGCATGAAACTTTGAATTTGGGTTACACATTAGCCCCCAAGTGTCAAGTGCCTTTACTTGTAAAGTGCTTGAGACTTAATATACATGACCCGGTAAAATAGGTTAAGAAATTCTTTAAGCATACATTAGCCCCCAAGTGCCAAGTATCTTTACGTGTAAAGTGTTTGGGACTTGAATGTAATCTTACCGTGATTCTTACCATAACCTGATGTCGATGCAGGCCACCGTAAGTCAATTTGAGGCGGAGATTTCTGATCTGAAGAGTAAGTTGAAAACCCAAGAGCTTGAAGCTCAGAAAGCCAACTCCAAGTTTTAATTCAGTGTCTCCGAACAAGAGAAACTGAAGAAAAATTTTGAATCGGAGAAGAAAACTTGGGTTGAGGAGAGGGCTTCACTGGTGACTCGGGCTGAAACAGCAGAGGCATCTCTTGCCGAGGCAATCGCCGAGCTGTCCGGCTTAACAAAGCGCGGATATCTCAAATGGTCTCAGCAATCTTGATGAGTTACTATGTATAACTCTGAATATCACAATGGTTCCTTTGATGTCTATTTTAATTGTTAACTCCGGCTCACCTTATATGTATGAACGCAGGCCCCAGGAGCACGAACCTCAAGCAGAATATGCTGGTCAAGCTTAAGGCGGTGTACATTCTGGTGGAACAACTATACACCAGGTCACAACGTGCTTTAGCTGTTGTGGCTTTATCAAATGATGCTCCTTATCTCCTGCAAGATGTACTCAAGCAACTTGCCGTGTTACCTCAACGGATTCAGGAGTTAAGGCGAGCATCTGGTAGAGCCGGGGGCATAGCCGCCTTAAGCCGGGCCAAAGCATTGGCTCCAGAGCTAGATTTAAGCGATGTTGCTCTTGGATACCCCACTTAAGGAGGACGGCTCAGCATTCATCAATCGAGACTTCACCACCGTGTGAGAGTCGTACGTCCTGTGGCCACCATCATCGGCAACGATATTGATCTTACAAAGTACCAACCGGGTTATGACAACGAGAACCGGAGGATTCCAACTCCACATTATGATGATGTCAGCCTGATCCCTCCAACTCGTAAGCATAGCTTTGCTCCTGAAGTTGACCCGGCCAGTTTAATAGATGACGAAGCTGAATTTGAAGCCTTAAGCGGCATTGGCTGGACCTCGTCAACCTTCCAGGACAAAGTAGCAAACGAAGAGGCGGAGAAGGATAACCCAGAGTCGTCAAGTCCACCAAAGGAGTAATCCGCCTGGCACTTAAGTCTTTTAAAGAATACAATACTTCATTATTCAGACTCGTGGAGTCTTGTAATAGGGTAGAAAAAACTTCTTAACTCTGTCATGCCTTCGCGCATGTTTTGCGGTGCTTAACAATGTCTCAAGCCGCCAGCAATGTGCACTGCCGGCTTGCTTGAATCATCCAAAGGCTTTCTGCTTTACTCTGTGTATAACACAAAAACTTTCTTTGGCATCTCACCACATCCAGGGTCATGTAAGATAATGTTAATCCGGAGTAGGAACCAAAACATCATAAGTATCAGCCGGTTTAAGGCGTACCTTACCGGCTTACCTGATCCCAAAAAAGCAGACAGTTATACTTAACTTCTGAAAATTGGCACATATAATGTTTACCTAGCCCTTAGTATTATTTACTCTTATAGAATAAAGTAAACCTGATTTTCAAAGGCCTCGATTGAATACGATCCGTAGAACCGTTCGGAGGGTTAAGCTAAGATTGAATACGATCATATAGCCCCCAATGGCTTTGGCGATGCCGATCAAATGGGTATCGACAGCTATATTCTCTTTAGTTGAATCGACCTATGTTTGAGCAGAAGCCCCAAGTGACCATGAGAGTTGTTTAATGGCTGATTGAATACGATCCACGTCGAGGCCCAAAGAGGTTAAGCTATGATTCAAATATGATCAAGAAGCCCCCAAGTGGGTTCGGCGGTGTGCCAATCAATTGGGTATCGACAGCTATGTTCTCTTTGGTTCGAATCGACCAATGTTTGAACAGAAGCCCCAAATGACCATGGCTTGATTCAGATATGATAATAAGCGGACCAAAGGAAAACCGGATTCAGATATGATCCGCTCCACATTAGTCGTTTCCATCACACAGTAAAGAAGACACATAAACCTTGTAGGATGGAAAAGAAAGAGGTCCTGCTTTATTGCTTTATATAATATATACATTGCTAAAAAGAAAAGATAAATATACTCAAAAGCCGCGGCTTAAGTATAATAGGGCGGAGATGCGCTATGTTCCACGGCGGCGGGTCTCCTCCTCCGACTTCGTGAGTCTTTGTGCTCTCGAACATCGATGAGGTAATATGACCCGTTGTTAAGATTCTTGCTGACCACGAAGGTCCTTCCCAAGGAGGGACAGCTTGTGCATATCGCTTTGATCTGGATGAGCGGAGCACTAAATCGCCTTCTGGAAAGTTCGCTTCTAACCCGCGGCTGTGATAGCGGCGCAGTCTTCTTGGTAAATCGCCGAGCGGGCTATGGCCAAGTCTCGCTCTTCATCCAACAAGTCAAGTGCATCCTGACGAGCTTTTTCATTATCAGCATCAACGTAAGCCGTTACCCGGGGTGAATCATGCCGGATGTCACTTGGCAGAACCGCCTCTGCTCCGTACACCATGAAGAAAGGTGTATAACCAGTAGACCTGTTAGGCGTTGTGTTGATGCTCCATAGCACGAAGGTAATTCCTCCACCCAACAACCCGGAGTTATTTGTAAAGGAACTAAGAGCCGGGTTTGATACCTTTCAAGATCTCTTGATTAGCTCTTTCTGCGACCATTAGGCGGGGGTGAGCAATAGCGAAACATCAAGCGGATGTGCTCTTGTTGATGAACTCTTCCATGGCACCCTTGGAGAGATTAGTGCCATCATCGGTTATAATCTTGTGTGGAAAACCAAAGCGAAAGATCACCTTTTGATGAACTGAACCGTCGTGGCTGCATCACACTTCTTGACCGGCTCGCTTCAACCCACTTGGTGAATTTATCCACCGCCACCAACAGGTGTGTCTTCTTATCTTTAGACCTTTTGAAAGGTCCAACCATATCAAGCCCCGGACCGCAAGCGGCCAAGTAATTGGAATCATCCTCAATTCTTGAGCCGGCACGTGAGCTCGTCGTGAGAATTTTTGACATCCGTCACATTTGCTGACCAGATCCTCCGCATCAGCATGAGCCGTCAGCCAATAAAAACCATGACGAAAAGCCTTGGCTACCAGAGACTTTGAACCGGCATGATGACCGCAATCACCTTCATGGATCTCACGAAGTATCTCCTGACCCTCCGTAGATGACACACAACGCTGAAACGCCCCAGTGACGCTCCGGTGATGTAACTCGCCATGAACAATCGTCATGGATTTAGACCGCCTAACGATTTGTATTGCCAAGGTCTCGTCCTCAGGCAATTCTCCCCGGGTCATATAGGCCAAGTATGGGACCGTCCAATCCGGGATGGCATGGAGAGCCGCCACCAACTGCTCCTCCGGGTCTGGCACTGCGAGTTCTTCCTCTGTAGGCACTCTGACAGAAGGGTTATGCAAAATGACAAGAAAAGTATTAGGCGGCACCGGCTTACGCTGAGACCCCAGCCGGCTTAAGGCATCAGCCGCCTCATTCTTCCTTCGATCAATGTGCTCTACTTGATAACCTTTGAAGTGCCCAGTCACCGCATCAACCTCACGACGATAAGCCGCCATGAGGGGATCCTTAGAATCCCATGTGCCTGACACCTGTTGAGCGACGATGTCTGAATCGCCCAAGCATCTTACTCAGCTCAAATTCATCTCTTTGGCCATCCGGAGGCCATGGAGTAAAGCCTCATATTCAGCTGCATTGTTAGTACAGGGAAACATAAGCCGAAGCACATAACAAAATTTGTCACCTCGGGGGGAAGTTAAAACAACCCCAACTCCCGAGCCCTCCAACTGCCTGGACCCATCGAAGTGAATAGTCCAATACGTGTTTTCCGGCTTCTCCTCTGGTGCCTGCAACTCCGTCCAATCATTGATAAAGTCCACTAGGTCTTGAGACTTGATGGCCCACTTGGCAACTCGTCCTGTGGCTTCCCTATTCTGGATGATGTCTCCCAAGGAGGCTGAACTAACCACAGTTATAGGATGACCCAGGAAGTACTGTTTTAGCTTCCGGCTCGCCATGAACACCCCATAAACCAGTTTCTGCCAATGCAGATACCTTTGCTTGGACTCTATGAGCACCTCACTGATGTAATAAACCGGCCGCTGCACCGGATGCTCCTTGCCAGTCTCCTTACGCTCCACCACAATAGCCACACTAACATCACGTGAGTTAGCAGCAACATACAATAGCAATGGCTCTTTATCAATCGGAGCTGCGAGAACCGGCGGCTCAGCCAATTGTCTCTTTAAATCTTCAAAAGCAGCATCAGCAGCCTCACTCCAGACAAAGGTGTCTGATTTCTTCATCATCTGATACAACGGTAAAGCCTTCTCCCCTAGCCGGCTTATGAATCGGCTTAAAGCAGCAACGCGACCCGCCAGTCGTTGAACATCATTTATGCATGCCGGCTTAGCCAGAGAGGTAATCGCCTTGATCTTCTCCGGGTTAGCTTCAATGCCCCTGTTTGAGACCAGGAATCCCAAAAGTTTGCCTGCAGGTACAACAAATACGCACTTGTCCGGGTTAAGCATCATCTTGTAGACCCGGAGATTATCAAAGGTTTCCTTTAAATCGGAGATCAAGGTTTCCTTCTCTCTGGACTTCACCACAGTGTCATCCACATAAGCATGAACATTGCGCCCAATCTGATTGTGGAACAATTACGCACACACCGATAAGTCGCTGGGCACTCTTGAGCCCAAGCGGCATAGACACATAGTAGAAGGCTCCAAATGGAGTAATGAAAGCCGTCTTCTCCTGGTCCTTAATGCCATCTTGATCGATGATAACCAGAGTAAGCATCCAAAAGCTCAACCGCCGCAACCCGCGATGGCATCGATGATTTGATCAATGCGGGCGAGCAAAGGATCAACCGGACAAGCTTTATTTAGGTCCGTGTAATCGACACACATCCGCCAGGTGCCGTTTTTCTTGAGCACAAGCACCGGGTTAGCCAACCACTCCGGGTGAAAAACTTCCACGATGAACCCTGCCGCTAAGAGCCGAGCAACCTCTTCCCCTATAGCCTTTCGCCTTTCCTCATTGAATCGCCAGAGAAACTGCCTGACCGGCTTATACTTTGGATCAATATTAAGAGTGTGCTCAGCGAGTTCTCTCGGGACACCCGGCATGTCAGAAGGTTTCCATGCAAAGATGTCCCGGTTCTCACGGATGAACTCGATGAGCACGCTTTCCTATTTGGGATCCAAATTGGTGCGATCTTTGAACTGCTTGGAAGAGTCACCGGAGTGAAGTCAACCAGTTTTGTCTCGGCGGCCGACTTAAATTTCAAAGCCGAGTCTTGCTCGTGGTTGGCTTTTTCAAAGAGGTCATATCTGCCGGTCAACATTAGTTTGATAAAACTTCAGCTCCTCTTGGCAGACAAGCGGATTCAGCATAAGCGCATCTCCTTCCTCGCACTCCAAGGCCACCTTCGACTCCCATGCACAGTGATGGTGCCCTTGTAACCCGGCATCTTGAGCTGCAGATAAACATAACACGGCCGTGCCATAAACTTGGCATAAGCCGGCCGTCCAAACAGAGCATGATACGGGCTTCTGATTTTGACTACCTCAAACGTCAGCTTCTCAGCCCTGGAATCGTATTCTTCTCCAAAAGCCACTTCCAGCTCGATCTTTTCCACAGGATCGCCGACTTACGGGTACCACCCATGGAAAATAGTGTTGGGCGTCCTCAAGTCCTTATCGGTCGAGACCCATATGGCGAAAGGTCTCATAATAGAGAATATTGATGCTGCTTCCGCCGTCCATGAGCACCTTAGTGAATTTATATCCACCAACACGAGGGCTACCACCAAGGCTAAGCGACCGGGTTATCAACCCGAGGGGTGATCTTCTCTACTCCAAATGATAGGCTGTTCTGACCACCTCAGATAACGGGGAACCGCCGGTTCAACCGAATTCACAGCCCTTTTATGAACCTTCTGGTCACGTTTACACAAGTTAGTGGTAAACACATGGTATTGCCCACCGTTTAACTGTTTTGGATGGCTATGATAACCTGACTGCTGCTGCTGCTATCCTCCTTGACCGGTCTGCTGCTGATTATAGCCACCTTGACCACCTTGAAAACCGGAACTTGAGCCGCCACCCGGACCATGGAAACCACCTGCTCCTGAACCGCCGCCTGATCCGTGATTGCCATCAAACATGTTTGAATTCTTGAAAGCCTTCATGATCGTGCAGTCTTTCCATAAGTGGGTGGCAGGATTTTCCCGAGTACCGTGTCTTGGACAAGGCTCATTCAGAAGCTGCTCAAGAGATGGACCTGAGCCACCAGATCGAGGAGGTCCTCTCTCCTTATGCTTCTTGTTATTACCTTGAGCATTAGCATTGGCCACAAACGCCGGGTTACCGTCCGGCTTACGCTTGTTACCACCTTGACTTGCCGGCTGTTGCTGCTGACCCTTTCCGTTGCCGTTCTTCTTTCCCTTCCCTGTCTTTTCCTCCTCAGACACGGGATCATCGGTGAGTATCGAATCGGCATATTTAACCAAAGCCGCCATCAGCGTACCCATGTCATTGCAATCACGCTTAAAGGCGCCCCAACTTCGCTTCAGCGGCACAAAGCGACAATTACGATGGAGCATAAGTACATGAGCGGCATCCATCTTATCGATGAATGTATTATTTCTTTGACCGGCGCACCCAATGAGTTGTGGACTCACCCTCCTCCTGCTTACAATTGGTCAAGTCCACAATGGACATAGATTGCTTGCAAGTATCCTTAAAGTTCTGGATGAACCGGGCCTTTAACTCGGCCCATGAGCTGATGGAATTGGGAGGCAAGCTTTTCAACCAAGTTCGGGCCGTTCCATCTAACATCATGGTGAAATACTTAGACATTGCCGCGTCGCTGACTTCCAATAATTCCATGGCCATCTCGTAACTTTCAATCCATGCCCCCGGCTGTAAGTCGGCCGTGTAATTCGGCACTTTTCGAGGACCCTTGAAATCCTTGGGCAGACGCACATCTCGCAGAGCCGGCACCAGACAAGGGACACCACCTGTTCTAGTGGCCACCCCTGCTCCAACAGAAGTCATTGGATACTCTGGGAAACCATCATACGCCGTCTGCTGAGCCGCTAATTGAGCCGCCCGTTCATCCTCCTGACGCAATCGATCCTGCACCGGGTTATAGCCGCCGGGTTGGTTGCGACGCTGGGCATTGCTTGATAAAGCCTCTGACTCAAGTGTCTGCTGTAACTCGGACTCGGTTTGGTCGAGGTGCTACCCAAGGCTGAGAGTGGAATGAATCATGTCTCTGCTGTGTAGAATAGGCCTCTTCTGTGCCAAGGCCGTCTGAAGAAGCTCCTAACCCTCCGGTTTCCACCGCTGTCGGTCGTCACCATCCTCTGGAAGAGCCGCCAGACGCGCCGATGCTGCTATCAGGTTCTCCATGGGGTTGGAAAAGTGGCCCGGAGGTGTTGGTATGTATCGGGGCGGGGCCATGCTCCCGTGAAGAGGCGCCGTCTCTCGAGGCTGAACCGGCCCTCCTGCTCCGGGTGTCATAAATTGATTGGCTTCGGGCGGATTGCTAGGACCAGCTCCGGGTGTCGTGAAAAGATTCCGAGGATCGTAAACCGGAGGCAGACGGGACTGGGTTTTCTGATGTCTCCTTCTCATCACCTCATTGGATGCATTCAGACTCATGTTAAGCTGGAAAGCCTCTGACTGGAGTCGCTGCGCCCGTGCATCTAAAGCCGCCCGCTCTGCAGCTAGCCTGGTGTCCTCAGCCGCCAAGGCCTCCTTGGCCTGGGCTATCTCCTCACGCACCTTTGCCACCTCCGCGTTATGCTCATCTGGATTTGCAGGAATAACCGTGGAGGTTAACAAGGCCGTCAACTTGTCCATAAGATCTATCGGACTGAGCGGCGGTAGCGCGTGGGTGCCTCCTGCCCGACCGCTCCTAACCCGGACGTTATTCTTTGTCGCGATCGTCGAGTTTTGGCGGGTTGGGTACCGATCATGAAGACTCCTGCCCAGCTTGGCGGCTCATAGCAATCTGGAACACTAGGGTCGTCGAACAGCCCCTAGCATGCCTTCTGGACGTCTGAGAGAATCTGTTGAGCCGGAGGATCGAATCATCATCGATGGGGCGGCCGTCTCTTCGCCATCTTTAGATCCTTCCGAAGTGCCTCTCCATGAACACAGCCCACAAAGGCACGCTTCATCACAGTTGAATCTGGCGGGTCTCGCACGCCGAGCCGTCTCAATGAGGTCGATGCAGTTGTCCGGCTCTGGGCCCGCCCACCAACCCGGCCGATGAAGGCGTGAATTCCGCCAAAGGGACCCGTACCGTACTCAATTGAGTCGGCCTCGGGCCCCACCTTCGTGTCGATGTAGATCTTTCCGCGACGACTCTTGGTCATCCGCCCATCACGTATCCCTTGAGCCCTTGAAGCTGCCCTTCAAGAACTCAAATCCACCGTCGCTGGCCCCACGGTGGGCGCCAACTGTCGTGGAATTGTCACGACGGATGTCGCCTTGCAAGGACTTAATCATGGAGCCATCGCAACTAGGAAGCTTAAAGGGTTAATCGGGACAAAGGACACGAGAGGTTTATACTAGTTCGGCTCCTTACGGTGAAGGTAAGCCTCGTCTAGTTGGGTTGGTATTGCTTGAGGTTTCGATGACCGAGGAGCGAGATACGCTATGTCCGGTTCTTGAAGGGTTGTTTCTTGCCCTAAGCCGCGGCGGTCGTCCCCTTATATACGGGTTGGCGCCTGCGGCTTACGAGTCCCGGCCGCTCATAAGCAGGTCCGCTCGGTGACTAGTCAAGTCTACCTTATGATACAAGTCATGCCATTATGGCGGTTTACTACAACGGGCCTTAAGTCGCATGTGGGCCTTAGGCCCCTTGTTGAGACGCCATCTTCATGCTTGTACTTGGGCTTCCTCTGATGAGTCTTCTTTGTGTAATCCGGCCCCTCCTGGACGGCTTACATAAATAGTCATATCCCCAACATATTTCATCCTGAAATTTTACGCACATACCTCACAT
Organism: Aegilops longissima; assembly: GCA_021605205.1. NCBI lineage: Eukaryota > Viridiplantae > Streptophyta > Magnoliopsida > Poales > Poaceae > Aegilops > Aegilops longissima. The sequence goes on along the minus strand of CM038679.1, from coordinate 704,754,424 downwards.
CATTATTTACTTGTACAATGTTTTTCAAATTTTGTTGAAACTGAAATTGTTGAATTTTAAATTTTTCAAAAGATCTGCCTCCATGGAGGCCAATAATCTAAACACCATTCTCAACCAACCGCTGACTATATGGTATTGCCATGTCATATATAGCCACCACTTATGGCCACTCATACAATAAGGTTAGTTATAAGAGTACTACATTTTCTCATCTTCTCTCTATCTCTTTCTTCATATTTATTGCATCGGCCTAAGAGTTCGTATATAGCTAGGCTCTTGCATTAGAACACACTTCCCTCACTTTTTCTTGTATCTCTTATTCAGATAGGCCAAATTACCATGTAAGCAGGTAGCCTGTTATTGTATTCCTTCCGTCCGGATTTATTAAGCCTCTCAGCAACACTAGCGCGTTCTATCTTTAAGGCCCGTAAACGAAACCGAGGAGACTTTCATCGATTCAGGACGAAAGAAAGTTGTGCAATTAACGAGTGGTGCAATTAAAACGAAACTGCCTAGCGGGACTAGCCAATGCATGCGTTTCCCTTCCTTTTCTGATTGGGCATGCATGGGCCCACGCAGATGTGATTAATGTGTGTACATGCGTCCCTGTGCACAACAAAGGGCTTCTCCCTGGTTGATTGATCCTCTTTATAATTTGTGTCAAATTTTAATCAAATATTTAATTAACAAAATGTCAATACATGTCAATGAAAATTATATTGTTGGATTCGTATTTGAACATAGTTTTTGATGATATAATTTTCGGTGACATGTATGAACATTTTGTTAGTTAAATCCATAGTAAAAAATTGTCACAAAATACAATAAAAACCAATAATCAGGACTGAGGTAATAATTAATGCTGGCTAATTATTGGAGTAGGATCTGTCCATACAAGCAGTGGCCGCGCCACGGTAGGGGCCAGTATGGTCGGCCTCCCCGGGTAGCCGAAATAGGGTATGCAGAAAATACGGTTCGTTTTGTACATGAGCCAATACAGGTGAGATTTGCGCTGGATAGAACGGCCATAGCCCAGCCCATATCACCAAAATGTTCATGTTTTCAAAAAATGTTCAGTTTTTGGAAAAATGTTCTCAAGATGTAGACCACCATACAGGGATTTTCTATTTGCCGCACGTTGCGGAAAAATGTAGACTAATCGCACAGGGGGTACGAGTAGCGAGCTATTTGGGCCGGCCCATCTTTAGCGTACATACAGGTTCCGGTTTTGGGATCCTTCTAGAGCGTTCCCAGCATGTTCTTACTGGTTTTGGGACCATCTAGAAGGTTCCTGAACCGGGTTTTTATTTTTTCCTTTTCCTTTTCTTTTTTATTCGTTCTGTTTTTTTCTTCCTTTTTCTTGTTCTTTTTTCTTTTCTTTTTGTTACTTATTTGTTTTCTTTCAGTTTTCCTTTTCAAGTTAATTTCTCCTTTCAACAAATTTTCTTTCTTTGATTTCTTATTTTCTTCTCTTTTCTTCAATTTTTTTCAAAATATTCAAGTTTTGTTCATGTTTATAAAAATAATCAGTTTTTGAAAAAAATGTTCTCCAAATTTAAAAGTTGTTCTCATTACACAAAAAGTTAACTTTCCAAATCAGAAAATGTACCGGATTTCAATTTTTTTCACATATTCAAAATATCACGCTTCAGATTTGTTAGGGATTTTTCAAATTTTGTTCTCAAGATTCAAAAAATGACCTTTCTTTAAAAGTTTATTCGCGCGCTGAAATTTGTTCTCCGTTTCGAAATTTGTTCTCAAGATTCAAAAAATATTTGTGCTTTTGTTCACAAATTCCAAAATGTTCATGTTTTCCAAAAATGATCCGTTTTTGGAAAAATGTTCTCAAAATTCAAAAACTGTTCTCATTACACAAAATAGTTCAAAACTCTCGAAATTCAGAAAATGTATCGGATTTCAATTTTTTCACGTATTCAAAAAAATTACGCTTGAAATTTTGTTCGGTATTTTTTAAATTTATTCACCGTTTCAAAATTTGTTCTTAAAATCCAAAAAATGTTCATGCTTTAAAAAATTGTTCGCGCTTCGAAATTTGTTCTCAAGATTCAAAAAATGATTGTGCTTTAAAAAATTGTTCACAAATTCCAAACCTTCATGTTTTCAAAAAATGTTTGGGAAATTAAAAATTTGTTTGCGTGCAAAAGTTGTTCGTGTTTCCAAATTTTGTTTTGGTATTTAAAAATGTTCCCGTTTTTTAAAAATTGTTCCTGTTTAGTTTTTTGGGTAATTTAAAAAATGTTCCCTTTGTAAAAATTGTTCTCTTCTCCAAAATTCATTTGCCTGTTTAAATATGTTTGAATTTTCAAAAAAATTAAAAATGTTCCCGTATGGTAAAACATTCACGTTTTATTTCCAAAAAATGTTTTTACGTTCGAATTTTTGAAAAAATTGGATCGGTGTTTGAGTTTCTTAAGGTGCCATCACCGTTGGATGCCTCGGGTCGAGCCAATCTCCCAGGAGGCCGCGGTGGTCGCCGCGTATGAGGAGATTCATGAATCCAGCTGTCCAACCACTGCCGCCATGGGCGGCTTCAATGTCACGCCTTGCCGCTATCGACGATGCTCAGAACGACAGCTCCACCATAGTTCTGCTTTTCTTGTTGAACGTCCGACGGAAGTTTTTTGTGTGAGTGCATGGAGAGAAAACAATGTATGCAATAGCTGTAGAGCTATGTGCGGGGGTAGGGGGTCTTTTGCCCCCCCCCCCCCTCCCCCCAAAAAAAAGCCAAACGACAATACGTGCCAAATTTGAACTGGCCAACATGAATACCCTTTCAGGATCGTTATGCCAAAAGAAATTGCGTACTTTGACAATGCCTACGTTCGCGATATCATAATCTGCAAATAAACATCGCAACTGCTTGAACAGTGTGAATGGTAAGCACAAGTCCTTGTTTTTCGTTGAGATGTCATTCATCTGCCAGACTTCCCCAAAAGTCACCAAATTATTGTCGGTGGTGTCATATTGGTTGGAGTCCATTCTATGAAGACATCATAGGAACTTTCCTCTATCTCTTGTTTGTTCTCTCACATGACTATTACTTTAGGAGCTAATGTTGAGCCGTTGGCGTTTTCTCCTTGCAACTCAATGTATCCAACAACAAAACAAGGTCTACATCCAAGTGTAGAAGAAGTTAAGAACATATTGACGCTTGATGTGACCAACATTTTATGCAATCCTTACCAAGAAAACACATGGATGGGTACAAGAAAGTAAACAATGCCATAAGTATAATGACCATTTCTTGAGATTACTTTACTTAGCCTACACGGTCTTTGCCACAACAAATGATGAATAAATTGACATCAAATATAGTAGCACAAAATAGTCTACTCCGTATTCTGGCCTTCTGTCATCAGAAGCCACCGTGGAACATAAACTGGTATAAGTAATCAGAGCAAAGACCCGTCTAGACTTGTGTTAGATCTATGTGTGAGGCTGTACTACAAAGTACAGACTACGTTCTATGTACCTATCCAGATGGATATATATAGTTGAAGTAACATGATTTTACTTTAGTCGTGAAGGGGAGGGGCTAGAGCTCCCTGTCCCTAACATAAGGTGGAGAGGAGGTGTTGAAAATATGTCCTAGAGGCAATAATAAAGTAATGTTTCTTCATGTTTGTAATTAAAGTTTATATTTCTGTGTTGTAATTGCAATGATTCTTAAATATGAGATTCCGAGAAAAACTCAGTTGCAAGTGTGGAAACATAAAACGATAGATAAGTTCCTAGTCACGCCTCTAAGACTAGCTCATCTTTTGCAGATGATCATGTTTTCTTTATCATAGGGCATTGTTAAAGTAATAATGATACCGACAATAATGTGAACACATTATTGGCAGAATGATGTTGGTGTTGGATAGACCCAACTTTGATATACTGTGAGATCCTGTCATCATTAAGCTATCGATATTACCATAGTAAGTGTTAACATTTACGGCTTTTGGAAGCCTTCCTAAAAAAAATCTCCCGACCCCCGCATCCCTCCTTGAGGCGACACGGGGGGAACCCTAGAGCTCCGCCGCCGGCCGCCCCCCGTCCCTTCCCTCCTCCTCGCCGCCGCCGAGGGCCGCTACCGGGAAAAGCCCTGGCGGCGCCGGTGGCGGCGGGGTCTCTCCTCGATGCGGCCCCCTCCTCCTAACCATGGCGTGGCGCTTGATGACCCACAAGTATAGGGGATCTATCTAGTCCTTTTGATAAGTAAGAGTGTCTAACCCAACAAGGAGCAGAAGGAAATGACAAGCAGTTTTCAGTAAGGTATTCTCTACAAGCACTGAAATTATCGGTAATAGATAGTTTTGTGATAAGGTAATTCGTAACGGGTAACAAATAATAAAAGTAACTAAGGTGCAGCAAGGTGGCCCAATCCTTTTTGTAGCAAGGACAAGCCTGGACAAACTCTTATATAAAGCAAAGCGCTCCCGAGGACACATGGGAATTATCGTCAAGCTAGTTTTCATCATGATCATATGATTCGCGTTCGGTACTTTGATAATTTGATATGTGGGTGGACCGGTGCTTGGGTACTGCCCTTCCTTGGACAAGCATCCCACTTATGATTAACCCCTCTCGCAAGCATTCGCAACTACGAAAGAAGAATTAAGGTAAACCTAACCATAACATGAAACATATGGATCCAAATCAACCCCTTACGAAGCAACACATAAACTAGGGTTTAAGCTTCTGTCACTCTAGCAACCCATCATCTACTTATTACTTCCCAATGCCTTCCCCTAGGCCCAAACAATGGTGAAGTTTCATGTAGTTGACGTTCACATGACACCACTAGAGGAAAGACAACATACATCTCATCAAAATATCGAACGAATACCAAATTCACATGACCACTTATAACAAGACTTCTCTCATGTCCTCGGGAACAGACGTAACTACTCACAAATCATATTCATGTTCATAATCAGAGGGGTATTAATATGCATAAAGGATCTGAACATATGAACTTCCACCGAATAAACCAACTAGCATCAACTACAAGGAGTAATCAACACTACTAGCAACCCACAGGTACCAATCTGAGGTTTTGAGACGAAGATCGGATACAAGATATGAACTAGGGTTTGAGAGGAGATGGTGCTGGTGAAGATGTTGATGGAGATTGACCCCCTCTCGATGAGAGGATCGATAGTGATGACGATGGCGACGGTTTCCCCCTCCCAAAGGGATGTTTCCCCGGCAGAACAGCTCCGCCAGAGCCCTAGATTGGTTCCGCCTCGAGACGGCAACGCTTCATCCCGAAAGCTTCCTTATGATTTTTTCCAAGGAAAAAGACACCATATACCAGAAGATGGGCATCGGGGGCTGCCAGGTGGTCCACGAGGCAGGGGGCGCGCCCAGGGGGTAGGGCACGCCCTCCACCCTCATGGACAGTGGGTGGCCCCCCTCTGGTGCTTTCTTCGCCCAATATTTTTAATATATTCCAAAACTAACTTTCGTGGAGTTTCAGGACTTTTGGAGTTGTGAAGAATAGGTCTCTAATATTTGCTCCTTTTCCAGCCCAGAATTTCAGCTACTGGCATTCTCCCTCTTCATGTAAACCTTGTAAAATAAGAGAGAAAAGGTATAAGTAATGTGACATAATGTGTAATAACAACCCATAATGCAATAAATATCGATATAAAAGCATGATGCAAAATGAACGTATCAACTCCCCCAAGCTTAGACCTCGCTTGTCCTCAAGCGGAAGCCGATATCGAAAAATATGTCCACATGTTTAGAGATAGAGGTGTCGATAAAAATAAAATACACACATGAGGGCATCATGATTATTCTTAGAACAACAGCATATATATTGTCATATGATTTCTTATGCTAAAGTAACAATCTATTCACAATGTAAAGTATGAATCAGAAACTTCATTGAAAACTAGCAAACTGTAATCTCAGTCATTGAAGCAATTGCAATTTATCATAACATCGGAAAGAGTCAATGTAAGAGGTTTTCAGAAAGTCCACATACTCAACTATCATTTAGTCTTTCACAATTGCTAGCACTCACGCGATACTTATGGGTATGAAGTTTTAATCGGACACAGAGAAATATAGGGACTTATAGTTTTGCCTCCCAACCTTTTACCTCAAGGGTAACGTCAACAATAATGATTTATGAAAACCCACATCCAATTGGATACCAACACACAAAATATAATAAATTAAATTATTAAAAACTTTTAAATTTCTTACAATATTTAAAGTACGAGATTATTAAGTGCTTAGGTAATTTAAATTTTTTGAAATTATTTAATTTACTAATCTTTAATTAATATGCATGATCTTTTACGGGTTGGCGAAACCAACGAGACAGCCTACGGGTATGCAGCAGTTGTATTAATCCTACTCGGTACTCTCCGTATTCATCACTATGTTGCTTCAGAAGCAGCTAAGTTCTTTCACTTGATGTTTATATTACAAATTTATTTGATGAACTCCTACCGTTCAGTAGTTCTCTGGTTTTCTTATCCTTTATTAATATTTTTATTCTCAAAATTTCTCTAATGAAGAATAATTCTCTTTCTCTTATTTTAGGCCAATCTGATGTCATTGAATTATTATATTCCCATTTTATGCGTTTACGTGGCACCATCATTGTCTCCCTAGCTTACCGGCCGAAATCACTGTTCTGACCTTGTCAACGTTTATCGTCACAAACTGAACCCGACGTGAAAGTATTTCATGATTTGACCCTTTTAGAAACGCCAGGGCCCGCGGCGTTTCCAGCCACATTGAAACGCCGAGCCAGCTAGGGTTCTTGGCCAACACGGAAACGCCGTGGTAGCTTGCGTTCTGCCACAGCCCACATCGATCCGAACTCATTGTTTTAAACTCTTGTAGCGTCGAAAACGCCAATGTCCTGGCGTTTCTGCCTGTATGAAAATGTCTTGTGGCGAGGGGCGAGGGCTGACCAGCCCATCTTAGCTCCGCTCGGGCAGTTCGTCCCGTGAGGAACTGGCGGCCGCCCCCTCCCTCTTCTTCACCAAATCTCCCCCAGATCTGCTATTTTGATCATCAAAACGAGTAGATCGAAGCACCCCCGAGTTGCTTGAGGTATTCTCTTCCCAATCCTCCATTTATTTTCAGTCAAGATTGGCTATTGTAGATGCATTTTTTCAAACATGGTGGAACCCTAAGATGAGTTATTAGTGATTTGTTTGATGAATATTTTGGGGATATACGTTTAGAAAGAAGACATGTACTCATGGCCGGCATGTACTCCTTGTGTTGAAGTATTCTTAGTTAACTTGTGTAGTATTGGATTTAGAGAGAGACCAATTTTTAGGATTAGGTTGAACCTATTATTTGTTAATAATTAGTTGTGATAGATTCTTTAGGATAAAATAGGTTGAAAAGAATTGGTGTTGGTAATGTGGTTCGTGATTTATATCTTTGGGATAATTTGTAGTAGTTCTCACACAATTTTGTATATGATGTGGTCATAATTTTAAGCATATATCATAACAAATCCATGTACCTTATTTTGTAGGATGTTTGAGCCTGATAAATATCCCGGCCTTGATGATTATTACGAGGAGAAGCATCGTGCTGTGCTTGTGGAAAGAGGGGAGGTAATTATGTGTCTACATTGTCGATTCTCATATTGTGAGTATATTGTGAGTAGTTTAGAGAAGTATATAAATTGTGGGTGTGATTTTTGTAGGTTCCTCCAGTACTTTGGTTGAGAGGCCACAACCCACGTGAGTCACTGAGGTATGACCGTCGCTACGAGCCTTATTTTAGAAGAATGGATCTTCTCTAGTTTGTGCTCAACTTTAAAGGCACACCACCATGGCTGAACTCGACGGCCATTACCGCCCTTACGGACCGTTGGAGGCCGGAGACACACTCTTTTCACCTTGCTCTTGGTGAGATGACCGTCACTTTGGAGGATATTGCGATGATCTCCGGTCTTCCGATCGAGGGTAGGGCTCTTACCGGGAAGGTGAAGTCCGAGGGGTGGCGACAAAGGGTTGCAGGTTTGGTTGGTGTTGAACCTCCCCCATGGATTCATGAAACAAAGAAGGATCCTAGGCCATCTGGTGTTTTGTTCTCGTGGCTACAAGAACATTTTTACGAGTGCCCAGAGAATGCCAGTCCGGCTGTTGTGGAGAGGTACGCCAGGGCTTACTTATATGGAATCTTTTGACCCAAGTGGTGTTTCCTGACGGCACGGGAGACACAGCCTCGTGGATGTTCTTGGACCCTCTTCGTAACTGGGATGTTAAGTGGAGTTGGGGGTCGGCGGCACTAGCCTTCTTGTACCATCAGGTAATGCTAATTTGATGAATTTCCATTATATGAAAGAGTTTTTTGCATGTGATTGTTTAATGTGTATACAAATGTGCAGTTGGACGGAGCATGTATGAGGAGTAAGCCGAAATCTTGTCTTGGTGGTTTTGTTTGGGCCCTACAGATTTGGATGTGGGAGTGTATCCCTGTGGGCCGTAACTTGACCATTGCTCCGGAAGAACCTTGGGAGTGGCCTTTTGACGGGGATGAGGAGCGGTATCCCACTATCGCATACACGTGGGCTAATGTCCAAGTGTATAGTATCGCAGCCATGGGGCGGTACAAGGCATACATAAGCGAGCTTGACATGCTTACTTACAACCAGGTAACTATCAAATGCCTTGCTATCAATTCAGATTTTTTGTTGTTGTGCATGAGCTAGTGACATGTTGTGATGTAGGTTAATTGGAGGCCGTACATGGTACTTAGGCAGTTCCCTTTGAGCAATATGTGCTTTCTGTTGGAAATATGCCCTAGAGGCAATAATAAAAGCATTATTATTATATTTCCTTGTTCATGATAATTGTCTTTATTCATGCTATAACTGTATTATCCGGAAATCGTGATACACGTGTGAATACATAGACTACAGTACGTCCCTAGTAAGCCTCTAGTTGACTAGCTCGTTGGTCAACAGATAGTCATGGTTTCCTGACTATGGACATCGGATGTCATTGACAACGGGATCACGTCATTAGGAGAATGGCGTGATGGACAAGACAATCCTAAGCATAGCACAAGATCGTGTAGTTCGTTTTGCTGGAGCTTTTCCAATGTCAAGTATCTCTTCCTTAGACCATGAGATCGTGCAATTCCGGATACCGTAGGAGTGCTTTGGGTGTATCAAGCGTCTGGCGTAATCGGGTGACTATAAAGGTGCACTACAGGTATCTCGAAAGTGACCATTGGGTTGACACGGATCGAGACTAGGATTTGTCACTCCGTATTACGGAGAGGTATCACTAGGGCCCACTTTCGGTAATGCATCATCATAATGAGCTCAAAGTGATCAAGTGTCCGTCACGGGATCATGCATTCTGATGCGAGTAAAGTGACTTGCGATAACGAGACTAACGAGGTATTGGGATACCGACGATCGAGTCTCGGGCAAGTAACATACCGTCGACAAAGGGAATAGAATACGGGGTTGCTTGAACCCTTGACATCGTGGTTCATCCGATGACAACATCGAGGAGCATGTAGGAGCCAACATGGGTATCCAGATCCGCTGTTGGTTATTGACTTGAGGTAGTCTCGGTCATATCGCATGTCTCCGAACCCGTAGGGTCTACACATAAGGTTCGGTGGCGCTAGGGTTAATAGGAAGACAAGTATGTGATTACGAATGTTGTTGGTCCGGATGAGATCCCGGACGTCACGAGGAGTTCGGAATGGTCCGGAGGTAAAGATTTATATGTGGAAAGTGGTTAAGCGGACTCAGGAAAGTTTGGGGTATCTGGTAAAATCAGGGGCCAGGGAGGTTCGGAGGTCCAGGGAGGGGCCACCTCTCCGGGGGCCACATGAGCTAAGTGGGAGAGGAGCCAGCCCCTGGTGGGCTGGGCGCCTCCCACCTAGGCCCATCTTGGCTAGGGTTTGGGAAGGGGTAAACCCTAAAGGGGGCGCCCCCCTAGCTTGGGGGGCAAGCCACCCTCCCCTCCTCCCTTGGGCCGCCGCCCCCATCTAGGGTTTACCCTAGATGGCCGGCCCCCCTTTGCCCTCTCCTCCTATAAATAGAGGGGTGGGGGGAGGGCTGAAAACACGATTGAGGCGCAGCCCTCCCTCCCAACACCTCTCTTTCTCCACGCAAGCTTGGCGAAGCCTGCTGGGAGAACTGCCAGACCAACCGCACCACGCCGTCGTGCTGCCATTGGAATTGTCTTCCTCAACCTCTCCTTCACTCTTGCTGGATCAAGGCGGAGGAGACGCCATCGTCCCGTCGTGTGTTGAACAGGAGGTGCTGTCCTTTCAGCACTTTGGTCATCGGTGATCGGAATCACGTTGGGAGCGTCTTCATCATCACCACTCCCTCGAGCGCTTCCGTACTCGATCTACAAGTGGTATGTAGATGCAAACTCTCTCTAGTAACTCGTTGCTTAGTAGAACTCATAGATGGATCTTGGTGAAACCTTAGGAAAAATTTTAATTTTCTGCAACGTTCCCCAACAGTGGTATCGAGCTAGGTCTATCGTAGTTCTCTTTGCACGAGTAGAACACAATTTTGTTGTGGGCGTGGATCTTGTCAACTTACTTGCCGTTACTAGTTGTTTCTTGCTTCCGCGGTATTGTGGGATGAAGCGGCCGGACCAACCTTACGTGCTCTTCGTGAGACCGGTTCCACCGACTAACATGCACTAGTTGCATAAGGTGGCTGGCGGGTGTCTGTCTCTCCTACTTTAGTTGGGCGGATTCGATGAACAGGGTCCTTATGAAGGGTAAATAGAAGTTGACAAGATCACGTTGTGGTTATTCGTAGGTAAGAAAACGTTCTTGCTAGAACCCAATTGCAGCCACGTAAAAGATGCAACAACAATTAGAGGGCGTCTAACTTGTTTTTGCAGCAATTGTCATGTGACGTGATATGGCCAAGTTGTGATGAATGATGATATATTGTGATGTATGAGATCATGTTCTTGTAATAGGAATCACGACTTGCATGTCGATGAGTATGACAACGGCAGGAGCCATAGGAGTTGTCTTTATTTTTGTATGACCTGCGTGTCATTGAAGAACGCCATGTAATTTACTTTACTTTGTTGCTAAGCGCGTTAGCCATAGAAGTAGAAGTAGTCGTTGGCGTGACAACTTCATGGAGGCACGATGATGGAGATCATGATGATGGAGATCATGGTGTCATGCGGTGACAGGATGATCATGGAGCCCGAAGATGAAGATCAAAGGAGCTATATGATATTGGCCATATCATGTCACTACTTTATAATTGCATGTGATGTTTATTATGATTATGCATCTTGTTTACTTAGAACGACGGTAGTAAATAAGATGATCCCTTAGAACAATTTCAAGAAGTGTTCTCCCTAACGTGCACCGTTGCTACAGTTAAGTCGCTTCTAAGCACCACGTGTTAATCGGGTGTGATGGATTCTTACGTTCACATACAGCGGGTGTAAGCAAGATTTACACACGCGAAACACTTAGGGTTAACTTGCGAGCCTAGCATGTGAAGACATGGCCTCGGAACACGGAGACCGAAAGGTCGAACACGAGTCGTATGGAAGATACGATCAACATGAGAATGTTCACCGGCGCAGACTAGTCCGTCTCACGTGTTGATCGGACACGGCCTAGTTGACTCGGATCGTGTAACACTTAGATGACTAGAGGATGTCTAATCTAAGTGTGAGTTCATTAATAATTTGATTAGATGAACTTAATTATCATGAACTTAGTCTAAAACTTTTGAATTATATGTCTTGTAGATCAAATGGCCAGCGCTCATGTCAACTTGAACTTCAACGCGTTCCTAGAAAACCAAGCTGAAAGATGGCGGCAGCAACTATACGGACTGGGTCCGAACACGAGATCATCCTCATAGCTGCCGAGAAACAATACATCCTAGAAGGACCGCTAGGTGGCGCTCCGTCGAGAGAACCAAGACATTATGAATGCTTGGCAGTCTCGTCTTGATGATTACTCCCTCGTTCGATGCGGCATGCTTTACACTTAGAACCGGGGCTCCAAAAGCGTTTTGAGCACCACGGAGCATATGAGATGTTCGAGGAGCTGAAACTTGTTTTCCAAGCTCACGCCGGGTCGAGAGATATGACATCTCCGACAAGTTCTATAGTTGTAAGATGGAGGAAAACAGTTACATCGGTGAGCACATTACGAAGATGTCAGGTTGCACAACCGTATGACCCAGTGAATATTAACCTCCACGATGAGGCGGTCATTGACAGAATCCTCGATCGCTCCCACCAAGCTACAAGAGCTTTGTGATGAACTACAACATGCGGGGATGGTAAAGACCATTCTGAAGTGTTCTCTATCTGAAGTCAGCCGAGGTTGAAATCAAGAAAGAACATCAAGTGTTGATGGTCAATAAGACCACTAAGTTTAAGAAGGGCAAGGGTAAGAAGAACTTCAAGAAGGACGGCAAGGAGGTTGCCGCACCCGCAAGCAAGTTGTCGGAAGAAGTCAAAGAATGGACCCAAGCACGAGGCTGAGTGCTTTTATTGCAAGGGAAGGGTCCTTTGGGCGGAACTGCCCCAAGTACTTAGCGGATAAGAAGGCCGGCAACACCAAAGGTATATTTGATATACATGTAATTGATGTGTACCTTACCGATGTCGTAGTAACTCCTGGTATTTGATACGGTGCCGTTGCTCATATTTGTAACTCACGGCAGGAGCTGCGGAATAAGCGGAGACTGGCGAAGGGCGAGGTGACGATCGCGTCGGGAATGGTTCCAGAGTCGATGTGATCGCCGTCGACACGCTACCTCTTCATTTACCCACGGGATTAGTTATGAACCTTAATAATTGTTATTTGGTGCCAAGTTTGAGCATGAATATTGTATCTGGATCTCGTTTAATGCGAGATGGCTACTCATTTAAATCCGAGAATAATGGTTGTTCTATTTATATGAGAGATATGTTTTATGGTCATGCTCCGATGGTCAATGGTTTATTCTTAATGAATCTCGGCGTAGTATTACACATGTTCATAGCGTGAATACCAAAAGATGTAAAGTTGATAACGATAGTCCCACATACTTGTGGCACTTCGCCGCCTTGGTCACATTGGTGTCAAGCGCATGAAGAAGCTCCATCTTGATGGACTTTTGGAGTCTCTTGATTATGAATCATTTGACACATGCGAACCATGCCTCATGGGCAAGATGACCAAGACTCCATTCTCTCGGAACAATGGGCGAGCAACCAACTTGTTGGAAATCATACATACCGATGTGTGCGGTCCAATGGCGTTGAGGCTCATGGAGGATATCGTTATGTTCTCACTCTCACAGATGACTTGAGTAGATATGGGTATGTCTACTTGATGAAACACAAGTCCGAGACCTTTGAAAAGTTCAAGGAATTTCAGAATGAAGTAGAGAATCAACGTGACGAAAGATAAAATTCTTCGATCGGATCGTGGAGGAGAATATTTAAGTCACGAATTTGGTACACACTTAAGAAAATGTGGAATCGTTTCACAACTAACGCCACTGGAACACCTCGGTAATAACGGTGTGTCGAGCGTCGTGTCGCACTCTATTGGATATGGTGCGATCTATGATGTCTCTTACCGATTTACCGCTATCATTTTGGGGATACGCTCTAGAGACAGCTACATTCACTTTAAATAGGGCACCGTCTAAATCCGTTGAGACGACACCGTATGAATTATGGTTTGGGAAGAAACCTAAGCTCGTCGTTTCTAAAAGTTTGGGGATGCGATGCTTATGTCAAGAAACTTCAACCTGAAAAGCTCGAACCCAAGTCGGAAAATCGTCTTCATAGGATACCCTAAGGAAACCTTTGGGTATACCTTCTACCTTAGATCCGAAGGCAAGATCTTTGTTGCCAGGAACGGAACCTTTCTGGAAAAAGAGTTTCTCTCGAAAGAAGTAAGTGGGAGGAAAGTAGAACTCGATGAAGTACTACCTCTTGAACAGGAAAGTAGTGCAGCTCAGGAAAATGTTCCTGTGATGCCTACACCAACTGAAGAGGAAATTCATGATGATGATCAAGGTACTTCGGATCAAGTTGCTACTGAACTTCGTAGGTCCACTAGGACACGTTCCGCACCAGAGTGGTACGGCAACCCTGTCCTGGAAATCATGTTGTTGAACAACGGTGAACCTTGAACTATGAAGAAGCAATGGCGGGCCCAGATTCCAACAAATGGCTAGAAGCCATGAAGTCCGAGATAGAATCCATGTATGAAAACAAAGTGTGGACTTTGGTGACTTGCCCGATGATCGGCGAGCGATAGAAAACAAATGGATCTTTAAGAGGAAGGCGGACGCGGATGGTAATGTCACCATCTATAAAGCTCGACTTGTCGCTAAGGGTTATCGGCAAGTTCAAGGGATTGACTACAATGAGACTTTCTCTCCGTGGCGAAGCTTAAGTCCGTCTGAATCATGTTATCAATTGCCGCATACTATGATTATGAGATATGGCAGATGGACGTCAAAACAGCGTTCATTAACGGCTATCTTAAGGAAGAGCTGTATATGATACAGCCGGAAGGTTTTGTCGATCCTAAGAATCTTGACAAAGTATGCAAGCTCCAGCGATCCATTTATGGGCTGGTGCAAGCATCTCGGAGTTGGAACATTAAGCTTTGATGAGATGATCAAAGCGTTTGGGTTTATCTTGAGACTTATGGAGAAGCCTGCGTTTACAAGAAAGTGAGTGGGAGCTCAGTAGCATTTCTCATATTATATGTAGATGACATACTTTTGATGGGAAATGATATAGAATTCTTGGACAGCATTAAGGCCTACTTGAATAAGTGTTTTTCAATGAAGGACCTTGGAGAAGCTGCTTATATATTAGGCATCAAGATCTATAGAGATAGATCGAGGCGCCTCATAGGTCTTTCACAAAGCACATACCTTGATAAGATTTTGAAGAAGTTCAAAATGGATCAGTCCAAGAAAGGGTTCTTGCCTGTATTGCAAGGTGTGAGATTGAGCTCAGCTCAATGCCCGACCACGGCAAAAGATAAAGAAGAGATGAGTGTCATCCCTATGCCTCAGCCATAGGATCTATTATGTATGCCATGCTGTGTACGGACCTGATGTAAACCTTGCCGTAAGTTTGGTAGGAAGGTACCAAAGTAATCCCGCAAGGAACACCGGACAGCGGTCAAGAATATCCTGAAGTACCGAAAGGACAAAGGACATGTTTCGTTTATGGAGGTGACGAAGAGCTCGTCAGAATAAAGTTACGTCGGCGCTTAGCTTCGACACGAGATCTGATGACTCTAAGTCACAAACCGGATACGTGTATATGTTGAATGGTGGAGCGATGGCTGGTGCAGCTGCAAGCGAAGCGTCGTGGCGGGATCTACATGTGAAGCGGAGTACATGGCAGCCTCGGAGGCAGCGCATGAAGCAATTTGGGTGAAGGAGTTCATCACCGACCTAGGAGTCATACCCAATGCGTCGGGGCCGATCAAACTCTTCTGTGACAACACTGAAGCTATTGCACTTGCCAAGGAGCCCAGGTTTCACAAGAAGACCAGGCACATCAAGCGTCGCTTCAACTCCATCCGTGAAAATGTTCAAGATGGAGACATAGAAATTTGTAAGGTGCATACGGATCTGAATGTCGCAGATCCGTTGACTAAACCTCTTCCGCGGGCAAAACATGATCAACACCAGAACTCTATGGGTGTTCGATTCATCACAATGTAACTAGATTATTGACTCTAGTGCAAGTGGGAGACTGTTGGAAATATGCCCTAGAGGCAATAATAAAAGCATTATTATTATATTTCCTTGTTCATGATAATTGTCTTTATTCATGCTATAAGCGTATTATCCGGAAATCATGATACACGTGTGAATACATAGACTACAATCGTCCTAGTAAGCCTCTAGTTGACTAGCTCGTTGGTCAACAGATAGTCATGGTTTCGACTATGGACATCGGATGTCATTGACAACGGGATCACGTCATTAGGAGAATGGCGTGATGGACAAGACAATCCTAAGCATAGCACAAGATCGTGTAGTTCGTTTTGCTGGAGCTTTTCCAATGTCAAGTATCTCTTCCTTAGACCATGAGATCGTGCAATTCCGGATACCGTAGGAGTGCTTTGGGTGTATCAAGCGTCACAACGAATCGGGTGACTATAAAGGTGCACTACAGGTATCTCGAAAGTGACCATTGGGTTGACACGGATCGAGATCGGGATTTGTCACTCCGTATTACGGAGAGGTATCACTAGGGCCCACTCGGTAATGCATCATCATAATGAGCTCAAAGTGATCAAGTGTCGGTCACGGGATCATGCATTGCGATACGAGTAAAGTGACTTGCGGTAACGAGACTAACGAGGTATTGGGATACCGACGATCGAGTCTCGGGCAAGTAACATACCGTCGACAAAGGGAATAGAATACGGGTTGCTTGAACCCTTGACATCGTGGTTCATCCGATGACAACATCGAGGAGCATGTAGGAGCCAACATGGGTATCCAGATCCGCTGTTGGTTATTGACTTGAGGTAGTCTCGGTCATGTTCATGTCTCCCGAACCCGTAGGGTCTACACATAAGGTTCGGTGGCGCTAGGGTTAATAGGAAGACAAGTATGTGATTACCGAATGTTGTTGAGTCCGGATGAGATCCCGGACGTCACGAGGAGTTCGGAATGGTCCGGAGGTAAAGATTTATATATGGAAAGTGGTTAAGCGGACTCAGGAAAGTTTGGGGTATACTGGTAAATCTGCAGGGGCCACCGGGAGGTTCCGGAGGTCCACCGGAGGGCCACCTCTCCGGGGGCCACATGGGCTAAGTGGGAGAGGAGCCAGCCCCGGTGGGCTGGGCGCACCTCCCACCTAGGCCCATCGGCTAGGGTTTGGGAGGGTAAACCCTAAAGGCGCCCCTCAGCTTGGGGGCAAGCCACCTCCCTCCTCCCTTGGGCCGCCCCCATCTAGGGTTTACCCTAGATGGCCGCCCCCCTGCCCTCTCCTCCTATAAATAGAGGGGTGGGGGGGCTGAAAACACGATTGAAGGCGCAGCCCTCCCTCCCAACACCTCTCTTTCTCCACGCAAGCTTGGCGAAGCCTCGCGAGAACTGCCAGTACCAACCGCACCACGCCGTCGTGCTGCCATTGGAATTGTCTTCCTCAACCTCTCCTTCACTCTTGCTGGATCAAGACGGAGGAGACGCCATCGTCCCGTACGTGTGTTGAACACGGAGGTGCTGTCCTTTCAGCACTTTGGTCATCGGTGATCGGAATCACGTTGGGAACGTCTTCATCATCACCACTCCCTCGAACGCTTCCGTACTCGATCTACAAGTGGTATGTAGATGCAAACTCTCTCTAGTAACTCGTTGCTTAGTAGAACTCATAGATGGATCTTGGTGAAACCGTAGGAAAAATTTTAATTTTCTGCAACGTTCCCTAACACTTTCGTGACCAACATCTTTGGCGTGTGCGTTGCCTCATGATATGCTTTTTTGCGGTGGAGTGGCATCTTCCACATCATGTTTCGAAGCAATTTGGAGTACAACAACGCACCCCGCCGGAGTATGTTGAGACAAGTGTGGTGCTACATAGGTGAGAGTTTTTGTACCATATGTTGATCAATGTGTAACCACTGAAAAATGAAATTGATACCGATACTTCTCATGCTTTGTAGGACGAGCCGGCAACACAACAAGAATGTCATTAATTGGGAGGATCACCATCTTATTGTTGGAAATATGCCCTAGAGGCAATAATAAATTAGTTATTATTATATTTCCTTGTTCATGATAATCGTTTATTATTCATGCTATAATTGTATTGACCGGAAACAGCAATACATGTGTGGATACATAGACAACACCATGTCCCTAGTAAGCCTCTAGTTGACTAGCTCGTTGATCAATAGATGGTTACGGTTTCCGACCATGGACATTGGATGTCATTGATAACGGGATCACATCATTAGGAGAATGATGTGATGGACAAGACCCAATCCTAAGCCTAGCACAAAGATCGTAGTTCAGTATGCTAAAGCTTTTCCAATGTCAAGTATCTCTTCCTTAGACCATGAGATCGTGCAATTCCGGATACCGTAGGAGTGCTTTGGGTGTATCAAACGTCACAACGTATCGGGTGACTATAAAGGTGCACGGCGGTATCTCCGAAAGTGACCATTGGGTTGACACGGATCGAGGCTGGGATTTGTCACTCCGTGTAAGCGGAGAGGTATCTCTGGGCCCACTCGGTAGGACATCATCATAATGTGCACAATGTGACCAAGGGGTTGATCACGGGATGATGTGTTACGGAACGAGTAAAGAGACTTGCGTAACGAGATTGAACAAGGTATCGGGATACCGACGATCGAATCTCGGGCAAGTACAATACCGCTAGACAAAGGGAATTGTATACGGGATCGATTGAGTCCTTGACATCGTGGTTCATCCGATGAGATCATCGTGGAACATGTAGAGCCAACATGGGTATCCAGATCCGCTGTTGGTTATTGACCGAGAACGTCTCGGTCATGTGCATGATTCCCGAACCCGTAGGGTCTACACATAAGGTTCGATGGCGCTAGGGTTATAAAGGAAGTTTGTATGTGGTTACCGAATGTTGTTGAGTCCGGATGAGATCCCGGACGTCACGAGGAGTTCGGAATGGTCCGGAGGTAAAGATTTATATATGGGAAGTCCTGTTTTGGTCACCGAAAAGTTTGGGCGATTTCGGTAATGTCTGGGACCACCGGAGGGTCCTGGGTCCACCAAGTGGGGCCACCTGCCCCGAGAGGCTGCGTGGGCCAAGTGTGGGAGGGGACCAGCCCCTAGGAGGGCTGGTGCGCCCCCCACAAGGGGCCCAAGGCGCAAGGATGGGTGGGAGAGGGCAAACCCTAGTCCAGATGGGCCCTAAGGCCCATCTAGTGGGCGCCTCCCTCCCCCTCCTCTCTTGGCCGCCCCCCCAAACCCATCTAGGGCTGGCCGCCACCCCTAGGGGGTGGAAACCCTAGAGGGGGCGCAGCCCTCCCCTTCCCCTATATATATGAGGCCCTGGGGGCTGCCCATAACACACGAGAGCCTCCCTCTCCAGGCGCAGCCCTGCCTCTCCTCCTCCTCCTCTCCCTAGGTGCTTGGCGAAGCCCTGCGGGATCGCCACGCTCCTCCATCACCACCATGCCGTTGTGCTGCTGCTGGATGGAGTCTTCCTCAACCTCTCCCTCTCTCCTTGCTGGATCAAGGCGTGGGAGGCGTCCACCGGCTGTCGTGTGTTGAGCGCGAGGTGCCGTCCGTTGGGCACTTGATCATCGGTGATCTGAATCACGACAGTATGACTCCATCAACCCCGTTCACTTGAGCGCTTTAAGCTTAGCGATCTACAAGGGTATGTAGATGCACTCTCCTTCCCTCGTTGCTAGTTTCTCCATAGATAGATCTTGGTGACACGTGGGAAAATTTTGAATTTCTGCTCGTTCCCCAACAAAGGCATCATGAGCTAGGTCTATTGCGTAGATTCTTTGCACGAGTAGAACACAAAGTAGTTGTGGGCGTTGATGATGTTCAATATGCTTACCGTTACTAGTCCAATCTTGTTTCGACGGTATTGTGGGATGAAGCGGCCGGACCGACCTTACGTACTCTTCGTGAGACAGGTTCCACCGGTGACATGCACTTGGTGCATAAGGTGGCTAGCGGGTGCCGCCTCCCACTTTAGTCGGAACGGATTCGATGAAAAGGGTCCTTATGAAGGGTAAATAGCAATTGGCATATCACGTTGTGGTTTTGCGTAGGTAGGAAGCGTTCTTGCTAGAAACCCAAAGCAGCCACGTAAAACATGCAAACAACAATTAGAGGACGTCTAACTTGTTTTTGCGGGGTATGCTATGTGATGTGATATGGCCAAAAGAATGTGATGAATATATGTGATGTATGAGATTGATCATGTTCTTGTAATAGGATTCACGACTTGCATGTCGATGAGTATGACAACCGCGAGAAGCCATAGGAGTTGTCTTTATTTATTGTATGACCTGCGTGTCATTGAACAACGCCATGTAATTACTTTACTTTATTGCTAACCGTAGCCATAGTAGTAGAAGTAATAGTTGGCGAGACAACTTCATGAAGACACGATGATGGAGATCATGATGATGGAGATCATGGTGTCATGCGGTGACAATGATGATCATGGAGCCCGAAGATGGAGATCAAAGGAGCAATATGATATTGGCCATATCATGTCACTACTATATAATTGCATGTGATGTTTATTATGTTTATGCATCTTGTTTACTTAGAACGACGGTAGTAAATAAGATGATCCCTTACAAAATTTCAAGAAGTGTTCTCCCTAAGCGTGCACCGTTGCTACAGTTCGTCGCTTCTAAGCACCACGTGTTAATCGGGTGTGATGGATTCTTACGTTCACATACAGCGGGTGTAAGCAAGATTTACACACGCAGAAACACTTAGGGTTAACTTGACGAGCCTAGCATGTAAAGACATGGCCTCGGAACACGGAGACCGAAAGGTCGAGCATGAGTCGTATAGTAGATCGATCAACATGAAGATGTTCACCGATGATGACTAGTCCGTCTCACGTGTTCATCGGACACGGCCTAGTTGATTCGGATCATGTAATCACTTAGATGACCAGAGGGATGTCTATCTGAGTGGGAGTTCATAAGATGAACTTAATTATCTTGAACATAGTCAAAAGACCTTTTGCAAATTATGTCGAAGCTCGCGCTTTAGTTCCACTGTTTAGATATGTTCCTAGAGAAAATATAGTTGAAAGTTGAAAGTAGCGATTATGCGGACAGTAGAAAGCTTATGTCCTTAATGCACCGCTCAGTATGCTGAACCCCAAACGTCGTTTGTGGATGTTGCGAACATCGGACATACACGTTTTGATAACTACGTGATAGTTCAGTTAAACGGTTTAGAGTTGAGGCACGAAAGACGTTTTCGAAATGTCGCGGAACATATGAGATGTTTCGAGGGCTGAAATTGGGATTTCAAGCTCGTGCCCACGTCAAGAGGTATAAGACCTCCGACGATTTTCTTAGCCTGCAAACTAAGGGAGAAAAGCTCAATCGTTGAGCTTGTGCTCAGATTGTCTGAGTGCAACGATCACTTGAATCGAGTGGGAGTTAATCTTCCTGATGAGATAGTGATGTTTCTCCAAAGTCATTGCCACCAAGCTGCTAGAGCTTCGTGATGAACTATAACATATCAGGGATAGATATGATGATCCTTGAGGTATTCATGATGTTTGACACGCGAAAGTAGAAATCAAGAAGGAGCATCAATTGTTGATGGTTGATGAAACCACTAGTTTCAAGAAGGGCAAGGGCAAGAAGGGCACTTCATGAAGCGGCAAATCAGTTGCTGCTCGATGAAGAAACCCAAGGTTGAACCCAAACCGAGACTAAGTGCTTCGGAATAAGGGAACTGCCATTGAGCAACATTACCCTAGATACTTGGTAGATGAGAAGGCTGGCAAGGTCGATAGAAGTATATTGGATATACATTATGTTAATGTGTTCTTTACTAGTAATCCTAGTAGCACCAGGGTATTAAGATACCGGTTCGGTTGCTAAGTGTTGGTAACTCGAAATAAAAGAGCTACGGAATAAATGGAGACTAGCTAAAGGTGAGCTGACGATATACGTTGGAAATGTTTCCAAGTTTGATGTGATCAAACATCGCACGCTCCCTCTACCATCAAGATTAGTATTAAAACCTGAATAATTGTCATTTGGTGTTTGCGTTGAGCATAGACATGATTGGATTATGTCTATACATGTCTGATTATTCATTTAAGGAGAATAATGGTTACTCTATTTATTTGAATAATACCTTCAATGGTCTTGCACCTAAAGGAATGGTTTATTGAATCTCGATCGTAGTGATACACATTTTCATGCCAAAAGATATAAGATAGTAATGATAGTACCACTTACTTGTGGCACTGCCATGTAAGTCATAAAAGCATGAAGAAGCTCCATGTTGATGGATCTTTGGACTCACTCGTTTTGAAAAGTTTGAGACATGCGAACCATGTCTATTGGTGTATACGCATGAAGAAACTCCATGCAGATGGATCGTTTGGACTCACTTGATTTTGAATCACTTGAGACATGCAAATCATACCACATGGGCAAGATGACTGAAAAGCCTCGGTTTCAGTAAGATGAAACAAGATAGCAACTTGTTGGAAGTAACACATTTTGATGTGTGCAGTCCAATGAGTCTTTGAGGCATCTGATGAATATCGTTATGTTCTTACTTCACGATGATTCGAGTAGATATTGAGTATATTTACTTGATGAAACACAAGTCTGAATTATTGAATGGTTCAAGTAATTTGAGAGTGAAGTTTAAGATCTTCGTGACAAGAGGATAGAATATCTATGATATGATCATAGAGATGAATATCTGAGTTCTGAGTTTTGGCACACAATTAAGACATTGTGCAAATTGTTTCACAATTAATACCGCCTGGAACACCATAGTGTGATGGTGTGTCCGAACATCATAGTTGCACTCTATTGGATATGGTGCGTACCATGATGTCTCTTATCGAATTACCACTATCGTTCATGGGTTAGGCATTAGAGACTACCGCACTCACTTTAAATAGGGCACCACGTAATTCCGTTGAGATGACACCGTATGAACTATGGTTTAGAGAAACCTAAGTTGTCATTTCTTAAAGGTTTGGGGCTGCGACGCTTATGTGAAAAGTTTCAGGTTGATAAGCTCGAACCCAAAGCGGATAAAATACATCTTCATAGGACACCCAAACAGTTGGGTATACCTCCTAATTCAGATCCGAAAGCAATAGGGATTGTTTCTTGAATCGGGTCCTTTCTCGAGGAAAAGTTTGTCTCGGAAAGTTGAGTGGGAGGATCGTGGAGACTTGATGAGGTTATTGAACGTCACTTCAACAAGTGTGTAGCAGGGCACGGGAAGTTGTTCTGTGGCACCTACACCAATTGAAGTCGAAGCTTGTGATAGTGATCATGAAGTTTTGGATCAAGTCACTCTGTACCTCGTGGGGTGACAAGGATGTGTACTTGCTTGAGTGGTACGGTGATCCTGTCTTGAAGGTCATGTTGCTAGACAACAATGAACCTCGAGCTATGGAGAAGCGATGGTGGGCCCAAATTC
Source organism: Aegilops longissima (assembly GCA_021605205.1). NCBI lineage: Eukaryota > Viridiplantae > Streptophyta > Magnoliopsida > Poales > Poaceae > Aegilops > Aegilops longissima. The sequence goes on along the minus strand of CM038679.1, from coordinate 704,731,257 downwards.
CGACAAATGGTTAGAAGCCATGAAATCCGAGATAGGATCCATGTATCATAACAAAGCATGGACTTTGGTGGACTTGCCCGATGATCGGCAAGCCATTGAGATAAATGGATCTTTAAGAAGAAGGCGGACGTGGGCGGTAATATCACCGTCTATGAAGCTCGACTTGTGGCGAAGAGTTTTCACAAGTTCAAGGAGTTGACTACGATGAGATTTTCTCATCCGTAGCGATGCTTATGTCCGTCGGAATCATGTTAGCATAAGCTGCATTTATGAAATCTGGCAGATGGATGTCAAAACAAGTTTCCTTACCAGTTTTCGTGAGGAAAAGTTGTATGTGATACAATCGAAAGTTTTGTCGATCCTAAGGATGCTAAAAGGTGTCTGGCTCCAGCGATCCTTCTAAGGACTGGAGTAAGCATCTCGAGTCGGAATGTGCGCTTTGATGAGATGATCAAAGATTTTGGGTTTATACAAAGTTTATGAGAAACTTGTATTTCCAAAGAAGTGAGTGGGAGCACTATAGAATTTCGATGAGTATATGTTGTTGACATATTGTTGATCGAAATGATGTAGAATTTATGGAAAGCATATAGAGTTATTTGAAAGGTGTTTTCAATGGAAAACCTGGATTAAGCTACTTGAACATTGAGCATCAAAATCTATGAGGATAGATCAAAACGCTGAATGGTACTTTCAAATGAGCATATACCTTGACATGATCTTGAAGGTGTTCAAGATGGATCGATCAAAGAAGGAGTTCTTGCACGAGATGTAAGGTATGAAGTTAAGACTTAAAGCTCGACCACGGCAGAAAGAGAGAAAGGACGAAGGTCGTCCCTATGCTTTAGACGTAGGTTCTATAGTATGCTATCTGTGTACCGCACCGGAAGTGTGCCATGCCATGAGTCGACTAAGGGTACAAGAATGATCCAGAATGGGGATCATTGGACAGCGGTCAAAATTGTCCTTGGAGTAAATAAGGACATGTTTCTCGATTATGGAGGTGATAATGAGTTGGCGTAAAGGGTTACGTCGATGCAAGCTTTAACACCTATCCGAGTGACTCGAGAAGCAAACCGGATCGTATAGTGGAGCAACGATTTGGAATAGCTCCAAGTGGAGCGTGAAAGCAGCATTTACAATATGACATAGAGAATTGTGAAGTACACACGGATCTGAAAGGTTCAGACCCGTTGACTAAAACCTCTCTCACAAGCAAAACATGATCAAACCCCAGAACTCATTGAGACTTAATCACATGGTGATGAGAACTAGTTTAAGACACTAGTAAACTCTTTGAATGTTGGTCACATGGCGATGTGACCTATCAGTGTTAATCACATGGCGATGTGAACTAGATTATTGACTCTAGTGCAAGTGGGAGACTGTTGGAAATATGCCCTAGAGGCAATAATAAATTAGTTATTATTATATTTCCTTGTTCATGATAATCGTTTATTATTCATGCTATAATTGTATTGACCGGAAACATCAATACATGTGTGGATACATAGACAACACCATGTCCCTAGTAAGCCTCTAGTTGACTAGCTCGTTGATCAATAGATGGTTACGGTTTCCTGACCATGGACATTGGATGTCATTGATAACGGGATCACATCATTAGGAGAATGATGTGATGGACAAGACCCAATCCTAAGCCTAGCACAAAGATCGTAGTTCAGTATGCTAAAGCTTTTCCAATGTCAAGTATCTCTTCCTTAGACCATGAGATCGTGCAATTCCCGGATACCGTAGGAGTGCTTTGGGTGTATCAAACGTCACAACCTAACTGGGTGACTATAAAGGTGCACTACAGGTATCTCCGAAAGTGACCATTGGGTTGACACGGATCGAGGCTCGGATTTGTCACTCCGTAAACGGAGAGGTATCTCTGGCCCACTCGGTAGGACATCATCATAATGTGCACAATGTGACCAAGGGGTTGATCACGGGATGATGTGTTACGGAACGAGTAAAGAGACTTGCCGGTAATGAGATTGAACAAGGTATCGGGATACCGACGATCGAATCTCGGGCAAGTACAATACCGCTAGACAAAGGGAATTGTATACGGATCGATTGAGTCCTTGACATCGTGGTTCATCCGATGAGATCATCGTGGAACATGTAGGAGCCAACATGGGTATCCAGATCCGCTGTTGGTTATTGACCGGAGAACGTCTCGGTCATGTTCGCATGATTCCCGAACCCGTAGGGTCTACACACTAAGGTTCGATGGCGCTAGGGTTATAAAGGAAGTTTGTATGTGGTTACGAATGTTGTTGAGTCCGGATGAGATCCCGGACGTCACGAGGAGTTCGGAATGGTTCGGAGGTAAAGATTTATATATGGGAAGTCCTGTTTTGGTCACCGGAAAAGTTTGGGCGATTTGGTAATGTCTGGGACCACCGGAGGGTCCTGGGTCCACCAAGTGGGGCCACCTGCCCCGAAGGCTGCGTGGGCCAAGTGTGGGAGGGACCAGCCCCTAGGAGGGCTGGTGCGCCCCAAAGGGGCCCAAGGCGCAGGATGGGTGGGAGAGGGCAAACCCTAGTCCAGATGGGCCCTAAGGCCCATCTAGTGGGCGCCTCCTCCCCTCCTCTCTTGGCCGCCCCCAAACCCATCTAGGGCTGGCCGCCACCCCTAGGGGTGGAAACCCTAGAGGGCGCAGCCCTCCCTTCCCTATATATATGAGGCCACAGGGGCTGCCCATAACACACGAGAGCCTCCCTCTCCGGTGCGCAGCCTGCCTCTCCTCCTCCTCCTCTCCCTAGGTGCTTGGCGAAGCCTGCTGGGATCGCCACGCTCCTCCATCACCACCATGCCGTTGTGCTGCTGCTGGATGGAGTCTTCCTCAACCTCTCCCTCTCTCCTTGCTGGATCAAGGCGTGGGAGACGTCACCGGGCTGTACGTGTGTTGAACGCGGAGGTGCCGTCCGTTGGGCACTTGATCATCGGTGATCTGAATCACGACGAGTACGACTCCATCAACCCCGTTCACTTGAACGCTTCCGCTTAGCGATCTACAAGGGTATGTAGATGCACTCTCCTTCCCTCGTTGCTAGTTTCTCCATAGATAGATCTTGGTGACACGTAGGAAAATTTTGAATTTCTGCTACGTTCCCCAACACTTATGTGGGTGGACATGTGGAATGCTCAGAGGAATACCCAAGTTGAAGATGATCACACACCTGACAACGACGAGGGGGCATATTTAAGGCATTTGGAGTGGCTTCGCAAAGAGTACAGAGTTATCCTTAAGGGTGCTTGGACTCGTGCCGATTGCTTGGAAGTAATGCCAAGTGAGGCTGCTCATGGTGCATTCAACAACTCTATTAGGGATACCATTGGAGCGCACCTAGATTATGGCCCTCTACATGACCGAGTGGTATGCCTTTTTGTCTCTTTTTTGAACATGTGTCATTTCTTCATGAGTGGTGTGTCACTTAAGTTTTACTCAGGGCACGGAGCTATGGAGATGTATCAATGATAGTAATGTGGTGCTTGGCCGCGCACCTGGTAGAGAAACGAATGGTCTCGTTAGGAGTACTCTACAGGTTAGAGGCCTTTTTAATATGAACATTTATTTTATATCATGTGAACTATTTTTGCATATTTACATGTCAATGCCTTTGCCTCTGCAGAAGGTTGTGAATCGTTGCCGAACACTAGCCGCTTTACTCTCTTGCCATGGCGGTTCATCAACGGATGTGCGTGCACGTGCTCAGTATAGAATGGATGTTCTTTCTTCCGCTCGTCTATCTTCGAGCCAAGCACGTGCTTCTTCCGCTCGTCCTTCTTCCAGCCGAGGAGGTGCTTCTTCGAGCCGAGCATGTATTGATGAACAAGAAGATGAAGAGGAGGAGACAGACTACGATGCGGATCCGAACTATGTGGAGCTTGGGGCTTCACAGATGGAAGATGCTCCACAGCCAACTCAACCTTCTCAGCCATCTAAAGAAGCACTCCGAGTTAGCTCAAGGAACATCCGACGTCCTGGATGGCAGAGCACTCCAGAGGTCTACGTCAACAGGGGGAAGATGGCTACGAAAAGAGGCAAGAAGTGAAGTGATGACTGATGCGAGCTTGTTAGTTCTATATCTGGTGAACTAGAAATGTAGTTAGCTTTTCAGATGGAGCGAACTTGTTAGTTCTATATCTGATGGACTTGTTATTTCTATGTCACCAAGACTTGTTAATTATTATGTAGGCTGGATCATGTTAAGTTCGTTGCCAAAAAATGTCTCATTGCTATACTGTTGCTATACTGTTGCTATACTTGGCATTTATATTGTGAAAACTGTTGGATCATTAACTAATAATCTGTTGCTGTACTTGGCATGGTTTGCTGTGATCTGCATAAAAGGTCAGAAACGCCATAGACTTTGGCATTTGTATGTGGCCTGGAAACGCCAACAGGTCTGGTGTTTCTGATGTGAACGGCAACGTTTCATGTACATGTCCCAGGCAGCCTCTGTCTTAAAGGAACGCCAAGCCACGTGAAGCGATTCTATGTAGAGCAGAAACGCCAGGACCTTTGGCGTTGCAAGCGTACACCACCACGTTTCGTGGAGAAACCCCAGGAAGCCTCTGTCTTAAAGGAACGCCAAACCAAATTCAACGTTTCTATGTAGAGCAGAAACACCAGGACCGTTGGCGTTGCAAGCGTACACCACAACGTTTCATGGACAAACCCCAGGTAGCCTCTGTCTTAAAGAAACGCCAAGCCAAATTCAAGGTTTCTATGTAGGTCTGTAACGCCGGGGCCATTGGCGTTGCCAAAGTGCAGTACAACGCCCCCTGGTTTGGCGTTTCCGTCAGAACAGGAAGTCAAAAACAAACTCCAAAGCAATTTGGTGGTACACATAGTTCACCACATAAAGTAATACGCATAGAGGAGTCTAGAGCAATTGTGACATCACATAGTTCACCACATAAAAGAGTACACATAGAGGAGTCCAAAGCAATTGTGACATCATATAGTTCACCACATAAAGGAGTACACATAGAGGAGTCCAAAGCAATTTAGAGTACACATAGCTCACCACATAAAGGAGTCTAGGCAACAACAAGGTTCAAGATGAAATGCACACAAACGTCTATTGTGTAGAGCAAGGCCCCTTTCCCTTCTTCTTCTTCCTCTCTTCTTCTTCTTCCTCCTCCTCCCTTTTCCTTATGAGATGAGCCTCCTTAACCACCCTCTTCATGAATATCTGATTGTCCCTCTCTCTTTTTTCAGCTGCAATTGCCCAAAGCTTCATGGTTCTTTCTTCAAAATCCTTTTGACGCTTCTTTTGTGCCTCCTCACATTTCCTCACCAACGCTTGCTCCCTAGCGCGACACTCATTTGATGCTCCCACCTTCGCCTTCCTCTTCTCTTCAAGCTCCTCTTCCTTCTTCTTATTTAGTGCGGCTTCATCCTCCTTTCTCAGCTTCTTCGCAGCCTTCTCCCACCACCCCGCCATCTCACCTTCGCCATCCTCAGGCCCCTTAATTGTTGCCTTGTTGGGTTGAGAAGCCGCCATATCTATGAAAAATTGCAAGACATTAGTTAGTAAGGAAAAAAACAAAATGAAAATAATATTGGGAAACATGAAAATAATTATGAAGTGTATCCACGTACGGAAATGGTCCATCTAGGTATCCAAACATTCCTCTAGCATTACCACAGCCTCTACCCATGAGACCTCCTCTACCACCACCAGAACCTCTACCCCTACCACGAGCACCATCACCGGTAACTCGTCCTCGACCACGACCACCCCTGGATCCTCGGCCACCACCGGAACCTTGGCCACCACCAAGGCCACCACCGGAACCTCGGCCACCACCAAGGCCACCACCGGAACCTCGGCCACCACCAAGACCATCACCGGAACCTCGGCCACCACCAAGTCCATCACCGGAACCTCGGCCACCACCAAGACCACCACCGGAACCTCGGCCACCACCAAGGCCATCACCGGAACCTCGGCCACCACTTGAAGAAGCATTGTGCCCTTTTGAAGTTTTGTTTGTTTTGCAAGTCCTTTTGTTGTGTATCGTTTCATTGCAACCACCGCATTGGTTCCTATCACGTGGCTCCATGAAATGTCCACTACCAAACTCTCTGGTGCTCATGAGGTCATCCATATCATTCCTGTATCGCTTTGTTCTCCTTCTACCCTTGGGTTGTACCATCATCTCCGGATCGGGCCTAATGTTAGGACCGTGATACTCACCCCTTTGCGATGCGTCCAGAAAAGGGTGAAATCTAGACGCCCATGTTAACTTATGAGTTTGCAAGTTGAATTCATGCAACCTTACAACTACTCCATCGGAGATATTCACATTCCTGATGCGGGCCGCCGACATCATGTGTGAGCATGGCCAGTGGTACTTACTAGGCCGCTCACAAGTGCAATGTCTTGTCCTAAGAGCCACCTTAAATGAGCGACCACCATATGATTGTCCATCTCTAGTTGTCCCACCTGGCTCATCCACCTGGCTCATTGTTAAATTCCACCTACCAAAGGCGCTTCACTCCCAGGCAACGGCGCCAGAAAAGAGTCTTGATGACCCACAAGTATAGGGGATCTATCGTAGTCCTTTCGATAAGTAAGAGTGTTGAACCCAACGAGGAGCAGAAGGAAATGACAAGCGGTTTTCAGTAAGGTATTCTCTGCAAGCACTGAAATTATCGGTAACAGATAGTTTTGTGATAAGGTAATTCGTAACGGGTAACAAGTAATAAAAGTAACTAAGGTGTAGCAAGGTGGCCCAATCCTTTTTGTAGCAAGGACAAGCCTGGATAAACTCTTATATAAAGCAAAGCGCTCCCGAGGAAACATGGGAATTATCATCAAGCTAGTTTTCATCATGCTCATATGATTCGCGTTTGGTTCTTTGATAATTTGATATGTGGGTGGACCGGTGCTTGGGTACTGCCCTTCCTTGGACAAGCATCCCACTTATGATTAACCCTTATCGCAAGCATCCGCAACTACGAAAGAAGAATTAAGGTAAACCTAACCATAGCATGAAACATATGGATCCAAATCAGCCCCTTACGAAGCAACGCATAAACTAGGGTTTAAGCTTATGTCACTCTAGCAACCCATCATCTACTTATTACTTCCCAATGCCTTCCCCTAGGCCCAAACAATGGTGAAGTGTCATGTAGTCGATGTTCACATGACACCACTAGAGGAAAGACAACATACATCTCATCAAAATATCGAACGAATACCAAATTCACATGACTACTTATAACAAGACTTCTCCCATGTCCTCAGGAACAAACGTAACTACTCACAAATCATATTCATGTTCATAATTTGAGGGGTATTAATATGCATAAAGGATCTGAACATATGATCTTCCACCGAATAAACCAACTAGCATCAACAACAAGGAGTAATCAACACTACTAGCAACCCACATGTACCAATCTGAGGTTTTGAGACAAAGATCGGATACAAGAGATGAACTAGGGTTTGAGAGGAGATGGTTCTGGTGAAGATGTTGATGGAGATTGGCCCCCTCTCGATGATAGGATCGACGGTGATGACGATGGCGACGATTTCCCCCTCCCGGAGGGATGTTTCCCCGGCAGAACAGCTCCGCCGGAGCCCTAGATTGGTTCCGCCAAGGTTCCGCCTCGAGACAGCGGCGCTTCGTCCCAAAAGCTTCCTTATGATTTTTTTCCAGGGCAAAAGACACCATATACCAGAAGATGGGCATCGGGGGGCTGCTAGGTGGCCCACGAGGCGGGGGGCGCGCCCTCCACCCTCGTGGACAGTGGGTGGCCCCCCTCTGGTGCTTTCTTCGCCCAATATTTTTAATATATTCCAAAACTGACTTTCGTGGAGTTTCAGGACTTTTGGATTTGTGCAGAATAGGTCTCTAATATTTGCTCCTTTTCCAGCCCAGAATTCCAGTTGTCGGCATTCTCCCTCTTTATGTAAACCTTGTAAAATAAGAGAGAAAAGACATAAGTAACGTGGCATAATGTGTAATAACAACCCATAATGCAACAAATATCGATATAAAAGCATGATGCAAAATGGACGTATCAGCGCTCTTCATCGGATGAAGCTTGGCAGCGTGGAGCAGCGATGTTCCGACGGCGGCTCGATACGGTGGCTGTGGTGGTGGCGCGGCCCCGTCCGGTGGTGCTGCCCGTGGAAGCGGCGCCCGGGGGTCTCGGCTCCGTCCTATTCGCTCGTCCCTGGTCTGTATCTGGCCAATCGGGATTCGGTCACTGCTACCTTCAGGCGTGGTGACACCGGGCCTCCATGGCCGTTGGGCACAATGGTGGTGCAGGCGGCTGGTGGCGCCCCGGCGTCTCTCTCCCAGCGGTGGATGGCTAGCGGCGGGTCGGTGGTGCTGGCTGGCGGCGCCCAGAGTGCGGATCCGGGGATCTCGGCCCGGATCGGGTGCGTCTTCAGCGCTAGCCGACGTCCTTGGGGTGCTCACGGCAGGGAGTGCGGAGGTTATCTCTGGATCCTTGCGTGGAGCGTAGCAGGATGGAGGGTGTAGGTGGTGCACCAGCACTGGTGGTGGCGGCGGTGCGAGCGCAGCCATGGCGGCGGCGCTGTAAGGCCTTGCCAGGAAGGGTCTTGGCGGGCAGCAGGCGTTCGGTTGCTGCCGTGTGAGGCGTGCGGCGATGCCTCGGCGGTGTGGGTGCTGGAGTGTGGTCGGAGGTGCGGGTCGGATCCATTCTGGTGGCAGTCTGATACGTCTCCGACGTATCTATAATTTATGAAGCATTCATGCTATTATATTATCTGTTTTGGATGTTTACGGGCTTTATTATACACTTTTATATTATTTTTGGGACTAACCTATTAACCGGAGGCCTAGCCCAAATTGTTGTTTTCTTGCTTATTTCAGTATTTCGAAGAAAAGGAATATCAAACGGAGTCCAAACGGAATGAAACCTTCGGGAGCGTGATTTTTGGAACGAACGTGATCCAGGAGACGTGGAGCTGAAGTTAGGGAAGCTTCGAGGAGGCCATGAGGCAGGGGGCGCGCCCACCCCCCTGGGCGCGCCCTCCACCCTCGTGGGCCCCTCGAGGCTCCCCCGACCGACTTCTTTTGCCTATATAAGTCCATATACCCTAAAACCTTCGGAGAACAGAATAGATCGGGAGTTCCACCGCCGCAAGCCTCTATAGCCACCAAAAACCTCTCGGGAGCCCGTTCCGGCACCCTGCAGGAGGGGGGATCCATCACCGGTGGCCATCTTCATCATCCCGGCGCTCTCCATGACGAGGAGGGAGTAGTTCACCCTCGGGGTTGAGGGTATGTACCAGTAGCTATGTGTTTGATCTCTCTCTCTCTCTCTCTCTCTCTCTCTCTCTCGTGTTCTTGAGGTGATACGATCTTAATGTGTCGCGAGCTTTGCTATTATAGTTGGATCTTATGATGTTTCTCCCCCTCTACTCTCTTGTGATGAATTGAGTTTTCCTCTTGAAGTCATCTGATCGGATTGAGTCTTTAAGGATTTGAGAACACTTGATGTATGTCTTGTCATGCTTATCTGTGGTGACAATGGGATATTCACGTGATCTACTTGATGTATGTTTTGCTGATCAACTTGCGGGTTCAATGAACTTATGCATAGGGGTTGGCACATGTTTTCGTCTTGACTCTCCGGTAGAAACTTTGGGGCACTCTTTGAAGTACTTTGTGTTGGTTGAATAGATGAATCTGAGATTGTGTGATGCATATCGTATAATCATGCCCACGGATACTTGAGGTGACATTGGAGTATCTAGGTGACATTAGGGTTTTGGTTGATTTGTGTCTTAAGGTGTTATTCTAGTACGAACTCTATGATAGATTGAACAGAAAGAATAGCTTCGTGTTATTTTACTACGGACTCTTGAATAGATCGATCAGAAAGGATAACTTTGAGGTGGTTTCGTACCCTATCATAGTCTCTTCGTTTGTTCTCCGCTATTAGTGACTTTGGAGTGACTCTTTGTTGCATGTTGAGGGATTGTTATATGATCTAATTATGTTATTATTGTTGAGAGAACTTGCACTAGTGGAAGTATGAACCTTAGGCCTTGTTTCCTACCATTGCAATACCGTTTACGCTCACTTTTATCATTAGTTACCTTGCTGTTTTTATAATTTCAGATTACAAATATCCATATCTACCATCCATATTACACTTGTATCACCATCTCTTCGCCGAACTAGTGCACCTATACAATTTACCATTGTATTGGGTGTGTTGGGGACACAAGAGACTCTTTGTTATTTGGTTTTAGGGTTGTTTGAGAGAGACCATCTTCATCCTACGCCTCCCATGGATTGATAAACCTTAGGTCATCCAATTGAGGGAAATTTGCTACTATCCTACAAACCTCTGCACTTGGAGGCCCAACAACATCTACAAGGAGAAGGTTGCGTAGTAGACATCAAGCTCTTTTCTGGCGCCGTTGCCGGGGAAGTGAGTGCTTGAAGGTATATCTTTAGATCTTGCAATCGAATCTTTTTGTTTCTTATTTTATCACTAATTTAGTTTATAAAAGAAAACTACAAAAAATGGAATTGAGTCTGCCTCATACGCTTCATCTTTTTAATATCTTTCGTGAAAATGATGGAAAGGAAAATTGTGCTCAAGTGCTAGAAGAAGAAGTCTATAAAATGTTTGATACTAGATCTTTGTATGATGAGCATGATTGCAACGTTGTTAGTATGAATTCCTTGAATATCCATCATGCTAATGATATGCAAAGCCACAAGTTTGGGGAAGCTATGTTTGATGAAGATGATATTTTTGGCCTCCCAAGTTTTGATATGCAAAGTTGTTATGATGATAGCATGCCTCTTACCTATGATGATTATACTGATGAAAGTGGGTTTGGAAGAGTGTCAACTTTAGGAAGTAATGATCCCACTATTTTGGAGGATGTTGAATCTTATTGTGATGAATATGAAAGTGGATTTGGAGAGGTCATGACTTTATTTAGTGATGATTCCACTATCTTGGAAGAGGCTTCAATCGATTATGATGAGAACAAAGTTGCTAGTTATGATGATTATTGTGATGAAACTTATGCTATAAAAAGTAGTGATGATCATATTTATAAAACTTGTCATGATTATGATTACCCTTTTTCTGAACATTACTCTTTTAATATGGAAACAATTTATAGTATTCGAGTCTCTTATAATACTCCCAATATTCGAATAAGAAGAATTTTGCTTATGTGGAGAGTAGTAAAATTTCTATGCAAGTAGATCATGAAAAGAATGCTTTGGGTGCTGGTTATATTGTTGAATTCTTTCATGATTCTACTGAAAATTATTATGAGGGAGGAACATATGCTTGTAGGAATTGCAATAATATCAAGTTTCCTCTCTATGTATTGAAAATCTTGAAGCTATGCTTGTTTTACCTTCCTATGCTAATTGATTATTGTTCACATAGGTTGTTTGCTCACAAAATCTCTATGCATAGGAAGTGGGTTAGGCTTAAAAGTGCTAGTCATATGCTTCATGATGCTCCCGTTATGTTTCAATTCTTATCTTTTATGTGAGCATCATTGTCATCATCATGCCTAGCTAGAAAGGCATTAAAGAAAAGCGCTTGTTGGGAGACAACCCAATATTTATCATTTACTGTTTTTGTGTGTCCACATGATTATGCTACTGTAGTAATCATGTTTTATAGCTTTTGTTTCAATAAAGTGCCAAGTAAGACCTTTAGGATAGCTTACAGTGATAGTTGTGTTGATCCTGCTGAAAATCAGAAACTTTTGCACCCAGTAAATTAGTTTTTATAATTCACATAAATGTGATTATGATCTGATTCTTTTTGCTCTGGATTGGTACACAAATTTATTAGGACTTCCTAATTTGGTAGGATTTTTGGAGTTACATAAGTATACGTTTGATACAGATTACTACAGACTATTCTGTTTTTGACAGATTCTGTTTTCTATGTGTTGTTTGCTTATTTTGATGAATCTATGAGTAGTATCGGAGGGTATGAACCATAGAGAAGTTGGAATACAGTAGATATTACACAAATATGGATTTATAATTATTTCATTACAGTACCTAAGTGGTGGTTTTATTTTCTTATACTAACGGAGCTTACGAGTTTTCTGTTGAGTTTTGTGTTGTGAAGTTTTCAAGTTTTGGGTAAAGATTCGATGGACTATGGAATAAGGAGTGGCAAGAGCCTAAGCTTGGGTATGCCCATGGCACCCCAAGATATTCATGGATAACCAAAAGCCTAAGCTTGGGGATGCCCCGGATGGCATCCCCTCTTTCGTCTTCGTCCATCGGTAACTTTACTTGGAGCTATATTTTTATTCACCACATGATATGTGTTTTGCTTGGAGCGTCATTTTCTTTTGTTAGTATTTTCTTGTTGTTATTTATAATAATGTTTTGCATCTATATTTTCAATAAAAATGTCGAGGATAGCCTTTACCATGCTTATTTTGCTAGTATACATGTTGCTATCTGAAAACAGAAAGTTTACCGCTGTTGCAAAATTTTCCTAGAAAAGTCAGAGAATGGTATAATGTTGAAACTTTTTGCATATTGAGCTCTGATACAATGAGGTATTTTTATCATAATTTTTTGAGTTAGGGAAGTATGATGAATCTTGCATTCTTTACAGACTGGCAGATTGCTGTTATGGTTGCACTGTTTTCATATGTTTGCTTGTTTAATGATTCTGTTTGAGGATAGGAGTATTAAATATGCAGAGGAATTTAGTACGCAATGTTGAATAATAATTTTAGTGATTTGTTACAGTAGAAAATGATAAGGTTTTTGCATTGGTTTATGCTAACTTATCTCACGAATTCTTGTTGAGTTTGGTGTGGATGAAGCTTTCGAGATTTAGGAAACTGAGATATAAAAGGAATTAATGAGACACAAAAGCTCAAGCTTGGGGATGCCCAAGGCACCCCAAGATAATATTTCAAGAAGTCTCAAGCATCTAAGCTTGGGGATGCCCCGGTAGGCATCCCACATTTCTTCTTCAACAATTATCGGTTAGTATCGGTTGAACCTAAGTTTTTACTTTTTCACATGAGTTGTGCTATCCTTGCAATGCCATTTTATTTTGTTTTGCTTGCTGTTTGAATAAAATACCAAGATCTGAAATTCTTAAATGAGAGAGTCTTCATATAGTTACGTAATTATTTAGCTACTCATTGATCTCCACTTATATCTTTTTGGAGTAGTTTGCCATTTACTTGTGTGCTTCACTTTTATCCTATGAGTAAATAGTTGAATGAGTTGAATGTCATAAATCTGAAATTATATATGTTTAATTTGCTTACCCAGTTGGGAGTAATGACTTCACATCTAAGAAGTAGAGGTAGTAAATTTATTGAAGGTTAGCAAGCATTGTATTGGTCACTTGAACAATTCATGAAAGAATATTGAAGGAAGAGAAATTTCACATATAAATTTACTATCTTAGACATCTTCTATGATTGTGAGCCCCATTAATTATTTTCAAACGTGAGAAAATTAGTTGAAGTTGAAGAAGGAAGACAACGTAATGAGTTATGCTTGGGTGTATTTGTATAGAAGTTATATTGTTATAGATCCTCCAACATGTGGTGCTTGCTTTTTAGAATCCTTGCTAGCCAAAATATCTGTACTAAGCGGGAATACTACTTGTGCATCCAAATCCCTTGAACCAAGTTTCTTCCATGAGTGTCCACCATACCTACCTATATGCGGTATTTACCTGCCGTTCCAAGTAAATTTGCATGTGCCAAACTCTAAACCTTCAAATAATAATCTGTTTTGTATGCCCGAATCGCTCATGTAGCAACTAGGGGCTGTCAGTATCTTCCATGCTAGGTGGGTTATTCTCAAGATGAGTGGACTCCACTCATCATTCATGAGAGAAATGGCTGGTAACCGGGATGCCCAGTCCCATGATCAAAAGATCAAAATCAAATCAAAAATAATTGCAAACAAAACTCCCCCTGGATTGATGTTAGTTGGACGGCACCCTTTTTTTCGGACAAGCCGTGGAGTGTGATTTTTGGTGGAGGGGGAGTAAAAACTTTACCATTCTGTTTGGGAAACGCCTATAATGTATGTAGTATGGAAGATATTGGGAACTCTTGGTTGTTATGTTGACAATGAGATCATACCTCTCAAAATTATTTTCATCTCTATTTCAAAATTGAGCTCTGGCACCTCTGCAAATCCCTGCTTCCCTCTGCGAAGGGCCTATCTTTTACTTTTATGCAAGAGTCAGTAGTATTCCTTCTCATTCCTACTTACTCCTTAGTTGGCAAGCATCGTGTGCTGGGGAAAGATCTAAGCATATATGGCCATGCAAATATATTTGATCATGAATTATTATTGCTGACAATTATCTATATGATAAGTGAGTTGGGAGGCGAAACACTAAGCCCCTATCTTTCTCTGTGTTCGATGGATGCTATTTGTTCTAAGAATATGCTTTAAGTGGTAGCAACCATGGAAGACTATATGATAGTTGAGTATGTGGAGTTTGCTAAATCAAAGCTCTAACATAGACCCTTCCGGAAAGTAAGATGAATTGCAATTGTTTGATGACTGAGAATGAAGTTTGCTAGTTTTCAAGAAAGTTTATGGTATATGCTTTAACATGTGAATAGCTTGTTACTTGATCTTGAGAAGTTTTATGAGATGAACTACTATTATGACATATATTCATGCTAGAAAAGGTGATTGAAATTATCATTGATCAAACCTGTGCACCTACTAGCATTCACACTTCATAAATTCTTTCTTTTATCATTTACCTACTCGAGGACGAGCAGGAATTAAGCTTGGGGATGCTGATACGTCTCCAACGTATCTATAATTTATGAATCATTCATGCTATTATATTATCTGTTTTGGATCTTTACGGGCTTTATTATACACTTTTATATTATTTTTGGGACTAACCTATTAACCGGAGGCCCAGCCCAAATTGTTGTTTTTCTTGCCTATTTCAGTATTTCGAAGAAAAGGAATATCAAACGGAGTCCAAACGGAATGAAACCTTCGGGAGCGTGATTTTTGGAATGAACGTGATCTAGGAGACGTGGAGATGAAGTCAGGGAAGCTTCGAGGAGGCCACAAGGCAGGGGGCGCGCCCACCCCCCTGGGCGCGCCCTCCACCCTCGTGGGCCCCTCGAGGCTCCCCCGACCGACTTCTTTCACCTATATAAGTCCATATACCCTAAAACCTTCGGAGAACAGAGTAGATTGGGAGTTCCGCCGCCGCAAGCCTCTGTAGCCACCAAAAACCTCTCGGGAGCCTGTTCTGGCACCCTGCCGGAGGGGGAATCCATCACCGGTGGCCATCTTCATCATCCCGGCGCTCTCTATGACGAGGAGGGAGTAGTTCACCCTCGGGGCTGAGGGTATGTACCAGTAGCTATGTGTTTGATCTCTCTCTCTCTCTCTCTCGTGTTCTTGAGGTGATACGATCTTGATGTATCGCGAGCTTTGCTATTATAGTTGGATCTTATGATGTTTCTCCCCCTCTACTCTCTTGTGATGAATTGAGAACACTTGATGTATGTCTTGCCGTGCTTATCTGTGGTGACAATGGGATATTCACGTGATCTATTTGATGTATGTTTTGGTGATAAACTTGCGGGTTCAATGAACTTATGCATAGGGGTTGGCACATGTTTTCGTCTTGACTCTCCGGTAGAAACTTTGGGGCACTCTTTGAAGTACTTTGTGTTGGTTGAATAGATGAATCTGAGATTGTGTGATGCATATCATATAATCATGCCCACGGATACTTGAGGTGACATTGGAGTATCTAGGTGACATTAGGGTTTTGGTTGATTTGTGTCTTAAGGTGTTATTCTAGTACCAACTCTATGATAGATTGAGCGGGAAGAATAGCTTCGTGTTATTTTACTACGGACTCTTGAATAGATCGATCAGAAAGGATAACTTTGAGGTGGTTTCGTACCCTACCATAATCTCTTCGTTTGTTCTCCGCTATTAGTGACTTTGGAGTGACACTTTGTTGCATGTTGAGGGATTTTTTTTTTGACAAAAACAGTGGGGGAAATCCCCATTGTGATTCTCTTTTTCATTAAAATAGGGGGATAGTTACATATGGATTTACATGATGGATATAATACATGACAATGAGGAGTCTACAAATGATCTAGCCAGCTTTGCATGCCCTCTCTCAATCCTGGTTTTGCCTTCTTTATAATCATGCTCCTTGAAAGTGGCAATACAGAATGTCATATTTTTGACCTTGTTGTCAAAAATTATGCTATTTCTGTGTTTCCAGAGACTCCAGCATCCAGCAATCAGACATTCTTTAAAGCATCCATGTGTATCTTGCTTTCTTCCTTCCAGGAGCATTTCTATGAGGTTATGATCAGTGTTCCATTGGTAGCCAATGTTCATCCAGAAGTTTTGCTGAAATCACAGCTGAAAAACAGATGCATTAGATGTTCATTAGGTTCATCATCACATAATTCACACTTACTAGTCTCAATGTAGAAATTCTTCCTTTTTAGTAGATCTCTAGTGTTTAATCTGTCTTGTAACAAGAGCCAGAAGAAGAATTTCTGTTTGGGTAAAGAGCATGATTTCCATATCCATTGATAGGGTTTAGGTGCATCAACAGGGTTTCCCATAAGTTCAAGGTATATTCTCTTGTTAGAGTACCTTGTGTCACCCCAATAAAATTTCCAAGAATCTGGCAGGTGTTGATTCTCTCTGTTATTAATCAGCTCTATAAGGTTGATACTCTGTTGTACAACAATAGAGGACATAGGCAGGTGGAACAAATCATAAAATTCATTATCATCCATGTTGCTGATAGTTGAAAGAGTTGTGTCAGCATTCTTTGCATAGGAAAAAAGCTGAGGCATTGGCTGTGAAATTGTATAAGAACACCATTTATCTGACCATAGCTTAATTGTATCCCCTCTCCCAGCATAGCATATAGTCATGTTTTTAAAGTCTTGCAAATTCGAGCAAAAGTCTCTCCACCAAAAGGATCCCATCATTGTAGGGAAACTAGGTATCTCATCATTATCATAGTAATTATTCCATATAAGGTTAACCTAGGGGATATCCTGCTTATTGAAGAATTTGTAAAGAAATTTTATAAGCAGAGTTTTGTTTTGTGTTCTCAGATCTAACACACCCAATCCCCCAGCCTTTTTTGGCAAGCAAACATTATCCCATTTAACAAGGCAATTTCCTTTTTTATTGATATCCTTGCCATACCAAAGGAAGTTCCTGCCAGATTTTTCAAAGTGATCCAGTATGGTGAAAGGTACTCTGATGCAACACATAGCAAAGATTGGCAGAGCAGCAACTATGGATTTGAGATGTACAAGTCTCCCAGAGTATGACATTAATGAGGCAATGCCAGAGAGTCTATGATCAAGTCTTGATACCATGGGCATCAAATCTGCCACTTTAGGTCTTGTAGATCCCATTGGTAGACCAAGATATGTGAAAGGCATAGTTTCTTTTTTGCAGTTGAAGGAATTTGCCAGCTCCTGAGCCTTATCATCAGACATGTTGATTGGTACCGTGGATGATTTACTATAATTTACAACAAGTCCAGTGAATTTTGAGAAATTGTCAAGTATCTCAATGAAGCTTCTAATTTGAACCTCATCAGCAGGCAAGATAACCAGGGTGTCATCAGCATATTGTATGATGGGATAACTTTCAGTAAAGTTAGTCTCAATGGGCAGAGATAGTGTTCCATTTCTCCAAGCATCATTAACCATGACTTGCAATAGTTCTCCAACCATAACATATAGAAGAGGGGAAAATGGATCTCCTTGCCTGACACCACACTTACATTGAATGCATTTACCTGGAACACTATTAAGGATGACAGATGTGGAAGCAGTAGATAGTATAGATGAGACCCATCTAATCCATTTCTTGGTAAATCCCAGATGCTTCATCATGTATAAGATAGCCTTGTAGCTCACTTTATCAAAAGCCTTAACAAAGTCAATCTTAAAAATAATGATCTCTTTCTTGGATTTGTGGCACATATGTATGTATTCAAAACTCCATGCAAGGCAATCCTGAATATTCCTTGTCTTAATAAACCCATATTGATTCTTGCTAATTCTGGATATAATGATCTGCTGCACTCTATTAGCAAGGAGTTTAGTAAGGATTTTGATAGGCATACTTACAAGAGAGATGGGCCTATAATCATCAGGTATTTCAGGATTGTCATTTTTGGGTATCAAAGTAATGTAGGCAGTGTTAACAGGAGCCAAGGAAACAGCTTCATTGTAGAAATCATTGATGAATTTGTAGAAATAATGCTTGATTATGTGCCAGCATTTCTTCATAAACAGGCCATTAAACCCATCAGGTCCAGGAGATTTGTCATTGGGCATTTTATTGATGATATCATCAATCTCATCAGTACTGAAGGGCCTGTCAAGATCATAAAGATCCTCCTCCATAGCAAGGTGTGATATATCAAAGTTTTGCGTGCAGATTGTCTCAGTACCAATCCTATCTTTGAAAGATGCCCATAGTATAGCAGCTTTATGATCATGATCAAATACTTGTTGTCCATCCATAGTCATAAGATATGTGATGTAGTTATGCCTAAATACATAAGTAGCAATTGCATGAAAGAATTTGGTATTTTCATCACCCAGATTTGCCCATCTGATGTTTGCCCTAATTCTCCAGTAGATTCTCTTAGCCTCCAGCAACTTGTTTGTATGCTTGATGAGCAATTTCCTGAAATTCTTTTCCACCCTAGCTAGTGGTCTTTGTTCCTCAATGCCATCAAATAGTTTCACATAGAAACAACAGTTATCAATGATTTTATTCAATTGGGAGTATTGCTTGCTCCAAGATTTCAAACCTCTTCTGATAGATTTAAACTTGGAGTTTAAATTCTTAGCAGAATCAGAGAAGTGAGTGGAATTTAACCAATGCTTCTCCACAGTTTCAATAAACCCACTGAATTCAGTCCAATACTCTTCAAATCTGAATATCCTGCTTCGGGAATATTGCTATCAATCTGGATTTTGATAGGCACATGGTCAGATGAGATTTTAGCTAATGGAGTAGCCATAGTAGATGGATGGATAGTAGTCCAGTGGGAACTAGTAAAAATCCAGTCTAACTTTTCCAATAAAGGTTGATCTTGTTTATTGGTCCATGTGAAAGCTCTTCCTTTGAGAGGAATTTCTGCCAGATCCAGGTTAACAATGATATTATTAAAAGTCATCATACTAGCAGGGTCACCACCAGGTTTGTTTCTATTGTCAGGGCTTCTTATGTAATTAAAATCACCAAGGATCATCCATAACTTAGAGTGGCTCATATTCAGACCCATAAGCCAATCAGTAAATTCCTGTTTACCTTCAGTGCTGTTAGGTCCATAAACATTCGTGAGATACCAGCAGGTACTATCCAGATTAGAAGTAAACTTAATGGTGATCTGAAAATAATTTTGGGATATCACTTTGCCCTTCATTAAATTACCATTCCAAATAGTAATCAGACCTCCAGAGTTGCCATTGGAAGGTGAAAAACAGAATTGGTTGAACCTCTTGGGGCAAAAATTCTTGATGTAAGCAATATCAAAATTATCCCTCTTGGTTTCTTGAAAAGTCATAATACAACAAGCACTTTCATCAATTTTCTTTCTAATGTCATTCCACCTAGTTGTGGAGTTAATACCTCTAACATTCCAATTTAGGATATTCCAACTTCTATTCATGGCAGAAGTGTATGGGGTAATATTGTGACATATTATGAATAGCATAATATGTGCTCCTACATGCTCTGTGGGTCTTGCTATAGCAGCCAATATCTGGGGTAAGTGAATAGTCACAGACTAATGCTCGCTGGAGTAGATACATGCAGTAGATAATCAGACTACATAAGCATTTAAAACAACATAAGCGACTGACAGGCAAACTCCAGTGGAATCGGTAGCACATAGTATACTTATTACACACCAAACTGATAGTTGATGCACGCAGGCATCCAAATGACATGGTAGAGGAAGCAAAAGGAACTGGAATCATAACAAGATGGCAGTTAGGGGAGCCATCAAAGCCCACATCATAGCAGTGAGACCTAATCATCATAGCTGTCATAGTGCAAAGCACTAGGGGACACATCCTGGGGTGCCATCTTACATGGACCTGTGCCAATAGCCTGCAGGGTCTTCATAGGAAATTCAGGTGGTGGAGGTGCCTGCTTATTAATAATCACAGCATCAAACTGAGGTCCCAGGTTAACAGATATATCTTTTTTCAGTTTCTTAGGGTCCTGTTTGTTACTATGATCAACCTTAGCTTCATTATTTGTGGCATTATCTGTAGCAGCCTGGTCCTTGAAGCCCCTGGTGAGCTTGGCAATCCTGTTGCTCCTCCTGCATAAGGTGTCATCAATGATCTTCTTCTTTTTCTGCCTATTAGAGGGTTTCTGAACTTCAGCAAATTCCTGGCCTGTGATCTCCTCAATGCTGACAGAGCTGGCAATCATAGGTGGCTCCTTCTGGATGGTTTGTATCTGCAGATAACATCTTTTATTGTTACCATTGGTGCCCACAACATCGACCACATTGCAGGAAGCCTTGACAATCTGGCTGCCACCCAGTTCGGGGATGATGTCCTGAGCATTTGTCACCATGTTACCAATAAGTTCCTGAAGAACATTAATGTGCTCAGTAACACCCTCAACAGCAATGTTGCTTGTCTGCAAAGGCTGGGAACTGCTAGAGGAAGGTATGTCATTGTAGTTCATGCTGCAGTTATTGGGGATAAACACAGGACTAGGAACTTTCTGAGAGCTGGGCTGTGAGGCAACATGATTAATTGGGATGTAATCAGGCCCAAGAGTCTCATGAGGTTCAGCATAGATTGTACTGGAATGTATCTGAATAGGAGATCTTACTTCCTCCATAACAGGTGCCTCAACATGATCAACATTAATATGATCAGTAGCAGCAGCCATGTGGGCATCATCATGGTTCACATTGTCATTATGAACCACATGAACATCCTCATATGGTGCACCAAGGTTCTCATTATGAGGATTAATAACAACCTGATCCATAGGTATATTCCCTAATACCTCATCATGCCAGAAACCTCCATGAACATGTGGGAGGGGATGAGGGTTTCCACCCTCAGGTGGCAATGGGTCCTCATCACCCCCTTGCTGACCAATCAGATCCCTCGACAGTATATATGTTGGGCAAGTCCATGAGTCACCATATCCAACATCATCAAGATTCCTCAGAACAACTAGACTAATAGGAATATTGTCAATATTCATGACCCTGAGTTTAACAATGACCCTTGCTTTGTCCCTTGGGTCCTTGTTCCATATCAGAAAGCGACCATATGGTGACACAGTGCAACTAATCACCCCAACATCCCAGCATTCTAATGGATAGTTCATAAGTAGGATCCATACATCATGTGTGAAAGTAATGCTGCGGTAATTAAGACCTCTATCCTGCTTGCTAATCCTAAGAACAGAGTCCCCAATCTGGAACGGGCTCAGACTGACAGCAGTATCACGCGAACAGGCAGTAGTAAACTGAACCAAAGCAGTACCCATACCACAGCGGGAAGTGTAGTTGATGCGCCATCCACGTCCCTCCAGGTAGTTCGTGATCAGAGCAATGGCACCATGGAACTCCTCAGCTGATACCTCGGGTACGAGCGTGGCGATTGCCCACTCATTGCAGACCATTGGAAGGTCACCTCCAAGAACCACATATCCACGGCGAGCACGGATAGGACCGGGGGGGATGATCGTCGTACCAGGTGGAAGGTGGGGGAGCGGGTTGCAAGGGTAGCAGGCCATCTCGGTGTTTGCGGTATGGCGGTGGAGCGAGAGGAGAAGAACCAGGGGGAGAAGCCGAGGGGACTAGTTGAGCTTCAGTTATATCAGGGGGAGGATCCTTTTTCTGTTTGACCCGATAAGCATTAAGTCTGGTATTCTTGTTGAAACAAAATCTGGCGATATGATTGTATCGGTAACAAACGCGGCACCTGATTCTATTGTTGCATTGATTACGCGCGTGCCCAGCACCAAGGCATTTTTGGCAGATATTATAATTGGATATGTCAGTAGAAATCCTCCCTGACGATACATCTTACGAGGAATTGGGCTGCTCTGTACCTGTCGGCCTGATGGGCTCCACGGACAAGTTTTGGGCCGATCGATTCAAACTAGCACCGGTGCATGCAACGGCCGATCCGCTATGCATGTGGGTCGTTGGAGCAACCGGCGGTGAGCGAAGAACACGATCATTAGGAATCGGCAAGCCATGTGGCATAGATCCAAGGGGAATTAAATTCGCCCCCGATAAAGATTTGTTATCATGCGTATTAACTCTCATGTGCGAGGTAGAAAGATGACCCATGATTCTACGGTAAACCTGATTGATGGGTACAAGATTTGTGCGCTTACCTTTATGTCGTCGTGTGACAATAGTCCATTCAGAATCTTGTTCTCCATACCACTTCTTCTCTTCAAAAATCCAATTAGGGCCACCACCGCTCCATAAGTGGAAATAGCATTTGAATGCATCACAATTGAAATATGATTTACGTACCAAGTAGAAACCCACAGCCTTGGAGCAAACTTTGAACATAAAAACAGTACCCTTGATATGAGATACCTCAAAAGATTCATAGGATCCACCAGTGCAAGATGATAGTGCCAAACTCACATTGAGGGTATTCAGTTGAAAACCAAATCTTGCAAATGAGACCACGAGGGAGAAACCATATGAAGAGGAGATGGGGTTTACCGAGGTTTGGAATAACTTACGGATCTCACCTCTGAAATGGTGACCAAAAGAAAAATCCAGTTGGTGGGCGATGGAGTGTGGATCACTGAAGGGATCCATCGGCCAGGAAAGGGATTTTGATGGTGGGATTAGTGGAGATCTTGGACGGCGCCATGTTCGCCATGGGAGGGGTGGGAGGTGAGGTGGGGTGGGTGGAGCGCCATCAGATTGTCGCCGCATGTTGAGGGATTGTTATATGATCTAGTTATGTTATTATTGTTGAGAGAACTTGCACTAGTGAAAGTATGAACCTTAGGCCTTGTTTCCTACCATTGCAATACCGTTTACGCTCACTTTATCATTAGTTACCTTGCTGTTTTTATAATTTCAGATTACAAATATCCATATCTACCATCCATATTGCACTTGTATCACCATCTCTTCGTGGAACTAGTGCACCTATACAATCTACCATTGTATTGGGTGTGTTGGGGACACAAGAGACTCTTTGTTATTTGGTTGCAGGGTTGTTTAAGAGAGACCATCTTCATCCTACGCCTCCCACGGATTGATAAACCATAGGTCATCCACTTGAGGGAAATTTGCTACTGTCCTACAAACCTATGCACTTGGAGGCCCAACAACGTCTACAAGGAGAAGGTTGCGTAGTAGACATCACAGTCGCCTGGCGCGGGTGAAGGCCACCGTGGCGGAACTGGCTTTGCACCGCTCGGTGGTTGCTGCAGCTCCTAGTCGATGTTGAAGGTCATGGCTTTAGCCGTGTTCCCTCGGCAGTGAGGGGGCTTCGGTGGCAAGTTGTTGCGGTGAGGGCGGTGCTAGGCATCTTATCGGGACTGGCCGGGATCTTGGCGACGTGGATATGTGCAACGCTATGGATGAAAATCATGTTCGGTTGTGGTCGGACCGGCGTTGATGGCACCTGTGGGTGTCATTCACCTTCCTTGAGGCTTCGCCGAGTGCAACGCCATCTTCCTCGCGACCTCGTATCGGCAGCTGTCTCCAGGGTGAAAGCCTTGATTCATAGGATCGGCACGATGGCAACGTCTTTGAGGTTGTTACTCTGTTGGGAGCATTTTGCTGGGAGACTCGAGGTCCCATGATGCGCTACTCCGGTGTTCATCGCTGCCCGGATCTTTCTCCTCTGGCGCCATGTACGGTCGTCGCTGGCTAATCCAAGGAAGTTGGAGTTGCTGCTTCGGAGGTCTTCAGTGTCGGCCGAGACATGGCGAGGGGCTCGGTGTTGGGTAGGCTTTCTGTGTCGTAGTTGTGTTGTTGTGTTTGGTTGTCCTTGTATGAACCGGGTGTGGACTTGGTCGCCTTTGTTGTTCGCAGCGAGTGGTAGACGTTGTTGTATGTCTTATTTCTCTCCTTCTATAAAGTTAAGATACGCAATTTGCGTACCCTCGAAAAAAGTGTTAACACTTACTCGCATCCTTAAATCATGAGAATATCATAGACCTTCATAACAGATGATTGTTTTGGGGTTGCCAATCGTTACCCACAACCGTGTGATCATAAAGGTAGTTTACGGGTATATCAGAAAAGTCTATCAGGGTGATAGATAAAGTTGTTCAAGTGTAGTGGTGTGAGGTAAGTTCTCCATGCAAACAAGAGGTGAGATTAACCATCACTACGCGTGCACCCAAACTGCCGAACGTTGCATCTGAAGATCACAAACATGCAACCAAATGTCATGCTCGTGTTTATCGTGGCTCTCATGAAGACTGAGCCTTTATGGCAATCAAACACGATGCACGACATGGTACAAAGCTTCCCTAAAAAACGTGGTACAAAGCTCGTATTTCTTCAACCAAGCTCCACTGGGCTTGAGCCAAGCACCCACGGAAATGCAAAAGCTAGGGAATATCCTTTTGGGGGTAAAAAATTGATACAAGTGCATGTTGTGTTGCTTTGTTTTTCGTTAAGGAAAGACGGTCATGACACACTTTTTTCCCCCGAAAATGTAGGAGCCCCCTCGAGAGGCGATTAGGGTTTCGGTGGAGAAGCGGCGGCGCTCGCGGACACCTCGTCGGCGGGGCGCTACAATCTTTGGTCTGAGGGATGGCGACATCTGCAGATCCAAGCAGAAGCTCGGGGAGGGGGCAGTCCCCCAGGGCGGCAAGGGCACATATGGAGGAGGCCATGGGGAAGCTGGATCTAACTGAGGAGGAAGCCACGCCACTGATGGTTGATGATCTCGAGGAAGGAGTCCCGCAGAAGTGGTCAATCGCTGGCAAGGTTCTACATCGAAAGATTTTGCACATCCAAGCCATTGCTAATGCGTTGAGGCCGGCTTGGGGAAACCCTAGGAGTTTGTTCTTCAGGCCGGTGGGCGAGAACACCTTTGTGGCGGACTTTGAGAATCGTCGTGATCACGATCGCGTGCGAGAGGGGTCGCCGTGGCATGTGAGCAAACATGTTGTAGTTCTGGCGGATTTTGATGCATGCATGAGGCCGTCAGAGCTTAAGTTTGACAAACTACAGTTATGGGCTAGAGTCCCAAATTTTCCCTTCAACTTGCAGAATGATAGGTGGGGAAAAGAAGTTGCTAAACAGATTGATCCTAATGCAACATCTGTCCACTTTGATCCAGTAGGAGGGTTCCTGAGAGCTAGGGTGACGATCAATGTCAATAAACCCTTGAGGCGATGGATTCTAATTGATTCAGCAAAGAGGGAATCTAGGGACTGGTATGATATTCAATATGAACACGTCCCGAATTTTTGCTTCTCGTGTGGTCGTCTTGGCCATGCAGATTTATTTTGTCCCACTCCGGGCACTCGTGGTGAGAATGGGGATCTGTCGTTTACTACAAACTTGCGAGCGCCGGAGGACAGGAAGGGTGCTAGTTCGGGGGATGGCTCGTCTAAGGAAACTCAAAACTCTGCAGCTAGCAAAAAAGATGCAGCATCGTCGAACAGCAAGCCTAGGGGGGAGGAAGAGGTCAACTCCCCAAAGAAGAGGCCTATTTACAAGAGGAAGGGAGGACCACAGGATGCAAAAGTTTACCGTAGGGTTGATCCTCTGGCCCTACCAAGTTCTGGCAGTTTGATTAGTCCAGACGGAACTGCAACTGATATGGTGGTGTTTACAGCTTAGAGAGTGGATGGCAACGGTGCTACAGCTAGGGATGGAGGTGCTGGAGTGAGAGAGCCAAAGAAGAAGAAACCTACTCCTCCGTGGTCTGAAAATTCGGCAGCGGCTGCTGGTCAGCCCTGCCAGGAGCCATGAAATGCCTTAGCTGGAACTGCCGGGGGCTTGGGAACCCCGAGGCAGTTCGAGAGCTTCGTAAATTAACGAAGCAAGAAGGGCTCGCCTTGCTCTTTGTTTCGGAGACGAAGATCAGGGCTAGACGAGTTGAGATTCTGCAACAAAGTCTTGGTTTTGCGGGATGCTTTGCAGTGGATAGTGCAGGACTTAGCAGTGGAACTGGTTTGTTTTGGTCAAATGAGGTGAAGGTTGAGTTAAAGAACTACAGTTCTGGACACATTGACGTTATGGTTCAGAAAGCTGATATGTCTACTCCTGAATGGAGATTTACGGGCTTCTATGGTGCATCAAGGAGAGAAGACATGCACCATAGTTGGCGCTATTTGAGGATGCTGAATGATATACCGCACCAGGCATGGTTATGTCTAGGTGATTTCAATGAGACACTATTTGGTACCGAACACTTCAGCAGGGCTGCGCGACCGGAAGTGCAAATGCTAGCCTTTCGGGAAGCATTGGAAGATTGTTCCCTGCGGGATCTTGGATTCTCAGGGGTATCGTACACATGGGATAACAAACAAGGGGGGTGATGAATGTGAAAGCCCGCCTTGATCGTGGTGTAGCGAACAAGGAGTTCCTACAACGTTTCGACCCTGTGCGTGTCCGCCATATCAGTGCGGTGGAATCGGATCACTGCTTCGTGTTGGTAGAGACACAACTAGTGCAATCACGTCGGGGGCCGAGACTGTTTCGTTATGAAGATGTTTGGCAGTCCCACGTTGACTATGATAACTTTGTCGCTGAGGCGTGGAGGCGGAATCATGTCGGCCAGGGGCTTGCAGGTATCCAGGATACCTTACAGAAACTCCAAAGCGAGCTTGGAGAGTGGGGTGCCCAGGAGTTTGGGTGTCTAGCCAAAAAAGTGAAGAAACTACAATCCAGACTTGAAAGTTTGAGGAAGCAGTCTATTGGGAGAGGACCCAATGAGGAAGAAAAGGCCACGGTGTTGCAGCTCCGTGAGGCTTTGAGGCAAGAGGAAATATGAATGAAGCAGCGCTCGCGTGTGCCGTGGCTCCGGAAAGGTGACCGCAATATGGCTTATTACCATGCTCAAGCGGCTCAGCGAACACGTATCAATAGAATATCCAATCTTCAACGGGCGGACGGGTCAGTGTGTGCGTCAGAGCAGGAAGATATGGTGGAAGTGCAGTCGTTTTATCAGAATTTGTACTCCTTACAAGGACATAACGATATGAACGAGCTGCTGCAGTTTGTCCCCGAGCGTGTAACGGGTGACATGAACATGTTGCTTGATAAACCCTATGAACCGGAGGAGGTCCGTTCAACCCTATTTCAAATGTCACCATCGAAGGCTCCGGGAGTAGATGGGTTTACGGCGGGCTTCTTTCAACGACACTGGAATATCATTCAACAAGATCTAGTTCCAGCTATCTTGGGTTTTCTTAATGGTGGTGAGCTTCCTTTGGGGTTTAACGACACATCGATCACTCTCATACCAATGGTACGCAACCCCCAGAGTATAGCTCAATTCTGACCCATATCATTATGTCCGGTGCCCTACAAGATTGGGGCAAAGATGATTACTAATCGATTAAAAGGGTTTATGGATATAGTGGTTGGAGAAGAACAAAGCACGTTTGTTCCCGAGAGATTGATTACTGATAATGTGGTGGTAGCTTTTGAGAGCGTCCAACAATGAGACGGAGGAAGAAGGGGAAAAACTACGCTTGTGCTGTCAAGTTAGACATGATGAAGGCCTACGACCGAGTAGAGTGGCATTACCTCGAGGCAATCATGACTAAGCTTGGGTTTAGCAGGAGTTTTGTTTCTCTCATAATGAAGTGTGTTTCTTCGGTTCGGTTCACTATCAGAGTTAATGGAGAACTTTTGCCATATTTTACTCCTTCTTGTGGTTTGGGACAAGGCGATCCAGTATCTCCCTTTCTCTTCTTATTATGTGCAGAAGGTCTTACATCTCTGTTGAATTCTTATGGCTACCCGCGTATAGACAGAGGCATACGAGTGTCAGTGCGGGCACCGTGGGTGAGCCACCTGCTTTTTGCCGATGACAAACTCATCTTCATCAGTGCAACGGAGGAGAGTGTGATCCGACTGAATGAAATTTTGGTTATATATGCTGCATGTTCAGGCCAGTCGGTTAATCGCGATAAGAGCGCAGTTTTCTTTTCGCCAAATACACCAGTGGACAGGCGGCATGATCTGAAGCTGCTACTAGGCATCCAAGTGGAGGCCTTCAGCGATCGCTACCTTGGGTTACCAACAGCAGTTGGGAGGATTTCCAGTGGTACGTTTGATCATATTGGGGAGCGATCGAGGAGCAAAATGAATGGTTGGGCAGAGAGACTTCTAGCTTGCGCTGGGAGAGAATCACTTATCAAGTCCGTAATCCAATCCATTCCAATGTTCAGTATGAGTTGCTTCCTTCTTTCTAAAAAGGTATGTAAAAGTTTGACATCTAGCATGGCTAAATTTTGGTGGAGTGGATCCCTTGATCGACGTGCGATGCATTGGTTGGCATGGGATAAACTTGCATCTTCAAAAGCCCAAGGAGGTATGGGTTTCCGGGATATGAAATTGTTTAACTTGGCGCTCCTCGGGAAACACGGATGGAGATTCATTACCAATCCGGATTCGTTATGCGCCAGGGTTATAAAGGGCCGGTACTTTCCCGATGGGGATTTCTTGGAGGCCACGGTGCCGAAGACGGCGTCTGCTATTTGGCGAGCAATTGTCGCAGGCAGGAAGGCGCTCGATGTTGGTCTAATCAAAAGGGTTGGCGACGGGACTACTATCTCAGTTTGGCATGATAAGTGGATCCCAGGTCTGCATACTTTGTCTCCTATGATTGTACCAGGAGGGACGACGCTGGAAACTGTGGACCAACTTATTGATACGGACAACTGGTCATGTCGTCGGGAACTAATTCATGATGTGTTTGTTGCACCCGACGCGGATGCGATACTGAATATCCCACTACGCATAGGTGGCGGTGATGATTTTCTTGCTTGGGCCCACGAAAGAAGGCATCTATTCATCAAGTCGGCGTGCCGTGCTCTTGTGAATCAAAAGCGTCTATCTCTCGAGGAAGGGACGGTTACCGGATCCTCACAGACTGAAGAACAGATGTGGAAGTCGCTATGGAAGCTCAAGGTTTTGCCGAAGGTGCGTGTGTTCTGGTGGAGGGTCGTTCGTGGCATCCTTCCTGATGAATGCACCTTCAGGTACCATCATATCAAACTCATCAGTCGATGCAATGTTTGTCATGCAATGGATGAAGATTTAATGCCTGCTCTAGTGCATTGCTCTCATGCCAAGTTGTTCTGGGAGCAGGCTTTCGTTTTGTTCGATCTCCGCAGGCCACGCTTGCACCCGGATACATGGGCCCGTGATATTATTTGTGATGGGCGGTTTTCTGATTTGGAAAGGTCTCAGATGATCTCAGTAATGTGGGCTATTTGGCACTCTAGAAATAGTGTTACTCATGATGATGATCAACTTGATCCTTTTTCATCTGTTAAGAGGATTCGGGAGGACTTGGCGTTGCTCGATATTCCTCTTCCACATGCTTCGGTGCTGCCAGGTTTGGGTGGACACCTCTTGAGGAGGGGGTTATCAAGATCAATACCGATGCGGCTGTGAATTTGGAGTTCAATAAGGTTGGAGCTGGAGGTGTAGCACGTTCCAGCAAGGTCTTGTTGGGAGCTTGGAGTAAACCCTATCTAGGGTTATCGGATCCGTTCATTGGAGAGACCATGGCTTTGCGCGATGGAGTCATCTTTGCTAACCTGCGCGGTTTCTCACATGTGATCATGGAAACAGACTGCCTGGAGATAGTTAATCTCTGGAACACTCGTCATAACAGCCTTTCTGTTGTGGCTCCTTTACTTTTAGAAATTGGAGAGCTAGCTTCCTCTTTTTTTTCTTTTGTTGTTCAACATGTAAACAGATCAGTCAATGTACCGGCCCACCTTTGTGCTAAACATGCAAGCACATTGTTGGTCACCGAAAGTTGGACTGGTTCGAGACCTTCCTTCCTACTCACCAGCCTTTGGGCGGATGATGCTAGGAGTGCCTTTGTTGAATAAAAGCTCTTGGATTGGATTGCAAAAAAAAAGACGGTTAGGACTTTTTTGAAAGAAAGGGGGTTGCCCCCTTGCCCCATCTTATATAAAATGAAGCAGACCACAAACCAGTCACAGGAATACATAGATTTGACCGAAACGACCCGACTACTACAAAGCATCAACCTCTCACAGGAAGGCAACCTACGACCAACATAACAGTTTTAAGATGAAGGTAGCAAAGTATCATAACCAGACCGAATATTACAGATGCCCAACAGAGGAACGAGAGCGAAACAAAATGGATTTTCATCAGCCACCATCTCCATCGCCCCGATCTTCAGTTGGCCTCCTCCAATCTCATTTCCAAGCGATCCGGAGGAGTTCCCCACGGCGTTTGTCCAGCAACAGCAAGCATTGCTTCAGAAGCTTCGCCTGTCCATCGTCGCAGAGAACCATCCATTGGTGCAAAAAGCAGCTTAGTTTTGCAAGAATGCATTTCACATTTTCCCACTTGCGCCCCTGAAAACAAAATTCATTCCTTAGTCTCCACAATCTCCACAAGGTAGCAATTGTTACCATATTAAAAACAACCTTTTCTTTACGCCTATGCCAGAAGGACACAATGTTTGTAAAGCAGGATATGTCAACATTAAACATCTCAGTCACAACATTCCACACTTGCTGGGCCACCACACAATCAAACAACAAGTGTTGAACAGTTTCAAACTCTGCACAGAACAAACATGAAGGATCTTCCACTTCCCTTCTCTTTGCCAGGTTATCTCTAGTTAAAATCTTGTTATGAACACACAACCACAGGAATACATGAATTTCTGTGGACATAAGATCTTCCACATATTAGGACTAATGTCCGACACCACCCCTCCAAAATTGATTTGTTTATAGAAAGATTTAACTGAAAAAACACCACTCGGATCTAATCCCCAAATTGGGGTGTCTGCTTCATCTCTTGGGGGGTGTTGTTTAATTATATCAACTAGCTGACCCCAGCGGTTCAAGCCAATATGGTCAACGCACCTCCTAAATGTTAATGTCAGCTCATTCCCATCCCAAACCTGGGCAACCGTGTTGCCAGTTTGATTACATATGCAGAACAGGTCCCAGAACTGCACCTTAAGGGAAGAATCCCCCATCCAGATATCATGCCAAAAACTTATGAGTTTCCCATTTCCCAATTTCCAGGTATAAAGGTTTTGGCGAAGCGAGCCCAAGTAATGCTCTTCCGGAAGGTAGAGCCCCTTCACTTTTAGCCCAAAGGAGGTTAGGAGAATTAACACGATATTTGTGGAGCAAAAGCTTAGACCAGTCCGAATCAGAGTTATTAAAAGATCTCTTCCCCCAAGAGGCTAATAAAGCCCTATTATAGTCTTCAATATTTGGGACCCCCAAACCACCAAACTCTTTCTTTCTAGTAACTAGGCCCCATTTGGCTAAGTGATACTTGTGTTGACTCCCAAATTACCCCAAAAGAAGTGGGCCAGCTGGGAGTTAATTGCATGAATTTCCCATTTAGGAAACTTGATCACAGACATTAAGTAAGCAGGGATACTAACCACACAAGCACACAACAGGATAATTTTTCCTTTATAAGTGAGGTATCTCCCTAGCCAGCCAGAAATCCCTTTAATAATCCTATCAATGATAGGCTGAATATCCTCTTTTTTCAATTTATCATAGTGCAGAGGCACTCCCAAGTACTTTATAGGAAAAGAAACGTTTTTACAACAGAATATTTGAGCAAATTCCTTAGCACTCGCCTCATCCACATTTATAGTCATGAGGTCACTTTTATGAAAGTTAATTTTCATCCCAGACAGATTTTCAAAACATGACAAAAGCCATTTAAAGTTTCTTGCTTTATGGATAGATTTTTCCAAGAAGAGTATGGTGTCATCTGCATATTGCAGACTAACCACACATCCAGGGATCACATGAGGCAGAAGCCCAGAAATTAAATCTTGAGAAGCAGCTTTCTTGAGAATTTTGGTAAAAACGTCAGCACCTAGATTAAATAACAGAGGGGAGTGTGGATCCCCCTGTTTGAGACCTTTCCCACCTACAAAGTAGGGACCCGTTGTATCATTGATTCTCACACTAAAAGTACTATTAACAAGAGTACTTTTAATCCAAGAAATCCATTTTGAGCCAAAACCCCTCGAATGAAGCATATCAAACAAAAATTCCCGACTAACTCTGTCATACGCCTTCTCATAATCTAGCTTAAGAACTAAGCCTTGTGATCCTGATTTCTTGACTTCATGAATTACTTCATGTGCCATCACCACACTTTCTAGAATGTACCTCCCCTTAATGAATGCAGTTTGATTAGAAGAAATCAGCCCGCGCCCAACAGGGGAGACCCTATTGGCCATGGCTTTAGAGAAAATCTTAATCCCACAGTTACTCAGACTAATAGGGCGAAACTTCTTCATCTCCCTGGCATCCACTTCTTTAGGAATGAGCACAATTAGGGCAAAGTTTAGTCGCTGTAGATCCAGCTTTCCTGCCTCAAAGTCTCTCACCAAGGCCATAAAGTCATTTTTAATCACATCCCAAAAGGATTGATAAAACAAAAAGGACAACCCATCTGGGCCAGGGGCACCATGGGCATAAGACCCAAATATCGCCTCTTTAATTTCCTCTTCAGAAAAGTTCTTCTGTAAAAGGTCATTCTCTTCCTGGGTAACTAATTCATCCTCCTCCCAAAAGGAAGGACCCAGACAAATATTATGCTTGTTTTCAAAACAAAACAAGTTTTTATAATAGGTAGTAGCTACCCCAAGCATCTCCTGAGTAGTGTAAACAGGACCATTCTCCTCAACTAATTCAGATAAGTGGTTCTTCCTGTGCCTATGATTGGCCACAGCATGAAAATACGCATTATTTTTATCTCCATCTCTAATTCTACGGTCTCTGGAACGTTGCCATAAGGCAGTTTCCTCTTTGCTCCAGATCTGTCGGAGTTCTTTCCTGATTTCCTCCATCCTAACTTTGTCACTATCATTAATCTGATTATTCTCAGAAAACACATCAAGGATGTCAAACTCAAGCAAAAGATCCTTCGTCCTTTTTTTAATATCAGCCTCAATATTAATACTCCAACCTCTAGCTCTTTTCCTGAAAAGTTTACTTTTGTTCATCCAAACAAAGACGGTCATGACTAGCTAACTCAAATCAAAATCACATCATCCACAAATCTGTTGACGACACGACTCGGAGGTTCGTGAACCCAGTTATCAAAAACTTTATTACCGGAATCGCATGGCCATGCCCACTGGCACGTGGGCCTCAAAAGAGAAACGTTGGGCTTGAGCACACGGCGGGGGGGCCTCAAATCCGGAGCGTTTTCGAAACCGCAGCCGCACAGCCCCCAAAATCCGCCACACACCAAACCAAACGGACGGCACCCACGAACGTGGTGCGACCCGAAACTGCCGGCCAGGTTTATTTCCGGTCCCCATTTCTATTTTCCCACCTTCCCTCCACTTCCCCCGCCCCCTTCCCCCTCCTCGCTCGCTTCCCGCCCATGGAGTCATCCGCCGCGGGCGGCGACCCGCGCCCGTCGCCGTCCGGGGGCGCCTCCCCTCCACCCCCGGCCCCGCCTCCCCCGCCGCCCAGCGGGTGGCTCGCGGGCCTCGTCTCCGGCGCCGGCCGCCTCCTCGCCTCCGTGCTCGGCCCCTCCCCGTCCTCCTCCCCGCGCGGCTCCGGCCCCGCCGCGTCGGGCGGGTCCGCCTCCTCCTCCCCGACCTCGCTCCGGCATCCCCGCGAGGGCCTCCACGGCCGCTCCGGCGCTGGTACGCGAGCCCTCCCCTCCCCCTCCTCCTCGAATTACGAATTCTGAATTGCCGCCTTCCGCGCCGCATTAATTTTTCCGCCGAATTTTCCGCGTGGCTCGATGCTTCGGCCCGGTTTTTCGCCGCGATCTCGCAGGCATTGCTGCGATCGAAATGGTTGGTTTCGCGTTTCCAGTCGTCAATCTCTCGAACGATGAGTTCGCCGAGCGTTCTGCGCTAGGAATTGCAGGACGGGGAATCTGATGCTTCGCGCTTCCGTAATTCATACAGAGGCGAATGTTTGAATCCTCGGTTGTTTCAGCCATGCTAGTGCATTTTTAGTCCTGTTCGACTGTCCTGTATGGCGAACCCCCCCCTCCTCAAATTACGAATTCCGAGTTGGCGCCCTCGGGGCCGTGGATGCGTGCCGCTTCAATTTCCGTCAAAGATTTCTGCGTAGATGGATGTTTGGTCTATTTTCCGTCGCGGTCTCACAGAAATCGCCACGAAATACGAGTGAAACCAATTGATTTCACATTTCTAGCTATTAATCTCCTACACGATAAGTTTTTTGAGCCGTCCACACTAGGAATTTTAGAATGGGGAATCTGATGCTTCGCACTTCCATGTTTCATATATGCGGTGAAGTAAATGTTCGATTACTCAGTTGTTTCGCCTTTCGGCCATGCTGGTGCATTTTCAACTCCGTTTGCGATGCTCCCTGACAAAAGTCAATCAGTGTTCGCTATTATAAAAAATGGCATCGGGTCGTGAGCTTAAGTGCACTGGCACTAAGTCACTGATTAACTGGTTTAGAAGACTAGTTTATGTATAACCCATAGATTTCTGTGCTAACCTTTAATTTGCACGCATGTAATTTTTGAAGGCCTTTCAGTGTTTGCCAATAATAGGTCCTGAAAGGTCATGTCAGCGTTCATAGCTCTAATCCAAAACACATTTGCATAATATTGAAGCCATCAAATGTTATCATCAATCGCATAGTTTTGAAGCCTCTTAGTTTCCCATATTTGTTGCATAATCTTCTAGCATTCTGTTCTCAATTTTGACAAAATTTAGAAAATGTGGATGAAAAGAGATTTACCCAAATGAGTTAGCACCCACTTTTTTCTCCATCCTTTACTATTTTCAGAAGATACGCCTCACTTTCCCCTTTGGTGCCTAGTACTTTCTCAGCTCTGAACAATATATTTTTGCACTTGCATGTTTTGTGTTTATTCCATAAGAATTTCATGCAAATTCCTAAGTACTATTGCGTTTGGTCTGTGCTATTTTTTTCCCCTGTAAATAAAGTGTTCTCCAGCTTAGTTGGCATTGCAGGATGGGAAATCTGATGGTTCGTGTTTTTTTAGGAATAGATGGTTCGTGCTTCGATACTTAATAGAGGAAAATATTTGATTCCTCAGTTGTTTCAGCCATGCTAGTGCATTTTCCAACCCTGTTCGAGTGTCTTCTATGGCGAACCCCACTCCTCAAATTATGAATTCCAAGTTGGCGCCCTCCGGGCCATGGATGCCGTGCCACATCAATATCTGTCCAAAATTTCTGCATAGCTCAGTGTTTGGACCAGTTTCCGTCATAATCTCACAGAAATCACAACCAAACACGAGTGAAACCAAACGAGTTCTCATTTCCCGTTATTAATGTGTTACATGATAAGTTCGTGGAGCGGGCCACACTAGGGATTACAGAACGGGATCTGATGCTTCGCACTTCCATGTTTCATAT
Organism: Aegilops longissima; assembly: GCA_021605205.1. NCBI lineage: Eukaryota > Viridiplantae > Streptophyta > Magnoliopsida > Poales > Poaceae > Aegilops > Aegilops longissima. The sequence continues at coordinate 704,695,621 of CM038679.1, read as the reverse complement.
CTGCGTAGAAGAAAATGTTCGATCATTCAGTCGTTTTGCCTTTCGGCCATGCTAGTTGCGTTTCAACTCTGTTCGCAATGCTCCCTAATAAAAGTCAATCAGTGTTCACTAATATAAAAACTGGCATTGGGACGTGAACTTTAGTGCACCGGCACTAAGTCACTAATTAACTAGTTTAGAAGACCAGTTTATGCATAACCCATATATCCCTGTGCTAAGCGTTTATTTGGATGCCTGCATATTTGGAGGCCTTTCATTGTTTACCAATAATAATAGTTGGTCCTGAAAGGCCATACTCATCCGAAATACTACTGTAGAATGTTGAAGCCATCAAATGTCATAATCTATTGCATAGTTTTGAAGCCTCTTAGTTTCCGCATATTATTGCATAATCTTCTAGCATTCTGACAGAATTTAAAAAATGTGATTTAAAAGAGAATTACCTAAATGAGTTAGCATTCAGAGTTTTTCTCCATTATTTTCTATTTTCTGAAGATACACTTTATTTTCCCCCTTTGGAGCTTATTACTTTCTCAGCTCTGAACAACATATTTTCGCACTTGCATGTTTTGTGTTTATTCCATAAGATTTTCAGGCAAATTCCTTAGCACTCTGCTAGTTATTTTTCCTGTAAATAAAGTGTTCTCTAACTTAGTTGGCATTATATTCAGCAACTCATGTGAATACATTATTTGATGTGCCTACCTGGCGATTTCTTGTATTTCACAGATTTTGATGATTCTGTGCGTGTCCCATCGAAAAACAATCAGTTAAACCAGGTATCCCACAACCCTTGTAATTTTTATCTTACCAATTACAGTCCCATTATTTTCTGAACAACCATTTCTCACTTCTAGGAGTGATTCCTCAGTTATATAAGGACTTTCCATTGTGTCATTTTTTGTTGTTGCTTTTTCTAGAGTGAGGAGACTGACCTGAAAGACTATACGCAGGGATCCCTAGCAATTGTCTCAGAAATTGAGCCGAAAGATGCCATAATGCAGTTGCTTATGCAGGAAACCTACTCAAGGTATTATATATCTCTTGTTTACTTCCATTGATGTCCACCTGGAAAGTACTGTTTAATTGTGGTGCCAGCATACGGCTATTCTTGTTTCCGGGTGAAACAAAATGAAGTGCAGTCTTTCTTTTATTTTAGTTAATGCACTCTGCATTTCGTGTACTACAATACGAAAAACTGGGCCTATGCAAAAGGATTGTTTGGTTTGACCGTTTTGAATTGACCATGCAACCCTAGCGCCCTTGTTTGAAGAATGGAACGGGTTGGTGCATGAGGTGATTCCTTGATCCAAACAGTCCCAGTGTTTCCAGAGTACCTCTTTTCTCTTGTCTTGGCATTCGTGTAAACAATAGATCTAAGACTATCTGTGCCCAGCTCTCAAAATTTTATGTATATTGATTACACATGCACAATGTGTAGTTCGTTACACCATTAATAATGCTTCAGGGCAAGCAATTAGCGCATGAATCATTATTTACATACACATATTGCATATTCCAATTTGGGAAATGGTGATGAATATCAGGACACACGTCGGATTGTGATGCACAATCGAATTGGTGTTAATTTTTTCCTTAGTTTCACAATTATGTTGTGTACTTGGCCTATCCATAGGCTTGTAAATAACTTTTCTCTCTTCAATGCATCAATAAACAAAGCTTTTGTGTTTTCTTGAAAAAAATGATTTTCTAACTATTTTGAAAGTTGCTGAATTGTGTACCCTCAAGAATCGGTTATGCTATGTTAAACAGTTAGTCCAGCCTGCATCCTGTGATAAAAGCAACCAAAAGTTGTGACTGGAAACTCCTTTATCGTATAACATATACCTCTATTCTGGACAAACTAACGTCTGTTCATTGCTGAAGATTTAAACTACACTACTGATAGACTATTTCAAATACTTAATTTTAATGTTAGGTCTGAGTGCAGTACACTAATAAAGATAATTCAAGAGCGGGTTGTGGATCCAGATTCAGGTGGAATTGCTGATGGTGAGATTGCTCTTCCGATCAGTTGGAAGGCTGACAACCAACCAACCCTTGGATATTCTTCATTTAGTCCAAATGTGTCCTTGCCTTCAACATCAAGCTTTCAAATCCATGGCCATGGTTTTGATAATAGTGCTGCTGCGGACACAGTTCCAATATTAACTCCTGCCAGTCGTAGCCTTTTCAACGATAAAGCTGACAATATTCAGCCTGTGAGTGCTTTTTGCTTGTAGGGAAATTAATTTTTCATGTGTATGGTATCTCAACTCTCAAGCCCATTCGGTTATATGCCACCTCTAAGGGAACACTGGACTGCAGGCTTTCAAACGAAGGTACTCTGTTGTGCGGGATATTCCCGAGGACCTTCGAAGAGTCAGGACAAAGGCTGATGGAAATCCGATACACATCACAAAATTTAAGAAAGTTGATGTTGTTAGAAATCATCCAGGTATAGATTACAAAAGAGCTTCTGCAATTCCTTGAGAAGTGCCGTTAAGCTTTTGTATTGCGAAATCTTTACAGTTACCTGTGTACATATTTCTTCATCAGTTACAATTTATTACAAAAGTTTCAATTCTGATAATATGTGTTTGAAGTTTTTTCAGGAGAAGGCAATAAACTGTTATCAGATGTTCCCCTTCTTGGTGCAAACAACTTAGCACATTCTAACATTGTCTCGAAAGATGAAAGAGCTAATGAAAAATTGGGTGTCCCTAGCAAACCTCCGGCAGTGCCAAATAAGGTACTAGAACCCCTCTAAACAATTGATTTTCTTGGGTGTCTTTCTTTTGTATCAATCAAATAACAAATGTAGTAATGTGTGCTGACATGAATGGTAATGTCAACCTTTATCATAGGATCTGAAGAACGGCTTTCCTTTGAAGTTGGAACCTTTGGATGGTCTTAGTCCGTTTGAGCAGAAGATGATGGACTTGTCACACCAAAAGCATAAGGGTTTGTGATCTTTGATTTGCTACGTTTGCTGGTTAGCAGTGAGCATGACGCCTAACATCTGATGCTGTTGGTTGCTGTTGCGCAGATGCTGCATATGATGATTCAGGTTCTGTTTCAAAATTAATGTTCATGGGGGATATTGAGGCCACACCTAGGTATGCCATATTGCACCTCACCTATTTCATTATTGTGGTGACTGTTCTTTTGTCATTAAAACTTGTTATTTTCATCTAGACCGTTCTATTATTTGTTGGATCGAAATTTATGCTTGCAGTTGCTATCATGCAAAGTTGTCGCTGATACGGTGCTTATTAGGATAGCCAGATATCATCACCATTTTTTTTTACTGTATCAGCAGTTCAGCAATGCCTCATTCATAAGGAGACACCTCATCGATCACTTTTTGAACTGCAATTTCTACCATCAGCCCCCGTTTGTTATGTGATGTTGAGGTTAATATGATTGTCCATTTCAGCTTGCAGTTACAAAACGGCTCCAAGAACCGCAGAAGAAAGCAATCCAACTCTCCAAGGACAACTCCGAGGGCCACAGATTCGCCCGCCATGGGCACGCGCCGCAGACTCGGCGACGCCACGGTCAAGGCAGAGGTCAACCTGCTAGAGCAAACGACGCCGATAACGATGGACAAGCAAGATCAAGACTATGTCCCAGAGAGGAGGCCTACCGGGAGGCCGAAGAAGGCCAAGTGACTTGTCCCGGATCGTGTTCATGGGTATACTTCCGCAAACTAGCTTCACGAGGCAGGAGGACCTTGTTACCGTCGATCCTGACTGCGCATATTTCTCGTTACCATTCAGGCTTGGAATCGCCTATGAAGGTTGGATGGTGGCAAGAAATCTGCAGTATGGGAGGATGATGAACTGACAGGGCGACAGGACTGCCATGGAATTTCAGTGTTTACTCCTGTAGAGACGTATGCCTGTTGGACATGGGTTATTTAGATGTTTAGAGGGAGAAGGGAAAGGTCACAACATGCCTGCCATGCCGCTAGTAGTATAACCAAGTGGTTTAGTCGACTAATTGTGCTACATACATCATGGCATAGGATGCACTGTAAATCATAGGAAATTCAGTTCCATGTTATTCGTACGCTGTTTTTAGCTTGGATTTGCTCTGTCAGTTGATAGACGCGCCTGCACTAGTTCAGATTCAGACCAAATGGCGATCCGATCAGGCGCAGGTAGAGAGAGATATTCCGAGCGAAACGGCAGGCGGGAGGGCTGCTGGCAGTGGCAGATGCCGTTCGTGTCATCGTCATCCTTTGCCGCCCATCCCCGTCCACCCGCTGCCGCCACCGTATCCCCAAAACCCCATCGCTCCTGAGCGACACACCCCCACGGTCGACTCCCCCGTCCGTACGGCCGCCTCCTGAGCACGCCGCAGCGCCGGCGATGGAGGCCACCGGCCGCGGGGTGTTCCCGAACAAGCCCACCCTCCCGCCGGGCCCCAAGAAGCGGGCGCCCCCGTCCCAGCAGACGCTCCTCCCGGCCGCGCCGCCGCCGCAGGCCCCCTCCTCGCTCCCGCTCGACTCCTTCCTCCTCCACCTCACCGCCGCGCCGGCGCCGGCCCCGGCCCCCGTCCCGCGCCGGACCCACCAGCAGGCGCCGCACCACCAACACCACCACCCCACCCCGACCCCGGCGAGCTCCTTCCTCTCCCCGGCGGCGCAGGCGCTCGTCATCGAGCTCTCCGCCACGCCGCTCCCGGCCCTCCCGGCCTTCCTCGCCGCCCGCCGCGACGACCTCCTCCGCGCCGCCGACCTGCCGTCCCTCCTCAAGGCGCTCGAGCTCTCCGGCCACTGGGAGTGGGCGCTGGCGCTCCTCCGCTGGGCGCGCGCCGAGGGGGCCGCCGACGGCGCCGCGCCGCTTGAGATGGTCGTGCGGGCCCTCGGCCGCGAGGGCCGGCACGACGCCGTCTGCGCGCTGCTCGACGAAATGCCGCTCCCGCCCGGCGCCCGGCTCGACGTCCGCGCCTACACCACCGTGCTCCACGCGCTCTCCCGCGAGGGCCGCTACGACCGCGCGCTCCGGCTCTTCGACGAGCTCCGGCGCGAGGGCGTGGCGCCCACGCGCGTCACCTACAACGTCGTGCTCGACGTCTACGGCCGCATGGGCCGCTCCTGGCCGCGCGTCGTCGCGCTGCTGGACGAGATGAGGGCCGCGGGGGTCGAGCCCGACGGGTTCACCGCCAGCACCGTCATCGCCGCCGCGGGCCGGGACGGGCTCGTTGATGAGGCCGTCGCCTTCTTCGAGGACCTCAAGGCCCGCGGCCACGCACCCTGCGTCGTCACATACAATGCCCTCCTGCAGGTGTTTAGCAAGGCCGGGAACTACACGGAGGCGCTGCGGGTGATCAAGGAGATGGAAGACGCCGGCTGCAAGCCTGATGCCGTCACATACAATGAGCTCGCTGGGTCGTATGCCAGGGCTGGGTTCTACCAGGAGGCCGCCAAATGCCTCGACACGATGATCGGCAAGGGGCTACTGCCCAACACGTTCACCTACAACACCATCATGACCGCGTATGGGAATGCCGGCAAGGTGGACGAGGCGCTCGCCCTGTTCGACCGGATGAAGAAGAATGGGTTCGTCCCATACACGAACACCTACAATCTTGTCCTCGGCATGCTGGGGAAGAAATCAAGGTTCGCCGCGATGCTAGAGATGCTCAGGGAGATGTCGAGGAGCGGATGCACGCCCAACCGGGTGACATGGAACACATTGCTGGCGGTCTGCGGGAAGCGAGGCATGGAGAGTTATGTCACTCGTGTGCTGGAGGGGATGAAGTCCTGCAGGGTTGAGCTGTGCCGAGACACCTACAACACACTGATATGTGCTTATGGCCGGTGTGGTTCAAGGGCCAACGCATTCAAGATGTATGATGAAATGACCGCCGCAGGCTTCGCCCCTTGCCTCACCACATACAATGCGTTGCTGAACGTGCTGTCTCGGCAAGGGGATTGGACCGCTGCGCGTTCCATCGTAAGCAAGATGAAGAGCGAGGGTTTCAAGCCAAATGACATGTCATACTCGCTGCTGCTCCAGTGCCACGCAAAGGGGGGCAATGCCGCAGGGATCGAGGCCATCGAGAAGGAAGTCTACCAAGGTACCATCTTCCCGAGCTGGGTCATCCTGAGAACCCTTGTGATCGCCAACTTCAAGTGCCGGCGGCTGGATGGGATCGAGAGGGCGTTCCAGGAGGTGAAGGCCCGGGGTCACAAACCTGACCTCGTCATCCTCAACTCCATGCTGTCAATATATGCGAAGAACGGGATGTACAGCAAGGCAATGGAGATGTTCGAGTCGATCGAGCAGTCTGGGCTGAGCCCGGACCTGATCACCTACAACAGCCTGATGGACATGTACGCCAAGAGCAACGAGCCCTGGGAGGCGGAGAAGATCCTGAAGCGGCTCAGGAGCTCCTCCCAGGACCAGCAGCAGCAGCTCAAACCCGACGTGGTGTCGTACAACACGGTGATCAACGGGTTCTGCAAGGAGGGGCTGATCAAGGAGGCCCAGAGGGTGCTGTCGGAGATGATCGCCGACGGCGTGGCCCCCTGCGTGATCACCTACCACACGCTGGTCGGAGGGTACGCGAGCCGGGAGATGTTCGCCGAGGCGAGGGAGGTGGTCGGGTACATGATCCACCGCAAGCTGAGGCCCATGGAGCTGACCTACAAGCGGGTGGTGGACAGCTACTGCAGGGCCAAGCGGTACGAGGAGGCCCGCGACTTCCTCGCCGTTGTCGAGGAGACCGACCCGAAATCCGACCAGAAGCTGCTGGGCGCGCTCGCGGCCCGCATAGAGAGCGCCCAGTTCGGGGAGATGAGACGGTGACCAAGGTGTTTGTTCATAGAGCTGTGTTGTTGCGTGTTTCGTGGCAGATATGTTGGGTGATTGCCAAGTTTTGACAGGGGAGCGTAGCATTTTACTTGTGAAGATGATAGTGCTGCCAAATGGCACAGAAGACAAAAGATTTTCCTTGCATTCTTACAAAGTTGTTACTATGAAAGTCGCATTCGGCTGTACAGTTGTTGGCCTATGTAAGGGTCTGAATGTTGATCTGCTTCGGATGTATCGTTTGGTTTTGCAGAATATACATACACACATAAAGCAGCAAGGCTGAGCTGCTCCCCAAATTCGACATCATTCCCGGTTGCTGAAGCCTGAACGCAACCTATGCAGTAGCTGTCTCTTGCCCGTGCGTGCAATCTTATCAAACCCTGTCATGTCACTCGCTTGGCTACACACATGCACGCTGTCAATTCAGTCACCTGTCTATGTGTTTGTCACAGATTTTATTCTGGGTGATTTCCAGGTTCTGTCATCCGCAAGCGTCTGTATGTCTGAACGTCTGAATTGCTCCGGATGATGTATCATTTGATTTGGAGCTGGTTTCTGTGTTAGAAAAAAGCTTTTGGTTTATTGCAATCGGATCATTTGCCTAGCATTAGATCACCTAAGATATGATTAACAAAGAGGTTCGTGAGATCTTACAGGCTTGCTCGATGCAGGCACAGCGGAGCCCATGATCTCCAGTGGCGAGGATGAGCAGCACCAGTGGCGCCAAGGTGTTGTAGTCGTGGAGAGGCAGCAGCTCATCCAGGAGCTTCACGGTGGCAGCAGGAAACCGCCGGCACAGCCTTGCGGCGGCTGGCGATGGAAACGGCCTTCCCATTGCTTCAACACACCCCTAGATCGGTAGGTTTGAGGGAATTAAGGGGCTGGATATCATATACGTGAACTTAGATGCCATAAGTATCCAGGCCCCATCCTTTATATGTGTGCTCGCAATAGGGGACCAAAACCATTTGTTGGTTAGAGGTGCCCCCGATCAGGGCGATTCTGTTGGGGTCAATAGTCACGTACGTTGGTTCGTGGCCCATACCCTTAACAATACTTTTTACCCGGTCAGAGCCGAGATCAACCAACATTCTCCCCCTTGATCGTTAGGCTCAACTTCATTCGCCCATTTTCCATAGGAATAATATATAAAAGTAAGGTGTTACAACAGCGAATGTAATACCATTAAACCTCAATACTTATAATACATCAGCCTACTTCAAAATGGAAAACATATTACTTAATGGGAGTGGTTTGTTTAGAAGGTCCTTACTTCCAGGATCGAAAAGGCTTTCCAACAACCCATGCTAGCAACATAATCATACAATTGGGTGGTAAGCCTTCGATAAACGGATCCGTAAAACATTCAAACGTACTCATACACTCAACTTCAATAGCTTGATCCTAGATTCTATCTTTCACAACAAAAAACATATTGTCAATGGTTTTGGCAACGCCATTTGACTTGTTTTTACTCGCATAGAAAATTGCACATTCATATTGCAATAGGTGGTTTAGAAATGTTGTCTGCCACCATAATTTCGGGAATAAAACTTACTTGACATACAACCTGCTCAGTAGCCTCTTAACAGGATTTTTTTCAAAACTATGACGTATTTTGTAGCAATTTCGGAAATTATAGCACATAATGAAAAAAATGCAAAACTATGACCCTGTCGGCCACGTGCAGGCCGAAAAGGTAGTTTTCGGCCAACTGTTGGCCGAAGTAGGGTTTTCGGCCTTGCCATGGCCGAAAAGTGGTTGAGCTGGCCGAAATGGCTGTTTTCGGCTGTTGTTTGGCCGAAAAGGACTTTTTGGTCAAATGTAGGCCGAAAAGTACTTTTTGGACTACACTAAGCCGAAAAGTACTTTTTGGTCTAGTGTAGGCCGAAAAGTCCCTTGGACCCACCTTTTCGTTATCTGTTGGCCAATGTATTTTCCCACCAACCCCTTCCCGCCAACTCTTTCCCACCAACCCTTTCCCGCCACCCCCTTCCCGCCAACCCCTTCCCGCCAACTCTTTCCCGCCAACCCCTTCCCGCCAACCCCTTTCTCCTCTGTACCTATAAAAAACCCTTCAGGCGGAGGTGGATAAGCATTCCAGTTTATTGTAGTCGAGATGTCCCATTATCCATTCGATCGTAGTTTTCACCCTAGGATGAGCAGGACTCTTCTGAGTCTAGTTACCGATTTCAGGATGGACAATAGGATAGTTCCATGGGACGAACTCATCGGTAGTGACACCATAATGAATGAGTTGGCTCACCAATTACGTAGGTCTGGGTGGCCTGAAAGGACCTATGAGGAGGTACGTAAAGAACTTCTTAGGTTGCATGAAAGGTGGAAGAAGGTGGTGGTGCCGAAGAGTGAAACTTTCAGAAGGCTTTCAGCAAATAATCCATCTTTATGGATTGAGGAGAGCCAAGACGAAGATGATATCTTCATGCCACCGCTTCGGGTTACGCATCATCGAAGGGCAAGAGTTCTTCATCGTCCAAGGGCAAGAGTTTTGCATCCTCGAAGGGCAATAGTTCGCATCGACGGATGGCAAAAGAAACGCGTCGTCAAGGGCAAGAGGGCTGCATCAGCGGAGGATGACGATGATGACTTCATATAGTATGTAAGATGTATTCCAGTTGTACCGTTTCATTCAGATGTACTTGCATTATTAGTTTGTACTGTATTATTGTAGGACATTCCCAAAAAGACTACAACCGATAATTAAGATACAAGTACATCTGAATTAAACGATGTGGCTGAACTTGTGCAATACATCTTACATACTAGAAAATGAAATTCAGATAGAACATAATGCCCTACAATAATGAAACGGTACAACTGGAATACATCTTACATACTACATGAAGTCATCATCGTCATCCTCCGTTGATGGAAGGGGTTGGCGGGAAACGGATGGCGGGAAGGGGTTGGCGGGAAACGGGTGGCGGGAAGGGGTTGGCGGGAAACGGGTGGCGGGAAGGGGTTGGCGGGAAAATACATTGGCCAACAGTTAACGGAAAAAGGTGGCCCAAGGGACTTTTCGGCCTAAACTTGACCAAAAAGTACTTTTCAGCCTACGATTGACCAACAAGTACTTTTCGGCCTACACTAGGCCAAAAAGTCCTTTTCGGCCAAAGGGTTGCCGAAAACACCCCTCTTCGGCCAGCTTTGCACCTTTTCGTCCAAGGCATGGCCGAAAACCCTATTTCGGCCTAGAGGTGGCCGAAAACACCCTTTTCGGCCAACACCTAGCCGACGGGGTGCTAGACTTGATATTTCTTCAAAACATGCTGTAATTTCCGAATTTGCTTCAAATAACGTGATAGTTTTGAAAAAAAATCCTCTTAACATGCCACATAATAAATGCATCATTACTGATGCCATCATTGTCATTATGGAGCTTTTCCACGATATGGCTCCATATGCGAGGGTGGGGATGTAACATAACGTGGAAACTCAATATCCACACACCTCGCAAAAAACAATGTATGAATAGCCTACGGTATTGAGGTTACTAAAACCTCTTATTATTGAGCATGTAAACTTTATTGCCTTGATTTACTGCGAAACTTTTCAGCAGCCTTTTGAGTGGTCCATTTCTGAACTTGTACATTTGCCAATTATCCCGATCATAAATAGGGCACATTTATACTTGAATACTTATATTGCTTCTGACAGCTGAAGCATAAGGAACTAACATTATCTGATCAGTTCATAATGGTTCCTTGAACACTAAGATGTCCACTTTTATTGCCCTTAACTTTAATAGTGGGTGAGACAGAGTACTAGTACATAACCCCTTTTTTTTCTTTCGTACTCTATTGACGTATGCCATCATAATAAAACTTATACTCCTTTTGGACCAATATCTTGGCAAAACTCAATACAAGCAAAGTAATATGAGGCATCGCCAAGACTCATACTCATAAATAGAAGATAGAAATTTCTTGGCTCGACAAAAATATTTCATCTTCACAAGGTAGTGAGCTTACTCCCCCTCGACTTATGGTATGAGTGTCCCAACGCTTGTCTTGTTTCATAATTGTATTTCTTTGAATAATATGCCTTATGTCAACTTTATCTTCATGACGGAACCTTACGGTTGAGTCATACGTACATTTTTAACTCAGCCAACACAAGAGCATGTTATAACACAAGCGTCACAACAACTCACCAAGAAAACTCTGTTGAGTTACATCACTATAGCTCATAACTTTCATCCTATATGGCAAGAACGCGCTAAGATGATCATTCACACACATTATCAAACGCAGAGAAATTGTTAAGGCTCAACACTAAGTGTTGCATTAGGAATTTCTTCTCAAATTACCTAATGCATATGAACAAAGATCTAATGGAGTTATCCTTAAGATTCATATTCACATGCTCCAGGTTCCTTAATAATCACTTTAAAAATGGAGAACATAAATCAAAAAACTTGATGACAATCATCTTAGCTCTAAACCACAATACCGTTGGGTAGAAGATGGGAAAGAACTTCATGAGTTGAGACACATGATTATAAAACAACGTTGGTCAGAAATATAAACATGAGCCACATGATACTGACAAACTTGCCACTTCAATAAAGTGTGACACATGATTATAAATGACGTTGGTCAGAAGTATAACCACAGTCACATCATAATCAACATTAGATTAGCAAGCTTGCCAATTCAACATTCATGTGTGCTTCATAATTCTCATAAGGGAGCAAGTACATGTAATTTCTCATTAAGAAAAAAAGGAGTCAAGACATTCATGTGATCTCTCACACACTATAATCATTCATTCTCCAAAATAAGACTTCTCGTTGGTTTCATCCTACTCGGAGAATTAATTAATGCGTTCCTCGGTGCTCTTGCCCGCACTATGCTACTCTACTCTGCTGTCTGCTCTGCCCCGTGGTCACGTGCAGAGCCGGCGCTGTGAAGGCGTGGTGGCCGACGATCGCCCCGTCCGTTCTACCCGTCGTAGTCCTCCATGGATCTCGTTTTCCCGCGCTGGTCTGTCGACCATCTATCGCTGGTACTTTCTCCGTCCTGTACCAGTTGTGGCTCAAATAGATGTACGAGGGAGGAAAGGAGTCGACTGTGGTCACGCGGCGGCCGACGGCGACGTGAGGACGTTCTCGTTGCCTCCTCCACGGCTCTGGCTGGACCGCTGGAGGGAGGGCGGGCGGTCTCCGTCGCACGGCCAGGGCCGCTGTCAGGTCACTCGCTCGCTCGGCTGCACCACGCGCTTGTACTAGTACACTGGTTGGACGGTTGCTCCGTACTCTTGTCCACCATGCCACCCTAATCTGTACTCTGCTCTGCCCGTGTTCACGTGCACAGCCGACGGTGCCGACGAGTCCGCCGGAGGGACCGAGGGCCGACCACGCCGGCCAGTGGCAGGGCCTCGCCGCTTTCTCCTTCTCCCATGGGCCTCTCTCTCTGCCCTGGCCTGTGGCTCAGGGTTCTCGCTCTTGTCCACGCTCCTGCCCTGCCCACGGCTCCTTGGCGTAACCGGCGACGCCACCTCTTTTGTGGTGCCCGTCTCGTCCCTTTGAGCTGACAGAGCTAGCTAACGTACCTTGGCAGCTTAGCTGGGCGTGACGTGCAAATAGACATGTGATGTGGTACGTTTTTTTACTGTGATTGTCAAACGGACACGAGCTACTTGGAATTAAGCAGGGAGAGAGTTCAACTGAGGAAGCATTTCTGCGGCTTCTTCCGTGGTTTGGTCACGGGCTCACGGCAGCCACTGTAGCCACTAGCCGGTGAGCATCCAAAGGTTCCATTTCGACCTGCAAGGCCCACGAGGATCCAAAGGAGTCCACTGTTCTTCGTGCTGAGACACCACGTGATGATCGGGTGTGATAGGCTCTACGTTCAAATACAACAGGTGCAAAACAGTTGCACACGCGGAATACTCAGGTTAAACTTGACGAGCCTAGCATATATAACAGATATGGCCTCGAACACGGAGACCGAAGGTCGAACGTGAATCATATAGTAGATATGGTCAACATAGTGATGTTCACCATTGAAACTACTCCATCTCACGTGATGATCGGACATGGTTTAGTTGATTTGGATCACGTAATCACTTAGATGACTAGAGATGTCTGTCTAAGTGGGAGTTTTTAATATGATTAATTAAACTTAAATTTATCATGAACTTAGTACCGATAGTATTTTTGCTTGTCTATGTTTACTGTAGATAGATGGCTCGTCTTTGTTGTTCCGTTGAATTTTAATGCGTTCCTTGAGAAAGCAAAGTTGAAAGATGATGGTAGAAATTACACGGATCGGGTCCGTAATTTGAGGATTATCCTCATTGTCGCATGAAGAATTACGTCCCGAAGCACCACCGGGTGCCGTGCCTCTGCAGCAGAGCAACACCGAAGTTGTGAACGTCTGCGAGCAAAGTGATGACTACTCTATAGTTCGATGTGCCATGCTTTACGGCTTAGAACCGGGTCTTCAACGACGTTTTGAACGTCATGGAGCATATGAGATGTTCCAGAGTTGAAGTTAATATTTCAAGCAAATGCCGGATTGAGAGATATGAAGTCTCCAATAAGTTCTATAGCTGCAAGGTGGAGGAGAATAGTTACATCGGTGAACATATACTCAAAATGTCCGGGTATAATAATCACTTGATTCAACTGGGAGTTACTCTTCCGGATGATAGTGTCATTGATGAATTCTCCAATCATCGCCACCAAGCTACAAGAGCTTCGTGATGAACTATAATATGCAAGGGATGACCAAAACAATTCCCGAGCTCTTCGCAATGCTAAAAGCATGGAGGTAGAAATCAAGAAAGAGCATCAAGTGTTGATGGTCAACAAGACCACTAGTTTCAAGAAAAGGGCAAAGGAAAGAAGAAGGGAACTTCAAAAGAACAGCAAGAAAGTTGCTGCTCAAGAGAAGAAACCCAAGTCTGGACCTAAGCCCAAACCGAAAGTGTTTTACCGCAAGCAAACTGGACATTTGAAGCGGAACTACCCCAAATATTTGGCGGACAAGAAGGATGGCAAGGTGATCAAAGGTATATGTGATATACATGTTATTGATGTGTACCTTACTAATACTCGCAGAGTACCGAGTATTTGATACTGGTTCATTGCTAATATTTGCAACTCGAAACAGAACTACGGATTAAGCGAAGATTGGCTAAGGACGAGGTGACGATGCGCGTGGGAAATGGTTCCAAAGTCGATGTGATCGCGGTCGGCACGCTACCTCTACATCTACCATCGGGATTAGTTTTAGACCTAAATAATTGTTATTTGGTGCCAGCGTTAAGCATGAACATTATATCTGGATCTTGTTTGATGCGAGACGGTTATTCATTTAAGACAGAGAATAATGGTTGTTCTATTTATATGAATAATATCTTTTATGGTCATGCACCCTTGAAGAGTGGTCTATTTTTATTGAATCTCGATAGTAGTAATACACATATTCATAGTGTTGAAACCAAAAGATGCAGAGTTGATAATGATAATGCACTTATTTGTGGCACTGCCGTTTGGGTCATATCGGTGTAAAACGCATGAAGAAACTCCATACGATGGACTTTTGGAATCACTTGATTATGAATCACTTGGTACTTATGAACCGTGCCTCATGGGCAAGATGACTAAAACGCCGTTCTCCGGAACTATGGAGCGAACAACTGATTTGTTGGAAATCATACATACCGATGTTTGTGGTCCAATGAATGTTGAGGCACTTGGCGGGTATCGTTATTTTCTCACCTTCACAGATGATTTAAGCAGATATGGGTATATCTACTTAATGAAACACAAATCTGAAACATTTGAAAAGTTCAAAGAATTTCAGAGTGAAGTGGAAAATCATCGTAACAAGAAAATAAAGTTTCTACGATCTGATCGTGGAGGAGAATATTTGAGTTACGAGTTTGGTTTACATTTGAAACAATGTGGAATAGTTTACGCAACTCACGCCACCCGAACACCATAGAGAAATGGTGTGTCCGAACGTCGTAATCGTACTTTACTTGATATGGTGCGATCTATGATGTCTCTTACTGATTTACCGCTATCGTTTTGGGGATATGCTTTAGAGACAGACGCATTCACGTTAAATAGGGCACCATCTAAGTCCGTTGAGACGACACCGTATGAACTGTGGTTTGGCAAGAAACCAAAGTTGTCGTTTCTTAAAGTTTGGGGCTGCGATGCTTATGTGAAGAAACTTCAACCAGATAAGCTCGAACTCAAACCGGAGAAATGTGTCTTCATAGGGTACCCAAAGGAGACTGTTGGGTACACCTTCTATCACAGATCTGAAGGCAAGATTTTCGTTGCTAAATTCGGATCCTTTCTAGAAAAGGAGTTTCTCTCGAAAGAAGTGAGTGGGAGGAAAGTAGAACTTGATGAGATAACTGTATCTGCTCCCTTATTGGAAGGTAGTTCACCACAAGAAATGGTTCCTGTGACAACCACACCAATTAGTGAGGAAACTAATGATGTTTGTCGTGGAATTAACACGTCAGATGTCCTTAGTGTCAGGATTTAGTCGCGAGGCCAACGCATCTATGTGGTAGCTTGAGAGGGGTTGAGTGGGACGAGAGACGCAACATGAGACAGGGATTTAGACAGCTTCGGGCCCCGGGAAACATCATCCGGTAATAGCCCTACATGCTGTTTGAGGCTAGGTTTCATTATGATCATGAGGGAGTCGCCGTAAACCGGCTCTCCTCTAGTTGTGTCTAGCCCTAGATATTGTTGTTTGCTTGTAGCTTGTCCTTCTTTGGGGAGCCCTGCCCCTCCTTATATAAGTTGAAGGGGCGGGTTACATGTGGAGTCCTAGTAGGACTAGGACTAGCCTATCTTGTATTACAAGTCGGATACAAGTCCAGGTCTTAGCTCCTTGTAAGACAAATATTCCTCA
The DNA here is from genome assembly GCA_021605205.1 of Aegilops longissima. NCBI lineage: Eukaryota > Viridiplantae > Streptophyta > Magnoliopsida > Poales > Poaceae > Aegilops > Aegilops longissima. The sequence continues at coordinate 704,679,885 of CM038679.1, read as the reverse complement.
CGCCTTTCCTCTTAAACCGGCCCACCGTAGTCGAACCGGCCTTCATGAACCGCCCGGTCAGGCCACCGGTCTTGTCGCTCCTCGACCCGCTTTGCGGATTACCAATGAACCATAAACCGCCGGTCGCCAAAGTGAACCGCCAAGTGTCGTGGGTTCTTGAGTAAACCGCCAAGTCCGCCGGGTTATACTTCCGCCGGTTTACGCCATGGGTATATCCCGACATTAGCCCCAGCTTAATTTGGATTTGTCCATGTTAAACTGATCCCGTGAAATAAACACAAGAACAAACTTGACAGATTATGCTCGGATTAAGAATTCTTGTAAACCGCATCCGATCATCCTTAAATCCTTGTCATTTCCTCCTTCTAGAAAATCCGGTTTAACAGGCCAGCTTCATACTCAATTTGTCGACATTGATTTCTCACAGAAAAATTTGTGAAGAATAATCCACTTGAGCCAGCCTTCAATGCTCAGATTTGACAAAAATATTGGTCTTCAAATATTCCACTGATACCAGCCGGTTTGAAAATGTAGAACTTGCCGGTTTGTAGATATGGATGGCACCGAGTCATAATTGTTACCAACGCTGGCTCATAATTGTTGCAGACACCGGTTCGTGATTGTTGCCAACGCCGGTTCATGATTATTAATGACGCCGGGTTGCAGCCACAGGGTCATAATGATTGGTGACGCCGGGTCAACCTAGTTTGCTCAATCAGAGAATTTGAAAATATTTCTTCGATAATAATATAATACCTGTAGCCCCCAAGTCTTTGAGCAGAACAAAGTGGTGGCTTAAGACTTTGCTTCAATATAAATACTGCCACTTTCAAAGAAATCAAAGAAATCCATGTTGTTCATCCCATTGACTAGTAAAAACAGAATACTCCATACTATGTAGCCCCCAAGTGCCGGGTTGCCATGCTTGCAGCAACCTGGGACTTGTAATTGTCTTATCCTCATAAAAACTTCCATCAGTGTAGCCCCCAAGGGCCGGGTCATTATGCAATAATGAGCAAGGACTTTGTAGGTGTAATCATGTAGATTTGAGCAATGATGTGTAGCCCCCAAGGGCCGGCTCAGTAAGATAATATTGAGCTGGGACTTAATATATACTTCAATGAAAATAACATCATATGATGTAACCCCCATCATGGGACTTGAATCCACGTCCACAGGGTTAAGAGCCTTGTGCTTTACCAACTGAGCAGTGGACTCTTCAATATAATGAATAAAAAGCTTTGTACCTTCAACTGTTGACAGGAGCAATTGGTAGCCCCCAAGGGTCGACTCATTATAATATGATGAGTCGGGTCTTCAATAATATGAGCAAAAAATTACTTTGCATTAGCCCCCAAGTGTCATGGTGCATGCTTGCAGCGACATGAGACTTGTGTATTTGATTTAATCTCAACTTAAATAATGTAGCCCCCAAGTGCCGGGTCGTAAGCCTGCAACGACTCGGGACTATTCCCTTCATTGTAGAATAAATCATATCCATTGATAATATGATAGCCATTGCGCTAAAGCGACTTTGAAAACCTCAATCATAATATTGGTTATTGATAACCATAATAAAATCTAGCCATGTTGACTATTTGAAGATTTGAATAATATAGTTCAATGATTTATGAGCGCATGATTCCAATGGCGCAATCCAAATATGTACTGGCGACTTATAGTCCAAAACCAGGCCGGGTTAACAAACACCGGATAATTTCTCATCATATACTGGCGACTTATCGTCTTAAAGCCAGGCCGGTTTAATAAACATCGGAGAATTTATCATCATGCTTTATTCAACCTGTCTCTGCATAAAACAAGTTTAAAGTGTCCTGGCGGTTTACCACCGGACGGGTCATAATGCCCAACATATAACCCAGGTTTATAACCAAGGCTGCACTTTAAGAATAATCAATGAAATATATCATACCTGTGAAATTAAATCACACCATTGGTTTACCAATTTTTTGTAGTAAGGGTGATGACCCCAATCTTGAGTAATGACAACTCCTTTCATACTGTGTCGGTTTACGATGAAACCGTACCGGGTTGTAATAACCACCGGTTTAACCATATATAATACTGGCGACTCGTAGTCAAACCAGACCGGGCGAATAGTCTCCGGATTAAGATTTGAATGTGTCCCGTCAATATGTAATTGACAGTTTGAACCGGATTAACAATGTCGGTTTAAAAAACGCAACAGAAGTAAAAGTTCTTTAGCAAAAAAGAACAGAATTCAAGCAAAGGCAAAATAAAACCATTGCAAATGAGGCTTTACTGAGCCGATCAGATGGTGTTACCATGGTCGGACACGACCAAGCTCCCAATAAGGTGTAGCTATGGTTCAAGTCAGCCAGGTCCCCAACTGAAACTGTGGCATTATGCCGATCAAGTGGCGTGGCAATGGTTCGGGTTCGACCAAGCCCCCAAGTGACTCTATGGCCTTAGGCCGATCAAGAGGCGTGACTGGTTCAGACTTGACCATGTCCCCAAGTGATCTGGTGGCTTTCGCCTATCAAAAGGTGTTGCATTGGTTCGGACACGACCAAGCCCCCAAGTGATATTGTGGCACTAGGCCGATCAAGAGGCGTGGCTATGGTTCGGATACGACCAAGCCCCCAAGTGATCAATAATATGATAAGCCAATAAGACATGATACCCATGTTTGAACCGCGCATCATGGCAGCAGGTCCTCTTTGGCACCTTTAACTTTTTGCAAGAGATAAATCCTTCTTGAACCGGATGTTAAACCGGATATTGAGAGCTTCAAAGCTTTGTGGGAGACATCTTTCCCTTGAACCGGATTTTAGACCGGAATCTTCATTTTCAGCCAGAAATTTTCTGACGGCCTTTAAACTCGAACTTACGAAAAGTTAATTCATTTTTGAACCGGAAATTCTTAAACCGGATTTGAGAGCTTCAGAGCTTTGAGAGAGAACAGATTTCCCTTGAACCGGATTGTAAACCGGATATTTGAGAGCTTCAGTGAGACTGACTTCCCTTTAGCCGGATTTTAAACCGAATCCTTTCGATGACCCGAACTTCTTCATTGAGCCGGATTTTGTAATTGTTATATACTTTCTAAGCCGGAAATTTTCGACAGCCTTTAAATTTTCATCAATATAACAAAGAACCTCCGGACCGGGTTATCTTTCCTCCATCATCCCGAGGTTTTTAACTTTGTTGAAACCGCAAGATTTGCTGAGTTATGTCATCGTAGCCCCGAGTCTCAAAGGTGACTCGAGGAGTTGGCTTGAGATTCTCCATGTTTGACCGTGATATAAACCGGCATAACTTGTATATCATTGATGTTGATAGCATGATGTGAATCCACAGAAGGTTGGGGTGACTGTGGCGGGTTATAAATGATCCCGTATGAGCCGTGTCAGCAACTCGGCCAATGGTTCCTTCCAACTGGCGATTTGAAGTTAACCAAACTGTAGCGGTGGCGACTTGTGCGCCTGCCCATTGAGCCATCCAGTGCGGGCGACGGTTGATAGTATATGATAATTTGTCTTCATTTTGTTGAAGGAAAAACCGGGCTACCCGAGCTGTGACTTGCTCATGCAGACAGATGCGGCCCGGTATGTTGATGTAGACCAGGCCGCGAGAGACGGACGACAAAAGCGACCGCAACATCAGAGGCAGCTCGGATAGATGAATCGGCCGCGGCATTGTAAACTTAGTGCGGATGGGGAAGATCTTCACCGGTGTTGTAAACTGGCATGGACGGGCGAGTTAATCGCGGGTGCGGTCCCGGTGAGTCAAAGTAGTCCGGGCCACAAGGGCGGCGTCTTGCCCACATATTCTTTGATCATTGTGGCACGGTCATACGCAAGCACATGACAGTAATTACGCAATTTATATATCCATGATCCGGCCATCGGCTTTGCAATGACCAATTGTCCTGCATATAAAATGCAAAGACCAAAGTAGTTGCTCTCTAACAAAAACAATATGTGCTAAATTATACTTAGGGATACCACCTGATTCACCCGAACAACAGATGAGTCGGCCGTGGCATTGTAAGCTGGTGCGGACGCGTGAACCGGTGGCCAGGGCGGACGGGCGAGTCGTCCGGGGTTTGTAAGGTGGTACGGATGGGCGAATTGGCCGGCGCGATGATGTAAACCGGACTGCGGGGGCGGCGGTTTGTGTTCCGATTTATCAGTGTGATATACACAGATGCCGGTGTAGAACAGCTAGCGCGCGCCGTCCGCGGTAGGGCATCACTTTTATAGTGAGCACTTGTCCTGTAAAAAAGATATAGGCCAGAGTAATTGTTCTCAGAAGTATTAATACATACTAAAAATATTAAGAACAGATAGCACCTGATTTATTTTCCGGATGAACGCGGATACTGGCATTAGATAATGTTGAACAGTATAGACGACCGCAGATTGTCATTTGATTTTTGATGTGATGACTTCCACGTGATACTATCAATTTGGAGGTCCTGAGGGCCTGGGAACTTGTGCCCTTGAGAAATTTGCCTCTTCCTGTAGCAAAGGGAGATTAAAAAATAGCTGGTTTGGATATTTCCTCACAGGACGAAGCACTGGCTTAACGATTCCTTCCTCGATCCATACGTCGATGTGACCGGGCACTACCAGACCATCTGCATGAGTGGACCTGTCCCAGCAGCTTGCTCAAGGATGTCTAAGAAAAAGACAACCAATACGCTAATCCGATATGACCCGCAGACGAAATTCCTGTCGGTCTCGTAAAGAAACGGATCAATGCAACCCTGAATTCTCCTCTTGATTTAATTTCGCATGCTCCAAAGTTTAATCATGACTTTGACCACCGAACCGACGAACTTGTCAGCTCCATAATTGTTTCGCACCGAATCTTCTTCATCTGACGATTAACCCCGATCCTGATTTGGAAACAATTCCATTTTACTTAATCTCGGCTTATCCTCGGATTGGACCCGTTTATCTCGGCGAGTCTCTGCTAGCTCTGACAATTTGTGTTGTCCGTCCGTTCCGCCGTCCGTTCCACCGTGAGCCGGGTGGTAAATCGCGGTAAAACGCCTGTATCTTGATTTGCCTCTAGTCATACCGGTAGCCTCGGGTGAACGTAGTAGAAGTAGTACTAGTTGATCAGGTAGCAGCAGCAGCAACGTAACCTAGTGTCTCGGGACTTGAAGCAATCCACAGCAGGTGAAATTTACGTCTCAGGCTTTCGGCGACTTGACAGATTGATGCGTTTGCTACCACGCCTTGAGTCCAGCAGCGGAGATCGCCGGATCAGACAACAACACTAGAAGCGTGCGCGTAGGAACTCCAGTCGGTCTCGGCCGCAACAGAAATCAATCCGGATTTTAATCGACAGATCGCCAGACGCGTGCCTCGCGGCGCACACGGGAACCCTAATCCTCCCGTCTCAAATTTTGAATGTGCCAGCTCCAGCATTAGCTATTATTCTGTTCTCATGGATACGATGCAGATCCTTCAAACTGATTTCTTCATTAGAAAAATTGCGCACTTCTCGAACCCTAAAAGAGAGATCCCTCCAAGAACTCAACACCACCATGCGTCCAGCCCCACGGTGGGCGCCAACTGTCGTGGAATTAACACGTCAGATGTCCTTAGTGTCAGGACTTAGTCGCGAGGCCAACGCATCTATGTGGTAGCTTGAGAGGGGTTGAGTGGGACGAGAGACGCAACATGAGACAGGGATTTAGACAGCTTCGGGCCCCGGGAAACATCATCCGGTAATAGCCCTACATGCTGTTTGAGGCTAGGTTTCATTATGATCATGAGGAGTCGCCAGAACCGGCTCTCCTCTAGTTGTGTCTAGCCCTAGATATTGTTGTTTGCTTGTAGCTTGTCCTTCTTTGGGGAGCCCTGCCCCTCCTTATATAAGTTGAAGGGGCGGGTTACATGTGGAGTCCTAGTAGGACTAGGACTAGCCTATCTTGTATTACAAGTCGGATACAAGTCCAGGTCTTAGCTCCTTGTAAGACAAATATTCCTCACGCCTTTCCTCTTAAACCGGCCCACCGTAGTCGAACCGGCCTTCATGAACCGCCAGTTGGGCCACCGGGTCTTGTCGCTCCTCTGACCCGCCTGCCGGATTACCAATGAACCATAAACCGCCGGGTCGCCAAAGGAACCGCCAAGTGTCGCCGGTTCTTCGTAAACCGCCAAGTCCGCCGGGTTATACTTCCGGCGGTTTACGCCAAGGGTATATCCCGATAATGTTGATCATGAAACTTCGATCAAGTTACTACTGAACTCGAGGTCGACCCGTGAGTAAAATACGCACTGTAGTGGTACGGTAATCCTATTCGGAAGCCATGAAATCTGAGATGGGATCCATGTATGAAAACAAAGTATGGACTTTGGTTGACTTGCCGAAGATCGGCAAGCCATTGAGAATAAATGGATCTTTAAGAAGAAGACCGACGCCGATGGTAATGTAATCGTTTATAAAGCTCGACTTGTTGCGAAAGGTTTTCGACAAGTTCAAGGGGTTGACTATGATGAGACTTTCTCACCAGTAGCGATGCTTAAGTCTGTCCGAATCATGTTAGCAATTGCCGCATTTTATGATTATGAAATTTGGCAAATGGATGTGAAAACTGCATTCTTGAATGGATTTCTAGAAGAAGAGTTGTATATGATACAACCGAAGGTTTTGTTGATCCAAAGGGTGCTAACAAAGTGTGCAAGCTCCAATGATCAATTTATGGTCAGTGCAAGCCTCTCGGAGTTGGAATAAACGCTTTGATAGTGTGATCAAAGCATATGGTTTTATATGCACTTTTGGAGAAGCCTGTATTTACAAGAAAGTGAGTGGGAGCTCAGAGCATTTCGATATTATATGTGGACGATATATTATTGATTGGAAATGATATAGAATTTCTGAATAGCATAAAAGGATATTTGAATAAAAGTTTTTCAATGAAAGACCTCGGTGAAGCTGCTTACATATTGGGCATCAAGATCTATAGAGATAGATCAAGACGCTTAATTGGACTTTCACAAAGCACATACCTTGATAAAGTTTTGAAAAAGTTCAAAATGGATCGAGCAAAGAAAGGTTTTTACCAGATTACAAGGTGTAAGATTGAGTCGACTCAATGCCCGACCACAGCAGAAGATAGAGAGAAAATGAAAGATGTTCCTATGCTTCAGCCATAGGCTCTATCATGTATGCAATGCTGTGTACCAGACCGACGTGTGCTTAGCAAGAAGCTTGGCAGGAAGGTACCAAAGTAATCCAGAGTGGATCATCGACAGCGGTCAAGAACATCCCGAAATACCGAAAAGGACTAAGGATATGTTTCTCGATATGGAGGTGACAAAGAGCTAGTCGTAAATGGTTACGCCGATGTAAGCTTTGACATCGATCCAGCGATTCTAAATCGCAAACCGGATACGTGTTTTTATTAAACGGTGGAGCTGTCGGTTGGTGCGTTCTAAACAAAGCGTCGTGGCGGGATCTACATGTGAAGCGGAGTACATAGCTGCTTCGGAAGCAGCAAATGAAGGAGTCTGGATGAAAGAGTTCATTTCCGATCTAGGTGTCATACCTAGTGCATCGGGACCAATGAAGATCTTCAGTGACAATATCGGTGCAATTGCCTTGGCAAAGGAATCCAGATTTCACAAGAGGACCAAGCATATCAAGAGACGCTTCAATTCCATTCGGGACCAAGTCCAAGTGGAGTCATAGAGATTTGCAAGATACATACGGATCTGAATGTGGCGACCTGCTGACTAAGCCTCTTCCACGAGCAAAACATGATCAGCACCAAGACTCCATGGGTGTTAGAATCATTATTGTGTAATCTAGATTATTGACTCTAGTGCAAGTGGGAGATCAAGGAAATATGCCCTAGAGGCAATAATAAAGTTATTATTTATTTCCTTATATCATGATAAATGTTTATTATTCATGCTAGAATTGTATTAACCGGAAACATAATACATGTGTGAATACATAGACAAACAGATAGTCACTAGTATGCCTCTACTAGACTAGCTCATTGATCAAAGATGGTTATGTTTCCTAACCATAGACATGTGTTGTCATTTGATTAATGGGACCACATCATTAGGAGAATGATGTGATTGACATGACCCATTCCGTTAGCTTAGCACTTGATCGCTTAGTATATTGCTATTGCTTTCTTCATGACCTATACATGTTCCTGTAACTATGAGATTATGCAACTCCGCTTACGGAGGAACACTTTGGTACTACCAAACGTCACAACGAATCGGGTGATTATAAAGGAGTACTACAGGTGTCTCCAAAGGTACATGTTGGGTTGGCGATTTCGAGATTAGGTTTTGTCACTCCGATTGTCGAGAGGTATCTCTCGGGCCTTCTCGGTAATACACATCACATACGCCTTGCAAGCATTGCAACTAATGAGTTAGTTGTGAGATGATGTATTACGGACGAGTAAAGAGACTTACCGGTAACGAGATTGAACTAGGTATTGGATACCGACGATCGAATCTCGGGTAAGTAACATACCGATGACAAAGGGAACAACGATGTCGTTATGCGGTTTGACCGATAAAGATCTTCATAGAATATGTAGGAACCAATATGGGCATCCAGGTTCCGCTATTGGTTATTGACCGAGAATGGTTCTAGGTCATGTCTACATAGTTCTCGAACCCGTAGGGTCCGCATACTTAACGCTTCGATGATGCTTCATTATGAGTTTATAAGTTTTGATGTACCAAGGTTGTTCGAGTCCGGATGTGATCACGGACATGACGAGGAGTCTCAAATGGTCGAGACATAAAGATTGATATATTGGAAGCCTATGTTTGACTTGGAAGGTTCCGATGAAAACAGACGTTATTTAACACCGGGGTTACGGAACCCCGGGGGTCAATGGGCCTTGATGGGCCATAAGGGAGAAGAGGAAGGGCCGGCCAGGGGCAGCGCCCCCCCCTCTAGTCCGAATAGGACAAGGAGAGGGGCGCCTCTTCCCTCTTCCCCTCCCCAATCCTAATCCAACTAGGAAGGGGGGGTCCTACTCCCTGGGAGTAGGACTCCTCCAGCGCCTCCCTAGGGCCGCCGCACTCCCCTTGCTCCTTTATATACGAGGCGGGGAGCACCCCAAAACACACAAGTTGATCTACGGATCGCTCCTTAGCCGTGTGCGGTGCCCCCTCCACCATATTCCACTTCGGTCATATCGTCATGAGCTTAGGCGAAGCCTGCGCCGGTGAAGTCATATCGTCATGAGCTTAGGCGAAGCCCCGCGTCGGTGGAGCATCATCATCGCCACCACGTCGTCGTCGACGGAACTCATCCCCGACGCTTTCTTTGGATCGGAGCCGGGGATCGCCATCGAAATGAACGTGTGCGTAACTCGGAGGTGCCGTGACGTTCGGTACTTGGATCGGTCGGATCGTGAAGACGCATTTACTACATCAACCGCGTTGTTATAACGCTTCGCTTTCGGTCACGAGGGTACGTGGACGGATACTCTCCCTCTCGTTGCTATGCCATCACCATGGTCTTGCGTGTGCGTAGGAAATTTTTTGAAATTACTACGTTCCCCAACAGAGTCATCCCTGGATTGGCCATTCCAGTAGTCCCCATCTAGGAGGATTCCTCCCCAAGTTGCCTTGATCCATATGTACTCTTTGGTCCAACCGCCTTGGGCCCTTGGTGGCACCTTGTCCCCCATGGTGACGTGGTTTTGATCCACTAGGAACCTTCTAGGACCTTCCAGATCTCTCTGAAAGCCCGTAGGACCTTTCAGGCACTTCTGTGACACTAGCGTGTTGGAAATATGCCCTAGAGGCAATAATAAATTAGTTATTATTATATTTCCTTGTTCATGATAATCGTTTATTATCCATGCTATAATTGTATTGATAGGAAACTCAGATACATGTGTGGGTACATAGACAACACCATGTCCCTAGTAAGCCTCTAGTTGACTAGCTCGTTGATCAATAGATGGTTACAGTTTCCTGACCATGGACATTGGATGTCGTTGATAACGGATCACATCATTAGGAGAATGATGTGATGGACAAGACCCAATCCTAAGCCTAGCACAAAGATCGTAGTTCGTATGCTAAAGCTTTTCTAATGTCAAGTATCATTTCCTTAGACCATGAGATTGTGCAACTCCGGATACCGAGGAATGCTTTGGGTGTACCAAACGTCACAACGAATCGGGTGGCTATAAAGGTGCACTATGTATATCCGAAAGTGTCATTGGGTTGGCACGAATCGAGATCGGATTTGTCACTCCGTAAACGAAGAGGTATCTCTGGGCCCACTCGGTAGGACATCATCATAATGTGCACAATGTGACCAAGGGGTTGATCACGGATGATGTGTTACGGAACGAGTAAAGAGACTTGCTTAAACGAGATTGAACAAGGTATCGGTATACCGACGATCGAATCTCGCAAGTTCAATACCGCTAGACAAAGGAAATTGTATACGGGATCGATTGAGTCCTTGACATCATGGTTCATCCGATGAGATCATCGTGGAACATGTGGGAGCCAACATGGGTATCCAGATCCCATGTTGGTTATTGACCAAGAACGCCTCGGTCATGTTCATGGTTCCCGAACCCGTAGGTCTACACACTTAAGGTTCGATGGACGCTAGGGTTATAAAGGAAGTTTGTATGTGGTTACCGAATGTTGTTCGAGTCCCGGATGAGATCCCGGACGTCACGAGGAGTTCCGAATGGTCCGGAGGTAAAGATTTATATATGGAAAGTTGTTGTTCGGTTCCTAAAAAGTTCGGGTTTTTCGGATTGTACCGGAAGCTTCGGAAGGTTCCGGAGGATTCGGAGGGGTCCGGAGGTCCGGAAATTGTTCCACCACGTCCAATACAGTAGCATGGGTTGTAAGGGGCCCTAGCCTTAATGGGCCAGGGCACCAGCCCCCAAGGCCCATGCGCATGGGAAGGAAAAACCCTAAAGTGAGGCCTCCACTTGACTTGGGAGGCACTCCTCCCTGGCCGCCCCTAGATGGGATCTAGGGCTGGCCGCACCCCTGGGGTGGAAACCCTAAAGGGCGCAACCCCTTCCCCTATATATACTTGAGGTTTGGGCTGCCCAACACACATGAGTTTTCTCCTCTCTTGGTGCAGCCCGCCTCCTCCTCCTCCTCTCCCGTAGTGCTTGGCGAAGCCTCGCTGGATTGCCACGCCTCCACCACCACCACGCCACAGTCTTTGCTGGATGGAGTCTTCCTCAACCTCTCCCTCTCTCCTTCCGGATCAAGGCGTGGGAGACGCCACCGGCTGTACGTGTGTTGAACGCGGAGGTGCCGTCCGTTCGCACTAGGATCTCCGGTGATTTGGATCACGACGAGCACGACTCCTTCAACCCCGTTCTCATGAACGCTTCCGCTAAGCGATCTACAAGGGTATGTAGATGCACTCTCCTTCCCTCGCTGCTAGTTTCTCCATAGATAGATCTTGATGACACGTAGGAAAATTTTGAATTTCGCCACGCCCCCAACATGGTATCGAGCTAGGTCTATTGCGTAGATTCTTTGCACGAGTAGAACATAAAGTAGTTGTGGGCGTTGATGATGTTCAATATGCTTACCGTTACTAGTCCAATCTTGTTTCGACGGTATTGTGGGATGAAGCGGCCGGACCGACCTTACACGCATTTCACGTGAGACAGTTCCACCGATCGACATGCACTTGGTGCATAAGGTGGCTAGCGGGTGCCGATCTCTCCACTTTAGTCTGAACGGATTCGATGAAAAGGGTCCTTATGAAGGGTAAATAGCAATTGACATATCACGTTGTGGTTTTATGAGGTAAGAAACGTTTTGCTAGAAACCCATAGCAGCCACGTAAAACATGCAAACAATAATTAGAGGACGCCTAACTTGTTTTTGCAGGGTATGCTATGTGATGTGATATGGCCAAGAAGAATGTGATGAATGATATGTGATGTATGAGATTGATCATGTTCTTGTAATAGGATTCACGACTTGCATGTCGATGAGTATGACAACCTGCAGGAGCCATAGGAGTTGTCTTTATTTAATGTATGACCTGCGTGTCATTAAACAACGCCATGTAATTACTTTACTTTATTGCTAACCGGTAGCCATAGTAGTAGAACCATGGACATATGTATTGACCCCTACGCCCACACGAATTAATATCGAGCAAACCTGTTGTTCCCGTGTACTATTCCTTTTGCTTCGCGACACTTTACAAAACCCGAGGTGGGACTTATGGGTATCCACATGAAGCAACTTTTGATCACCATACGAAGTAATCCTCGTTACCGGTTTTGTTCACTTTTCTCCTTTCCGTATTCCGCCATCCCTGTGAACATGTCACGTTGTGTCTGTCCAAACAATGATGAATATCGTAATACCAAGAAGGGCTCTAAGAATATCTCTCCATCGTCGGAGGGGAAAACCTCAGTCTTGAGCTGTTAAGTCCCTTGGCATACGTTTTCGATGCACCTGAAAGTTGCCCTTATGATCACCCTGTTACGGGTAACATTTGCCGAACCCCAAAGCACACCATCCGGTTTGAAGGTACTCCCTCCGTCTGGAAATACTTGTCATCAAAATGAATAAAAAGGGATGTATCTAGATATATTTTAGTTTTAGATACATCCCTTTTTATCCATTTTGATGACAAGTATTTTCGGACGGAGGGAGTAGTTGATATTTTTTATTTTTTTTGTGAATTAGTATGAAGGTAGTTGATACTCTTATGGTCTAAAGAATTGTGCATCAATTGACATCATTTGAGACGTCTGGCTGTAGATGCTCACATCCTTAGATCTCACGGCTAATTCATCAAGCCAAACGGGGCTGCTAGATTCTGCGCGAATCTTCTCTGCAAGACACCTGTCACTGCTGACAAGGCGGCACATGACGCACCACGTGTTAACCTCTCTGTCAAAGTCGATTATACACTCGCTAAAAAGGGAAATGGTTCAACAGTCCAACGATTTGGACTTTGCGTCGCACGGGCACAACTATTTGGAGCTGCCCCCCTACATTTCTCTTCTCCACCACTCCCTCCCCCGCCCGCTGTCCGTCCCACTGCCCGCCCCCCACCCGCGCGCCGCCGCGGCGATGGACTCGCTCCGCCTCCGGCCGTCCTCGCTCCGCTCCGCGCCCGGCGCCGCCGCCGCCCGCCGGCGAGGTGAGTGCCTCGACTCCCCTGCCCCCTGCCCCTCCGCGTGATTGGTCTACTCCGAGGATGATTGGCGCCTTTCAGTTAGTACTAGCTTTGACTGGATGCTGGCGCTGTACGAATGGATGTAGTTAAGCGGGAGCAAGTGCGAACTGACCTTACCGGATTCGTTGGGATGGTTTGGGAGTCTTCTCCTAGTACGCCGCCCTTTTCCGGAATAGGAATAGTATGCCGAAAGGGGTCAGTGTTTCGTTAGTCGACGGAAAATGGATCAGTTCTACTTTCTTCTACTAGTAAATCCATAGGAAAAGTTGTGTTGAGCGTTTCTTCTCGCCGGCTCTGTGTTAAGAGGGGATCAGAGCCGGCGAAATGGATGTATTGGCAGGGTGAATGCACTTGTAAATGATGTGGAATAGGCAGGCCGTTCTGGTACTTCTGAATATCGTTTTCTTTTGGGGAAACGTTGAGAGGATGCATGTTTTTTGTGTGGTGAATTTTAGCATGTGTACCAGTAGGATAGGTAAAGAGGGAACATATTTATAGAGAAACTATGCTACAGGTTGTCAGCTTGTTCAAGTTGGTAAATAGCTTGTCCCTTTTCACTGGAATGATCGGTCATGCTGCGTGCGGCCTGTGAAGTATCATGGAGATGCTGAGGTGTTGCTTCTTTCAGTTTAACAAGCGTTCTGTGTCGATTATGTCAGACACAAATGGATGCACTGATGGATTCCTTATATGCAAAATTTGTTCATGCACAATTCCTCTCCTTATGTAGTAGATCTTTGTCAATCGTGTGAAAAAAAAAATCATCTCTGTGATAATCAAAAGAAGTTGTACTACAATAAATCTAGTGTTTCTGTGTATCAGCCTATCAGGCACTTCCCATCTTCTATCAGTGAACATGACGAACCAACCTGATGGAGATGAAGTAATAAATGCCATTTTCTTTGACTGGCCCTATTCAGTAGTAAAGGCCTAATAATCAGATAATGGATCTACCAACATTTGAGCTTACATATTGTCGTGTATCTTGCATTATGGATGAAGTTCTTCAATCTTTGTTTCCTGAGTACTTGATGTAGTTTTGAAATGTTGATTTTCCAGATCATATTCTACCATCATTTTGTTCAATCCAACGAAATGGTAAAGGGCGAGTTTCTTTGTCCATCCAAGCATCCAAAGGCCCTACCATTAATCACTGTAAAAAGTTCTTGGATTGGAAATATTCCAACCATAGGATATCACATCAATCAATAAATACTTCTGCAAAAGCCGGGCAATCACTACAGCCTGAAACTGAAGCACATGATCCTGCAAGTTTCTGGAAGCCAATATCATCTTCTCTGGACGCGTTCTACAGGTTTTCTCGGCCACATACCATCATAGGAACAGTTAAGTCATGTTCATGTTGCTTCATTTGGATGAATCGCCAGCATATAAGATCTCTTAATGAAGCTAGTACACTTGGGCTGTGGTTTGCTTTTACTCTCCCTGGATCTAAGAGAAAAATTCTTCTTTAGGCAGGCACTAAGCATAGTCTCAGTTTCCCTTCTAGCTGTCGAGAGCTTATCTGATATTTCGCCCTTGTTCCTCACTGGTTTGCTGGAGGTACAACTTTAAGCAGCACTTTTCTTCTACAGTGATGGATTTGTATAAAAAATGATGCACTTATACTCCTATGTAGGCAGTGGTGGCTGCTCTTTTTATGAACATTTATATTGTTGGATTGAATCAGCTGTTCGACATTGAAATTGACAAGGTATCATACATTGATTGTAATCTCAAATGTTTCAGCTCTGACTTTATAGTGCTGCTTTTTATTATATCTGTTTCGAATTTCTGTGGGAGATAATGTTGGTGACTCACCAGGTTAACAAGCCAACTCTTCCACTAGCATCTGGGGAATACTCTCCTGCAACTGGAGTTGCAATAGTGTCAGTATTTGCAGCCATGGTAACGTTTTTTAGACATTTATTACTGCTATGGTAACTATGTTTATTTGTCTGGAAAGAGATTTTGAAGTCTTATACTCCCTCCGATATCCGATCCATATTAATTGATGTTGCTTTAGTACAACTTTGTACTGAAGTTGTACTAGAGCAGCGTCAATTAATTTGGAGCGGAGGGAGTAGCTTATTTTGACATTTCCTTTCGATGTGAAAGAATGATGTAATACTTGGAGTTGGATGTTAGAGTAATTTACTTGTTCTTGTAAGCATTTATCTTCTATATTACTCTTTTTAACTAATGGTACTCCCAGACAATGAAATTAAGTAGCACAGTAAGAAACAAGTTCCTGGACAGGGACTTCTGAACTTCGATGGATATGCGTGGTTGAGCACCTGCACTTAACAACACTTCCATTTCTCTTAAATCTTGTGAGGATGTACATTATTGTCTCAATTCTCCTGTTTCTATTTACTAGTTACACGGCAGCGAATAAAATCTACTGCCATTCATTTGTAGTTGCGGTAATCTTGGAAGAATAATTTAACAGTTGATTTGCTTAGGCTCTTTGCTGTCAGTCTGTCAGACTAACAGGAGCGTTGCTGTTTGAATTGCAGAGCTTTGGCCTTGGATGGGTTGTTGGATCACCACCTCTGTTTTGGGCTCTTTTTATTAGCTTTGTTCTTGGAACTGCTTATTCAGTCAATGTAAGAGCTTACGTCTTTATGATTATCAACTCAGCACATATGACTTGAGGTTCCCGTATATTCATATTTTCTGTGATGATGTTGTTACCTACTCCTTCTGTTCACTATTATAAGATGTTTTGCATATTTCAATATGGAATACATACAGATTGAAATGAGTGAACAAACACACTAAAACACATCAATATACATCCGAATCAGAAAAAAGCTAGAACATCTTATAATAGTGAATGGAGGGAGGATTTTGCTGTAATACAAAGCTTTAGTATGACTTCCTATATTAATAATAATCTACTTTTGAACGGTACTACAATCTAAGTGAAATACTTATACCAGCCTTTTTTTTTAAATTCACATGGGCCTGAAAGATGTGGACAACTGACATGCGTGGAACGCACCTATGAGACTATACTTGATTTGCAGTTTTAATGGGCTAACATATTACAGTGGAACACGTTGCTCTGCACTCTGCAGAACACTCAAATTTGATGGGCTAAATGGGCCTCAAAACGTTTTGGGGCTGGCATGTGGCAGAGCCTAAAATTGATAGATAAAAATAACAGTGATATATGGAAATATTTGAGGTGAAAGCACATCGTCCATTAGTTCATATTCCTGCATAATTATCTGGAATATCATGGTATTTGGTGTGACCTATTGATACCAATCATTACCTAATTAAACAGAGCTGACGTTCCCATTTTTGTATTCTACAGCTGCCGTACTTCCGATGGAAGAGATTTGCTGTTGTTGCAGCACTCTGCATATTAGCAGTGCGTGCGGTGATTGTTCAACTGGCATTTTTTCTCCACATTCAGGCAAGTCTTCTTCTGATGATCTATTTGAAAACAGAAGCAACTTGTAGTAAGACATAATGTTCTGTTTGCAACTGTAATTACATTTTGATGTGGCTTGTTCTATGAACATCACATGATAACTGCTACATATGATTTATGCTGTGTTGCCTTGTCTTGCTTTCAGACATTTGTTTTCAGAAGGCCGGCAGTCTTTTCAAAGCCATTGATATTTGCAACTGCCTTCATGACATTCTTCTCAGTTGTAATAGCATTATTCAAGGTAACGAAATCTAGTTCCTATACTGCATTACTGCGGCTAGAGAGATTTGCTAATTGAATGCTCATAAATATCCTTCCATGGTTTGCTAATGCAGTGCTCATATGTTGCATTTCTTTTGATACAAACAATGTTCCCTTGAGAAAATTTCTTTTTTCCTGCAGGATATACCCGATATTGAAGGGGACCGCATCTTTGGAATTCAATCTTTTACTGTTAGATTAGGTCAAAGCAAGGTTAGTAGTAAATAACAAACATTGCTATTGTGCTAAGAGATTTACTGTTGTAGTTGCTGATTTAAACTCCCACGCAGGTTTTCTGGACTTGTGTTGGTCTACTTGAGGTTGCCTACGGTGTTGCGATACTGATGGGGGTAACTTCTTCCAGTTTGTGGAGCAAATCTCTAACTGTACGCCACCACATCTCATAGATTTCCACTGCAATGTCCATCGTTAAATTTAAGTTATCCATTTTTTGCCAACCAAAACAATTTGAGTATTAGGCTTTGTTCTGAATTGATTACCACCATGGAGCTAACATCTCTAGTGATCTGTAGAAGGCTTTTATTTCTCTTATGATTGAGAACTAGTTGTGGAGATTAATATGGCTTTGTTATGGAAATTTAACCTCTTTTAAATTCAAGATTGATCTGAGCCTTGTACCTTTGTTCTGTTTTAGCATTACAAGGTAAGTGAAACTTTTGTATCCATTTAAGCTTGCCCAAAACATAACAACTATAATTAAAAAGGCTTAAACTTCTATAGGCTATTGTATAAGTGGTTGGTTGCAGTCCCGTTTATGAGCATGGGTTTTTGCAGGTCGTGGGCCATGCAATCCTCGCCAGCATCTTATGGAGCAGCGCACGGTCCATCGATTTGACAAGCAAAGCTGCGATAACATCCTTCTACATGCTCATCTGGAGGGTAAGTGCTGACATCAACACCCATTCCCCGACCTTTCGCCGCATCCTTCTCAAATAAAATTCCTTGTACTCTCCAAACATATTCAATCAGTTCACCTTCGGCACCTTGTGGCTCCTTGAATGACACACCCTGTTAACTCACATTCACTCCCCTCGCATGGCTCCGCAGCTGTTCTACGCGGAGTACCTGCTCATCCCTCTGGTGAGATGAGGACCGACAAGCAGCCCCACAGAAGAACTTCAGTGCCGGAGTCAAGCTGCGTAAATCCGTTTGAAAATCGAATGGCCACGGATGGCGCCCAATAAAACTCCCTGAGCCTCGCCCCGGTACATCGTTGATTTTCCAGCCATGAATGGCGAGATCACCTAATGATGGACAACCTCCCCCCATGTACCCGAGCTGGGCCAGGTGAGCTGTAGTTAGTTGATGCTAGCAACAACTCCTGCAGCAGGCACGCGGCTGCTTGGAAAATAAGGCTCCCCACTCCCAACTACATTCTGTTGTACGTTTTAGAACTTGTGAATTTTGCTCTGGTTCGCTATTGTCTAGGATGTTTGGAACATTGCGCACAAACTTTCTTAAAGCTTGCCAGGAGGGGTGAGGATTGACAAAATTGGTCCCTTCTCTGAAGTTTCAACCCTCCACTAAAATCTTAACAAGTGAATATAACCATTCTGTACGACACAAGGTTATCTGGCGCTCAACTTGACTGTCAACGTCTATGGCCTACTCTTTTGCCTTTTGGCGATATCTGTGGCCTCGGGTTTCTTCATCATTATTCCGCGCTGCTGCCGCATGATTAAATTGTAACGATACTTCTTCTGCAGTTTATCTGAAATAAACCAGAGAAAATGAAAATAAGCTCTCAACCATCGAAAACGGGTGAATATGGCTGCAGCATGGATAGTAATGGTAAGTACCAGTTTTACGTCGGAAGGGCATGGCAGCAGCCCAGCTGAATCAAAAGAATAAAATTGTATTAGGCCTTCTGACAAAGAGAGGCTAATTAAGGTTATGCATATGCACAAGAATGTAAGAGTGAACAAGCGTCACCTGTTCCGAGCAGCAGTCTCCTCCTGCCTCAAGCATGCCGGGACAGAGTCGGAGTCAGACCCTTGAAAGAACAGAAATTACAACGGTCAAATGTGTGCCAGGGCGAGAAAATTATGTGCTTACAACAAAGGTAAGTGTCTGTCAAACAATGTTCTAGGGAAACAAACACTATAACTAAAAAGATGGCAATTCCTCGTGCACGATAAGTGGTCTGTATGCCTGATATGCACCACTGTGAAAGATGCAACACCTCTATGCTTCCAATACTGCCATAATGTGTTTCTAATCAAAGACAGGGCTGTATGTCGGCCAATTTGGCAGTTCCTCTTCCCCATATGATTTCACTTGTAGGTGTCAGCCAAACATCATCAAAGAAGAAAAAACTAGGAAGGCTGCTGTGAATCTACGTAATTCCAGCAGGCACAAAAGATACTCTGATAGTGTTGTATTACCTGCAGCAATACGAAACAGAAAATACAGGAAAATGTGCGAGGATATATAGGGTACAGAGGAACGAACGTGTGTGGAACTGGAACATCTACAGTGCTTCAATATTTGTACGACCATCTATAATATGCAAATATCAGACTTCTTATTTTATAATGGTACACCGTATTGGAAATTTGCGCCTTTCGAGCTAGCTAAAACTATCAGGAAACCACAGGAGGCCATCAGGTTCAGGAAACTCCGTTCCAATTTTGAATGTGCTTGTCAATGCTGGTGCTGGTGAGTGGTAAGCAGGCCGAAAGACCTTGCCAAGGTAGACGAACCTCATTAATCTATCCACCAGGTTAACAATACCAGGCAGGAACATATATATTAGCAGAAAGGTACCATTGTGCAATAGTAGCTATGTCCATATATACTAATATTAAGGAAATCAATTTGTTTAAGTAGGGTATCTTCAAAATAACTCTCATCCCTTTCTCAACATTGTGACTGTGCAAGATGTGAGCTGCCGCCGTACCAAGGTGGCATTAGAATTCAAAGCAAAGTAATTAAATAACAACAAGATAATAAGAAAGATCAGTGATGAAGAAAAAATATGCTTACGGCTGCTTGAAGGATCATATTGCCATGCATGGACCAAGTGGGAAGAGCGCACGATCAGCTGGTTTGGCGGCTCCGGCATATCGAATTCACCGGATTCCACAACCTTCCTCCGCCGCAGGTCCACGGCGAAGATGCAGGAGCCGAGGAAGAAGTAGAGCTTGTCCGGGTCTGCAGGGTCGAGGAGCGCAAGTGCAGGGATGCTCCCTGGTAGCATGGCATCAAGGTAGCTCTCGTCGGCCCAGATGTCTGGCAAGGGCACGCTGCGCTCGGGGTTCCATTTACCGGCCTCGGTGAGCGCCCACGTGCTCACCACCGGGGCGTCGGGATCGCCATGGATCTGCGCGTACCTCAGCCTTCCACTGCTCACCTTCACGCACCTGTGGCAGCTCCTGTTGGCCAAATTTGCCACTTTTCCCGGAAGCGGGTCGATGACCGTCGGAAGCGGGACGTGTAGCAGCTCCGGTTTGTCGGAGTAGGGGTCACAGGCGAGGAGGCCGTATGAGAGCTCCACCCACCAGAGCATCCCTCCGTGGGAGACGACCCCCTCGCAGTACCACTGCCGGTGCAGCGGGGGCGAGTAGGCGAGCTCCGTCACGGCCCACTTGTACTGCCCCACCGTGTAGCGGAGGAGCGTGGCGCGGCCGGAGCCGTCGCCGGAGGGCTGGAGCTCGGCGACCACGCAGCTGTCGCCCCTCACCATTAGGCCGACGTTGGCGCCGTCGAAGCCCATGGGGCAGTCGTGCTCGCGGAGAATGGTGGCCTCGCCTGTGCGCGCGTGGCAGAGGTGGTAGGTGACCTCTCCGCCAGGCTCCGTGGCGCAGAGGAGGAGCAGGCCGGAGGGTTCTGCGGCGGCGACGTAGGGGTAGCTGGGGAGGCAGGGCGGGGGGGAGATGCGGATCGGCACGGTGAGGATTGAGGCGCGCGGGGGCTCGTCGCAGGCGACGGAGACGTCGGCGCCCGGCGGGAAGGTGCGCTTCGCCTCCTTGTCCTTCACAACTTTAGGGATTCGAGCCAGGATGGACCACCGCTCCGGCGACGGCGGCGGCTGCATGGCTGGACCGGAGGGATTTGATCGATTAGGGTTAGGCCAACTCCAATGCAGGAGCCAGATTCGTCCGAGTCTGCGATAATATATTTTGGAGCATCTGCACCCTGGCCCGGTTATCCGGTGCGTCGAAATACCTCGAGATACGCGTCGGAAGACACCGTAAGAAGGGCAGGCCACAGTTATATCGACGGGTTTAGCAGCTCCTTCGTCCCTGAGCCGCCTAGTGCATAGAGTAGGGTACTGTTCAGCCTGAGGACAAGGACAAACAGATATGGGACTCTCGGGGGATGGGGGCGGCCCGTGACTCTCGTCAATACGCGTCCCCTTCTGTACCTATAGAAGCATGCTAGCAGGCGGGGGAGGGGGATTCAGCAGAGAGCAGATTGCTGCGAGAACCCAATCCAGATCGAGAGGCAGCAGTTTCGGCTACAAGAGGAGTCACCGGGACGGGCGGGCCGCCGGCGAAATCCAGCGCCGGGCCGGAGCGGGCATCACCGCCACTGAGACCTCGCGCCCACCGGCCATTGTACGAGAATCCTCACAGGTAAACACCTGATTTCAGACATGCGCATGGTTTTTATGACTGTCGGGATGTATATCGTGGCGGGCGATATCGATGTTGATTTTTCATGGATATCTATGCGCCGCAGGACAGTTTGGGAACGGGATTGTGGCAGCAAAAGTCTTGAACAACCACTTCCACTTCCCCACCCCGTTCCCACACCATTGCTCCCTCCGTGCCCGACACCGAACCCAAGCCTAGCAGCGGCACCCCACCTCGCTCCCCACCAGCCGCCGTGATGGGCTTTTGGAAGTGGGTGCCCGGCAAGAAGGGCAAGCATGACCACAAGGTGGGCTTGTCGTTCGCCTCGTCTGGAAGCCTGGCCACCCACTCCACCTCGTCGGACGCATTCTTAATCTCCCATCCGGCGACTCCTGTACGCTTCCGCCCGTACGTCAAGGTGGAGGTCTGCCGCCGGTACTGGCTGGTTGGCACTCCGCTGCCGTGGTCCGATGCCACCTCCCCAATGCGTGGCATCTGAGCCCGGATCGGATGCCGGCCCATTTTGGAGGCCGCCGCCCACCTCTGGCCGTCACCTCCCTACATCGAGCCGACCAAGGACGACGACGACACCGACGGTGCGGGCGGGCGGCTGGTCTACCGTTTTTAAGTTTTTTTTAAAAAAATTGAACTTAAGTACTATGTGCGGGTCGTGACGAAGACGTGGACTGTTTAATTAAGTTTGATATATATATAATGTTTTAAAGCTATTTTGGAATGCCTTTTTGGGTTTTTTTTGGTCCAACATGGACAATATTTGGGATGCAGCCACGCGTTAGGTGCACCGTCCGGTTGGCGGCCCAAACCGGACACGGGCGTCTGTTTTGCCGACCCAAACGGACATAATCCGGACGAAACGAACATCCGTTTTGGGGTCGGCGGTTGGAGTTGGCTTTAGCGCTTGGGCGATGGGTAGCGGCGACCAGCGGGGGATCCAGAAAAAGTAAAGGGGGAAGGGACGAACACACTTTGTTTTCCTGCATCTACAGTCGGGCGTCTTAAACTGGTGCCCGGGCGGGTAAAAAAACCCTGACCCACCCGGGCGCCTCAAACCGGCCTCAATTGAGCCGGATGAATGACATCCCTCATATTCAGTCCAAATCTAGAACGGGCATGGGCAGCCCAATCTGTCCTCACTTGCCCTGTCCGGTTCTCCCCCAAATCCACTTCTTCTCCCCCAAAATCCAATCCTCGCCCGCCATGTTCGATAGTGATGGAGTGGGCGACGGCGGCGGAGAGAGCCGCACGGCTCCAAGAGGAGCAGACCCACGTCGCCCGACGCATGGAGATAATCGTCATCTCGTCCTCCTCTGCCTCTGCTTCAGACAATGACGACAACGATGAGCCCGGAGCTGCTGATGCCTACACCGAGTCCAGCTGCCGAGACTCCAAGTGGAAGCGTCTTGCGAGGAAGTGGTGAAATCCGACGCATTGGTATCAAGTAGTTAACTGTGTTAAAATATGCCCTAAAGGCAATAATGAATGTATTATTATATTTCCACGTTCACTATTAAGTTCATGTTCCTATGCTACAATTGTATTGGTTATTGAATATGAGATTCAAAGGAAAAATCAAATACATGTGTGGAAATATAAACACCAAGTGATCCCTAGTCTAGCCTCTACGACTATCTCATGTATTAATGATGATCTTATTTCCCTGATCATGAGCATCATTAATTTAACAAGGATGCTATCAATATATGAGAACACCGTTGTCATGATAACAACGGAGTTTGATAGACCCAACTTATGAATTTTTGAGAGATGTCATTGCTGCTATGTTGTCGGTACTTCATATAACTTGTTCACGTTTACATTGTTCCATAGACCATAAGAAATATTGCATACCAACATACCGGATGGTTAATTTGGGGTTTACCACATGTCCACTCCGTATATTTATGTGTAAATAAAGGTGACTTACGAGTATACCGGAAACGTATGTCTCGGTAGCGATAGTTTAAGACTGAGATTTGCTCCTCCCACGATAAAGAGATACTCTCTGGGCGGCTGGGCCCACTTGTTGTCTACATGCTCATCTGGAGGGTAAGTCCTGACATCAACACCCATTTCCCTGATCTTTCACAGCATCCTCCTTGAATAAAATTCCTTGTACTGTCCAAATATATTCAATCAGTTCACCTTCTGCGCCTTGTTAACTCACATTCACTCCTCTCTCACGTGGCTCCGCGGCTGTTCCACGCGGAGTACCTGCTCATCCCCCTGGTGAGATGAGGACCGACAAGCAACCCCACGGAAGAACTTAAGTGCCGGAGAGTAAAGCTGCGCAAATCCGTTTGAAAATCAAATGGCCACGGATGGCGCCCAATAAAACTCCCCGAGCCTCGCCATGGTACACCGTTGATATTCCAGCCGTGAATGATGAGATCATAAGATCACTACCTAGAGATGGACAATCTCCCAACCTCCCAACATGCCCAGGCTGGGCCAGGTGGGCGAGCTGTATTGTAGCTGGTTGATGGATGCTGCCGAACAACTCCCGCAGCAGGCACCGCACGCACTGCCTGGGAAGTAAGGCTCATCGCCCCCATTACATTCTCATTGACTTTTGTGGTGGAACCGGCCATCCTCATCAGACGCAGTCTGTCGAAACCCCGGTCGTTCCTTCCTTAGGGGCGAATTTCGCGCTCCGGTTCGTCGTCGTCGTCGTCGTCTCGGGTGTTCCAAACATTTACACAATTTTAGCCCATGGATGGACGGATGGGTTTGAATCATGTCATGCAGCAACAAGAGGACGGGAGGGCCGGTACAGATTTCTCTTGGGAGATTTGACCCCCATGCCATGCAATGCGTGCGCAACGCAAAGCTTGTCCTGTGGCGTGGCGCCGGCCATTCTGGGCGCATGGGCCTACGGGGTCTCCGGCGTATCGTCGAGGCTTGATTCTGCATGCGCAGGGCGGTCTGGGCACGGAGCATGTGCGTGCGTGCCAGCGGGCGGCATGCATGGCCGCTCTGCTCCTGCCGGTGGCAACGCTGAAGTCACCACCGATCGGCTGCATGGCAGGGCCGTTGGCCGGCCCCTCTCCTCCTGAGGGTCTGTGCGAATGTGGTCGAGGACGTACCAAAACTTGAAGAAGCTAATGGACATTGTATAAGTTGAAAAGGAAAAATAAAAATAGTCATTGTTTGAGACAAAAATTGGGGTGTTGCGAGAATCGAACTCACGACCTCTCGCACCCGAAGCGAGAATCATACCACTAGACCAAACACCCTGTTTGGTTTTTCAGCGCTACATAATCATAAATAGTGTATCAATGTCCCTCCCCACAGAGTTAAACGCCATGCATGAAAAACTGGCATAGCTCTAACATGGCGAGATTCGCCTCTTGGTAAGGTGGTGGAGTTATGCGTACAGATATGAGTGTGCCTACACACGTAGTATGAGTAAGATTGAGCTTATTTGGCCCTCTGAGAGTATGGTTGTAATTTACTTGTTCTTTTACGATGTCTTGTATCGTTTGGAACATTTTATTTATAATTCCAGACCCTTAGTCGCAAAAAATGATGTAGTACTGTCATCGAAGCCCGTTTTCACAGAGAGAACTCACACCGTTTTAGTTAACTATTTGCTTAAACCCCTTCGTTGTGCTCTCATGAGTCAAGGCGGGGTTTTCTGCTTCCTCCCAAACGCGCAGCCGTCGGGCGGCCTCGTTTCCTATGGTCTTAGGATCATGGAGGCGCTGTGGATCCCGGTCCTTGCCGGTGGTAGGGCTTCGTTTTGTAGATGTTTCTTGGAGTTTTGATAGGGTTTGTGTCCTGCTCAGCAAGGCGAAGCGGTTGCGGCTTCCTGAAGATGAAATAAGGTTATACCCGTGTAGCCCCGTCCCGATGATGCTTCTGGCATCGTCGAAGAGCGTGTGGAGATTTGTCTTCAGCGGATCTCGTGGGATTCGGTCGGTGTTTGTCATCGGTGGATCCGCTTCCAATCTTCGTTCGCCTAGATTCGTGTGTCTACAGGTTGGATCCTCTGAACTATGCTTATCTTCATCGGCGGTGGTTGCTGTTTTGGTGCGCTGGTCTTCTGACCCTTGGCACTACGTCTTTTCGACTGTCTACTACAACAAGGTTCGCGCTAGTGATGGAGGGGCGATGATGACGCGGCGTGCCCTTGACCCTTTCCAGTTCTTGTAGTCATTGCTAAGTGGTCATTGACCTGGATGTATTTTTTATTTCTGATGTCTTTTGTACTACATTCACAGAATCACAGTTGATGAATAAATCGAAAGTTTTTCTAAAGAAAAAGTCAGATCGTTTCTTTTTTCAGGGGTTCTCAAACCGTTTTTGTTAGAGTTGCCTTAAGGGAGGCGAGAGGGGAACTGTTGCTGAAGGTTTAGTGCATGTCCGTCGTACTGGGCCAGCCCGCTCGCGGCAAACAAATGTGAGAACCCGGGTTTGATCCTGGTCGCCGATCAAATCTCGCCTGCTGCTAGCCACTCCGCCTAGAGTCCGTCTATTGATTATTTATAGGGCGCATCCTACTTGAGGCTATTCGGGCTTTTTTCTCTTCTCGTTTGTTCCTTTTTTTCTTCTCCATTTTCTTTACATTCTTTCCTGAAGTTTGTTTCTTCGTTTTTTGTTTTCTTGCATTTTGTTTCTTCTCCTTTTTTAGTTTGTTTTTTCTTCTCCATTTTTTGTTTTTCCTTATGTTTATTTTCATTTTCACTTTAATTTTTGTATATGTCAAAAACATATTTTTAATAAGTGATCAACATTTTTTTTATACAAGTTCAACATTGTCCGAACGCTTATTCAACATGTTTTAGATATTTGTTTAACATTTTAATACTTATTCAACATTTTGTAATACATGTTCAACAGTTTTGGAATACTTGTTCACCATTTTCAAATACTTATTCAACATTCTCAGTACTTATTCAACATTTTCAAATACTTATTCAAGATTTTTAATACTTATTCAAGATTTTCAAATACTAGATTAACATTATTCAACATTTTTATACATGACCAACACTTTTTGAAATACTTGTTCAACATTAACATTTTTAAATACATGATCAACATTTAAAAAATACTTCTTCAACATTTTGCAAATACCTATTCAACAGTTTTCACATACTTGTTCAACATTTTCATATAACTGTTCAACATTTTTCAGATGTTTCAATAGAGTCTTTTTTAATAATATATACATTAGAATATTTTAAAGTATAAGCAAAAGGAAAAAAAGAAAAAAAGAAAACAGAAAACTTAAGAAAACGAACAAAGGAGATGCATCTATGATGGCTTCCCGTTCTGCTGGACCGGCCCATCTATGTCCCCCCCTTCAGCGAGGGGGTTCTTCCCCGCTCGCTCGAGGCAAGGAATATGGGCGCCCATAGATGGCTGGCCCGGCCGGCGCCATCGCCATCATAACAAAAAACCCGAAGAAGATGCATGTCGGGCCCGGTGGGCCGCGACCTGAGTAAAGGAAGACCTGGGCGAGAGGAAAACACCTTTAATTGCTCGATACCAGTACGGCGGGACGGGCAGCGGATCCCAGGGCGGTACCGGTACGGCGGCAGACCGCCGTGAACAGGTGCTCGCAAATCAGATCACCCGATCGTGCCGGCCACTTTAAAGCACTCCGGAGGTCCGAGAGGATCATTGCGTGCGTACTTTGGTTTGGAGCTAATCACGTAGCTAAGCAAGCAAGTAAACAGGGAGTTTCTCCTCCCGATAGGATCATTACGTGCATATTTTGATTTGGAGCTCATGACATCCCGCCTACTCAGTACTCCTGCTCCCTCCGTTCCTAAATAATTGTCTTTTTTGAAGATTTTAATATAGACTACATACAAAACAAAAAAATTAAATCTACACTCTAAAATATATCTATATACATCTATATCTAGTTTTTATAAAAATCTATAAGACATATATTTAGGAACGGAGAAAGTACAATGCATGCATGCACCCGTGCCGAGTGCATCGGCGCATGCGGTGCGCCCGCCGACCGCGGTCTGTTGCCGGCGGCCGGCACGCACGTACGGTCAGGGCACGGTGACTGCCTGCACGCCTACGTACGCGACAGTTGCGCCTGGCGGTCACCTGCGTTCTTGTGACAGTACGTACATGTAAGCAGCGGCAAATTTAACAAATTTGATCTATAGATAAAATTAAATCACAGAATGAATTGTCCGTGAACCTATTTAATGCGGCTGACCCGTGGCGCCTATCTTTCAGGCGCTGCACTAGTCAGTAACGCTTTGAGCTAGGCGCCAGACTAGTGCAACGCCAGAGCTAGGCGCTATATCAGATAGTGTGACGCTTAGCTCGCGCTACCGACACCGACTTAGTAATTTTCGATTACACGCGTGTGCGACGCTGGCCGTAGCGCTTATCCTGGAAGCGTTACACGGTGTAGTGTGCGCGCGCCGTGTCGGGCGTCACACAAAAGGTCGGCCGCGTGAAATAGTTTACGCGGATAGTTCATTTTATGATTTGATTCCGTTTATAGGTTAAATTTGTCAAATTTGCCGCAAGCAGCAGCAGTGGCTAGCCAGCAAGCACGCACGCACTGTTGGACGTACCCGTGCGTGCACCACTGCTCAGTGCTCACGCTGCATCCGATCGATCACTGGAATCAATCACTGCCGTATGGCGTCGGCAGGACCATGCAGTACCACGTAGTACGTCCGTACTCTCACTGTCCACGGCCCGCCGTTTCCGGATCGGCGCCGCCGGCCAACCGTGCGCGCAGATCCGCTCGGTCCATGAAAACGCGCGAGAGACAAGCCAGAAGCAGCCAGTACCGCGCGTACGACCGGCGATGGCGCGCGCCGGCGGCAATTGATGGCTCCTGGTCCTGGAGCGGCCGGCCGACCGCGGAATTGAAGCCGCCAACTGTTCACGCGATCGAATTAAACCAGGCCCCAGGTAATCAGTCAATCAGAAGGCGCGATCGCGACGTCACATCACGTCCGTCATCCCCTTGGATCCAAACGTCACATCGCGTTAACGGTTTTGTTGAAATCTTGTCGGACGGTATATACGCTTCGATCCCTTTAGGGCGGCCCCTAGGCCCTAGCGGCCGTCTGATCTCACTTCAATGCGGAATCTTGGCCGCTAGACCGTTGCACCATTAAACCCCCACGTATTTTTACACCTTTGTAACACCATTCTATTATTACGCTTAGATATAAAGTGCGAGCAATCCTCAAATCATTGAAGTTGTCAAATAAGATTCTTCCTGGTTCAAGGATCCCCCCACCCCGGCAGAGTCCAGGGTGACGTGGCATCACCAGGAGCGAGCTAGAGCCAGCGACAACATGGTGGGCACAACATCACACACAGTGGCCAGGCAAAAGGTTCGAGAAGGGACGTCGCGGCCTGTAGTGCCGTTGTTGACGAGGGGCCAGGCAGGACACCATCGAAGGCCATGGCCAGAGAAGAGGCAGGTGATGGTTGGATCAGCCGTCGGGGAGGAGGGGGCATTGCACGATACAATGAAAAAGGTAGATGATTTAACCGTTTGTTGCCAAATTGACTAAAATTGGGGGGGGGGTTGTTTAGCAAAATCCTACACTTGCGGAAATTTCCTACGAGTTGTTTTCAGGAAGTCGAATCTACCAATCGCTGCCCCCTATCTCCAACCATAAAGCTACACTTCAATCAGTAACAAAAAATCCATACAAAGTGTCCTTAAGTGTAGCATCTCTCGGGGTGTTCAGTCACGTGCCGTTTAAGTTGTCTGATAAAATATTGATAGCTGGTCTTAGAGCATCTCCAATAGATGATGTAGATGTAGAAATAACCGATTTTTACAGCACGAAGGCCCAAAATCCGATGCACCAACATATGTTGAAGATGCAACCTTTTTTACTCGAGATTTGCCCTAGATGTAAAATAAGGCACTTGGTGATGCAAATTTGCATCACTTGTGCCTCTCGAGTAAAACCCGAGCCATCGCACGCGCAGCCGAACTGCCACACGAAACTTTCCCGCGCCGCGCCTAACCATCCCCGTGTCGTCGCCCGCTTCTGGCGGTCCCCATGGACGTCTCCTGGGACCCTGCGGCCGCCAATGCTGCTCCGGTGATGGACACCTCCATGTCTGCCATTGGTCCCGCCGCCACCGCCATCATGATGCCTCCCCAAATTGCACAGCGGATTTGTAGCCCCTCGTCCTGCTGCCACTGCCAAAATGGTAGCACCTTTGAGGAAGAAGATAGCTGTGACCAAACCATGAGGTGGCGGCTCGAAGCGGCCACCTAACGACCACGTTGCAACTTTGTCTCGGCCAAAGAAGATGACGACAGCTGCTGCTGCTTCTTCTTCGCTGGTGTCGCTAGCAACAAATGTTTCGTGTGCAGCTATAGCTGTTGCCGTGCCTCCTCCCACATCCCCTCCTGTTGCGTCACCGGCCTTGGAGCAGCTGCAGTGCGGCTAATGTATTTTACATCATCTATTGGAGCACTAGCTATTTGTGATGTATTTTACATCATGTGTTGGTGTTGGAGATTTTTGATGATGTAAAAATGCACTTTTAGATGATGTATATTTTACTCGAACCATAATTTGGTGATGTAAAATACATCATCTATTGGAGATGCTTTTAGTCCAGCATGCTGTGATTTTGATCCATCTCTTCCCCTCAATATGCACCATGGAGTATTCTTTCGTTGAGATCCATCTCTTCCCCTCCATGCACCTTGAAGTATTCTTTCGTTGAGCATGCATACATGCGGTGCGGCCGCATGTTTACATGCATACAGTGAAAATATACGCGGGAAATAACTAAAGTTATGCTACACTTGAATGCGCTGTCCTAGCCTATGGAGGGAGGCAGCCTAATCGGCCAAAACATATGCCATGAATGGCTCATGCAAGATCGAGCTCTAGCTCACTTAATAAGCCAATAATGCAACATGCACTGTTTGTCCATGATATAGCTATGCCTGCATGCACGCAGGACCCCACTGGTTAATTATCAAACCCTGCTTTTGGTCCATCCGCAATACACAGGTGCGATGAAATGAAGGCCACAAATTGTAAATTGTACGTGGTACGAACGAGAGATAGTTATGGGCTTATGACTAGGTTTATTTACGGTGTATATCTGCGTTCTGGATGTAGCTAGTTACATCCCCGCTGAAAATATTACTAGCGAAGATCCATCTATTCTGGATGGCGAGTCGGTTAATGAACTCCAGGAACATTCATACATGAAAGATATATGCATGTGTATCCGGGCAGGATCTCTGTGCAAGGGTGGCTCCACTTTTCACATGCAGTTATAACTCCAAATTACTACTCCATGAGAGTAAAAATGGCCAAGATTCGGAAGTGAAGCGATGCCAGATCCGCAAAGATTGTGGATTAATGTGAGTTGGGACCTCGTACTCGTAGGCATGCAGTGAATAGAGATAGCCAAGTCACATCTCTATTAATTAACTGTACGAGATTAAAAAAAAAAAGGGACCGGTACAGATACAACGACTTAACTGTAAGGCGAGATCCAAAAATTGAGGAAAATAATAATAAGAACACAAGGATATTTTTTTCATGACTTCCACGAATGTGATTTCATGATGAAACTTTGCAAGCAATTAAAACTTTTCTTAATGTTTAAAAAAACCTAGAAAATTTTGAATTATATTATTTATTCTACTATTCATGCCAAGAGCATTTGAGCTCGAGCAAAGAAAGGTACTTTCGCTGAAAGAGAGGATTATATGCTTAGCCAACACACTAGTAAAAAACAGGGCTTTTGTTCGGGCCTGGCCAGCCCATTAGTCCCGGTTCAGTCAATAACCGGGGCCCATGGGGGCATTCGTCCCGGTTCGTCAGCCCAGGGGGCCGGCCGGGGCCTCGTGGGCATTGGTCCCGGTTCATATGGACCCATTTGTCCGGTTCTCGGCACGCACCGGGACCAATGGTCCTCGCTCTGCCCATTAACCATTGGTCCTGTTCGTGGCTTGAACCGGACGAGAATCTTGAGCTTTAGTCCCGGTTTCTATCACGAACCGAGACAAATGAGTTGCCTATATATACCCCATCGCCACAGCAGAGCACTCTGATGAAGTCATGTACCTAGGGTAGGGTCATGGACCTGTCCAAGATACCCTCCCCAAGGACATCCTTAGAATAAACTGCCTCCCGATCGACTGGTAGGGTTCCACTCGACATACTCAAAGACAATCGACCATGAAGACCCACTCGACCACCGGAGTTCGAGAGCCACTCGGTGTCCTAACGGTGCAGTAGTTAGCAGTCTTTATGGTCATGATGACACTTTATGTAAGGCGTTACCAAGAACGCTCGGTCTTAATGTACCTTTAACCCTCTCTTTACGTGGGCTGGCTGGGGTCCCGGCGCACTCTATATAAGCCACCCCCTCCATAGGTAGAAGGGTTCGCACCCCTGTAATTCATACACATATAATCCAGTCGACCGCCTCCGGGCTCCGAGACGTAGGGCTGTTACTTCCTCCGAGAAGGGCCTGAACTCGTTAAACTCTTGCGTATACAACTACTCCATAGCTAGCATCTTGCCTCTCCATACCTACCCCCATTCTACTGTCTGACTTAGAACCACGACAGTTGGCGCCCACCGTGGGGCAGGTGTTCTAGCGATTTGTTGGAGAAGTTGGGATTCTTTCGATCTCCTACATCATGGTTTCAGGTGGAGTTTTGGTCGAGGGCCGTGAGATCCGTCTCGGTGCGCTCACGTTCATCGCCGACGATTCCGCTTGGCTTCAGGAGGCTCCTCTCGACGTCGACGTGCTCCCCGTCCGCGGGGCAACACACTTTTGCGCGTGCGTCCTCCCGCGGCAACCGTCGACCCAGTATGGGTCGGTTCTTGTGCCGTCCTCACTCCCAGTCTCCCGCCGGCGCAAGCACTCCGGTCGGTCGAGGCTTCAGCGGTGGGTGAGGCATGCGGTGGCTCGCCAGTCGGCCACTCCCCAAGTTGCAGCAATCGAGCCCGATGAATCTCTCTACGGCCTGTTCGATCTGCCGACCGCTCGCAGAGATCGCAACCGAAAAGCGATAGCAGCGATCCGGCGGCGGAGGTTCGATGGTCGACGGACCACGCAGTCCTCCCCGATTCCCCCAGACCGGCGGAGGCGACGGTGGAGGCGATCCGCGCAGTTCACGAAGAGTACCAACCCGAGCCCCTCACTTCGCTGCAGAGGGAGGAACTTCGCCACCAAACATGGATGCACTTCACACTCCTATCGTTGGAGAAACCCCGAGGCTCGTGCCTTGGAGGATGCGCGCTATTAACCTGGCGGAAGCGACTCGACCGAGAACCTCCAGCGAGTTCTCGACGAGCGCCGCGCGTCGAGGGGTTCCAGAATCCAGTCGACGTCAGCTCTTTCCACCACCAACTCAGGTATATCAAACTCCGATTTAGAATTTAGCAGCTGCAGCCCGTATAGCAGAGTCGATTCAGCCCTCCCAGTCGGAGGCGGGTAGAGGTTTGCAACAGATCAGAGATTTACTCCGGGCAGCAGGAGATCAAAATTCAGTCAGATCACGATCCGAACAGGATTCACAGCAGATCCGTCGCTGCGAATTCAGTCCAGTCGGCCCATAGTCCAAGACCGCCCTCGAGGCGTGAGGAACGAGGAGGCCGGCGTGATGATCAGTACAGGAACCGCGAGCCGTATGAGCACCGGTTCGATCGCAATGATCGACGTTGAGTGCCCACCCCTCCACCAAGGGGTGGGTCATACGCTCCTCGAAAAACAAGATGACAGACGGCAGCACAGTGCTGGGCAAAGAGTTCCAGTCGACCACAGAGAGCCAGGCTTTGATGCGAGATCCATTATCGTTCAAGGCTTGGTCGACAGGAACAGAGCTCACCGAGAAGGCCATGAGAGAGATGTTCCCTCCAGCAGTAGAGTTCATGTCTCAGGGCCAGAGTGTTTTAGCAGGCCATCGAGCGCGAGTGATTCCTCCCAACTTTAGGTTGGCGACTGGAGTCAGTAAGTTCACCGGTGAGTCCAAGCCTGACACTTGGCTTGAGGACTACCGAGTGGCTGTCCAGATTGGCGGCTGCAACGATGAGGTAGCTATGAAGCATTTGCCCCTTATGTTGGAGGGTTCGGCCAGAGCATGGTTGAATCAGTTAGCACCCAAAAGTATTTACACTTGGGAAGATCTTGCCCGAGTGTTTGCCAGACATTTGAAGGGACTTGCAAGCGACCAGCAGGGTTGATGAGCTGCGATCGTGTGTCTGTAAGTCGAATGAAACTTTGAGAGATTACATCCAGAGATGGATTACCTTGCACCACACAGCTTGAGAATGTGTCCGATCACCAGCGATCTGTGCTTTCAAGGAAGGTGTAAAGAACAGGGGGTTGAGTTTGAAATTCGGTCGGACAGGGGATATGACCCTGAGTCGGATGATAGAGATTGCCACCAAGTATGCTAATGGTGAAGAAGAGGATCGGCTCCGGAGTGGTAAGTACAAGTCAGCCGCTAATGAAGCCGGCGGAGGAAACTCCAGCCGGAAGCAGAAGCACAAAGCCGAGCCACCCGCTCCGGAGAAGCCTTGGTCTGTGACCCCAGGAAAGTTCAAGGGGAAACCCAAGGGTCCGTGGAACCCCAAGAAGGTGAAAGACCAAGATGGGAATGATGTGTTGGACTTGCCGTGTCACATTCACGCGAAGAAAGATGAAGAGGGTAAACTCATTTACCCGAAGCATACCACTCGACAGTGTCGGCTCTTGATTCAGCAGTTCCAAGGGAAGCAGCCCAAGGATAAAGAAAAGGAGTCGAACAAAGTTGAGGACAAGGAAGATAGTGATGGTGGATACCCCCAGGTCAATTCCACCCTGATGATTTTTGCTGACGTTGAAAGCAAAAGTCGATTGAAAGTTATCAACCGAGAAGTGAACATGGTCGCTCCGGCGACGCCCAATTATCTGAAATGGTCCCAGACCGCCATCACATTTGACCAGTCCGATCATCCGACACACATTGCCACCCCTGG
Organism: Aegilops longissima; assembly: GCA_021605205.1. Taxonomy (NCBI): domain Eukaryota; kingdom Viridiplantae; phylum Streptophyta; class Magnoliopsida; order Poales; family Poaceae; genus Aegilops; species Aegilops longissima. The sequence goes on along the minus strand of CM038679.1, from coordinate 704,645,416 downwards.
GAGGCAAGCGTTGGCGGTCGATCCAGTCATCGAAGGCACTCGACTGACCAAAGTTTTGATGGATGGCGGCAGTGGCCTGAACATCTTGTATACAGAGACGTTGAAAGGGATGGGCATTCCGATGTCCAGACTCAAAGACCATAATATGAGTTTCCACGAGTCATTCACGGAAAGAAGGCTGAGTCACTCGGTCAAATTGCTCTTGATGTGGTTTTGGTGATTCAAGCATTTCCGCAAAGAAAAGTTGACCTTTGAGGTCGTGGATTTCGGGCGCTTATCACGCTTATTCAGGGAAGGCCGGCGATGCCCGTTTCATGGCTCGACCATGTTATGTGTGATCACTGTCACTGGCAATCGGAAAAAAGCGGAAGAGTGTTTCCAGAAAGGCTCTAAGATTGCTGATGCTCAGATGGCAGTGGTAGAATTGCATTATCAGAAGACTGCAGATCCGAGTGATTTGTTGCGAGCCAAGAAGCCCGCTACGGAGTCGGCATTTCAGTCGTCCGGCGAGACGAAGCAGGTTCATATTCACCCGACCGACCCCAATGCTGCTCCGACCAACATCTCAACAACACGCGACTCCAAATAGGAAGAAGCGCTCGTCCCGTTCCTCCGTGAGAACTGGGACATCTTTGCATGGAAGCCTACTGACATGCCGGGTGTACCCAGGGAGCTGGCTGAGCACCGTCTGCGAGTCGACTCAAAAGTCAAACCTGTCAAAGAACATCTTCGACGGTCCGCCGTCCAGAAGAGAAAGGCCATAGGCGAGGAGGTGGCTCGGCTCTTAGCAGCAGAGTTTATCCGAAAAATTTACCACTCCGAGTGGCTCGCCAATGTTGTCATGGTCCCTAAGAAGGACAATTCACTGCGCATGTGCATCGACTTCAAACATATCAATAGGGCCTGCCCGAAGATCATTTTCCTCTCCCGCGATCGACCAAATAGTCGAATCGATTGCGGGATGTGGCGGTTGTCTTTTTAGACGATATTCCGGTACCATCAGATCCGTCTGTATGGACCCGACGAGATCAAAACAGCTTTCATCACTCCATTCGGTGCTTCTATTATGTCACCATGCCATTCGCCTCAAGAATGCCGAGACCACGCTCATGAGGATGATTCGAAGTGTTTACTCACTCAAATCAGTCGGAATGTGGAAGCATACATGGATGACATTGTGGTCAAGTCACGGAAAGGTTCCGACCTGTTGACCGACCTTGCTGAAACATTTGCCAATCTCGGGAGGTATGATATCGCTTAATCCATCAAAGTGCACATTCGAGTTCCCGGTGGAAAGTTACTCGGTTTTCTCTTTTACGAGCGAGGAATCGATGCTAACCCACAAAAGTTGGCACTATACTCCAATGAAACGCCTCGCGTGTGCACGATGTCCGAAGCTTATCGGATGCTTGGCCGCTTTAAGTCGATTCATCCTCGCCTCGCTGAAAAGGCATTGCCTCTTTACTGACTGATGAAGAAGTTAGACAAGTTCGAGTAGACTCCTGAAGTCGATGCAGCGCTTGCGAGCTCAAAGCTCGCTCTCCACCCAGCCGGTGCTTGCTGCCCCAATCAAGAAGGAGCCGTTGCTGCTTTACATTGCAGCCACGGACAAGTCGTCGAGACAATACTTATGGTCGAGCGGAAGAGGAAGGAAAAGCCTTCAAAGTTCAGCGCCCAAAGATACTATCTTTCCAAGTATTAACCCGTCAAAGCAAAGATACCCTCATTATCGAAGCTTGTGTATGGGATTTATATGACCGCTGAAGAAGGTTGCTCACTACTTCTCGATCATTCCATTACGATCGTCGTGACGCCCCATTATCGAGATTTTGCACAATGAGACGAATCGGTCGAGTGGCAAATGGGCGATTGAACTTCTTCCCTTGATATCAAGTTTGAGGCAAAGAAAGCCATCAAGTCCCAAGCGATAGCAGATTTCATCGCCGAGTGGATTGAACAACGATTACCGACTCAAGTTCACTCGAGCATTTGGACTATGTTCTTTGATGGTTCCAAGATGCTGAATGGTTCCGGTCTTTGGGTGGTATTGGTTTCCCCGAGGAGATAAGCTCGATATGTGCTCCAGATTCACTTTGATTCTTCCAACAATGAAGCGTAATCTGAAGCAACTGTTGTATGGGTTGCGTATGGCCATTTCACTCGGCGTCCGTCGCCTCATGGTCTATGGCGACTCAGATCTGGTGGTTAATCAGTGATGAAGGAGGACGTCAAGTCCAGCCATGACTGCTCATCAGTAATGCAAAGGAGGAAGCTAGAGAAGAAGTTTGAAGGGTTAGAGCTCCATCATATACCCCGATGAAAAATCAAGCTGCTAATGATTTGGCGGAAATAGGGTCCAAGAGGGAAGCCATTCCCGGTGATGTGTTTTTGGAGAACATCCGCACACCGTCGATTCAAGAGGATCCTTTCATTGAAGAAGTTCCACAGCCAAAAAGTGCCACTGATCCGACTGAAGTTGAGGTCCCAGCGGTGGTCGACCTGATCATGGAAATCATGGTCATACCGTACATCGCGTATATCCTGAGGAAAGAGCTCCCGGAGAACGAAGAAGAGGCTAGGCAGATCGTCCGCCGATCCAAGGCCTTTACTGTGATCAAGGGACAGTTATTCAGAGAAAGCGTGACTGGAGTCAGCCAGAAGTGCATAACGCCAGAAGAAGGTCAGATAATTCTTGATGATATCCACTCGGGGACCTGTGGTCACCATGCGTCCTCTCGGACCATCGTGGCTAAAGCATACCGAGCGGGATTTTACTGGCCAAAGGCGAATGAAATGGCAAAGGAAATAGTCGACAAGTGTGAGGATGTCAGTTCTACTCCAATATGTCACACAAACCCGCCTCAACTTTGAAGACCATTCCCCTCGTCTGGCCTTTCGCTGTTTGGGGGTTGGATATGATTGGACCACTGAGAACTGGCAGAAGTGGTTTCACTCATTTGCTTGTGGCAGTCGACAAGTTTACGAAGTGGATTGAAGCTAAACCTATCAAGAACCTTGATGCATGCACTGCTGTCAGTTTCATCAGAGAGTTGATATTCAGGTATGGAGTTCTGCACAACATCATCACTGACAATGGGTCAAATTTCGATTCCGACAAGTTCAAAGCCTTTTGCGCCTCTCAAGGCACGCGAGTCGACTATGCTTCAGTCGCCCACCCCCAGTCGAATGGACAAGCAGAACGAGCAAATGGTCTAATTCTCAAAGGGCTGAAACATCGACTGATGCGTGATCTCAAGCATGCAGCAGGAGCATGGGTTGACGAACTTCCGTCGGTTCTTTGGGGATTGAGGACCACTCCTAATCGGTCGACTGGGAGAACTCCATTCTTTATGGTCTATGGAGCTGAAGCAGTTCGCCGAGTGACCGCTTCACAATGCCCCCCGAGTCGAACTCTACTCGAAGTCAAGCGGAGCAAGCCCGTCACCGACCTCCTTGAAGAGGAGAGAGATGGCACTGATCCGCCGACCATCTATCAGCAGGACTTGCGTCGATTCCACGCTAGAAATGTGAAGAGCCGAGCCTTTCAAGAAGGGGATCTGGTCCTCCGAGTGGATCAACAGAAACCACACAAGCTCGCTCCCACTTGGGAAGGTCCCTTCATCGTCACCAGAGTTCTCCACAATGGAGCTTACCATCTTTACAACGTCGAACGCCAGGTCGATGAGCCTCGAGCCTGGAATGCGGAGCTGCTCCGCCCCTTTTACACTTAAGAACTCACTCGGGTGAGATGTAAAAGTACCTCTGTAGTTTGTTTATCTAAATCATAAAGATTATAATTTTCCCAGTGATTGTTATTACCTTTTTGTTAAAACTCCCACCCAGTGGGTGACTTAGCTGCGAATCCGTTTCGCCTAAGTTTGTAAAAAAATCCTTACCGACTGGTAAGCCAGCCTCTCACTCGGGGGCTTAGCTGCAAATCCGTTTCGCCTAAGTGTTTTAAAATCCTACCGAGTGGTGAGCCAGCCTCCCACTCGGGGGCTTAGCTGCAGTCCAAGTGCTCGCCTAAGTGTTTTAAAATCCTACTGAGTGGTGAGCCATCCTCCCACTCGGGGGCTTAGCTGCAGTCCAAGTACTCGCCTAAGTGTTTTAAAATCCTACCGAGTGGTGAGCCAGCCTCCCACTCGGAGGCTTAGCTGCATTCCAAGTACTCGCCTAAGTATTTAATACAATGTGCACTTTGCAAGGACGACGAGGTACAGGTCGACTGTTGCCTTCCCCTTCAAAGCTATGACACAAAAATCCTCCTTGGAGGCTTAGCTGCAGTCCAGTACTCGCCTAAGTATCGAAAAATCCTACCGAGTGGAGAGCAAACCTCCCACTCGGGGGCTTAGCTGCAGTCCAGTACTCGCCTAAGTTTGAAAAATCCTACCGAGTGGAGAGCAAACCTCCCACTTGGGGGCTTAGCTGCAGTCTAGTACTCGCCTAAGTTTGAAAAATCCTACCGAGTGGAGAGCAAACCTCCCACTCGGGGGCTTAGCTGCAGTCCAACACTCGCCTAAGTACGAAATCCATCCCGATCCGCAAGGACGACGATGTGCAGGTCGACTGTTGCCTTCTCCTTCGGAGCTGCACCACAAGTACACCGTGCGCTCCATCCCGATCCGTGAGGACGAAGAGGTGCAGGTCGACTGTTTCCTTCTCCTTCGGAGCTGCGCCACAAGTACAACATGCGCTCCATCCCGATCCGCAAGGACGACGAGGTACATGTCGACTGCTTCCTTCTCCTGCACCTGCAAGAGCCACAAAGTGTAGGTCGACTCGATCCACCTCGGAGCTGCATCTCAAGCATTGAAGCATAATCCGAGTGAAGAGCAAAGTTCACTCGAAGTCAAACAAGAGCATAATCCGAGTGAAGAGCAAAGTTCACTCGAAGGCAAACAAAAGCATATTTCAACGATAAGTAAAGTTCGGATAGCATCCTAAGGATGCAGAAGTACCCAGGCCTCAAGCCCGTCAAAGTTTATCGGTTACAAAAACCACTCGGCATTCCGAGGCAAATTTAAGGTAGAGCATAAAAGTTTTTTACTCCTTAGGTGGAGGACTGGAAGGAGCCACAAACTGGTCAAGGTCGATCCCATCAGCAATCCGGGTGGCGGCAGCGATGAAAGTCTCCATGAAAGATTGGAAATCATACTTCTTGGTATTGGCAACTTTGATGGACGCCAGCTTTTCCTCCCACGCCTCCTTGCAAAGGGACACGAACCGAGACGAGCAACATCAGCACCACACCGCGAAGACTTTTTCCATTCTTGCACTCGACTTGAACCTCATTCACCGAGTCATTATGACTCGAGGTCATTCAAGCGTCTGTCCGGCCAGAGTGTTGAGTCGATCCGTGACACTGCAGCTTTCAATGAGCGAGATAGTCCACCACACCAAAGAATGCGAGACTCGGTCGAGCACGCTCATAGCGGCTTCATCCTTCACGGAGAGTTGATGGGGTCCAGGCTTGTCTCCACTCGACTGGTCTGCTCTTCAAAGTTCTGACAGAATTCTGTAAATGCAACTCGGGTTCAAGTTAACAGTTCTATGGTCAGTCGGTGACAGTCGGGTAAAAGAGATTACCTTCGAGCATGAGGAATAACTTTTTGGCGAGCCCTCCCAGATAAAGCTCCAGATCATTCCTCTTCCCCGCCAGTTTGCCAGCCTTGTCAGTCAGAGCAACTTTGTCATTCTTCAGTCCGCTAACCTCCTTGTTGGCCGCATCGAGAGTAGCCTTCAGTTTGGTATTCTCCTCTTCGACTTTGCCGACTAAGACCAGTTTCTCTTCTGCGAGCTTTGTTTTCTCCAAAGCTGTCTTTTGTGCCTCTGCAAGGTCGTGGACTTTCTTCTTCAGAGCCTCCTCCAGTTTGTCTGCAAAATAACAATAAGCCCGGAGTTGAGAATGAGTAGAAAGACAAAGACCGTCGTCAAGTTCTCACCAGCCATACCTTTCGCTTCGTCTCTCGCCTTTTGCAAGTTCTCCTGAGCAAGCTTCAAGTCAAGGTTGAGCTGGATCTGTTTGTTCTCCAATTCGGTATAACGGGCCACGAGCTCGCAAGATTTCTGCGAAGAGTCAATCGACAAAACATCAAAGACAGGTCACTTCCGAGTGACTAAAGGAAAATCATAGCATTTCTAAGACTACAGTCGAATCAAAACATTCGACAGTAGTCTCATGGACTACACCCAGTGGGTGCACTCAGCGTGCCCCCACTGGTTTTACCAATTTGGTTCGACCAGTCGGCCGAAATTGGCAAAAGGGTTTTGATCCTAAAACCATAGCTAATCGTCGCTAGATCACCGTGTAAAAAAACAGTTCCTTAGACTATAGTCGATCGCCAGTGATCCACCATAGTCTCGGGACTACACCTGATGGGTGCACTCAGCGTGCCCCCACGGTTCCAAAGATCCATTCGACATGGCCCGACCTGCACCGAGTGGAGAAGTTCAGTATAAAGACTATAGTCGATCGCCTGCAGTCCACCATAGTCTCGGGACTACACCAGGGGTGCACTCAGCGTGCCCCCACCAAGACAAAAATTAATCGACACACCCACCCGGTGGGTGCACAGACATGATATGGAAATCTTGAAAAGAAGAAATTTCAGGTAGCATATCCTAACAGTAACAAGAAGCGACCAACTTACTGGACATTGCTCTGAAGAGCCGAGCTTGCATCATAAGCCGCCTGCCTGGCCTCCCGGACCACCTTCACTTGCTCCATCATGATCCCTGCCTGGCGTATGGCCTCCTTAGCAGCACTCACTTGGTCTTCCGGGACGTGGTGTGTGGCAAAAAGGGAAGGCGGGTCAGCAGTCGACGAGGAAGGCCGGACACTCGTCAGCGGCACATCAAAGGACACAGAAGCCCGAGTGGTGTCGCCTCCCTCGTGAACCAGCGTCTCAGGCAGTGATACAACTTGAGTAGCCTTGCCAGCAGGCACCTTTTTGTCCTTCCTCTTCCTCAGCGGTGTTTCATCGTCGTCGTTAGGGAGATCAATGACATGAGGTGGAACTACAAGAAAGATTCAAAGGTAAAAACAGAAATTCAATCGATCGTAAAGCGAAACTGCAGAGATCATACCAAGGTTGGAGGTGGCGGCATCTTCCATTTCCTGATCTTCGTGCTTAGCTGAGGTCTCGGAGGTGGCAGCACTGCAGATTTCAGAAGTCGGTTGATCAGTCAAACGAGTCGACCAAAAGTACACCCATGATAAACAGGAAGACAAAAGTTCTGTTGATTACCCGAAAATGGTGGGAATGACCATCCTCATCTTGGGCAGGGCCTTTGGCGGCTTTGACGACGTTGCTCGGGGTTGCTTTGGCGGTTTCTCAGTCTGCACTGGAGAAGTCGTCCGAGTGCGCTTCATCGACCGCCTGACGGGCGCGATTGCCTTGCCGCGCTTGACCGCCGGATCATGCGTCAGCTTGGACCGCCTTTCCGAGTGGGGAGGATCCACATCTTCCTCCTCTTCCTCCTCCTCCTCCTCTTCTTCATCAGAGCTGTTGTTTTCCTCGGACTCCCATTCCTCCTGGCTTTCGCCTCCGCTTCCTTCTTCTTCTTCGACTTGTTCTTGCGCCCCGTTGGGCATCGAGTACATCTCAGTGGTGGCCTAGAAGACAGCAAAACAAGACGAAAGTCAATCGGCCAATTCGCAGCGGAACAGAACGAATGCAACAAGATCTCAGTCGGAGATAAGTGGTCATACCTTGTCTGGTTTGTAGGATTGGTCGAGTGGTGGGATCCTCCTAGCTCCACGAGGGTTATCCTTGTTCCCTGTGATGGCAGTCATCCACCTCTCCAATATGGCGTCGTCGACCTCCTCTGGGTGGACCCAAGTGGTGTCTTCGGTACCAGAATACATCCACATCGGGTGGCCTCGGTATTGGAGCGGCTGAATGCGCCATCGAAGGAAAACCTCCAGAAGATCCATGCCGGTCACTCCGTCGCGAATGAGCTGGACTACATGCTCCATCAACATTTTAACCTGGACCTTCTCCTCCGGAAGCACCTCCAGAGAGGACGGCTTGTTCACTCGACTCATGGAGAAGGGAGGGAGTCCAGTCGACTGCCCTGGCGTCGACTGGTCTTGGCAGTAGAATCAGGTCGACTGCCACCCTCTAACTGAATCGGGAAGAATCATGGCCGGAAAGGCGCTTTTACCCCTCATTTGGACCCCAAGACCCCCACACATCTGGGTTACTTGGGTTCTTTCATCATTCGGATTAGCCTTTTTCACCGTCTGTGAGGGACAAGTGAATATGTGTTTGAAGAGACCCCAGTGTGCTCGACAACCCAAGAAGTTTTCGCACAAAGACACAAAAGCGGCGAGATAGGAAATGGAGTTGGGTGTGAAGTGATGGAGTTGTGCTCCAAAGAAATTCAGAAAACCCCGGAAGAAAACATTCGGCGGTAGGGAAAATCCACGATCAACATGGGTGGCTAAAAGGACGCACTCACCCTCCTGAGGCTGCGGCTGCCACTCCGTCCCCGGAAGCCTTGCTGACCCATGGGGGATCAATCCCTCGTTGGCCAGGTCGTCGAGGTCTTTCTGGGTGATGGTCGAGCGGATCCAATCTCCCTGGACCCAACCTTGCGGCAGGCTGGACCGCGACGAGGATCCGCCCCGACTGGGCGCTCTCCCCTTCGCCTTCGCCGTCGCCTTCTTCGCCCGCTCCAAGGCCGCTGTCTTCTCCTTCACCATTGTCGCCCGCGAAGCAGGAACGGAGCAGCAGCGCTGAGCAGGTTACGGGCGCGGCGGATGGATCTGAGGACGGAGGATGGGAAAATGAGGGCACACTGTTCAAAAGACCCCCGCCCGGTGCCTTATATGAAGTCGCTTCCGAGTGGCTGACTGGTAGGCCCGGACAATCCTGTCAAATCCCGCAATAGTCGCGCGCGCGATACGTGGCAAAAAAGGGGGCACGGAGATCGAGGCGTCCTTGCCTTATCTCATCCGAGTACCGCGGCCCTCTCCGCTTTGCGCGCTTCCCGAAATTCGGATCCCGCTAAATCCGCTAACAGCAGAGCAACTTGTCAGACGGCAGATTTCCTCCGATCCATCGCTCGGAAATCTCCAAGTTCATAAAGTTCACTCGACAGATATAAGGAATGGATCAAGGCGACTGAAAGAGAAGTTGACACCATCATTACAAGGTCACTGATCCAGAGTAAGACACCCTCGCAGCACGAAAAACAGGTCGGAAAGATTATCAACTCCTTCCTCACTCAAACCTCGATCCATTCGGGGGCTAATGATGAAGTCATGTACCTAGGGTAGGGTCATGGACCTGTCCAAGATACCCTCCCCAAGGACATCCTTAGAATAAACTGCCTCCCAATGACTGGTAGGATTCCACTCGACAGACTCAAAGACAATGACCATGAAGACCCACTCGACCACCAGGAGTTCGAGAGCCACTCGTGTCCTAATGGTCTGTAGTTAAGCAGTCTTTATGGTCATGATGACACTTTTATGTAAGCGTGCTACCAATAACGCCTGGTCTTAATGTACCTTTAACCCTCTCGCTACGTGGGCTGGTTGGGGTCCCGTGCACTCTATATAAGCCACCCCCTCCACGTAGAAGGGTTCGCACTCTGTAATTCATACGCATATAATCCAGTCGACCGCCTCCGGGCTCCGAGACGTAGGGCTGTTACTTCCTCCGAGAAGGGCCTGAACTCGTTAAACTCTTGCGTATACAACTACTCCGTAGCTAGCATCTTGCCTCTCCATAACTACTCCATTCTTTGTTTTTTCTGGCCGGCGAGGGAAGGGCATTTGGGTGCTCTAGCTCACCTCCTATGCACATGAGGTGTTCGATGAAATGTCCGAGCCACACTAGTTAATCGTTCTCCTCTCGAAACTCGACCTCCAAGCTCCATTTTCCCCGAGATTTGTCTAGGTTTAGCGGTCCGTCACGTCCTGTCCCCGTCTTCACCGCCGTCGATCTCCCGCGCCGATATCGTCGCCGACAGCATCGTGGTGAGCCTCTTGTTCTTATCTTCTTTCGGAAAGAATTTTTTTTACTTCAGATAGATACTTGTCTAATTTTCTTACTTTTATTATTCCTTATTATTATATAGTGCGATGGTTTTGGTATCCGCCCCCGTCGGCCCTTGTCCTGTCTATGATTCGGATGTGGTATATATTATCTTTTGATAACTATTTGGTTCATTTATTGTTTATGACAATTATGCCGACCAACTTGACATAGATTTTATTTATCTAGGAGGTGGTGGAACCAGAAATTCCAACCGACCCTATTGTCGACAGGTTAAATTTAGTTGAAGAAGAAAACAATTACTTGAAGGAAAAAATAAGAAAAATTGAGGAGGAGAAGATGATATTGGAGTTGCATGTTGCGGATGTCATCGATGATCACAAGATCAAGATGGATGCAATGCGGTTGAAGATTAGAAAGATTAGAAAATATGTCATTCATACCAAGGCTTGGTATCATTATGCAGTTGGAGCAGTTGTTAGTTTGGTTGCGATTATGATCGCATTTGTTTTTGCATTTAAATGTTTTACATAATTTTAATGTATGGTTTAATTAGATTCTCCGGAGAGCTATATGTTGCACATGCTATGTGGGTGAAATCCTTTGTAATGCATTTAGTTTCCGTATGAAACCCTCATACTTGAAAGAGATTGTCCGCTTTGTAAACGGTGCATCCAGTTTTGCCGTAACCCTCTCTACTTTCTTGCACATGCTATGTGGGTGAAATGATGATACCATGCCAACTTTCAACCTTTTCAGAGTTCATTTCAAATGCTTTTCAATTTCATGGTCTTATAGCTCAAAATAATCAGTAAATGCATGAAAAATAACAAATGAAGTCAGAAAGGGTTGTAAATTGATGATGTGTCTTTGAATGGTGTATTTTGAACACAGAAAAACTATGGAGTTCAAATAAGTTCAGAAAAAAAGGAAATCCCTTTGTAACAGATGAGTTTCCGTATGAAACCCTGATACTTCGAAAGAGATTGCCCGTTTTGTACACGAAGTGCATCCAGTTTTTGCCGTAACCCTATCTACTTTCTTGCACATGCTATGTGGGTGAAATGATGATAACATGCCAACTTGAAACCTTTTCAGAGTTCATTTCAAATGCTTTTCAATTTCATGGTCTTATAGCTCAAAGTAATCAAGAATGCATGAAAATAACAAATGAAGTCGAAAGGGTTGTAAATTGATGATGTGGCTTTGAATGGTGCATTTTGAACACAGAAAAACTATGGAGTTCAAATCAATTCAAAAATTAAATCCCTTTGTAATGCATTTAGTTTCCGTATGAAACCCCGATACTTGAAAGAGATTGTCCGCTTTGTACACGAAGTGCATCCAGTTTTGCCGTAACCCTCTCTACTTTCTTGCACATGCTATGTGGGTGAAATGATGATACCATGCCAACTTGAAACCTTTTCGAGTTCATTTCAAATGCTTTTCAACTTCATGGTCTTATAGCTCAAAATAATCAAGAAATGCATGAAAAATAACAAATGAAGTCGAAAGGGTTGTAAATTGATGATGTGGCTTTGAATGGTGCATTTTGAACACGAAAAACTATGGAGTTCAAATAAGTTCAAAAAAATGAAATCCTTTGTAATGCATTTAGTTTCCGTGATGAAACCCCGATACTTGAAAGAGATTGTCCGTTTTGTACACGAAGTGCATCCAGTTTTTTCCGTAACCCTCTCTACTTTCTTGCACATGATATGTGGGTGAAATGATGATAACATGCCAAATTGAAACCTTTTCAGAGTTCATTTCAAATGCTTTTCAATTTCATGGTCTTATAGCTCAAAATAATTAGTAAATGCATGAAAAATAACAAATGAAGTCAGAAACAAAATAAAATAAAATAAATAAGTAATTGGAAATAAAATAATATAAACTTTAATAAAATATATAAGTAGAAACAAAAAAATAAAAAATTAATAACATAAATGAAATTTATGAAACTAAAATTATCAAAGTATTTTCTCTTCAAAACATTATAAGCAACCTCTATTATTATTGAAAATAAAATTATATAAAATTGATGCAACTAAAATTATCAAAGTATTTTCTGTTCAAAATCATTAAAAGCAAAAAGAATTTTCATAAAGAACTTTTTTGTTAGAAACTTTAATAGCAAAAAGAATTATCATAAAATAAAATTAATAAGTAATTATAAAAAAATAAAATAAAATAAATAAGTATTTCGTTGTAAGTAGAAACAAAACAAAATAAATAAAGCAAAAAAGAAAATAAAAACACTAGGAAAAAAAAAGAATTTGCCACCAACTGGGCCACCACGGCCTGAATACGACTAGAAACCCATCCATGGGCCAGGATTCAGGCCCGTAGAAGGCTCAGAAGGCCCATCAGGCATAGCAGTAACAATAAGGCCCGTAAGCCTGGAATGGAGAGGATCTCGAGAGGGCTGCGGTAGTGTGGCTTATAAACCACTGCGCGCCCCTCTCAACTAGCGAGGTGGGACTAAACTTTGGCATGACGCTGGCAAAGATAGGTTTGGTCCCGGTTGGTGGCACCAACCGAGACTAAAGGGGTGCATTGGTACCAATGCCCCCCCCTTTAGTCCCGGTTGGTGCCAGCAACCGGTACCAAAAGCCTCTGCTTCCCGCCCTTTGGGCTGCTGAAAAGTGACCTTTGGTCACGGTTGGTGGCACCAACCGGTACCAAAGGGTGGCATTGGTACCGGTTGTTGCCACGAACCGGTACCAATGGCCTTGGTATATAAGTAGCACTTGTGAAATTTTCAGATTTCCCCATCGTTAGTTGCCCCCCCCCCCCCCCGCCCGACGACGCCGAGCTCATCGACGCCGCCAGGCTGCCCCGACGCCGTCCGCCGCCCCAGCCGCCGCCGCCCGTGCCTCGTCGTCCCCGTCTCCATCGCCGTTGCCGAGGTCGATCGTCCCCGAGCCTGCGCGCCCCTGCGCCCACCCCTGAGCGCACGATCGCCGTCCGCTGCCCCCCGAGCCCGCTCCTTGTCGCCGACTCGTCCTCGCTGTGAGCGCCGCCCCTATCCTCTCCTCCTCCCTGTACTGGCCGTCGTTGCCGCCGCCTCGCCTGCCCTTCGCTGCTGCGGCGCGCTGCCCCGCCGCCCCTGCCCTGCATTTTTTTCATAGCATTTCTTTTCATAAATGTATTTTTTGTGTATATGTGTGTACATGTTCATAGTATTTTTTCATAAATGTATTTTTTTGTTTATATGTGTGTATGTGTATATATGTGTGTACATGTTCATAGTATTTTTTTTCATAAATGTATTTTTTTGTCAATTTATGTATATGTTCATATATATAGATTATATTAGTTTATGTTTAGTTTAGTATTAAGATTAGGAAAATTTCAGATGTGTAGTTATATTTATTTATATGTGTAGTTAATTTAGATGTTGTAATTTGTTCATAAAAATTATGCACTTTTATATATAAACTTTATTTTTTTCATATGTATGAAAATGTAGAGTGAAAATGAAAACAAACATATAAGAAAAAACAAAGGAAAAAATGAAGAAGGAAAAGTAAACCGCCCGTCTCGGCCACCACCGCATTTTCTTTGTCTTGCAGGGTTTGGAAAAAATTCATCTCAAAAACTCCAGGACTGCCGAAGAAGCTGCAATTTGAACACCCGACAGTAAGTACTATAGTAGCATGTTTCGCGCATCTCCTATTGATTCAAGCGCTAGTTTAATCAATACCATTTAGCATGATTACTTATCAGTTTGATTGACCTCTATTTGTTGTAAAGTGGTTGTGGAAGGAATCTGAGACTAATTACTGTGGATACTACATTTGCGAGTCCATTCGCCACACGACCTTTAAGCGGGAATACTCTGACAAACAATATGAAGTGCGTACATAATAATATTCACAATTTTATTTTATTACCATCATTTGTGTTGAGTTTCATTTATTCATATATATGTATTGACCCCCTTCTTCAAACTAGATATTTCGGATGCGGGATGAACTTCTAGCACCAGATCGCATGCGAGCAATTCAAGAGGAATTGACGGCATTCTTTCTTGACCACGTGATCGATAAAGACGTAGAATACCATGTGGACCCTGAGTTTATATGGAATTAGGAGAGATTAATTATATTGTAAGAGATAATTATATTGTATATATGTAGAACTTGTTGTTCGACCAATCTCTCAGAGAAGGAGAGGTGGTTGATATCGCTTCTCTATGTATGCATATGTTCATGACGATCTTCTGTTTCCTTCATTTGCTTACTAGTTAGCGTGTCTAGTCCTCTTTATACGTATAGTACGTAGCGTCGACCAAGCACGGAGATAAGAGAGGACACTTCTCTCTATTAATTAGCTAGCTAACACAATATATGAAACACATAAATTAACCCCCCAAAACCCCCAAACCCCCCTTTAAAAAAAAACCCCAACCCCTGAAATGCTGACGCGTGGATGCCTATTGGTCCCGGTTGGTGCCGCCAACCGGGACCAAAGGGCCTCTTGCCTGGGCTCGCCGCACCGGCCACGTGGTGGCCAATCTGTCCCGGTTAATGTAAGAACCGGGACTAAAGGTCTAGGGAATTAGTAACGACACTTTAGTCCCAGTTTGAAAACCGGGACAAATGGCCCTTACGAACTGGGACATAGGCCCTTTTTCTACTAGTGACATTGCACCGCGGGGGAACATACTATATAATAAAAAAAGTACGATCACACGGAACACTATGAAAAAGAAAAGATAGATCCGATCGGATAAACAAGAACGCAACTGAGAGGAAGTAGTTGTCGATAAAGATTCAATTATTCTCACAGTTAGGTTATGCCTCACACATTCGCAAGAAGTTTTTGACACATCGAGAGTCAAAGCAGACGACCCTCTGCGATATCCATGTGTTAGTAGTTTAGCAGTACTTCATAGTCCAGGACAAAAAGCAATCAAAGAATGATACATCTCCGTCGTATCTATAATTTTTGATTATTTCATGCCAACATTATACAACTTTCACATGAATATTTTATACTCCCTCCGATCCTAAATATAGGGTGTATAGTTTTTGGCACGGAAATTAAAGAACGCACGTGGAGGGAAATTTTTACAAGTTTAGGGTGTGATTTCACCTGACTAATTGACATGAGAAAATAGAGGAGCTTGACAAATATAAGGAAATGTAATCAAACCCCTAAAAAAATTATCCAAACGAGTGGTGCAACGCAATACACCTTATACTTCAGACTTTTTCTCAAAAATCTATACACCTTATATCAAGGAACGGAGGGAGTAAGATTTATTGGACTAACCTATTGATCCAGTGCCCAGTGCTAGTTTCTGTTTTTTGTTTCGAAGAATATACATATCAAGCGAAGTCCAAACGCAATAAAATTTTACGGAGAATTATTTTGAGATATTTGTAAAATTTGGGAGCTGGAATCAACACAAACAGAGGCCCACAGTGACCACAAGACACCAGGGCGTGTCCCAGGCTCCTGGCACGTGGTGGTGGGTTGTGCCCTCCTCAAGCGTCGGTTGGAGCTCTACTTCGGGCACAAGGAAGCTTATATCCGAAAAAAAATACCGTGTTAAAATCTCAGCACAATCAGAGTTATGGATCTCCGGGAATATAAGAAACGGTTTTCGGCCAGATGTGGGAAACGCGAAACACAAGAGAACAGAGAGGGAGATCCAATAGAGGCCAGAGGGGGAACTCTCCTCCTCCCCCACCCCGCCGCCATAGAGGCCATGGACCAGAGGGGGAACTCTCCTCCCATCTAGGGGGAGGTCAAGGAAGAAGAAGAAGGAGGCGGGCTCTCTCCCCCTATCTCCCGATGGCGCCTGAGTACCGCCGGGGCAAGGATCGTGATGGGGATCTACATCAATAATCTTGCTACCGTCAACACCAACTTTATCCCCTCTATGCAGCGGTGTAACACCTCTTCTCCCCGCTATAATCTCTACTTAAATATGGCGCTCAACTCCATATATTATTTCCCAATGATATTAGGCTATCCTATGATATTTGGTAGATCTGTTTTGTCCTATGGGTTAATCGTGATCTTGGTTGGTATGATTGTATATTTTATTTATGGTGTTGTCCCATGGTTGCCTCCGTCTCGCGCAAACGTGAGGGGTCCCCGTTGTAGGGTATTGCAATACGTTCATGATTCGCTTATGGTGGGTGACGTGAGTGACAGAACACACAGATCCGAGTAAATGGGTTGTTGTGTATGGGAGTAAAGAGGACTTGATACTTAATGCTATGCTTGGGCTTCACGACCCTAATGATCTTTAGTAGTTGCAGATGCTTGCTAGGGGTCCAATCGTAAGTGCATATGATCCAAGTAGAGAAAGTATGTTAGCTCTTGCCTCTCCCTCATATAAAATTGCACAACCCACTAGAGCGTGCCTGCCCCCCCCCCAGGCGCGCACAGGTGGGTGCTTCCCACCTGGTGGCCCCGCTGACCCTGAAACCGACGCTATAAATCACATTATTCCAAAAAAATCAAGGAGAAAGAATTATCGCGTTTCACGAGACAGAGCCGCCGTCGTCTCCTGTTCTTCATCGGGAGGCCAGATCTGGAGTCCGTTTGGGGCTCCGGAGAGGGGGATCATCGATCTTCGTCATCACCAACACATCTCCATTGCCAATTCCATGATGCTCCCCACCAGGAGTGAGTAATTCCTTCGAAGGCTCGCTGGTTGGTGAGGAGTTGGATGAGATTCATCATGTAATCGAGTTAGTTTTGTTAGGGCCTCTGATCCCTAGTATCCACTATGTTCTGAGATTGATGTTGCTATGACTTTGCCATGCTTAATTCTTGTCACTTTGGGCCCGGGTGCCATGATTTTAGATCTGAACCGTTTTAGATCTGATCTTGCAAGTTATAGTCACCTACTACTGTTGGAAATATGCCCTAGAGGCAATAATAAATTAGTTATTATTATATTTCCTTGTTCATGATAATCGTTTATTATCCATGCTATAATTGTATTGATAGGAAACTCAGATACATGTGTGGGTACATAGACAACACCATGTCCCTAGTAAGCCTCTAGTTGACTAGCTCGTTGATCAATAGATGGTTACGGTTTCCGACCATGGACATTGGATGTCGTTGATAACGGATCACATCATTAGGAGAATGATGTGATGGACAAGACCCAATCCTAAGCCTAGCACAAAGATCGTAGTTCAGATGCTAAAGTTTTTCTAATGTCAAGTATCATTTCCTTAGACCATGAGATTGTGCAACTCCGGATACCGTAGGAATGCTTTGGGTGTACCAAACGTCACAACATAACTGGGTGGCTATAAAGGTGCACTACGGTATCTCCGAAAGTGTCTCATTGGGTTGGCACGAATCGAGATGGGATTTGTCACTCCGTGTAAGCGGAGAGGTATCTCTGGGCCCACTCGGTAGGACATCATCATAATGTGCACAATGTGACCAAGGGGTTGATCACGGATGATGTGTTACGGAACGAGTAAAGAGACTTGCCGTAACGAGATTGAACAAGGTATCGGGATACCGACGATCGAATCTCGGGCAAGTACAATACCGCTAGACAAAGGGAATTGTATACGGGATCGATTGAGTCCTTGACGTCGTGGTTCATCCGATGAGATCATCGTGGAACATGTGGGAGCCAACATGGGTATCCAGATCCCGCTATTGGTTATTGGCCGAAGAACGTCTCGGCCATGTCTGCATGGTTCCCGAACCCGTAGGGTCTACACACTTAAGGTTCGATGACGCTAGGGTTATAAAGGAAGTTTGTATGTGGCTACCGAATGTTGTTCGGAGTCTCGGATGAGATCCCGGACATCACGAGGAGTTCCGGAATGGTCCGGAGGTAAAGATTTATATATGGGAAGTCCTGTTTTGGTCACCGGAAAAGTTTCGGGTTTTATCGGTAACGTACCGGGACCACCGGGAGGGTCCTGGGGGTCCACCAAGTGGGGCCACCATCCCCGGAGGGCAGCATGGGCCAAGTGTGGGAGGGGACCAGCCCCAGGTGGGCTGGTGCGCCCCCCCACAAGGGCCCAAGGCGCCTAGGGTTTGGGAGGGGCGCCCACCTTGCTTGGGGGCAGTTTCCCTCCCCCTGGCCGCCCCCTAGATGGGATCTAGGGCTGGCCGCCCCCTAGGGGTGGAAACCTAGGTGGGGCGCAGCCCCTCTCCCCTATATATAGTGGAGGCATAGGAGCAGCCCAACACACAAGTTTCTTCTCCTGTTGGCAGCCCTACCTCTCTTTCTCCTCATATCTCGCAGGTGCTTGGCGAAGCCTGCAGGATTGCCACGCCTCCACCACCACCACGCCGCAGTGCTGCTGCTGGATGGAGTCTTCCTCAACCTCTCCCTCTCTCCTTGCTGGATCAAGGCATGGGAGACGCCACCGGCTGTACGTGTGTTGAACGCGGAGGTGCCGTCCGCTCGCACTAGGATCTCCGGTGATTTGGATCACGACGAGTCTGACTCCTTCAACCCCGTTCTCTTGAACGCTTCCGCTTAGCGATCTACAAGGGTACGTAGATGCACTCTCCTTCCCTCGTTGCTGGTTTCTCCTTAGATAGATCTTGGTGACACGAGGAAAATTTTGAATTTCTGCTCGCTCCCCAACAATGGCATCATGAGCTAGGTCTATTGCGTAGATTCTTTGCACGAGTAGAACACAAAGTAGTTGTGGGCGTTGATTTTGTTCAATATGCTTACTGTTACTAGTCCAATCTTGTTTCGACGGTATTGTGGGATGAAGCGGCCGGACCGACCTTACACGTACACTTACGTGAGACAGGTTCCACCGATCGACATGCACTTGGTGTATAAGGTGGCTAGCGGGTGCCGCCTCCCACTTTAGTCGGAACGGATTCGATGAAAAGGGTCCTTATGAAGGGTAAATAGCAATTGGCATATCACGTTGTGGTTTTTGCGTAGGTAAGAAACGTTTTGCTAGAAACCCATAGCAGCCACGTAAAACATGCAAACAACAATTAGAGGACGTCTAACTTGTTTTTGCAAGGTATGCTATGTGATGTGATATGGCCAAGAAGAATGTGATGAATGATATGTGATGTATGAGATTCATCATGTTCTTGTAGTAGGAATCACGACTTGCATGTCGATGAGTATGACAACCGGCAGGAGCCATAGGAGTTGTCTTTATTTATTGTATGACCTGCATGTCATTGAACAATGCCATGTAATTACTTTACTTTATTGCTAACCGGTAGCCATAGTAGTAGAAGTAATAAGTTGGCGAGACAACTTCATGGCGACACGATGATGGAGATCATGATGATGGAGATCATGGTGTCATGCCGGCGACGACGATGATCATGGAGCCCAGAAGATGGAGATCAAAAGGAGCAATATGATATTGGCCATATCATGTCACTATTTGATTGCATGTGATGTTTATCATGATTATACATCTTATTTGCTTAGAACAACGGCAGTAAATAAGATGATCCCTCAGTAAAATTTCAAGAAAGTGTTCCCCCTAACTGTGCACCGTTGCGGAAGTTCATCGTTTCGAAGCACCACGTGATGATCGGGTGTGATTAATTCTTACGTTCACATACAACGGGTGTAAGCCAGATTTACACACGCGAAACACTTAGGTTAACTTGACGAGCCTAGCATGTACAGACATGGCCTCGAACACAAGAGACCGAAGGTCGAGCATGAGTCGTATGGAGGATACGATCAACATGAAGATGTTCACCGATGATGACTAGTCCGTCTCACGTGATGATCGGACACGGCCTAGTTGACTCGGATCATGTAATCACTTAGATGACTAGAGGGATGTCTATCTGAGTGGGAGTTCATAAGATGAACTTAATTATCCTGAACATAGTCAAAAGATCTTTGCAAATTATGTCGTAAGCTCACGCTTTAGTTCCACTGTTTAGATATGTTCCTAGAGAAAATATAGTTGAAAGTTGACAGTAGCGATTATGCGATCAGTAGAAAGCTTATGTCCTTAATGCACCGCTAAGTGTGATGAACCTCGAACGTCGTCTGTGGATGTTGTGAACATCTGACATACACATTTTGATAACTACGTGATAGTTCAGTCAAACGGTTTAGAGTTGAGGCACCGAAGACGATTTTGAAATGTCGCGGAAAATATGAGATGTTTTGAGGGCTGAAATTGGGATTTCAGGCTCGTGCCCACGTCAAGAGGTATAAGACCTCCGACGATTTTCTTAGCCTACAAACTAAGGGAGAAAGGCTCAATCGTTGAGCTTGTGCTCAGATTGTCTGAGTGCAACAATCACTTGAATCGAGTGGGAGTTGATCTTCCAGATGAGATAGTGATGTTTCTCCAAAGTCATTGCCACCAAGCTGCTAGAGCTTCGTGATGAACTATAACATATCAGGGATAGATATGATGATCCTTGAGATATTCGCGATGTTTGACACCGCGAAAGTAGAAATCAAGAAGGAGCATCAATTGTTGATGGTTGGTAAAACCACTAGTTTCGAAAAGGGCAAGGGCAAGAAGGGATACTTCATGAAACGGCAAATCAGCTGCTGCTCTAGTGAAGAAACCCAAGATTGAACCCAAACCCGAGACTAAGTGCTTCTGTAATAAGGGGAACAACCACTGGAGCAGAATTACCCTAGATACTTGGTAGATGAGAAGGCTGGCAAGGTCGATAGAAGTATATTGATATACATTATGTTAATGTGTACTTTACTAGTACTCCCAAAGAGCACCGTGGTATTAGATACCGTTCGGTTGCTAAGTGTTAGTAACTCAAATAAAAGCTACGGAAGAAACGGAGACTAGCTAAAGGTGAGATGACGATATGTGTTGAAGTGTTTCCAAGCTTGATGTGATCAAGCATCGCATACTCCCTCTACCATCGAGATTGGTGTTAGACCTAAATAATTGTTATTTGGTTGAGCATAGACATGATTGGATCATGTTTGTCGCAATATGGTTATTCATTTAAGGAGAATAATGGTTACTCTGTTTATTTGAATAATACCTGCAATGGTCTTGCACCTAAAGGAATGGTTTATTGAATCTCGATCGTAGTGATACACATTTTCATGCCAAAAGATATAAGATAGTAATGATAGTACCACCTGCTTGTGGCACTGCCATTTGAGTCATATTGGTATAGAACGCATGAAGAAGCTCCATGTTGATGGATCTTTGGACTCACTCGTTTTTGAAAAGTTTGAGACATGCGAACCATGTCTATTGGTGTATATGCATGAAGAAACTCCATGCAAATGGACCGTTTGGACTCACTTGATTTTGAATCACTTGAGATATGCAAATTATACCACATGGGCAAGATGAATGAAAAGCCTCATTTTCAAGAAGATGGAACAAGATAGCAACTTGTTGGAAGTAACACATTTTGATGTGTGCAGTCCAATGAGTGCTTTGAGACATGCAAATGAATATCGTTATGTTCTTACTTCACGATGATTCGAGTAGATGTTGAGTATATTTACTTGATGAAACACAAGTCTGAATTATTGAATGGTTCAAGTAATTTCAGAGTGAAGTTGAAGATCATCGTGACAAGAGGATAAAATGTCTATGATATGATCATAGAGATGAGTATCTGAGTTACTGAGCTTTGGCACGCAATTAAGACATTGTGGAAATTGTTTCACAATTAATACCGACCGAACACCATAGTGTGATGGTTTGTCCGAACATCATAGTTGCACCCTATTGAATATGGTGCGTACCATGATGTCTCTTGTCGAATTACCACTATCGCTCATGGGTTAGGCATTAGAGACGACCGCACTCACTTTAATAGGGCACCACGAATTCCGCTGAGACGACACCGCTTGAACTATGGTTTGGAGAAACCTAAGTTGTCGTTTCGTAAAGGTTTGGGGCTGCGACGCTTATGTGAAAAAGTTCCAGGTTGATAAGCTCGAACCCAAAGCTGATAAAATGCATCTTCATAGGACACCCAAAATAGTTGGGTATACCTCCCATCTCAAGATCTGGAAGCAAAAGTAATTGTTTCTAGAAACAAGTCCTTTCTCGAGGAAAAGTTTCCCTTGAAAGAATTGAGTGGGAGGATGGTGGAGACTTGATGAGGTTATTGAACCATCACTTCAACTAGTGTGCAGCAGGGCACAGGAACTTGTTCCTGTGGCGCCTACACCAATTGAAGTAGAAGCTTGTGATAATGATCATGAAGTTTCGGACAAGTCACTACCGTACCTCGTAGGGTGACAAGGATGCGTACTACTTCAGAGTGGTACATTAATCTTGTCTTGAAGGTCATGTTGCTAGACAACAATGAACCTACGAGCTATGGAGAAGCGATGGTGGGCCCATATTCCGATAAATGGTTAGAAGCCATGAAATCCGAGATAGGATCCATGTATCAGAACAAAGCATGGACTTTGGTGGACTTGCCCGATAGGCAAGCCATTGAGATAAATGGATCTTTAAGAAGAAGACGGACGTGGACGGTGATGTCACTGTCTATGAAGCTCGACTTGTGGCGAAGAGTTTTTCACAAAGTTCAAGGAGTTGACTACGATGAGATTTTCTCATCCGTAGCAATGCTTAAGTCCGTCAGGATCATGTTAGCATTAGCTGCATTTATGAAATCTGGCAGATGGATGTCAAAACGAGTTTCCTTACCGGTCTTCGTAAGGAAAGGTTGTATGTGATACAATCAGAAAGTTTTGTCGATCCTAAGGATGCTAAAGGTATGTTGGCTCCAGCGATCCTTCTAAGGACCGGAGTAAGCATCTCGGAGTTGGAATGTGCGCTTTGATGAGATGATCAAAGATTTTGGGTTTATACAAAGTTTATGAGAAACTTGTATTTCCAAAGAAGTGAGTGGGAGCACTATAGAATTTCTGATGAGTATATGTTGTTGACATATTGTTGATCAGAAATGATGTAGAATTTCTGGAAAGCATATAGGGTTATTTGAAAAGTGTTTTTCAATAGAAAACCTGGATTAAGCTGCTTGAACATTAAGCATCAAGATCTACGAGGATAGATCAAAAACGCTAAATGGTACTTTCAAATGAGCACATACCTTGACATAATCTTGAAGGTGTTCAAGATGGATCAGTCAAAGAAGGAGTTCTTGCCTGAGTTGTAAGGTATGAAGTTAAGAGTTAAAGCTCGACCACAGCAGAAAAGAGAGAAAGGACGAAGGTCGTCCCCTATGCCTTAGACATAGGCTCTACAGTATGCTATGCTTTGTACAGCACCTGATGTGTGCCTTGCTACATATCTGGCAAGAGGGTACAAAGGTGATCAAGGAGTGGATCACCAGATAGCGGTCAAAATTATCCTTAGAGGAATAAGGATATGTTTCTCGGTTATGGAGGTGATAAAGTGTTCGACGAAAAGAGTTGCGTCGATGCAAGCTTAACACCTATCCGGATAACTCTGAGTAGAGATACCGGATATGTATAATGGAGCAATAATTTGGAATAGCTCCAAGTGGAACGTGGTAGCAGCATCTATGATATGACATAAAGTTTTGTGAAATAGATAGGATCTGAATATTGCGCACCCGCTGACTAAAACCTCTCTCACAAGCAAAACATGATCAAACCTCGAATTCATTGAGTCTTAATCACATGATGATGTGAACTAGTTTACGACACTAGTAAACTCTTTGGATGTTGGTCACATGGCGATGTGACCTATCGTGTTAATCACATGACGATGTGAACTAGATTATTGACTCTAGTGCAAGTGGGAGACTGTTGGAAATATGCCCTAGAGGCAATAATAAATTAGTTATTATTATATTTCCTTGTTCATGATAATCGTTTATTATCCATGCTATAATTGTATTGATAGGAAACTCAGATACATGTGTGGGTACATAGACAACACCATGTCCCTAGTAAGCCTCTAGTTGACTAGCTCGTTGATCAATAGATGGTTACGGTTTCGACCATGGACATTGGATGTCGTTGATAACGGGATCACATCATTAGGAGAATGATGTGATGGACAAGACCCAATCCTAAGCCTAGCACAAAGATCGTAGTTCGTATGCTAAAGCTTTTCTAATGTCAAGTATCATTTCCTTAGACCATGAGATTGTGCAACTCCCGGATACCGTAGGAATGCTTTGGGTGTACCAAACGTCACAACGTAACTTGGTGGCTATAAAGGTGCACTACGTATCTCCGAAGTGTCTCATTGGGTTGGCACGAATCGAGATCGGATTTGTCACTCCGTAAACGGAGAGGTATCTCTGGGCCCACTCGGTAGGAAATCATCATAATGTGCACAATGTGACCAAGGGGTTGATCACGGGATGATGTGTTACGGAACGAGTAAAGAGACTTGCCGGTAACGAGATTGAACAAGGTATCGGGATACCGACGATCGAATCTCGGGCAAGTACAATACCGCTAGACAAAGGGAATTGTATACGGGATCGATTGAGTCCTTGACGTCGTGGTTCATCCGATGAGATCATCGTGGAACATGTGGGAGCCAACATGGGTATCCAGATCCCGCTGTTGGTTATTGGCCGGAGAACGTCTCGGTCATGTCTGCATGGTTCTCGAACCCGTAGGGTCTACACACTTAAGGTTCGATGACGCTAGGGTTATAAAGGAAGTTTGTATGTGGTTACCGAATGTTGTTCGGAGTCCCGGATGAGATCCCAGACGTCACGAGGAGTTCCGGAATGGTCCGGAGGTAAAGATTTATATATGGGAAGTCCTGTTTTGGTCACCGGAAAAGTTTCGGGTTTTATCGGTAACGTACCGGGACCACCGGGAGGGTCCCGGGGGTCCACCAAGTGGGGCCACCATCCCCGGAGGGCAGTATGGGCCAAGTGTGGGAGGGGACCAGCCCGGTGGGCTGGTGCGCCCCACAAGGGCCCAAGGCGCCTAGGGTTTGGGAGGCGCCCACCTGCTTGGGGGCAAGTTTCCTCTCCCCTCCCCCTTGGCCGCCCCTAGATGGGATCTAGGGCTGGCCGCCGCCCTAGGGGTGGAAACCTAGGTGGGGCGCAGCCCCTCTCCCCTATATATAGTGGAGGCATAGGAGCAGCCCAACACACAAGTTTCTTCTCCTGTTGGCGCAGCCCTACCTCTCTTTCTCCTCATATCTCGCAGTGCTTGGCAAAGCCTGCAGATTGCCACGCCCTCCACCACCACCACGCCGTTGTGCTGCTGCTGGATGGAGTCTTCCTCAACCTCTCCCTCTCTCCTTGCTGGATCAAGGCATGGGAGACGTCACCGGGCTGTACGTGTGTTGAACGCGGAGGTGCCGTCCGTTCGGCACTAGGATCTCCGGTGATTTGGATCACGACGAGTACGACTCCTTCAACCCCGTTCTCTTGAACGCCTCCGCTTAGCGATCTACAAGGGTACGTAGATGCACTCTCCTTCCCCTCGTTGCTGGTTTCTCCTTAGAAAGATCTTGGTGACACGTAGGAAAATTTTGAATTTCTGCTACGTTCCCCAACAACTACGTGTTATGATCCGGCAACCCTGGAGTGTCAATAGTCGGGACAACTCCCGCTGATGACCGTAGTTTGAGGAGTTCATGTATTCACCGTGTGCTAATTAATGCTTTGTTCTGGTTCTCTATTAAAAGGAGGCCTTAATATCCCTTAGTTTTCCAATAGGACCCCGCTGCCACAGGAGGGTAGGACAAAAGATGTCATGCAAATTCTTTCCATTAGCACGTATGACTATTTACGAAATGCATGCCTACATTATATTTATGAACTGGAGCTAGTGCCGTATCGCCCTAGGTTATAACTGTCTCATGATGAATATCATCGAACGAGTCACTGATCCAATGCCTATGAATTTATCTTATATTGTTTCTGCTAAGTTACTACTGCTACTGCTATCGTTATTGCTACAATATCACTGCTATCGCTGTTGCCGTTACTATTGCTACTGCTGCTATCATCAAAACTATCATATTACTATGCTACTAATCACTTTGCTGCAGATAATTAATCTCCAGGTGTGGTTGAATTGACAACTCAGCTGCTAATACATTCAAATATTCTTTGGCTCCCCTCTATAAATTTGGGTTGAATACTCTACCCTCAAAAACTCTTGCGATCCCCTATACTTGTGGGTTATCAAGACCTTTTTCTGGCGCCGTTGCCGGGGAGCATAGCTACATTTGTTGAGTCACTTGGGATTATTATCATATTATCACTATGAAGACTCTGAAGGATGCTAAGACTAATATTTTCTTCCTCGAAGACGAGGGGAGGTAAGGAACTGCCATCCAGCTCCGCTTTAGATTCACCTTCTGTTATAAGTAAACTTGCAACACCACAACATGCTATTAATTCTGATATGTCGCAAGTTATTGATGATGCTACTTCTGCTATGAATGCTACTCATGATGATTCTAGTACCTTGCTTGATGATGATATGCCACTAGGTGAATTTCTTGATGAACACATTGCTAAAGTAAGACAACATGATATTGTTGAATCTGATGATGAACTTGAAACTGAAAAACTTGAAACACCTAGAACTAGTCCTCCTAGATATGAATTGGCAAAGGTACCGGAAGGTTATACTATGAGTGAGGAGGCAACTAGAGATATTCTTGCTTGTAAGGACAGAGATGATCTAGAGAAATATTATGCAAGTATAAAGAAAGGGCTCTGAATGCTAAAATGAAATGTGATCCTAACTTTGCTACTTCACCTATTGTTATTAATGATAAGGATTATGAATTATTTGTCGACCCAGAGTTAATCACTTTGGTTGAATCTGATCCTTTCCATGGTTATGAAACTGAAACCGTTGTGGCACATCTTATTAAATTGAATGATATAGCTATCCTTTTTGCTTATGATGAGATGATTCGCTATTATTATATTCTCAAGTTATTTCCATTCTCATTAAAGGTTGATGCTAAAGCTTGGTACAACACTCTTAATCCTGGTTCTGTGCGTAGTCCCTAGGATATGATTTATTACTTCTATGAAAAATATTTTCCCGCTCATAAGAAACAAGCTGCCTTGCAGGAAATATTTAACTTTGTGCAAATTGAAGAAGAGAGTCTCCCACAAGCTTGGGGGAGGCTTCTCCAATTGCTTAATTCTTTGTCTGATCATCCTCTTAAGAAAAATTAAATACTTGATATCTTCTATAATGGACTAACCGATGCTTCTAGGGATTTCCTAGATAGTTGTGCTGGTTGTGTTTTCAGGAAACGAACTATTGGGCAAACTGAAGAATTAACTGAATAACATATTAAAAAAGTATGATGATTGGACTCCTCCTGAAACACCTATTAAACCCACTCTGAAGAAGAGGGGTATCTTATATCTTAGTCCTGAAGATATGCAAGAGGCAAAGAAATCGATTAAGGAAAAATGTATTAAGGCCGAGGATGTTAAAAATTTACCACCTATCGAAGAAATACATGGGCTTGAAGCACTGCCACCACCTAAGGTGGTACAGGTAAAATCTTTAATGAAATTAAATGATAGTGATGATCCTCATAATATACATCTTAGTCAATGCCTTTATGAGTTTAATAATTACATTAGAAAGCAAGACCACTTCAATGCAAATGTTATGAAACAATTGAAATACAATTCTGATATGATTGCTCGCTTAAGTGACTTGTTATTTAGAATCTCAGATGGTGTTAGAGGTGTAGGAAAGCATGCCTCTATGGTTCAAACTCAATTAGAACAAGTTGCGAAATCTCAAAGAGAGTTAATTGATGAAATAAACAATGATATAAGTGACTTTGCTATTAGAGTAGCTACTAGAGGAGGTAAAATAACTCAGGAACCACTTTATCCTGAGGGACATCCAAAAAGAATTGAACAAGACTCTCAAAGAATTAACATTGATGCACCTAGTCCTTCTAAAAAGAAAAAGAAGAAGAAAAATAATAGGACTTTGCCTGCCTCTAGAGAACCTAAAATAGAAAAACCTCCTGATAATGATAATGAATTTCTATCTCTGATGTTGAAACTCAATCTGGTAATGAACACTCACCTTCTGACAATGAAAAAGATAATGATGAGGTTCATGAAGACACTCAAACAAATGATAAAGAACCTAATAATGATGTTGAGATAGGACCGCCAGCTGTTGATCTTGGTAACCCACAACCTAAGAATAAAAGATATGATAAAAGAGACTTTGTTCCTATAAAACACGGTAAGGAAAGAGAACCATGGGTTCAAAAGCCTATGCCCTTTCCACCTAAGTCAACCAAAAATAAAGATGATGAAGAATTTGAATGCTTTGCTGAAATGTTGAGGCCAGTTTTTCTGCGAACTCGCTTAACTGATATCTTAAAAATGCCTCATTAATGCAAAGTACATGAAAGACATCATCACCAATAAGAGAAAAATACCGGAAGCTGAAATCTCCACTATGCTTGCTAATTATACTTTTACAGATGGAGTGCCTAAAAACTTGGAGATCCGGGAATACCAACTATACCTTGATCCATTAAAAGAAATTATGTGAAAACTGCTTTATGTGATTTGTGAGCTGGTGCTAGTGTTATGCCTTTCTCTTTATATAAAAGACATGATTTGAATAACCTCACACCTACCAAAATATCTTTGCAAATGGCTGACAAATCAACTGCCATACCTATTGATATTTGTGAGGATGTGCCCGTTGTTGTTGCTAACATTACTATTATAACATCCCGCCTACTCCTACAGTAGTAGTATAATGCATGCATGCACCCGTGCTGAATCCTCTTGAATAAAATGTTTGCAGATTCCAGCTTAGTCCACGGCACTCTTGCAGTATATTTTTCCAAATCATTCGGTCGTGCAAGTGAAAGGCAATAATGACGATATGCAATGGACTGGCCGTGGAAGAGAGAAACGGGTATGAACTTGACTTGTTCTGTTTTTGTAAATATGTTTAACCTAGTATCCATGATTCAACCTATTAGGATCAAACATGTTTGCAATGATAATTAGAGATTATAGTTCCTCATGCCAAGCATAAGTAGCTAGGAGTGAATAATGATTTATCTTAGATATCAACATTGCGTTAAAATGATTGTGATGTATTGTGATGATATGGTATCCTCCTTCGAATGTTCGAGTGGCTTGACTTGGCACATGTTCATGCATGTAGTTGAATCAAAATCAACATAACCTTTATGATATTTATGTTCATGGTGTTCATATCCTACTCATGCTAGTATTCAATGTTACTTATGCATAATGCATGTTCATGACCATTGTTGCTCTCTAGATGGCCGCTTCTCAATCTATCTGCTAGCCTCCGCCTTTACTATGTGGGAACTCAGCTTGTACATCAAAAACCTGAAACCCAAGTTATTCCAGATGAGTCCACCGTACCTACCTATATACGGTATTACTCTGCCGTCCTAAGTAAATTTGCATGTGCCATCTTTAAAAACTTCAAATAAATATCCTTTTTTGTGTGCCTGGATCGTTCATGAAACGACAGGAGGTTGTCGGTATCTTCCATGCTAAGCGGGTTATTCTCAGCTCGAGTGTTTATTCACTCGCCATCGCACGAGAAAAGTGCGGTAATAGGGATGCCTAGTCCCAAACTACAAAAAGAAAAAGAGCTTACAAATAATCAAACAAAAAACTCCCAATGGAGTCATAACCTTTACATTTCTGTTTGGGAACCGCCACTAGCGTGTTTAGCATGGAAGATATTGATAATTGATGGCCGTGAAGTAAATGAGAAGGGTGCATGTCTCAAAATACCATTTACCTCTGTTTTAAAAACTTGAGCTCCGGCACCTCTACAAATCACCGCTTCCCTCTGCGATGGGACTATCTATTTACTTTTATGTTGTGTCATCACCTTCTCAAATAAGCGCCAGAACCTGAGAGCACTGCTGTCATGCTGATGCATTGTGTGTAGCTAATGTTGGGTGCATCATGACTGGATCTTTTCTACCATGAATTACAATGTTTAGTCGCTGCTTGAACTTTGGGGGTGCTTTGCATTTATGTTTTGTGGTCTTAGAAAGGGCTAGAGGGATACCACTATTGTCATATTATATTATGGTTGTTTTGACAACGTGTTGCTATTTGAGATATCTTATTATGGCTCTCTAGTTGATTATGTCATTGATATGAGTTAATATAATTTTTAATAGTTATTGTCGACATGGTTAGTTATCATTCTTGCTGAAAACCCGGGTGATGTTTAAGCTTATTTATGAAACAAGAGCAAAAGAGTTCATAAAAGTTTTTCTTTTTCACTTTCAGTTTATCAACTGAATTGCTTGAGGACAAGCAAAGGTTTAACCTTGGGGGAGATGATACGTCTCCAACGTATCTACTTTTCCTAACGCTTTTCCTCTTGTTTTGGACTCTAATTTGTATGATTTGAATGAAACTAACCCCGGTCTGACGCTGTTTTCAGCAGAACTACCATGGTGTTGTTTTTGTGAAGAAATAAAAGTTCTCGGAATGGAACGAAACTTTGCGAGGATTTTTTATATCAATAAAGAGAATTTCTGGAGCCAGGAGATACCTGAGGGGGGCACCTGGGTGGGCACAACCCACCAGGGCGCGCCTACCCCCCCCCCCCACCCCAGGCGCGCCCAGGTGGTTGCTGCCCACCTGGTGGCCCCGCTGACCCTGAAACCGACACTATAAAATCACATTATTCCACAAAAAAATTAGGAGGAAAAAATTATCGCGTTTCACGAGACGGAGCCGCCGCCATCTCCTATTCTTTTTCGGGAGGCCAGATCTGGAGTCCATTTGGGGCTCCGGAGAGGGGGGGGGGGTCTTCGATCTTTGTCATCACCAACACATCTCCATCGCCAATTCCATCATGCTTCCCACCGGGAGTGAGTAATTCCTTCGTAGGCTCGCTGGTCGGTGAGGAGTTGGATGAGATTCATCATGTAATCGAGTTAGTTTTGTTAGGGCCTGATCCCTAGTATCCACTATGTTCTGAGATTGATGTTGCTATGACTTTGCCATGCTTACTGCTTGTCACTTTGGGCCCGGGTGTCATAATTTCAGATCTGAACTATTTATCTTATCACCTTTATATCCATGTTTTAGATCCGACCTTGCAAGTTATAGTCACCTACTACGTGTTATGATCCGGCAACCCCAGAGTGACAATAGTTGGGACCACTCCCGGTGATGACCGTAGTTTGAGTAGTTCATGTATTCACCGCGTGCTAATGCGTTGTTCCAGTTCTCTATTAAAAGGAGTCTTTAATATCCCTTAATTTCCAATAGGACCCCGCTGCCACGGGAGGGTAGGATAAAAGATGTCATGCAAGTTCTTTCCATAAGCACATATGACTATTTACGGAATACATGCCTACATGAACTGGAGCTAGTGCCGTATCGCCCTAGGTTATAACTGTCTCATGATGAATATCATCGAACGAGTCACCGATCCAATGCCTACGAATTTATCTGATATTGTTTCTGCTAAGTTACTACTGCTACTGCTGTCGTTACTATTATAATATCACTGCTATCACTGTTACCATTACTATTGCTACTGCTGCTATCATCAAAACTATCATATTACTGTGCTATTAATCACTTTGCTATAGATAATTAATCTTCGGGTGTGGTTGAATTGATAACTCAACTGCTAATACCTTCAAATATTCTTTGGCTCCCCTTGTGTCGAATCTATAAATTTGGGTTGAATACTCTACCCTGAAAAACTGTTGCGATCCCCTATACTTGTGGATTATCAACGACGTCTTCAAGAAGAGTGCGACACCCACGAACGTCGTCGTTGTTGGCGCCAAGGCGCGAAGCTTTCGCTCGGTAACTCACTCTGTCACCACACTTCGTCCAGAACGAGCGTGCTGAGGTCAGATCCCCAGATCCAGATCAGGGTGTCACCCCTGCGAAGATAGAGAGCACACCCTTAGCCATCCATTGCTACACCTTTCGTCGCCCACACAACCCGGGAGGATAGCCACCACCTCCGAGATCGCCTGCCGGAGAGCTACCCATGTGGACCACCATTCGGGGCCGCCTCCCCGGCATCCCAGTTACGGGACACCATACATCGATCACTTTACAACGCACTCAACCACGGAAGGTGGAGTAGAGGTTTACCATCTACTCCCAGCCCGACATCAGTCACCGAGTCTGGGTAGGCGCCTCCACCACAGGAGGCACTGACGCCCGTGTCTCCAGCCAATCCCGGTGGTCTAGGAAGGACATGACTCCATCCACAAAGTCAATGTGCGGGAGGGTGAAGGAAAAGTGTGTGTCGCTGCAAGTGAACTTGCCCCCATCCATTTAAAAATCTAATGGCCACGGACGGACCCAATAAAATTCGCTGGGTTTTTCCCAGCACATCGTTAGTATTCCAGCCATGATTGATGAGATCATCACCTAAAGATGGACAATATCTCCCATCCTCATAACATTCGGGGTGGTGCCAAGTGAGCCAGGTGTAGTTGGTTGGTTGATGCTAGCGGAAAAAAATAAGACTCCGTGCCCCATCACATTCTATTATACGTAGTACAGTATCAAAAAACTTCTTACATTCTAGGACGGAGGGAGTACGTTTTATCCGGTGTCCGCACATTGACTTTGTGGTGGAACCGGCCATCCTCATCATGAGATACAATCTGTTGAAATCCTCATTGTTTCTTATGTGGGCTTGCGAATTTTGCTCTTGTTTGTCGTCGTCTCATTGTTCCGGAAACAGATCCTTTAACATCGCAAAGGGATGTTACGAAGCTACAGTGCAAATTCAGTGCAAAACAGAGAAGGAATGTCACGGTTACTGTAACAATATGTACTGTAGACCGTTATTGTTCATAGAAAATAAATCTGAAATTAATTTTATTGCACCATAATTTTATTTGTATCTAATTTGTATAAATGTATACAGTAGATTTGTAATTTGCAAATTAATTCAAGTCATTTTAGTCTTAATCATATAAATGTGAAGAAGGAATATCAGGTACTGTAGCTTCCCTGACATCCCTTGGTGATGTTAGAGGATCTCATTCCCGTTGTTCCAAGCATCACGTGCGGACTTCCTTGAATTTTAGCCCATGGATCCTTTTGTTTTAAAGGAGGAATACCACTGACCTCTGCACTGTATCATGCACTCCCTCTATAAACTAGGACATCGCTAACCGCCACACGTGTGGCAGAAAAGGAGACGCATCACACGTCTCTAATGCAAATATATTGCCATGTCATCGCATGCATGCATGCGAGAATTTTTTCGGATTTTCAGTTTTTCAAATGTTTTATCTCTTAAATAAAAAATCCGATTGAAGATCCGTTTTCACCATTAAATCCTTCGCGACGAGATCTTGAGAACTAGATCTCATATCGATATATTTTCGCGATTTTTTTTTGTTAAAAGTTGCCATGTCTATTGCACATGAATTGCCATGATATTTACATTGAAGTTGCCATGATATATTTCAACTATTTTCTTTTACATTTAAAAGTAAATTTTAACATATTATAAAACGGAGAATTAAGAAACTAGACTTGCCATGCACCATAAACTAAAATTACCATGATACATGCACTTAAAATTGCCATGGTTCAATAAAAATATATTTTCATGGTCAAAGTACTAGAATTGCCATCATAAAAAAACTAAAATTGCCATGATCTACAAACTAAAATTGCCACATGGCAACTTTAGTTTAAGCACTATGGCAACTATAGTGTAAACATCATGGCAACTTCTGGGCAAACAAAAAATTCGTCGAAACATATCAACATGGGGTCTAGTTTTGAAGAACTCGTCGAGACGGATTTAATGATGAACACGGATTTTTAGTTCGCTTTTTTATTTAGAAGATAAAACATTTTTAAGCCGAAAACCAAAAAGATTTCTGCTGATGTCATCTATTTATACGTGGCAAAATGAGTGGTGATGAAGGCGTGTGGGCAATCTGCAAACGCCCACACGCGTGGGCGTTAGTTTTTCCGATAAACTAAGCAGTGATCTTATATGTTTCTTCAAAAATAGTGATATTATATTACTTTACAGAGGACTAGTTTATAAAGGGAGGTCAGTATGTGCAATTTTTTTGAAGGGTGTCAGTATTTGCAAAGCTCGTCCTGTAGCGTGGCACCGGCCACTCTGGGCGCATGGGCCTACGGGATCTCCGCCGTATCGTCGAGGCTTGATTCTGCATGCGCAGGGCGCTCGGCATGGACCGTATGCGTGCCAGCTCTTGCCTGCGGTGACGCTGAAGTGAGCACTGATTAGGTGCATGGCAGGGCCGGTGGTGCTGCGGTGCAGGACGTGTGCGGCGGCTGATCCCGCCACGCCGGCCGCTGTGGTGTTCCCGTCTTGAACGGGACGAAGGGACGTACACGGCCCACGGTGGCTGGGTGCACCGTGCACGTGCTCGAAGTGCTGCGGCCGGTGATCGAACGTGGCAGAGTATGGAAAACCACGTACTACGCGGTGTGGTGCCACCACGCTAGTGTTGCTTTCGGTGTCCCTCGTGGATGCAAAGAAAGATTTTTGCAAATGCAAAAGGATAATAAAAGCATCTCTAGCGGAACCGTAAAACATTATTTTTTTTGATTTCATCTTCTATTCTTATAAAAACAAAGTTGAAAATAGAGTTGATGATGATGATGTGTCTGCTATTCTGCAATATAGGGCCCGATTAATATCTGACGAATAGGAATGAAACTATGGCAATTTATATCTGACGAATAGGAATGAAACTATGTCAATTTTATAAAAAGATACCCACACCCCTCTTCATATTTGCAAATAAGGCCTTCCCTCATTCATCATTTTCTCCCATAAAATAAACACTCATATAAATACAGGTTAATGTTCCGTGCAACACATGAGTATCTTGCTAGTAATATAAGAACGTCTTTTAAACTAAAATAGCTTGGAAAATAGTTCTTATAAGAGGGAGTATATTTAGAAGTAAAATTGTGTTATAGTGAATTATAAGCAATAGCTAGCAGATCGCTAAAGCCCATAATCCCTAAAAATATAGCTTTTCAATTTCTAAAATGTCGTATCTTCCCGTGAGTCTAGGTCGCCGAAGTCGTCACTTCCGCCGCCGGTGAGGCCGTCATCCCTACAACTCCACAAGGTCGTCGCCGAAGTCAGGTTTCTTTCGGAATCATACCAGTTGAGAATGGAGATGCCGTAGGAAGGTCGACCCCAAGCCAACGTCCGCAGACGCCGCCGAATCCGAAGAAGAATCCGGTCCTTCTGATCACCAGCGCAACCTTCATTCTCAGCGTTGTTTGTTGGCTCATCGCTCACAAACCGCGTGTATGGCCACCTGCGCGACATCGAAGGTCTCCTTCGCCGCCTTGAGGACCAATCCAGAGCTCCGTCGCCGGTCACTGTCACTACGACTGCCGCCTCACAGAAGGTATTTGTCGAAATTCCCCTATGCATTTCTTCGACGATTCTTCGTCGAATGAGGAAGAAGACAATGATTTCGAGTGTGTGAGTGTCACGGTTGCCTGACAAAGATTTGAGGAGGCCACAACGTGGTTATCAGATAGGCCGACGACTGTTTCTTTGAGACCGAGTCATGGGCCATGATGGACTTGTGAGAGATTACTTTGTGTCAAATGCAGTTTATCCCTTACAATATTTTCGGCGTCAATTCAGGATGCACCGGACTCACTTGACCACCATTGCAAGGGCCGTGGAGAGACATGATCCTTGGTTTGCAATGAGAAATAATATGTTAGAAAGGATGCTGAGAGAGCTTTTGGTGTGCTTTAATGATGATAAATGATTTTTCGTGGCCCTGATGAGTATTGAAAGCCTGAGACCATGTCAAATATGATGACAAGATGTATTACCTTGCACAACATAATCATTGACAATGATAGAGAGTGAGAGAGATGATCCAAAGGACTTTCAGTATATGTTCAGTGGCCATTCGGTGAAGCCAGATCATAAACCAAACAGGATTGTTGAATCATTCCTCCAAGCACACCAAAGGATCGAGAGCCATCAATCTCACGACCGACTTCACTAAAATCTTATTAAGTATAAGTGGATCCTCCATAGCAGTTGATTCTTGTGTTTCAATCATGTTTGTTTGAAATCTTAGTTCATTTGGAGTGTATGTTGTGTTTGAATTCGAATGGTTTATGTACGACAGCATTAAAATTGTTATGTATTTGAATTGTGTGCACTTCATTATTCAAGTTTTTTTATGTTCCAACCAAGATCGACACCATCAACCGGCAGCGCGGCGCTGGCATCAGCGGTGTATGTGTGAGGGTCGGGCACCGGGGGCGGCTAGCTGACGCCTAGACTCACTAAGGTCGACCCAATTCGAGGATTCACTTGCACGCTTCTGTTTTTCGAATCGCTTAAATTTGTTGACACCTTTTGAAATTACTAAAGTTTTTAGAAATTTGAGTTTTTACAAAAAATTAACGAGGAACGAAATAAAAAAAGAAACGAAAATAAACTGGTGCCAGAATTGTACCAGCCCGTTGGCACTC
Source organism: Aegilops longissima (assembly GCA_021605205.1). Lineage (NCBI taxonomy): Eukaryota > Viridiplantae > Streptophyta > Magnoliopsida > Poales > Poaceae > Aegilops > Aegilops longissima. Next base: position 704,609,006 of record CM038679.1, on the reverse strand, counting down.
GCTTCAGGCATTGATCAGATGCATCATGCATGTCAGTGCCCTTGGCCGGCACCTCCCCTGTGACTGTGAGGCTGGTGCACTGCTGTCGTGTTGAGGACGTCCGCGGCCGGCAATCCCGGTGCTCACGCCGCTGTGGTGTTCCCGTTTCGAATGGGGCGGAAGGAAGAGACGTACTACGTGCGTACATGGCGTACGGTGGCGGCATGGGTGGATGGATGTGCACACGAGTCAGTGTACGTATTCCGGCTGAAGCTTGGAACGTGTCAAAGTATGAAAACCTCAAAACCACGTCGTACGATGGAACCTCCACCATTTTTTCTTTTGAGGATATCCTCCTCCTATGCTTGGAACGTGTACGTACATGTAGAATCGATGGCGGGCCCAGACTGGGCGAGGGAAGAACACCTTAATTGCTGCTGTCCGCGGGCCCCTCAAGAAACAAATGCTGTTGTCCGCGGGCCGGCCGGCAGTGGATCCCAGGGCGGTACCGCGGGTCCGCGGCATACCGCCGGGAACAGCTCCGCGCAAATCAGATCGCCCGATGGTGCCGGCGACTTAAACCGCCCCCGTCCCAGCTGCGCCGCCCGCCGGTCCGATAAAGATCACTGCGTTTGTACTTTGGTTTGGATATGATTACAGTAAGTAGCTAACCAAGCAGGTAAGCAGGGGGCTTCTCTTCGATGTAGGAATGCTTGGGTCGATTTATTTCCGGGTGCAAATCCACACATGCATGCATGCACCCTCCCACTTGTACGAGTACAATATAATACTCCCTCTGTTTCTAAATATTTATCATTTTAAAAATATCAAATAGACTACCACATACGAGTATATATAGACATGTTTTGTATGTAGTCACTTGTTGAAATTTTTAAAAAGACAAATATTTAGAAACGAAGAGAGTACTAGTAAATACACACGTGACTGACACGCCTAGAAAAACGAGCCACGGAAGAATGTATGTCCAGCCAGTGCGCCCGCGGACCGCGGCGCCGCTGGCCGGCCGGGCCGTCACGTACGTACGGTACGGTGGCTAGTAGCACGCCAGCGCGACAGTGCCGCCGGCCGGTCAGTAGGTCACCTGCGTGCACGCGACGTCGGTCTGTCGAAGTGGCCGTAGCTAGCAAGCACTGCTGGACCCGTGCGTGCAGGCGCAGCGCAGCGCTCATGCTAGGGGCATAGTACTTCCACACTGCAATCATCGCCGTATCGCATCGCAAGACCATGCGCCGCTGCGTACTCCCACTGTTCACTGCCCGCCATTTCCGGATCGACGGCGCCAAAACAACCGGCGCGCGCACGTAGATCCGCTACCGGAGAGACGATCCACACCCAGCTACTACCGCGCTGATTGCCAGCCCGAGCGTGCGGCAGTTAATGGCTCTGACCGCAGAATTGAAGCCGCCGACTGTTCATGTCATCGACTTGAATCAGGCCGCAGATAGTCAGTCAATCACAACGCACGAACGATCGCGATGTCACGCCCATCAACCCGGATAGGTCGCCGTGCAGACCCTCAATCGAGTACGTTCCCGAGCGCCACGTCGATGTTTCTCCAGCCGTTTATCTCAATTAAATGCAAAATATTGGCCGTTAGACCACCGCACCATAAAACTCTCAGGGGCAACGTCCAATTCAGTCTTGGTGATGTTAGACTCATAGTGAGAGTAATATATGTAGTAAGAGCATTTATAGTTAGACTTGGCAAATTCGGCTCCTCAAACGCCCGCGGACGCACCCGTAGGCACTGACCAGGCACGCCTCATATATCAGCTTTCATATGCGCGACCCTCATATCCGAAACCCCTAATCCACGCAACCCATGAAACGCTACATATAAACACGATCAACACGCCGGATCACCATTGCATCGCCGGACAAAAGGACCATAGTTCATCCAAGTTCATCGGCGGACAGTGCAAATGCATACTACAAATACGTAGAACATAGATAAAACATAAATAAAACGGGGACGGCCGAAGGAAATCACCATTTCCTCACTGGCTCCTTCCCCTTCCGGTCGTTAGCGGCTGTGCCCCTCCTCTATATAGGCGTCGGCGTGCAGAGGTGCGTCATCGTTGGAGCTGGAGGTGGAGCCGTTTGTCAGGTCAGAGCTACACCTTTGGCCCAACAGCCTGCGGAGCAGGCGGTCCAGCTCCTTCGCATGGCGGCCCACCTTCGCCATCGTCGTTGCTTCCTTGTTTGCCTCGCGCTCCGACAACTCGATGGCGAGTCGGAGCACCTTGGCATTCTTGCGGCGGAGGCGCCGCATCGTGTCTCCGCTGTCGTGGGAGAGCCGCGGAGGACCGATGCGAGGAGCGCGGCCTTAGGATTGACCGGAGCCAGTGCTGCTTCGGTCGCCGGCCATCGAATGGAATCGGAGGGGATCGGAAGTGTAGTGGATGGAGAGGGACTTGAGCTATAGTAGATAAAATTGGATTATGTCAAGTTCTACAAAGTTTATTTTGAATATAAACATCATCTAGGGCTCATCATCTACGGATGCACAAAGTTACATCAAGTTCTCCAAAGTCATTCTCTCTAGGTCCACTCCTTACATCTTCACATTCCATACAAACTCTGATGAAGGAGACATTGATGACAAGATCACTCAAGCTCCTATTCAACCTCCTGTCAAACATTCTCATTTTGTCCGCCAAAACGACTCATGGAAGAGAGAAAGATGTTTCAGTCTGCTCAGCCACTGGCGAAATCCTAGGGGAGACAAAACACTCTGCGGAGCCATTGGCAAGATCTTAGTTGAGACAAGATGTTCCATATGCAAGTCACACAGAATAGCACCCACAAGGTTGCTTGCAAATTTCAGACGCTCTGTGCACTTTTGTATGAGTGGATCGTAGACTTGTAGTGTCGAGGTTGCCGAGGATCTATCACACAGATAGAAGAGCAACTTTCGACTATCACACATCACTGTCAAAGGCATCACCCGAACAACGGATGAAGCCATTGGTATTGTGTACTCCTTGACCCATGCGCCTTTGGTGGGATCAGCCAGAAGCCATATGAGCCATATGTTGGTTGAGCTCTGTTTAATTATGCATAGGGCATCATTAAGCTTGGTGATACATCTTGTTGTTGTATTCTCTTGTAGTTTTTCACCTGATCTCGGCCCCTGATCGACACCCTCCATTCCTCACTTTCGAGATCAGAGCGGAGTACATAGAGCACTTTCACCTGATGTGACCTGGACCCGGAAAGCAAATGCATGACACCATTGACCGTGACGACAAAATTGTTGTCATAGCCGTGGGTAATGACTACTTCTCGAGGAAACTGCACCTGCCTCCACTTGGTGCCATCCTCTAATGTGAGAACCTTACAATACTGGCTCTTGAGGCAGACCACCTTGTACGTGCGAGACGAAGCAGCGCAACCAATGTGGAGATCGCAGAACAATTCCAACTTAAACTGCCTAGAGGTCATCATTACAATCCGAGTGGGAAGATCTATCACGTTGAAGATGGGCTTGAGGCCAAAATAATCCTGGGCGATGCAGATCTGGCCATCGAGGCGGTAGCCGTAAGTGCAAACACCTGGCCTCCTAATAACTCTTACGGCATTGCCGTCCATGTCCATCAGCCGCAGGTCGCTGCAGACTTTATGGGAGGAATCGGCGGCAAACAGGAGTAGTGGCTCCACGTGGCTTCTGTGCGCGGCAACGAAGGATCGGCCGGAGATGAGGGCGTGCCACCTGCTGGACGCGCACCGGAATCTGCAGGCAGACTTCACGGGCACCCGTGAGAGTATCTCAAAGATCACATCCTCTGGTAACGACGGCAGCATCGTGGGCGATGAGATGGTAAAAACATCTGTAGTAATTTCTTGAGGAGAGAGAGGGATAGAGAGAAGGATTGTTGCTTTGAGGTGGGACAAACTCTCATTTCCTGTGTCAGGCCATATGCCTCCCCGTATGTATGTACTCCCTCCGTCCGAAAATACTTGTCATCAAAATGAATAAAAGAGGATGTATCTGGAGAAGACCGCGAGACAAGCACCACCAAGACGGAGCTATGGCTACACCAACCACTTCGGCATCTTCGCCAAGTGCTATCAAGGCATCTTTGCCTTTGGACGTACGACATCTTCGCCTACTTCCCGTGAGTTCGCCTACATTGACATCTTCAACAACGAGGCGACCACCTACAAGCGAGGGCGACACTTCCATCTTCGGAAGCCCCTCAAGAAAGATGGCCGAGCATGGGAAATTCCCTTCAGTCATGGAGACGAGCTACGACGTGCCACATCATATGGGCCTCCAACAACAAGACGGCGACAAGAAGGTTGAGCATGGGACTATCCCTTCAACCAAGGCGGCGATAGGAGTTGAGCATGGAGACATTTGCACCAACATCTCTCCGACACCCACATATGAAGAGATGCCCCAATTTCCATTTGAGGAGAGCCACCCCACCATGAGTGACATGAGTGACTCCACCATACGTGACATTGAGAGCATTTCCTATGAGAGGACGAGTGTGACCACCACTACCCCTACACAAGAGAGCATGCCACACATCCTATGTGAGGTTGAGAGCCATTTGAGTGACTCCACCAACCATACGAGTGAGAGCATCATATTGGGATTGAGTGAGCCACTACACACTTAGTGAGTGAGGTAGTTAACACGGCATGTGAAGCCACTATGATTTCTAATGACTTAACCTCTACTCCTAGTGTGTTTTCTTCTTTGGTGCTAGGTCTCCTACATGACGACATGCCTATCCTTGACAATTCCATACCTCCAATGGGAAAACCGATGGCCATGGTGGAAGAAGATGCATCCCCCACATGGTACCATCAAGTTGCAACCTCACCTACAACACATGAGCGATGCTCCAACGGTAACATAGGTGATGGTGCTTCTCTTGTCCCACTAGCGGACTATCCCACAAATGATTGCTTGCATGATGTTGACACACCTATTACCATGCTTCATGCTAGTGCGACTTCCTCATGTCATGATTTATCAATTTATGATGAATATAGTGATGAGCATGTTGAGTTGCCTAGTTGTGATGCTATGCTCCATAGGATATCATGTGAAAATTCTATTGGTCACATCATGTTTGACAATACATTGAACTTGTCATATGCTATGAGCGAGATCTCCCATATTGCTTCATTTCAATCGCAACATAGTAACTATGCATGCCCCATTAAGATAAATCCCATTTGCACTTATGGCATAGATGACGAGATGATGGTCATTAGATTTTGTTTTTCATGTGATGATATTGCTATGCTTCCTTTACATGATTTGCGCAATTCATCTACTATGCCATGCCATGATCACATTGTTCCAAATATGCTTTGTTTTGGATGTTGTCAATATTCTCCATGTGATGTTTCTACAAATACTCATCAGGAGACCCCCATAGTTTCCTCATCCATATTAGGAGATTTTGATCTGTTCCATACTTTGCATGATTCCCATAATTGCTTGCACCATATGCATTCCATGAATAACAATGCTCTAGATATTTTTCATGATGCATTGCCCAATTTGAGTCTCCATTACGCCATACATGACAACAAACCTATCATGATGGATGACATGTTTCTATATCACACATCTCATTTATTTGAGCATTGGCTATTTAGTGCTAACCAACACAAGCACGTGCGCATCATGATGGATGATGTGTACATATACCACACACACACACACAATTTTTCCTTTGTCTTTGTTTTGTGTAGGTACTCACATAAACTCGTCAACCTCTCAATCCCAAGAGTTGACGGAACGAGCTCTTGAGAGCAACGATGACTTGGGATCTCGTGGACTATCCTTACCACCATTCCCTTCGCGGAAGGACTACACGCATCTCTTCTACTTGGCTCTCACACGGCTTTGGGCTATATATCACTTGTTACGTTATGCCCATTTTACCGTGTTCAATTTGCATATTATGCTTGCTTCTATGCCTTTGTCATGCAATTGTGACCCTTGTTTGCATTTACACATGCTCCGCCATTATAACACTCCTATGTGTATTTGCATGCTTCGTGGAGATCCTTGTTGCTATTGCCATGTTTATCATGTGCCTCATCCTATCGATGCTTGTTGTGTTGGGAGAGTCATGATGACCCATTGCTATTTACATATGGCTTCTCACCAATACATTGATGATATTTTGCTCATATCTTGTTTTCATGCTTGGGATATGTCATGTGCATTATCCATGCCCACTGTTTGCACACATGACATGCTTGCCATGATTCCTTCTAGTACGTTGCATCTTCGCACTACTAGCTTGCTTAACTTGATCAATACGATTGCTTGCTTTGTCGCATCACCCATGTTCCATTCTTACTCGCTTTCTTGGGTTGATGACATATATGTTCATGCCTCTCACATGATATATCTTGTTCATTGTCGCTTGCCTCCAATAGTTGCCTCTATGCTTAATGATCTTGGAGACTTGGACATATTACTTGTGAAGCATGCTTGTTTGATTGAGTCTATTGTATTTGGTTGTTCTCGCATCATATGCTTTCGTACTATGAAATGCTCCCTTGTCCTTTCTTATGATGAGCATGATGCATACACTTGTTGGGTATCTTACCACACGAATGATAGGTGTTGCGTTTGCACAAACCTCATTTGTTTTTCCGATTGTTTGTCATGTTCTTTCATTTTGAAGGATTCACAAGGCGGTACCATAACGAGACATATTGGTTCTATGAAGGCATACAAGATGCGCAACTCCATCATCCTTGAGAAACTCCTAAAGGTGAGTTCCTTCCCTTTGAGCCATCTTCAAATATGCATATTGGATGGGCCATGCTTTCATTGTTGTCTCCTTCTTCTTGTCTACATGCTACATATATTGGATGGAGGACCAACATTGGAGATGGACCCTATGGACCTTCAAGTTGAGGAATGCCACGACTTCGAGCATTGGTACATCAACACTCCTTTGACACATTGCACCAACACATACATATTTGCTGATTGTGTTCCCATATGTCATGCTCGATGGACATATCATACCCATAGCAAATTTGCATCTTATGCATGGATTGACTCACCTTATGATTGCCTTGTTGCATCTTGTATTTCTATGTCATCCATGATATATGAGCTTGTGCATTTCCTTAGCAAATTTGTTGTGATCTTTCTTGATGGCATATTCATACATCATGATCATATTGCCCAACATCAATTGCATGACAATATAATCACATTGAGCACCAATTACCATGTTCATGCTCTTGATAAACCGTCTCACTATGACATCATTTTGCACCGTGGTTGCATTGATCATATTCACAACACATTTGTGTGCACAATGAATGCTTTTGCTCCCATGAACGCTTTGCATATCATTCTCTATCATCTTGGAAAGCTTCATGTGTTTTGTCACGAACAATCTTGTCGCACGGACCCATTCTTACATGATGGACACTTTGTGTGCGCTAACCATTGTATTTCCAAGTGTTGTTTGTGTTTGCTCTTTTTGCATGTATAACACTCCGGCAACACCTTGGAGTACTTGGATTGCGCCATGTCTTCCACTTCGTCCAACTATAAGTCCGTCCACGACAACCGTTTCCATGGTGATGAGGATCACGATCCGAGGTCGGATCTTTCCCAAGGGGGCGGAGATGATGCGGTGCATCGTACGATCATCCCCATGCACACTTCGACTACTCCCCAAGCCCCAAGAGGACATACGATGAGACCTCGACTATACGCCATTGGACACAAGGTGAACTCACTCCTCTTCGAACCATCCCTTTACACATATGAGACATGGCTACTACCTCAGGTATGGACCTTGCAAACACTGAGGTAAAACCGTGATGACCATGGAGGATCCAAGGACCAAGGCCAAGCATGGAAGAGGAGAAGGAAGAATAAGAACAGAGCAAGACAGGACTTGCCTGCATCATCCAGATCCCCAGCCGGACGATCCGGACCAAGCCCGGATGATCCGGACGCCCACCCGGGTGATCCGGGTAATGTGCCCGAAGACACCCGAAGCCTGCTCGACGAAGCCAGATCATACGGACGGCCACCCAGATCATCCGGACCCCGACGCCCGGATCATCCGGGCCATCATCCGGACCATGCCTGCGTGTATGACTTGGGCCGAGGCCCGTGTACCCCTTCACCCCTCACTTACCCCTTCGTGTCTTAGCACTATATATAGACCCTCTCCTCCTCCATTTGAGGGTTAGCAAAGTAGTATCTCATATGTGAGGATAGCTTTTGTTCATCCATACAGATCATCTCCTCGAGAGTGACCGTGGCCCCTCTTCGGAGAAGATCCACGTGGATTCAAGACCCCTTCTTGGCTGGCGCCATCAAGACCTCCTCACGGAGAAGAACCGGTTACCTTTGTATCGTCTGTTGTTGACTTTGGATCGTGTATTCGCACTTGTGTTTCGAGGATCTAGCATATGTGTGACTATATCTTGTTGGTTTAGTGGTTTCTCTTGTGTTTTCCCTCGTTTCCCCCTCGTGTTCTTCGTGTTCTTGGAAGGGATCCGCTCCTTTCATGAAAGATCGGCCGATTAGGGTTCCACCCTACATCATCTTGGTATCGGAGCCAGCTTGCTCTTGATCATCTTTGGATCAGAGCAAGGTTGATCACGAATTTGGATCCCCTACCCCTCTTTTTCTAGCCTTATTTTGCTTGATTTCGTCCTAAATTCGAAAATCCCCACAAAAAATAGCCCCAAATGTTTTTGTGATTTGTTGGTTTGATGATGTTTTGTTGATTTTGATCCATGGATTTGCTTGGTTTCGAGTGCATCTAGCATCTCCCCAAGTTTCCCCACCTTCCATCCACGAAATCTCCTCAATTTTCCCCCCAAAATCATCCATTTCTGCCAAAAATTCGCCCCCGAGAGGAAATCCCGAGCAGTTTGACTTGCCCGGATCATCCGGACCTTCTGCCGGATCATCCGGACATCCCCCGGATTAGCTGGAAGCCCCCCAGACGTCCAGAAAACCCACCCACCGGAATACCCGAACCGGTTACCTTTGTATCGTCCATTGTTAACTTTGGATCGTGTATTCGCACTTGTGTTTTGAGGATCTAGCATATGTGTGACTATATCTTGTTGGTTTAGTGGTTTCTCTTGTGTTTTCCCTCGTAGATGATGTAGGGTGGAACCCTAATCGGCCGATCTTTCACGAAAGGAGCGGATCCCGTCCAAGAACACGAAGAACACGAGGGGGAAACGAGGGAAAACACAAGAGAAACCACTAAACCAACAAGATATAGTCACACATATGCTAGATCCTCGAAACACAAGTGCGAATACACGATCCAAAGTCAACAACGGATGATACAAAGGTAACCGGTTCTTCTCCGCGAGGAGGTCTTGATGGGGCAACCCATGAGGGGGTCTTGAATCCACGTGGATCTTCTCCGAAGAGGGGCCGTGGTCACTCTCGAGGAGATGATCCGTATGGATGAGCAAAAGCTATCCTCACATATGAGCTACTACTTTGCTACCCAAAAAATGGGGAGGAGGAGGTCTATTTATAGCCCAAGGGGCGAAGGGGTAAGTGAGGGGATGAAACGGGTACACAGGTGTAGGATCAAAAGTATGTCTAGAGGGGGGGGTGATTAGACTACTTGACCAAATAAAAATCTAGCCTTTTCCCAATTTTAGTTCTTGGCAGATTTTAGCAACTTTAGAACAAGTCAAACAATCTTAACACAATTCAAGCAAGCATGCAAAGAGTATATTGTTGGGTAACGTAGTAATTTCAAAAATTTTCCTACGAACACGCAAGACCATGGTGATGGCATAGCAACGAGAGGGGAGAGTGTCCGTCCACGTACCCTCGTAGACCGAAAGCGGAAGCGTTATATCAACGCGGTTGATGTAGTCGTATGTCTTCATGATCCGACCGATCCAAGCACCGTTACTCCGGCACCTCCGAGTTCTTAGCACACGTTCAGCTCGATGACGATCCCCGGGCTCCGATCCAGCAAAGCGTCGGGGAGGAGTTCCGTCAGCATGACGGCGTGGTGACGATCTTGATGTTCTACCGTCGCAGGGCTTCGCCTAAGCACCGCTACAATATGACCGAGGTGGAATATGGTGGAGGGGCACCGCACACGGCTAAGGAACGATCACGAAGATCAACTTCAGTGTTCTAGGGTGCCCCTGCCCCTGTATATAAAGGAGCAAGGGGAGGGCGGCCGGCCCTTGGGGCGCACCAAGGGAGGGGGAGTCCTCCTCCTAGTAGGAGTAGGACTCCTTTCCTAGTCCTACTAGGAAGAGGAAGGGGAAGGAAAGAGAGGAGAGGAGAGGAAAGGGGCGCCCCCTCCTAGTCCAGTCGGACTCCCCATGGGGGCGCGCCACCTCCTGGTGCAGCCCTCTCTCTCCCTCTTGGCCCAATAAGGCCCATAACTTCCCGGGGGTTCGGTAACCCTCCGGCACTCCGGTTTTCTCCGAAACTTCGGAACCTTTCCGTGTCGAATATAACCATCCAATATATCAATCTTTATGTCTCGACCATTTGAGACTCCTCGTCATGTCCGTGATCACATCCGGGACTCGAACTCCTTGGTACATCAAAATACATAAACTCATAATATAACCGTCATTGAAACCTTAAGCGTGCGGACCCTACGGTTCGAGAACTATGTAGACATGACCTAGAACCATTCTCGGTCAATAACCAATAGCGGAACCTGGATGCCCATATTGGTTCCTACATATTCTCGAAGATCTTTATCGGTCAAACCGCATAACAACATCGTTGTTCCTTTGTCATCGGTATGTTACTTACCCGAGATTCGATCGTCGGTATCCAATACCTAGTTCAATCTCGTTATCGGAAAGTCTCTTTACTCGTTCCGTAATACATCATCTCACAACTAACTCATTAGTTGCAATGCTTGCAAGGCTTATGTGATGTGTATTACCGAGAAGGCCAGAGATACCTCTCCGACAATCGGAGTGACAAATCCTAATCTTGATTCATGCCAACTCAACATATACTTTGGAGACACTTGTAGAGTACCTTTATAATCACCCGATTCGTTGTGACGTTTGGTAGCACACAAAGTGTTCCTCCAGTAAGCAGGAGTTGCATAATCTCATAGTTGCAGGAACTTTGTATAAGTCATGAAGATAGCATAAGCAACATACTAAGCGATCAAGTGCTAAGCTAATGAAATGGGTCATGTCAATTACATCATTCTCCTAATGATGTAATCCCATTAATCAAATGACAACACATGTCTATGGTTAGGAAACATAACCATCTTGATTAATGAGCTAGTCTAGTAGAGGCATACTAGTGACTATCTGTTTGTCTATGTATTCACACATGTATTATGTTTCCGGTTAATACAATTCTAGCATGAATAATAAACATTTATCATGATATAAGGAAATAAATAATAACTTTATTATTGCCTCTAGGGCATATTTCCTTGATCTCCCACTTGCACTAGAGTCAATAATCTAGTTCACATCGCCATGTGATTTAACATCAATAGTTCACATCTATATGTGGTTAACACCCATAGTTCACATCGACATGTGACCAACACCCAAAGGGTTTACTAGAGTCGATAATCTAGTTCACATCGCCATGTGATTAACACCCAAAGAGTACTAAGGTGTGATCATGTTTTGCTTGTGAGATAATTTTAGTCAGCGGGTCTGTCACATTCGAGCCGTAAGTATTTACAAATTTCTATGTCTACAATGCTCTTGCGGAGCTACTCTAGCTAATTGCTCCCACTTTCAATATGTATCCAGATTGAGACTCAGAGTCATCTAGATTAGTGTTAAAACTTGCATCGACGTAACCCTTTACGACGAACCTTTTTTCACTTCCATAATCGAGAAACATATCCTTATTCTACTAAGGATAATTTTGACCGTTGTCCATTGATCTACTCCTAGATCACTATTGCACTCCCTTGCCAAGCTTAGTGGTAGGGTATGCAATAGATCTGGTACACAACATAGCATACTTTATAGAACCTATAACTGAGGTATAGGGAATGACTTTCATTCTTTTTCTATCTTCTGCCGTGGTTGGGTTTTGAGTCTTACTCAATCTCGCACCTTGTAACACAGGCAAGAACTCTTTCTTTGACTGTTCCATTTTGAACTACTTCAAAATCTTGTCAAGGTATGTATTCATTGAAAAACTTATCAAGCGTCTTGATCTATCTCTATAGATCTTGATGCTCAATATGTAAGCAGCTTCACTGAGGTCCTTCTTTGAAAAACTCCTTTCAAATACTCCTTTATGCTTTGCAGAATAATTCTACATCATTTCCGATCAACAATATGTCATTCACATATACTTAGCAGAAATGTTGTAGTGCTCCCACTCACTTTCTTGTAAATACAGGCTTCTCCAAAAGTCTGTATAAAACCATATGCTTTGATCACACTATCAAAGCGTTTATTCCAACTCCGAGATGCTTGCACCAGTCCATAGATGGATTCTGAAGCTTGCACATTTTGTTAGCTCCTTTAGGATTGACAAAACCTTCTGGTTGCATCATATGCAACTCTTCTTTAATAAATCCATTAAGGAATGCTGTTTTGACATCCATTTGCCAGATTTCATAAAATGTGGCAATTGCTAACATGATTCGGACAGACTTAAGCATCGTTACGAGTGAGAAAATCTCATCGTATTCAACACATTGAACTTGTCGAAAACCTTTTGCAACAAGTCGAGCTTTGTAGATAGTAACACTACTATCAGTGTCCGTCTTCCTCTTGAAGATCCATTTATTTAACATGGCTTGCTGATCATCGAGCAAGTCAATCAAAGTCCATACTTTGTTCTCATACATGGATCCTATCTCAGATTTCATGGCCTCAAGCCATTTCGCGAATCTGGGCTCATCATCGCTTCCTCATAGTCCGTAGGTTCATCATGGTCTAGTAACATGACTTCCGAACATGATTACCGTACCACTCTGGTGCGGATTTTACTCTGGAAGACCTCGAGGTTTGGCAGCAACTTGATCTGAAGTTTTATGATCATCATCATTAACTTCCTCACTAATTGGTGTAGGAATCACTGGAACTGATTTACGTGATGAACTACTTTCCAATAAGGAGAAGGTACAATTACCTCATCAAGTTCTACTTTCCTCCCACTCACTTCTTTCGAGAGAAACTTCTTCTCTAGAAAGGATCCATCTTAACAACGAAAAACTTGCCTTCGGATCTGTGATAGAAGGTGTACCCAATAGTCACCTTTGGGTATTCTATGAAGACGCACTTCTCCGATTTGGGTTAGAGCTTATCGGTGAAAACTTTTTCACATAAGCATCACAACTCAAACTTTAAGAAACGACAGACTTAGGTTTCTTGCTAAACCATAGTTCATACGGTGTCATCTCAGCGGTTTAGATGGTGCCCTATTAAGCGTGAATGCAGCTGTCTCTAATGCATAACCCCAAAGCGATAGTGGTAAATCGGTAAGATACATCATAGATCGCACCATATCCAATAAAGTGCGGTTATGACGTTCGGACACACCATTATGCTGTGGTGTTCGGTGGCGTGAGTAGTGAAACTATTTCACATTGTTTTAATCAAGGCCAAACTCGCAACTCAAATATTTTTCCTCTGCGATCATATCGTAGAAACTTTTATTTTCTTGTTACGATGATTCTTCACTTCACTCTGTAATTTTTGAACTTTTCAAATGTTTCAGACTTGTGTTTCATCAAGTAGATATATCCATATCTGCTCAAATCATCTTGTGAAGGTCAGAAAATAACGATACTTGCCACGAGCATCAACACTCATTGGATCGCATACATCGGTATGTATTATTTCCAATAAGTTAGTAGCTTGTTCCATTGTTCGGAGAACGGAGTTTTAGTCATCTTGCCCAAAAGGCACGGTTCACAAGCATCAAATGATTCATAACCAAGTGATTCCAAAATCCATCTTTATGGAGTTTCTTCATGCGCTTTACACCGATATGACCCAAGCGGCGGTGCCACAAATAAATTGCACTATCATTATTAACTTTGCATCTTTTGGCATCTATATTTTGAATATGTGTATCACTACGATCGAGATCCAACAAACTATTTTATTGGGTGTATGACCATGAAGGTTTTATTCATGAAAACAGAACAACAATTATTCTTTGACTTTAAATGAATAACCGTATCGCAATAAACATGATCAAATCATATTCATGTTCAGCATAAGCGCCAAATAACATTTATTTAGGTTTAACACTAATCCGAAGGTATAGGGAGTGTGCGATGATGATCATATCAATCTTGGAACTACTTCCAACTCTCATCGTCACTTCACCTTAATTAGTCTCTGTTCATTCTGCAACTCCGTTTGAGTTACTAATCTTAGCAACCGAACTAGTACCAAATACTGAGGGTTGCTATGAACACTAGTAAAGTACACATCAATAACATGTATATCAAATATACCTTTGTTTACTTTGCCATCCTTTCTTATCCACCAAACACTTGGGGTAGTTCCGCTTCTAGTGAACAATCCTTTTGCAGTAGAAGCACTTAGTCTCAGGCTTAGGACCAGACTTGGGTTTCTTCACTTGAGCAGCAACTTGCTTGCCGTTCTTCTTGAAGTACCCCTTCTTCCTTTTGCCCTTTTCTTGAAACTAGTGATCTTGTCAACCATCAACACTTGATGCTCTTTCTTGATTTCTACCTTCGTCGATTTCAACATCACGAAGAGCTTGGGAATCGTTCTCGTCATCCCTTGTATACTATAGTTCATCACGAGGTTCTACTAACTTAGTGATGGTGACTAGAGAATTCTGTCAATCACTATCTTATCTGGAAGATTAACTCCCACTTGATTCAAGTGATTGAAGTACCCAGACAATCTGAGCACATGCTCACTAGTTGAGCGATTCTCCTTCATCCTTTAGCTATAGAACTTGTTGGAGACTTCATATCTCTCAACTCGGTATTTGCTTGAAATATTAACTTCAACTCTTGGAACATCTCATATGGTCCATGACGTTCAAAACGTCTTTGAAGTCCCGATTCTAAGCCGTTAAGCATGGTGCACTAAACTATCAAGTAGTCATCATATTGAGCTAGCCAAACGTTCATAACGTCTGCATTTGCTCCTGCAATAGGTCTGTCACCTAGCGGTGCATTAAGGACATAATTCTTACATGCAGCAATGAGGATAAACCTCGGATCACGGATCAAATCCGCATCATTGCTACTAACATCTTTCAACACAATTTTCTCTAGGAACATATCAAAACAAACATATAAAAGCATAGGGAAGCAACAACGCGAGCTATTGATCTACAACATAATTTGCAAAATACTACGGGACTAAGTTCATGATAAATTAAAGTTCAATTAATCATATTACTTAAGAACTCCCACTTAGACAGACATCTCTCTAGTTATCTAAGTGATCACGTGATCCAAATCAACTAAACCATAACCGATCATCACGTGAGATGGAGTAGTTTTCAATGGTGAACATCTTATGTTGATCATATCTACTATATGATTCACGCTCGACCTTTCGCTCTCCGTGTTCGAGGCCATATCTGCATATGCTAGGCTCGTCAAGTATAACCTGAGTATTCTGCGTGTGCAAAACTGGCTTACACCCGTTGTAGATGGACGTGAGCTTATCACACCGATCATCACGTGGTGTCTCGACACGACGAACTTTGGCAGCGGTGCATACTCGGGAGAACACTACTTGATAATTTTAGTGAGAGATCATCTTATAATGCTACCGTCAATCAAAGCAAGATAAGATGCATAAAGGATAAACATCACATGCAATCAATATAAGTGATATGATATGGCCATCATCATCTTGTGCTTGTGATCTCCATCTCCGAAGCACCGTCATGATCACCATCGTCACCGCGCGACACCTTGATCTCCATTGTAGCATCGTTGTCGTCTCGCCAACTATTGCTTCTCGACTATCGCTACCACTTAGTGATAAAGTAAAGCAATTACATGACGTTGCATTTCATACAATAAGCGACAACCATATGGCTCCTGCCAATTGCCGATAACTCGGTTACAAAACATGATCATCTCATACAATAAAATATAGCATCACGTCTTGACCATATCACATCACAACATGCCCTGCAAAAACAAGTTAGGCGTCCTCTACTTTGTTGTTGCAAGTTTTACGTGGCTGCTACGGGCTGAGCAAGAACCGTTCTTACCTACGCATCAAAACCACAGCGATAGTTTGTCAAGTTGGTGCTGTTTTAACCTTCGCAAGGACCGGCGTAGCCACACTTGGTTCAACTAAAGTGAGAGAGCAGACACCCGCCACCACCTTTAAGCAACTAGTGCTCGTGGCGGTGAAACCAGTCTCGCGTAAGCGTCTGGCGTAATGTCGGTCCGGGCCGCTTCATCTCACAATACCGCCAACCAAAGTATGACATGCTGGTAAGCAGTATGACTTGTATCGCCCACAACTCACTTGTGTTCTACTCGTGCATATGACATCAACGCATAAAACCAGGCTCGGATGCCATGTTGGGTAACGTAGTAATTTCAAAAATTTCCTCGAACACGCAAGACCATGGTGATGGCATAGCAACGAGAGGGAGAGTGTCCGTCCCACGTACCCTCGTGAACCGAAGCGAAGCGTTATATCAACGCTGTTGATGTAGTCGTGCGTCTTCACGATCCGACCGATCCAAGCACCGTTACTCCGGCACCTCCGAGTTCTTAGCACACGTTCAGCTCGATGGCGATCCCGGGCTCCGATCCAGCAAAGCGTCGGGAGGAGTTCCGTCGAGACGACGGCGTGGTGGCGATCTTGATGTTCTACCGTCGCGGGCTTCGCTAAGCACCGCTACAATATGACCGAGGTGGAATATGGTGGAGGGGGCACCGCTGCACGGCTAAGGAACGATCACGAAGATCAACTTCAGTGTTCTAGGGTGCCCCCGCCTCAGATATAAAGGAGCAAGGGGAGGGCGGCCGGCCCTTGGGGCGCCTAGGAGGGAGGAGTCCTCCTCCTAGTAGGAGTAGGACTCCCTTTCCTAGTCCTACTAGGAAGAGGGAAGGGGAAGGAAGAGAGGGAGAGGGAGAGGGAAGGGGGCGCCCCCCTCCTAGTCCAATCGGACTCCCCATGGGGGGCACGCGCCCACCTCCTGGTGCAGCCCTCTCTCTCCCCTCTTGGCCCAATAAGGCCCATAACTTCCCGGGGTTCCGTAACCCTCCGGCACTCGGTTTTCTCCGAAACTTCGGAACCTTTCCGGTGTCCGAATATAACCATCCAATATATCAATCTTTATGTCTCGACCATTTCGAGACTCCTCGTCATGTCTGTGATCACATCCGGACTCGAACTCCTTGGTACATCAAAATACATAAACTCATAATATAACCGTCATTGAAACCTTAAGCGTGCGGACCCTACGGTTCGAGAACTATGTAGACATGACCTAGAACCATTCTCGGTCAATAACCAATAGCGGAACCTGGATGCCCATATTGGTTCCTACATATTCTCTGAAGATCTTTATCGGTCAAACCGCATAACAACATCGTTGTTCCCTTTGTCATCGGTAAGTTACTTACCCGAGATTCGATCGTCGGTATCCAATACCTAGTTCAATCTCGTTACCGGAAAGTCTCTTTACTCGTTCCGTAATACATCATCTCACAACTAACTCATTAGTTGCAATGCTTGCAAGGCTTATGTGATGTGTATTACCGAGAAGGCCCAGAGATACCTCTCCGACAATCGGAGTGACAAATCCTAATCTTGATTCATGCCAACTCAACATATACTTTCGGAGACACTTGTAGAGTACCTTTATAATCACCCAGTTACGTTGTGATGTTTGGTAGCACACAAAGTGTTCCTCTGGTAAACGGGAGTTGCATAATCTCATAGTTGCAGGAACTTTGTATAAGTCATGAAGATAGCATAAGCAACATACTAAACGATCAAGTGCTAAGCTAATGAAATGGGTCATGTCAATCAAATCATTCTCCTAATGATGTAATCCCATTAATCAAATGACAACACATGTCTATGGTTAGGAAACATAACCATCTTCGATTAATGAGCTAGTCTAGTAGAGGCATACTAGTGACTATCTGTTTGTCTATGTATTCACACATGTATTATGTTTCCAGTTAATACAATTCTAGCATGAATAATAAACATTTATCATGATATAAGGAAATAAATAATAACTTTATTATTGCCTCTAGGGCATATTTCCTTCATATATGAGCAGCGGAAAGTAGAGCATGCAACTTGCAAGAATGTAAAGGGAAGGTTTTGGATGATTCAAACGCAATTGGAGACATGGATGTTTTTGTCGTGGTTCCGATAGGTCGTGCTATCGTACATCCACGTTGATGGAGACTTCAACCTACGAAGGATAACGGTTGCGCGAGTCCACGGAGGACTCCACCCACGAAGGGTCCACGAAGAAGCAACCTTGTCTATCCCACCATGGCTGTCGCCCATGAAGGACTTGCCTCACTAGCGGTAGATCTTCACGAAGTAGGCGATCTCCTTGCCCTTACAAACTCCTTGGTTCAACTCCACAATCTTGTCGGAGGCTCCCAAGTGACACCTAGTCAATCTAGGAGACACCACTCTCCAAGAAGTAACAAATGGTGTGTTGATGATGAACTCCTTGATCTTGTGCTTCAAATGATAGTCTCCCCAACACTCAACTCTTTCTCACAGGATTTGGATTTGGTGGAAAGAATATTTGAGTGGAAAGCAACTTGGGGAAGGCTAGAGATCAAGATTTATGTGGTTGGAATGGAATATCTTGACTCAACACAAGTGTAGGTGGTTCTCTCTCAGAAAATGTGTATTGGAAGTGTAGGCATGTTCTGATGGCTCTCTCCACAAATGAAGAGGAGGTGGAGGGGTATATATAGCCTCCACACAAAATCTAACCGTTTCACACAACTTGCCAAACTCAGTGGGACCGAATTGTTAAACCCGGTCGGACCGATTCAGCAAATCTAGTGACCGTTAGGATTTTCAGTGGGACCGACATGCAACTCGGTAGGAACGATATGGTTAGGGTTAGGGCATAACGTAATCTCGGTGAGACCGATTAAACAAACTCGGTGAGACCGATTTTGGTAATAAGCTAACCACAGAGTTGGTCAAGTAAACTCAGTGGGACCAATTCGCTCATTTTGGTGAGACCGAAATGTTACAAAAGGGAAACAGAGAGTTTACATTGCAATCTCGGTGGGACCGATCGCTCATCTCGGTAGGACCGAAATGTTACGAAGGGAAACAGAGAGATTTAAATCCCATCTCGATGAGACAGAGATCCCTAACGGTGAGACCGATTTGCCTAGGGTTTGTGGCAGTGGCTATGACATCTGAACTCGGTGGCGCCGGATGGAAAGAATCGGTGGGGCCGAGTTTGACTTTTGGTTTAGGTCATATGTGGAAGTGAGAAAGTGGTTGAGGGCTTTGGAGCATATCACTAAGCACTTTGAGCAAGCAAGCCATTAAGCAACACCTCATCCCTCCTTGATAGTATTGGCTTTTCCTATACACTCAATGTGATATTGGATCACTAAAATAGAAAATGTAGAGTCTTGAGCTTTAAGCTTGAGCCAATCCCGCATTTTGAGAGGTCCACTATTCTCATCCATGCCATGCCAATCATTGAGCTTTCCTGAAATATTAGTCTTGAAATAGTGTTAGCTCAATCAGCTATATGTTGTTAGGAATTACCAAAACCACCTAGCGATAGTTGCACTTTCAATCTCCCCCTTTTTGGTAATTGATGACAACATATAGATCAAAGCTTCGACAAATGATAATAAGAGTGAAACACATTGTCGCTTTGAGAAGTATGTGAAAAGAAAGAGCTCCCCTTAAATTTGTGCATAGTTTAAGATTTGCTTTGGGCTGCAAATGCACAATGAGTTAGGATCATGGGTTACTCTTCCATGTCACATACATCTTGGTGGAGCGCTCAACATGATAATAAATAAATACATGCACTCATCACCAAGCAAAGTGAATGATCATATGGGATATAAAAGGATAATGTCATACAACAAGTATTAAGGTAGCATATGATCAAACACATGATCATCCAAGTATCACACGCAAGCATAAAGTATCTCAAACAAGCAAATAACAAAGTTCAACCACCAAGGAGAAACGCAAGAGAGAACAAAAACAACACTCTCTCTTGAAGCCTATGATCTATAGATTTTCTCCCCCTTTGGCAACAAGTTACCAAAAAGTTCATAAAAATCCATAGTGCTAGATCGACACTCAGGCTTGATGTTCACGTGGTGGTGTAGACAGAACTCCAAGAATGAAGGCATCAGTCGATGTAGATGGTGCTGCAGAAGTAGATGCTGGAGCTGGTGGCACTGAAGTTGTAGCTGGTGCAGATGAAGTTGCTCTGGTGTCTGTGACACGCATAGCAGCAGACCTCTGTCCTCGGGGCACTCTGGCAAAAGAATCAGTGGTTTTCTTGCCCTTCTTCTCCTGCACTTCCTCCTGAAGTTGCTCAACAACAGACAGTATCTCAGTGACCTTCACATCTAAGTCATAGAACTTCTGCTCCATGATCCTCTCCAAGCTCTCCGGTTTTGAGTCGGGGTGGCAGTCCCTTCTCAATTCTCAGAGTGGAGGCAATCAAGTAGCCTAGCTGATCTTGCTTGCTCTTCAGAAGATACTGAGATGCCTCATCCATGGTTGGCATCTTTGCAGCCTTTTCAGTCTTTGCCTTCTCCCTCTTTGCTTGTGCTTGCACAGAAGATGGTTCATTTTCATCCATCACAACAGTGTTATCCTCAAAGTCTGGGTAGATGGGCAAGTGCTCCTTGTCCAAGAGATATCACTAGTAGAAAAGGGGGCTTTGGTTCAGGCCGGGCCAGCCCATTAGTACCGGTTTAATCCAGAACCGAGACGCATGGGGGCATTGGTCCTGGTTCGTGAGCCCAGGGGCCTGCCGGCCCTCGGGGGGGCATTGGTCCCGGTTCGTCTGGCCCTTTTGGTCCCGGTTGGTGGGACGAACCGGGACCAATGGGCCTCGCTCTGCCCATCACCATTGGTCCCGGTTGGTGGCTTGAACCGGGACCAAAGGCTGCCCTTTAGTCCCGGTTCATGCCACCAACCGGGACCAATGAGGTGCCTATATATACCCCCTCGCGTAAGAGTAGAGCACACTGCTCTGCTTTTTCTGGCCGCCGACGGGAGTGAAGGAAATATGCCCTAAAGGCAATAATAAAGTTATTATTTATTTCCTTATTTCATGATAAATGTTTATTATTCATGCTAGAATTGTATTAACCGGAAACATAATACATGTGTGAATACATAGACAAACAGAGTGTCACTAGTATGCCTCTACTAGACTAGCTTGTTAATCAAAGATGGTTAAGTTTCCTAACCATAGACAAAGGAGTTGTCATTTGATTAACAAGGTCACATCATTAGTTGAATGATCTGATTGACATGACCCATTCCATTAGCTTAGCATCCGATCGTTTAGTATGTTGCTATTGCTTCCTTCATGACTTATACATGTTCCTATGACTATGAGATTATGCAACTCCCGTTTACCGGAGGAACACTTTGGTACTACCAAACGTCCACAACGTGAATCGGGTGATTATAAAGGAGTACTACAGGTGTCTCCAAAGGCAGATGTTGGGTTGGTGTATTTCGAGATTACGATTTGTCACTCCGATTGTCGGAGAGGTATCTCTGGGCCCTCTCGGTAATGCACATCACTAAGCCTTGCAAGCATTATAGCTAATGAGTTAGCTGTGAGATGATGTATTACGGAACGAGTAAAGAGACTTGCCAGTAACGAGATTGAACTAGGTATTGGATACCGACGATCGAATCTCGGGCAAGTAACATACCGATGACAAAGGGAACAACGTATGTTGTTATGCGGTTTGACCGATAAAGATCTTCGTAGAATATGTAGGAGCCAATATGGGCATCCAGGTCCCGCTATTGGTTATTGACCGAGAATAGTTCTAGGTCATGTCTACATAGTTCTCGAACCCGTAGGGTCCGCACGCTTAAGGTTTCGATGACGGTTATATTATGAGTTTATGAGTTTTGATGTACCGAAGGAGTTCGAGTCCCGGATGAGATCGGGGACATGACGAGGAGTCTCGAAATGGTCGAGACGTAAAGATCGATATATTGGACGACTATATTCGAGTTCGGAAAGGTTCGAATGATTCGGTATTTTTCGAGTACCGGAGAGTTACGGAATTCGCCGGGGAGAAGTATTGGGCCTGCGGAAAGAGAGGGGGCTGCCTAGGGCAGGCCGCCCCCATGGCCTAGTCCGAATTGACTAGGGGAGGCCGCACCCTTCCTTCCTCCCTTCTCTCTTCCCTTACTTGTCTCCTACTCCCAATACATGGAAGGACTCCTAGTTGGACTAGGAAGGGGAATCCTACTCCGGTGGGAGTAGGACTCCCATGGCGCCCTACTAGGGCGGCCTCCTCCTCCCTCCCTCCTTTATATCTGGGGCAGGGGCACCCCAGAACACACAAGTTGATCTACGGATCGTTCCTTAGCCGTGTCGGTGCCCCCTCCACCATATTCCACTTCGGTCATATCGTCATGAGAGCTTAGGCGAAGCCCTGCACCGGAGAAGTCATATCGTCGCGGAGCTTAGGCGAAGCCCTGCATCGGTGGAGCATCATCATCGTCCCACGCCGTCGTCTTGTGAAACTCATCCCGACACTTTGCTGGATCGGAGTCCGGGGATCGTCATCGGGCTGAACGTGTGCAGAACTCGGAGGTGCCGTACGTTCGGTGCTTGGATCGGTCGGATCGTGAAGACGTACGACTACATCAACCGCGTTGTTATAACGCTTCCGCTTTCGGTCTACGAGGGTACGTGGACAGACACTCTCCCCTCTCGTTGCTATGCCATCACCATGGTCCTGCGTGTGCGTAGGAAATCATTTGAAATTACTACGTTCCCCAACAGTGGCATCCGAGCCTGGTTTTATGCGTTGATGTCATATGCACGAGTAGAACACAAGTGAGTTGTGGGCGATATAAGTCATACTGCTTACCAGCATGTCATACTTTGGTTCGGCGGTATTGTGAGATGAAGCGGCCCGGACCGACATTACGCGTACGCTTACGCGAGACTGGTTTCACCGCTGCGAGCACTAGTTGCTTAAAGGTGACCGCGGGTGTCTGCTCTCTCACTTTAGTTGAACTGAGTGTGGCTACGCCCGTCCTTGCGAAGGTTAAAACAGCACCAACTTGACAAACTATCGTTGTGGTTTTGATGCGTAGGTAAGAACGGTTCTTGCTCAGCCCGTAGCAGCCACGTAAAACTTGCAACAACAAAGTAGAGGACATCTAACTTGTTTTTGCAGGGCATGTTGTGATGTGATATGGTCAAGACGTGATGCTATATTTTATTGTATGAGATGATCATGTTTTGTAACGAGTTATCGGCAATGGCAGGAGCCATATGGTTGTCGCTTTATTGTATGAAATGCAAACGCCATGTAATTGCTTTACTTTATCACTAAGCGGTAGCGATAGTCGTAGAAGCAATAGTTGGCGAGACGACAACGATGCTACGATGGAGATCAAGGTGTCGCGCCCGGTGGCGATGGTGATCATGATTGCTTGAGATGGAGATCACAAGCACAAGATGATGATGGCCATATCATATCACTTATATTGATTGCATGTGATGTTTATCCTTTATGCATCTTATCTTGCTTTGATTGACGGTAGCATTATAAGATGATCTCTCACTAAAATTATCAAGTAGTGTTCTCCTGAGTATGCACCGTTGCCAAAGTTCGTCGTGCGAGACACCACGTGATGATCGGGTGTGATAAGCTCTCGTCCATCTACAACGGGTGCAAGCCAGTTTTGCACATGCGAATACTCAGGTTATACTTGACGAGCCTAGCATATGCAGATATGGCCTCGGAACACGGAGACCGAAAGGTCGGCGTGAATCATATAGTAGATATGATCAACATAAGATGTTCACCATTGAAAACTACTCCATCTCACATGATGATCGGTTATGGTTTAGTTGATTTGGATCACGTGATCACTTAGATAACTAGAGAGATGTCTGTCTAAGTGGGAGTTCTTAAGTAATATGATTAATTGAACTTAAATTTATCATGAACTTAGTCCCGGTAGTATTTTGCAGATTATGTTGTAGATCAATAGCTCGCGTTGTTGCTTCCCCTGTGTTTTTATATGTGTTCCTAGAAAATTGTATTGAAAAATGTTAGTAGCAATATTGCGGATTGGATCCGTGATCTGAGGTTTATCCTCATTGCTGCACGAAAAATTATGTCCTTGATGCACCGCTAGGTGACAGACCTATTGCAGGAGCGGATGCGAGGCGTTATGAGCGTTTGGCTAGCTCAATATGATGACTACTTGATAGTTTAGTGCACCATGCTTAAACGGCTTAGAATCGGGACTTCAAAGACGTTTTGAGCGTCATGGACCATATGAGATGTTCCAGGAGTTGAAGTTAATATTTCAAGCAAATACCGAGTTGAGAGATATGAAGTCTCCAACAAGTTCTATAGCTAAAAGATGGAGGAGAATCGCTCAACTAGTGAGCATGTTCTCAGATTATGCAGGTACTTCAATCGCTTGAATCAAGTGGGAGTTAATCTTCCGATAAGATAGTGATTGACAGAATTCTCTAGTCACCATCACTAAGTTACTAGAACTTCGTGATGAACTATAGTATGCAAGGGATGACGAAAACAATTCCCAAGCTCTTCGCGATGCTAAAATCGGCGAAGGTAGAAATCAAGAAAAACATCAAGTGTTGATGGTTGACAAGACCACTAGTCTCAAAGAAAAGGGCAAAGGGAAGAAGGGGAACTTCAAGAAGAACGGCAAGCAAGTTGCTACTCGAGTGAAGAAGCCCAAGTCTAGACCTAAGCCTGAGACTAAGTGCTTTTGCTGCAATGGAACTGGTCACTGGAAGCGGAACTACCCCAAGTATTTGCCGGATAAGAAGGATGGCAAAGTGAACAAAGGTATATTTGATATACAGATTATTGATGTGTATTTTACTAGTGTTCATAGCAACCCTCAGATTTGATACGGTTCAGTTGCTAAGAGTAGTAACTCAAACGGGAGTTGCAGAATAAATGAAACTAGTTGAAGGGAAGTGACGATGAGTGTTGGAAGTAGTTCCAAGATTGATATGATCATCATCGCACACTCCCTATACTTTCGGGATTAGTGTTAAACCTAAATAAATGTTATTTGGTGTTTGCGTTGAGCATGAATATGATTTGATCATGTTTATTGCAAAACGGTTATTCATTTAAAGTCAAAGAATAATTGTTGTTCTGTTTAAATGAATAAAACCTTCGATGGTCATACACCCAATGAAAATAGTTTATTGGATCTCGATCGTAGTGATACGCATATTCATAAGATTGATGCCAAAAGATGCAAAATTAATAATGATAGTGCAACTTATTTGTGGCACTGCCGTTTGGGTCATATCGGTATAAAGCGCATGAAGAAACTCCATAAGGATGGATTTTGGAATCACTTGGTTATGAATCATTTGATGCTTGCGAACCGTGCCTTTTGGCAAGATGACTAAAACTCCGTTCTCGGAACAATGGAACAAGCTACTGACTTGTTGGAAATAACACATATATACCGATGTATGCGATCCAATGAGTGTTGATGCTCGTGGCAAGTATCGTTATTTTTCGACCTTCACAAGATGATTTGAGTAGATATGGGTATATCTACTTGATGAAACATAAGTCTGAAATAGTTGAAAGGTTCAAAGAATTTCAGAGTGAAGTGGAAAATCATCGTAACAAGAAAATAAAGTTTCTGCGATCTGATCGTGGAGATGAATATTTGAGTTACGAGTTTTGTCTTCAATGAAAACAATGTGGAATAGTTTCACAGCTCACGCCACCGGAACACCACAACGTTATGGTGTGTCCGAACGTCAGAATCGTACTTTATTATGATATGGTGCGATCTATGATGTATCTTACCGATTTACCACTATCGCTTTTGGGGTTATGCATTAGAGACAGCTACATTCACGCTTAATAGGGCACCATCTAAATCCGTTGAGATGACACCGTATGAACTATGGTTTAGCAATAAACCTAAGCTGTCGTTTCTTAAAGTTTGGAGTTGTGATGCTTATGTGAAAAAGTTTTCACCGATAAGCTCGAACCCAAATCGAGAAATGCGTCTTCATAGAATACCCAAAGGTAACTATTGGGTACACCTTCTATCACAGATCCGAAAGCAAGATATTTGTTGCTAAGATGGATCCTTTCTAGAGAAGAAGTTTCTCTCGAAAGAAGTGAGTGGGAGGAAAGTAGAACTTGATGAGGTAATTGTACCTTCTCCCTTATTGGAAAGTAGTTCATCACGTAAATCAGTTTCATGATTTCTACACCAATTAGTAAGGAAGTTAATGATGATGATCATGAAACTTCAGATCAAGTTGCTACCAAACCTCGTGGGTCTTCCGGAGTAAGATCCGCACTGAGTGGTATGGTAATCCTATTCTAGAAGTCATGTTACTAGACCATGATGAACCTACGAACTATGAGGAAGCGATGATGAGCCCAGATTCCGTGAAATGGTTTGAGACCATGAAATCTGAGATGGGATCCATATATGAGAACAAAGTGTGGACTTTGATGGAGTTGCCGATGATCGGCAAGCCATATTATATAAATGGATCTTCAAGAGGAAGACAGATATCGATAGTAGTGTTACTATCTACAAAGTTCGACTTGTCGCAAAAAGGTTTTCGACAAGTTCAAGGTGTTGACTACAAATGAGATTTTCTCAACTCAGTGGCGATTCTTAAGTCTGTCCGAATCATGTTAGCAATTGCCACATTTTATGAAATCGGCAAATGGATGTCAAAACTACATTCTTTAATGGATTTATTAAAGAAGAGTTGTATATGATGCAACCAGAAGTTTTTGTCAATCCTAAAGGAGCTAACAAAATGTGCAAGCTCCAGCGATCCATCAATGGACTGGTGCAAGCATCTCGGAGTTGGAATATACGCTTTGATGAGTTGATCAAAGCATATGGTTTTATACAGACTTTTGGAGAAGCCTCAGATTTACAAGAAAGTGAGTGGGAGCACTACAGCATTTCGACAAGTATATGTGAATGACATATTGTTGATCGGAAATAATGTAGAATTATTCTGCAAAGCATGAAGGAGTGTTTGAAAGGAGTTTTTTTTTCAAAGAAAGACCTCGGTGAAACTGCTTACATATTGAGCATCAAGATCTATAGAGATAGATCAAGACGCTTGATAAGTTTTTCAATGAATACATACCTTGACAAGATTTTGAAGTAGTTCAAAATGGAACAGTCAAAGAAAGAGTTCTTGCCTGTATTGCAAAGGTGTGAAATTGAGTAAGACTCAAATCCCGACCACGGCAGAAAATAGAAAAGAGAATGAAAGTCATTCCCTATGCATCGACATAGGTTCTATAAAGTATGTCATGTCTTGTGTACTGATCTATTGCATACCCTACCACTAAGCTTGGCAAGGAGTGCAATAGTGATCTAGGAGTAGATCAATGGACAGCGGTCAAAATTATCCTTAGTATAATAAGGATATGTTTCTCGATTATGGAAGTGAAAAAGGGTTAAATAAAGGGTTACGCCGATGCAAGTTTTAACACTAATCTAGATGACTCGAGTCTCAATCTGGATACATATTGAAAGTGGGAGCAATTAGCTAGAGTAGCTCCGTGCGAGCATTGTAGACATAGAAATTTGCAAAATACTTACGGCTCTGGATGCGATGCACCGTTGACTAAAATTATCTCACAAGCAAAACATGATCACACCTTAGTACTCTTTGGGTGTTAATCACATAGCGATGTGAACTAGATTATGACTCTAGTAAACCCTTTGGGTGTTGGTCACATGTCGATGTGAACTATGGGTGTTAACCACAT
Source organism: Aegilops longissima (assembly GCA_021605205.1). Lineage (NCBI taxonomy): Eukaryota > Viridiplantae > Streptophyta > Magnoliopsida > Poales > Poaceae > Aegilops > Aegilops longissima. The sequence continues at coordinate 704,581,044 of CM038679.1, read as the reverse complement.
ATAGATGTGAACTATTGATGTTAAATCACATGGCGATGTGAACTAGATTATTGACTCTAGTGCAAGTGGGAGACTGAAGGAAATATGCCCTAGAGGCAATAATAAAGTTATTATTTATTTCCTTATTTCATGATAAATGTTTATTATTCATGCTAGAATTGTATTAACCGGAAACATAATACATGTGTGAATACATAGACAAACAGAGTGTCACTAGTATGCCTCTACTAGACTAGCTTGTTAATCAAAGATGGTTAAGTTTCCTAACCATAGACAAAGGAGTTGTCATTTGATTAACAAGGTCACATCATTAGTTGAATGATCTGATTGACATGACCCATTCCATTAGCTTAGCATCCGATCGTTTAGTATGTTGCTATTGCTTCCTTCATGACTTATACATGTTCCTATGACTATGAGATTATGCAACTCCCGTTTACCGGAGGAACACTTTGGGTACTACCAAACGTCACAACGTAACTGGGTGATTATAAAGGAGTACTACAGGTGTCTCCAAAGGCAGATGTTGGGTTGGTGTATTTCGAGATTACGATTTGTCACTCCGATTGTCGGAGAGGTATCTCTGGGCCCTCTCGGTAATGCACATCACTAAGCCTTGCAAGCATTACAGCTAATGAGTTAGCTGTGAGATGATGTATTACGGAACGAGTAAAGAGACTTGCCAGTAACGAGATTGAACTAGGTATTGGATACCGACGATCGAATCTCGGGCAAGTAACATACCGATGACAAAGGGAACAACGATGTTGTTATGCGGTTTGACCGATAAAGATCTTCGTAGAATATGTAGGAGCCAATATGGGCATCCAGGTCCCGCTATTGGTTATTGACCGAGAATAGTTCTAGGTCATGTCTACATAGTTCTCGAACCCGTAGGGTCCGCACGCTTAAGGTTTCGATGCGATGTTATATTATGAGTTTATGAGTTTTGATGTACCGAAGGAGTTCGGAGTCCCGGATGAGATCGGGGACATGACGAGGAGTCTCGAAATGGTCGAGACGTAAAGATCGATATATTGGACGACTATATTCGAGTTCGGAAAGGTTCCAATGATTCGGTATTTTGAGTACCGGGAGAGTTACGGGAATTCGCCGGGAGAAGTATTGGGCCCTGCAGGGAAAGAGAGAGGGCTGCCTAGGGCAGGCCGCCCCCCATGGCCTAGTCCGAATTGACTAGGGGAGGCCGCACCCTTCCTTCCCTCCCTTCTCTCTTCCCTTACTTGTCTCCTACTCCCAATACATGGAAGGACTCCTAGTTGGACTAGGAAGGGGGAATCCTACTCCGTGGGAGTAGGACTCCCCATGGCGCGCCCTACTAGGGCCGGCCTCCTCCTCCCTCCCTCCTTTATATCTGAGGGCAGGGGGCACCCAGGCACACAAGTTGATCTACGGATCGTTCCTTAGCCGTGTGCGGTGCCCCCTCCACCATATTCCACTTCGGTCATATCGTCGCGAGCTTAGGCGAAGCCCTGCACCGGAGAAGTCATATCGTCAGCTGAGCTTAGGCGAAGCCCTGCGCCGGTGGAGCATCATCATCGTCACCACGCCGTCGTCTTGACGGAACTCATCCCGACACTTTGCTGGATCGAGTCCGGGATCGCCATCGGGCTGAACGTGTGCAGAACTCGGAGGTGCCGTGACGTTCGGTGCTTGGATCGGTCGGATCGTGAAGACGTACGACTACATCAACCGCGTTGTTATAACGCTTCCGCTTTCGGTCTACGAGGGTACGTGGACAGACACTCTCCCCTCTCGTTGCTATGCCATCACCATGGTCCTGCGTGTGCGTAGGAAATCATTTGAAATTACTACGTTCCCCAACAGGGAGAGGGCTTGGTGGTGCTCTAGCTCACCTCCTATGCACACAAGGTGTTCGATGGAATGCCCGAGCCACACTACTTAAGCTTTCTCCTCTCCAAGCTCGACCTCCAAGCTCCATTTTCCTCAATATTTGTCTAGGTTTAGCGGTCCGTCACGCCCGTCCCGTCTTCACCGCCGTCGATCACCAGCGATCTCATCGCCGACACCACCGTGGTGAGCCTCTTGTTCTTATCTTCTTTCTGAAATGAAAATATTCTTACTTGTATGTTTAGATAGATACTTGTATTATTTTCTTACTTTTATTATTGCATCTTATATAGTGCGATGGTTTTGGTATCCGCCCCCGTTGGCCCTCGTCCTGTCTATGATTCGGATGTGGTATATATTATCTTTATAACTATTGGTTCATTTATTTTTTATGAAAATTATGCCGGCCAACGTGACATAGATTATATTTATCTAGGAGGTATGTGAACCGGAAATTCCAACCTACCCTATTGTCGAGAGGTGAAATTAGTTGAAGAAGAAAACAAATTCTTGAAGGAAAAAATAAAAAAATTGAGGAGGAGAAGATGATATAGGAGTTGCATGTTGCGGATGTCGTCGATGATCACAAGATCAAGATGGATGCAATGCACTTGAAGATTAGAAAATATGCCATTCATACATAGGCTTGGTATCATTATGCCGTTGGATCAATTGTTACCTTGGTTGCGATTATGATCGCATTTGTTTTCGCATTGAAATGTTTTACATAGTTTCAATGTATGGTTTATTTAATTAGATGCTCTGGAGAGCTATATGTTGTTAGATGAGAACTATGTATGTACTTTGGTTTTAATGTGATGATGAACTTCTATTAATTTGGTCACTTAATTATCTATTCATGATGTTCTGTAATGGTTTTTGAGACACTTAATTATATATAATGCACGCAGATGAACCGACAATGGATGTACGGTGACAGACACACCCCCGAGTACATTAAGGGCGTTCATGATTTTCTCGAAGTGGCTGAGGCAAACAAGCAGAATGGTTTTATGTGTTGTCCATGCCCTATATGTGGGAATAGGAAGTCTTACTCTGACCGAAAAATCCTTCACACCCACTTGCTTTACAAGGGTTTCATGCCACACTATAATATTTTGATGAGGCACGGAGAAATAGGGGTTATGATGGAAGACGACGAAGATGAAGAGAATGATGACAACTATGTGCCCCCTGAATACGGTGATGCTGCAACGGGGGAAGCTGCTGAAGATCAAGAGGAACCAGACGATGTGCCCAATGATGCTGGAATGGGGGAAGCTGCTGAAGATCAAGAGGAACCAGACGATGTGCCCAATGATGATGATCTCCGCCGGGTCATTGTTGATGCAAGGACTCAATGCGAAAGTCAAAAGGAGAAGCTGAAGTTCGATCGCATGTTAGAGGATCACAAAAAAGGGTTGTACCCCAATTGCGAAGATGGCAACACAAAGCTCGGTACCGTCTTCGAATTGCTGCAATGGAAGGCGAGAATCTTGTGCTCGACAAAGGATTTGAGAAGCTACCAAAATATTGAAGAAGAAGCTTCCAAAGGATAACGAATTGCCCGACAAAGACATACGCAACAAAGAAGGTCGTATGCCCTCTAGGATTGGAGGTGCAGAAGATACATGCATGCCCTAATGACTGCATCCTCTACCACGGTGCGTACAAGGATCTGAACGCATGCCTGGTATGCTGTTAATTGCAGTATAAGATTAGATGAGATGATCCTGGTGATGTTGACGGCGAGCCCCCCAGGAAGAGGGTTCCTGCGAAGGTGATGTGGTATGCTCCTATAATACCACGGTTGAAACGTCTGTTCAGAAACGGAGAGCATGCCAAGTTGATGCGATGGCACAGTGAGGACCGTAAGAAAGACGGGAAGTTGAGAGCACCCGCTGACGGGTCGCAGTGGAGAAAAGTCGAGAGAAAGTACTGGGCTGAGTTTCCAAGTGACCCAAGGAACGTATGGTTTGCTTTAAGCGCGGATGGCATTAATCCTTTCGGGGGGCAGAGCAGCAATCACAGCACCTAGCCCGTGACTCTATGTATGTATAACCTTCCTCCTTGGATGTGCATGAAGCGGAAGTTCATTATGATGCCAGTTCTCATCCAAGGCCCTAAGCAACCCGGCAACGACATTGATGTGTACCTATGGCCATTAGTTGAAGAACTTTTACAACTATGGAATGGAAACGGTGTACGTACGTGGGATGAGCACAAACAGGAGGAATTTACCTAAAGGCATTGCTGTTCGTGACCATCAACGATTGGCCCGCTCTCAGTAACCTTTCAGGACAGACAAACAAGGGATACCACGCATGCACGCACTGTTTAGATGACACTGAAAGTATATACCTGGACAAATGTAGGAAGAATGTGTACCTGGGCCATCGTCGATTTCTTCCGACCAACCATCAATGTCGAAAGAAAGGCAAGCATTTCAAAGGCGAGGCAGATCACCGGAAGAAGCCCGCCATGCGTACCGGTGATCACGTACTTGCTATGGTCAATGATTTACACGTAATCTTTGGAAAGGGTCCCGATGGACTAGCTGTTCCGAATGATGCTGACGGACACGCACCCATGTGGAAGAAGAAATCTATATTTTGGGACCTACCCTACTGGAAAGACCTAGAGGTCCGCTCTTCAATCGACGTGATGCACGTGACAAAGAACCTTTGCGTGAACCTGCTAGGCTTCTTGGGTGTGTATGGGAAGACAAAAGATACACCTGAGGCACGGGAGGACCTGCAACGTTTGCACGAAAAAGACAGCATGCCTCCGAAGCAAGATGAAGGTCCCGCCACCTACGCTCTTCTGAAAAGAAGAGAAAGAAATCTTCTTTGAATGCCTGATCAGATGAAGGTCCCGACCGGCTTCTCGTCGAATATAAAGGGAATAATAAATATGCGGACAAAAGTTCCGAACCTAAAGTCTCATGACTGCCACGTGATTATGACACAACCGCTTCCGGTTGCATTGAGGGGCTTCTACCGGAAAACGTCCGATTAGCCATTGTGAAGCTATGTGCATTCCTCAATGCAATCTCTCAGAAGGTGATCGATCCAGAAATCATACCAAGGCTAAGGAGTGATGTGGCGCAATGTCTTGTCAGTTTCGAGATGGTGTTCCCACCATCCTTCTTCAATATCATGATGCACGTCCTAGTTCATCTAGTCGACGAGATTGTCACTCTGGGGCCCGTATTTCTACACAATATGTTCCCCTTTGAGAGGTTCATGGGAGTCCTAAAGAAATATGTCCGTAACCGCGATAGGCCAGAAGGAAGCATCTCCATGGGCCATCAAACAGAGGATGTCATTGGGTTTTGTGTTGACTTCATTCCTGGCCTTAAGAAGATAGGTCTCCCTAAATCCCGGTATGAGGGGAGACTGACTGGAAAAGGCAAGCTTGGACCGGACTCAATAATATGCAGGGACGGATATTCTTGGTCTCAAGCACACTACACAGTTCTACCGAACTCTACCTTGGTGACCCCGCATGTCGATGAACACAAGAACAGTCTGCTCTCCAAACACCGGAGCAGTGCGACGACTGGATTACATGTGAACACATCAGGACTTTCAGTAGTTGGTTGGAAACACGTCTCAGAGGTGACAAGACTATTTGTGATGAGCTGTACTTGTTGTCCAGGGGACCATCTTTGACTGTATTGACTTATAAAGGATACGAGATAAATGGGAATACATTTTACAACATCGCCCAAGATCAAAAGAGCACCAACCAAAACAGCGGTGTCCGCTTTGATGCAGCAACCGAGAGGGGAAAGGACACATATGATGGTTACATAGTGGACATATGGGAACTTGACTACGGACATGATTTTAAGGTCCCTTTGTTTAAGTGCAAATGGGTCAATCTGTCGAGGAGGCGAGTGCAGGTAGACCCACAATGCGGAATGACAACAAGGATCTGAAAAATCTTGGGTACACCGACGAACCGTTCGTCCTAGCCAATGATGTGGCACAGGTTATCTATGTGAAGGACATGTCTACGAGACCGAGAAAAAGAAAATATAAGGAAGCGAATACATCATACGATGAGCCAAAGCGCCACATAGTTCTTTCAGGAAAAAAGACATCGTGGGAGTGGAGGGCAAGACAGACATGTCTGAAGATTATGAAAAGTTTCATGAAATTCCTCCATTCAAAGTCAAGGCTGACCCAAGCATCCTGATAAACGATGAACATTATCCATGGTTACGGTGCAATAAGCAAATGACACAAGCGAAGAAAAAGTGAAGACTTTCTCCCGCAACTATTATGATAATACCATGCCAACTTTGTAATGCATTTAGTATGATACCATTGTCCGTTTTGTACATGCACATGCTATGTGGGTGAAATTATGATACCATGCCAACTTTCAACTTTTTCAGAGTTCATTTGAAATGCTTTAACGTCTTATGGTTCGGCCTCGTAATACCATTAATCGGTTCGCTCCTTGTCAACTATGTTCTCACCAAGAACACTCAAGAGGGCAGCCACGTGGGCCATTGGTCCCGGTTAAATCGGACCTTTTGGTCCCGGTTCCACGCATGAAGCGGGACCAATGCGCATCGCCTCGGCCCATGACCATTAGTCGGTTTGTGCCACAAACCGGGACTAAAGGGTTGGTCCTCGTTATGTTAGAGTTTAGTCCCACCTCGCCAACCAAGGGCGCACACACGGTTTATAAGCCTCTCCTCTACGCCTTGTTGAGCTCCTCTCAAAGTGAAAATAGATGCCCTTATACACGAATTTGACCTAAATTCATCTGAATTTCTCTGAAATTCATAGAAATTTATTATGAATTTAGGTTGAATTTTCTCTATAGGCGCATCTATGCTCATTTTTTAAAAGTTAATCACAAACTTGTGATTTACACAAATTTCAAAGAATTCAAATTTTAACTATTCAAATTTCAAAACTAATGGCACTAACGAAAGTTTATAATTTTGTAAAACTAATGGCACTAACGAAAGTTTATAATTTTGTGACCTAAAAGAAAAATAATTAAAATAAACTTTAATAAAATAAATAAAAATAGCAACAATAAGTATTTTGTTGTAAGTGGAAACAAAGTAAAATAAATAAAGCAACAAAGAAAACAAAAAACAAAATAATTTTTCTAAAACTAATGGCACTAACATAAAGTTTATAATTTTGCGACCTAAAAGCAAAAAGAATTAAAAATAAAGCAAAAAACAAAAGAAAAGAAATAATGCAAAAACAAAACAAAATAACTGGAAAAATAACTTTGAATTTTCAACACAGTAATTTTAACTATTCAAATTTAAAACTAATGGCACTAACGAAAGTTTATAATTTTGTGACCTAGAAGAAAAATAATTAAAAATAAACTTTAATAAAATAAATAAAAATAGCAAAAATAAGTATTTTGTTGTAAGTAGAAACAAAATAAAATAAATAAAGCAACAAAGAAAACAAAAAACCAAAAAGTGCCACCCATCGGGCCCCCATGGCTCTGAATACGACTAGAAACCCTACCATGGGCCAGATTCAGGGCCCGCAGGAGGCCCAGTGAGGCCTGACACACACAGCGTGCAGTTAGGCCAGCCTACAATTGAGAGGAGCTTGAGAGGGTCGGCGCAGCAGCGCTTATAAACCACTCTCGAGATCGCTCAACTAGCGAGGTGGGACTAAACATCCCACCGCACCACGCCAGCGCAAGGCCTTTGGTCCCGGTTGGTAGCACCAACCGGGACGAAAAGGGTGCATTGGTACCGGTTCGTGGCACGAACCGGGACCAATGTCCCCCTTTAGTCCCGGTTGGTGCCACCAACCGGACCAAACACCGCCGCTTCCGCCTTTGGGCTACTGAAAAGAGGCCTTTGGTCCCGGTTGTTGGCACCAACCGGGACTAAAGGGTGGCATTGGAAGAAAAGGAGAGGAAAAAGGAGAAGAAGAGGAGAGGAAGAAAAGGAAGAGGAGAAGAAGAGGAGAGGAAGATAAGGAAGAGGAGAAGAAGAAAGCAATAGAGGAGAAGATGAAAAAATAAAAAAATATTCTATTTTTTCTTCTTCTCCTCTATTCCTTTCTTCTTCTCCTCTCTTTTTTCTTCTTTTTTTTCTTCGATCTTCTCCTCTATTCCTTTCTTCTTCTCCTCTTTTTATTTCTTCTTCATTTTCTTATGTTTTATCGGGTCTGTCGTCGTCGATATACCCCTCCCGATAACTTCAACACGAGGGGGGGTCGATATACCCCCTCCCCGATAATATTATTTTCCCATGTACGTATGTCGTCGTTGTCGATATTACCCCCTCCCCGATAACTTCGACATGAGGTGCGGTCGATATATATACCCCCTCTCGACTGTGATAATTATACCGCGGGAGCACCCCCCGACCCTCTCGCTCGACCAAAACTCTCGAGGACACCCAAACCCTAGAAAAAAAGATGTCGGTCTCCTACCCCCTCCCGTTGCGCCCCTACCCGACAAACTCTCTCGAGGCCACCCCAAACCCTTGAAGCGTTGTCAAGGCCACCCCAAACCCTAGAGAAGCAGCATCGAGGCCACTAATTAATATGATTCCTTACTGTGATTAGCTAGCTAGTTCTACGTTTGCCACTAATATATCCATCTGTCATGTTTGAATAATAATTGCCATGTTGTAAATATTTGTAGAAACTATGGACACCCCCCGAGAAGAAGCAACAGAAGCGGTGTTGGGGCATATAATCGCACAAGGAAGTGATGCCATCTTCTCGTTTCTCAACGACACCGATGGTCTGGAAGGACAGGGTGAAGAAGCAGGCTATGATTATGATGGCTCCTTTGACCCAATGCCGGTGCAAGAAGGAGACCGTGAGGACGGCTCCGGTGACCTAATGACGGTGCAAGAAGGAGACCATGATGACGGCTCCGGTGACCGAACCGAGTCCGGCCAGGTATATATATTAGTTAAGCCTGTGCTGACTAGCTAATTGATGCATCCATTGTTTTGGTATGTACACATATTAATTAACTCTCGTCTTTCTTCTTTTTTCTATCCCTCCAGATCAAGCACAACTTCGTTAAAGAGACGAGGCCCGAAGAAAAAGTTGTGCTCGGATCAAAGGTTTGAGATCACAGCAATCGCGTCCGACGGCCAACCGATTGAACCCATCCGGACAAAAGATGCATTTTCTGCTCAATGCGGGGTTCTTGTTAGGGACAAGATCCCGATCAGCATCCACCAATGGTATAAGCCTAAGAACGAAGACCCTGAGGTGTCTTATGTCAATGATATGCAGAAAGATGATCGTTGGACTGAGCTGAAGTCAAATTTCACCCTACCGCCAGAGGAGGATCCGGATAAGCCAGTGATAGAGCAATTAATCAAGTCTTTTGCTCTTAAGAAGATGGCAGACCTATTCAGGAGGTGGAAGAATGAGCTGAAAAAGTTTGTCGACAAAGAAGAGATACCAGAATTCATCGCCAAATATGAGAAGATCAGAGATCACTGTCCCGCATTTGTGGCCCACAAGACATCGGAAAAGAGTTAGAAGATGTCGGCGACAAACAAGCAAAATGCTGCGAACAAGAAGCTTCACCATCGCACGGGGTCAGGTGGCTACCTCAAAGCCCGCCTAAGTGGGCCAAGGCTGAGAATGATCTGCTTGATAAAGGGATCGAACCGAGACAATGAACTGGCGGACCGTTGCGGACTTGGTTCTTGAGGGCTGGCGGAACCTTGGACCTCAGATCGTGGAAGTGCCCTTGGACGGACGAGCAACTGAAAATACCAGTCAAGAGGCTTCAACACTATATCGATGCAGCGCAGCAAGGGACGTTCGTTCCAGATAGAGAGAACGACGAGCTCACAATGGCCCTCTGGAATCCTGAGCACCCTGGACTGACACGAGGCACGCGAGGCTCCGTTCCATGGAAGGCTGGTTTTCTAGATGCAGGCGGTTACAAATGCCAGGAGAGGAGGAAGAAAGCGCAGCAGACCAAACTGCAGGCGCTGCATGCAAGGGTACAAGCGATAGAGGAACGAGAAGCAAATCGCAGCAAACGAACTGCCGAAGCTTCCCCCGAAGCTACCCCGCCATCTCAGCGGAGAAGCAGTGTGGCTTCCACCGAGCTGCTTCAGCCGGAGCATGTCTCGACGGCTCCTGCTACTAGCTACCCCGTGGATGCTATCACGGAGTCTCAAAATTGCCACCTTATGACGCAATGGCAGTACTTAAAAGTCAAGGCGGCTGTTGGCTCTGTTCGACCTTCTGAACCCGGCGCAACTTTTCACTGTCGTCCGATTCCAGAAGGATATGCTAGGGTGACGGTGGACGAAATAATGGAGGGATTTGAGGACCTCCAGCTTGACCACCCTACCAGTGAAGGGGACACTCGGCTGGGTTCTGCTCTGAAGACTCCATGCCTATGGCGGAAGGAGTTCATCAACCTTCCGGACTGGACGCCTCCGCCTCCTCCTCCTTCCCCGGCGAGTCAGGGCACTCCGCCTCCTCCACCGCCTCCTCCTCCTGCGAGTGACGATCAGGGCACTCAGCCTCCTTCTCCGGCGCGTGGCGGCACTCCGCCTCCTTCTCCGCCTGCGCCGGCGCGCCCGAGCAGCCAACAGCCTCCTCCTTCTCCGCCTCGCCAGCAAGGGCGGAAGAGAGCCGCCGCCGCCCCGGCTTCTCCGGCGCGTCGTAGTCCTTCTCCTCCGCCTCGTAAGCAAGCACAAAAGAAGACAACCGCAGCCGCTCCGTCTGCTCCGGGGTCTAGCAGTACAGCCAGAGGCGGGAGGCAATACAAATACGGTCCACCTCTCAAGCCTCTAGAGAAGTTACCATACGAGATGACCATGGAGGAAAGCAAGAAGATCGTGCGGACCGAAGTGAAGGACTTCTTTGAAGGGTTGAAAGCGCAGAGACATCCACCTCCGGAGGAGAAGGTAGATCCGGTGAAAGCAAAGCGCACTATCGATGCCACGAGGAAACCACCAAAGTGTTAGCGAAAACCAACTATGGCGCATTCTGAAAACGATATCTCGAAGCGGAGCAGTCGGAAGTCTTGTCGATGATCAAAGGTTAAAAGAACGAGCAGCTGGGAAAAAAATTGCCCAACTCGGCGAACAAGCAAAGCAATCGTGCCCCCCGCTCAATGTGTCTAGCGACATCGTCGCTCGGGGACGGTGCCGGGTTATAGCAATCTTGGAGATTACCTGCCTAACAATGTAAATTTTGATTTCATGGAGGTGGTCGAACACAGATACGATTACGGGAAGCCTCTTGTCAAAGATGAAAAATCTCTAACAACGATTATGCGAAGATTCCATAATTGGTACATGAAAACCTGCAGAGAGTGCAGGGGGCGAATACTTTGTATCGAGAATTAAAGAGGAGCACGACCTCGTTGGAACTGATCTGTTGCTGTTCCATTTGAGGAGTTCTTGAGTTCTTCAATCAAAAAGCCCTCGATAAATTAACGGTCTTTTGCTACTGTCTGTAAGTACTATTTCTGTCATTAAGTCTCTATATATAGCTCAGCTCTTTCATTGCATGTATTTATAATTAATTATCCTCACTATATTATGCAGATTGAAGATCGTCGAGTGCAGAAAACAAGAAATGTATGATATTGGGTTCATTAACACAAATATCATAGATGAATTTCTGGTTACAAAGGACGCCGAAGAGGCCGAGGCCTACTTGCTACAGTCGTTGATCAAAAATCAAAACAAAGATTTAATACTCTTTCTTTACAACTTCGAGTGGGTGTTACTGTCGTGTGCATATTCGGTTTCCCTTATTACTCGAGCGAGGTTATAGTAATGTAATTGATGAGTTATGCATGCTTGCTTAGCTTCCACTATGTTCTTCTGGAGATTAAGCTTGAGCGGGGACTAGTAACCGTCTTAGACTCGAGACAAAAAGATCCCGAAACGTATGCGGGCATGAATAAAATGCTCAACAAGTAAGTTCAATCGATCATTATCGCACCATATCGGCAACTTTTTGTTCATTTCCTGATATCTCAAGTAATAATAATTATTTTCTTTGTCTTGCAGGGTTTGGAAACAGTTCACCGCAGAAGCTCCGGGACTGCCGAAGGAGCTGTGATATACATACCCAAAAGTAAGTACTACTAGCTAGCTAGTTGCGCGCATCTCCCGTTAATTCTATAGCCATACTTTTCATCAATGCCATTTATAATGCTTCATTTTCAGTTTGATTGACCTCTATTTCTCGTAAAGTGCTTGTGGCAGGAACAAGGGAATAATTACTGTGGATACTACGTGTGCGAGTTCATCTACAACGCGACTTTGAAAATTAAGCGGTGCTACTCTAAAAGACAATATGAAGTGCGTAAGCAATAATATTCACAATTTCATTTTATTACACCATCATTTCTGTTGAGTTTCATTCATATATATGTATTAACCCCCTTCCTCAAATTAAACGTGGCAGATGCGGAATGAACTCCTACCACAAGATCGCATTAAAGCAATTCAAGAGGAATTGGCGGGATTCTTTCGTGACCACGTCATCAATAAAGCCGGAGAATACCATGTGGAAGTTGATTTCAAATGCTAGGGGATTGTAAGAGATCTTAAATATTGTATATGTATGTAGCCAGTAGCGTCGGATAGATAATACGAAAACTTGTTGTTCGACCAATCTCTCAGAGAAGGAGAGGTCGATCGATCACTTCTCTCGGTATGCATGACGAACTTCTGTACTTAATGGTTTCCTTCATTTTCTTACTATAGCTAGCGTGTCGAGGGCGTCTCTATGAATAGTACGTAGCGTCGACCAAGCACGGACATAAGAGAGGACACTTCTCTCTATTAATTAGCTAGCTAACACAATATATGAAACACCTAAATTAACCCTCAAAACCCCCAACCCCCCTTCAAAAAACAAAACCCCAGCCCCTGAAATGCTGATGCGTGGATGCCTTTTGGTCCCGATTGGTGCCACCAACTGGGACCAAAGGCCCTCCTGCCTGGGCTCGGCGTACCGGCCACATGGAGGCCCATCTGTCCCGGTTCGTGTTAGAACCGGGACTAAAGGTCTAGGGCATTAGTAACGACCCTTTAGTCCCGGTTCAAGAACCGGGACAAAAGGCCCTAACCAACCGGGAGAATGGGAGTTTTTCTACTAGTGTATGTGCCAGTGCCCATCTTGGAGTTGATCAGCTCCTGAATCTGTGGGGCATACCCACAACTCCTCTTCTGATCTACAGCTGTCCTCTTTATAGTTTCCACAATTAGGCTCACGACCTTGAACTTTTGTGGGACATAAAAAATGTGCAGCAAATTGGTGGAGTGACCTCTGATCATTCTGTGATCACCTGACTTTGGCAGAAGTGTGTGCCTGAGGATCCAATTGATTGTGGGTAGTCCTGACAGCAAGTGTTTCACAGATCCTAGCTGGTGAGTCTCAAGATCTGCATCAGGAATCTCCTTGTACATGCTAGCCATGGAGTTGTGATCCTTCTTCTTCTTGGCATAGACATCCAAGTCATCTTCTTGTTCTTCTAGGGCATTGATCAACTGAGCCCATTTTGCAACTGTTGACTGGTACCTAGTGCCTTCAGACATCCAGATAATCTTTCCGTCTGGGTAGAAGTGAGCTGTGGAGTAGAACTGCATGATAAGCTCATCATTCCACTTTGTGAGCTTCTGAGCCACAAACTCATCAACTCCACAATCCTTGAAACTATCATAGACTCCATGATAGTGTTCTTTGTTCTCCTTGATGTACTCCTAGTTGATCCATCTCATGTCACACACTATTGGCTTCTTGTCAAGCAACACTGTCTCATAGAAGTCCTGTTGTTCCTTGGTGTGGAACCTGTAACCCACAACAGTTCTCCTTCTGGTGGCATATGGATCTGACTCTCTCCATCGCCTCATTCCTGAGTCCTTTCTTAACTTCATGTTCTCAGCTACTGGATGAGCATCATAGTGATCTGGAATTTTTGGCTTCAGCTTCCTCAAGACATGTGACTCATCATCTTCTTCTTCTATAGCAGCTTCAGGCACTGGGGCCTTGTTCTTCTCTGCAGCTGGAATGTTCCTGGTGCTCCTCTTGGGTGCATTTTTGGATTTTGGAGCAGCTGGCTTGGGAGCTTCTTTGGGCTTAGATGGAGCAGCCCCTGATCTTATGGCATCTCCCATAAGCTTCTGTGCCTTAGGTGCTGGTGCAACAACCTCTTCCTCTTCATCTTCCATCATTGAGGGCTTCCCAATTACTCTGGCCATGGTCTTCTTGACCCTTTCTTTTCTTTTCTTGCCATCTCCAGTTTTTTCAGCAACAGTTTTTGAGGCTTCAACAGTTGAAGCTCTGGCTTTGGACATTGGAACTCTTCTTGCTGCCAATTTTGTTTTCACACCTGGCTTTAGTGGAGCTGGTGTGCCAACTTCTTTCTTCAGCACTTTCCTCTTTGAGGTAGCTTCTTCCTCCTCAGCCACATAGTCCTCATCCTCTGAATCTGAGGTTCTTTTCTTGTTGGCTCTCGTGGCAGCCTTTCGCAAGTTGCTGGGTGTGCTCCTGCTTCCATCATCTGAGCTACTAGAGGGACTAGTGCCCTCACTCATGTGAACCTGCTCCTCAGACTTGTTCTGACTGTCACTCTGATCTGACATGATGAAAACACTGACAGATGACCCTGTGAATAGTTTATAGATGAGGTAGAGTGGATGAGCATCACAAAGTGCAGAGGTTTTTGCGAAAGAATGAAACAAAAACTTAGTTTTAGTTTTCCACAGAAAGCATTTCGGATCTACCGATTTGAAATATCGGTGATACCGAAGCAGCTGTTGGAACCTAAACTAGTGAACTCGGTCAGACCGAGTCACAGTTCGGTGGCACCAAGACTGCTAGGGTTTCACAAAGACTTGAACTCGGTCACACCGATTTGCAATTCTCGGTCAGACCGAGAATCACATGTGCAATGGCCTGAGCAGTGGAAACGATTTCAACAATTCGGTCGGTCCGAGATGGTTTCGGCGGAAACCTAACCCTAAATTTTCAATCCACAACTAATCTACGGAGTGTTTTCATTGGATAGAGTGATCTCAATCGTCGCAAGATACATGGCAGAACAATGTGATGGGGAATCGGAAAGAGATCAGCACAAGGATCAAGTCCATACCCTAGTGCGGCGATGGACTTGCAACGGCAGCAACGGCGGAGACGATCCCGTTGACGGCGGCGGAGACCAGCGACTGGAGGCGGCTGGCGACGAGAGGACGATCCCGAGACCATGGAGGCAGAGCAGGCTGAGCGCGGGCAAAGAGGTTCGGAAAGTTTTCCAAATTTTGGCCCGTGGGAATTTATAGTCTGACCCTGTCGGTGTGACCGAGTGGAAAAACTCGGTGGCACCGAGATTCATAACTGCAAGCAGTTACTGAAACTCGGTGTGACCGAAAAGTTCAAATCGGTTGCACCGAGATTCATAACTGCAAGCAGTTACTGAAACTCGGTGTCACCGAAAAGTTCAAATCGGTTGCACCAAGATTGAAAACCTAGATCGACTTAGTGATCTCGGTATGACCGAAATGGATGAATCGGTCACACCAAAATGCACAAAGAAGTTTTGGAAGTTTAAGTCTATGACGAATCGGGGACTCCGAGTTCTCCTTGCTACGTCTTGAGCTTGCGTTGGTTTTCCCCGAAGAGGAGAGGATGATGCAGCACAGTAGCGTAAGTATTTCCCTCAGTTTTTGAGAACCAAGGTATCAATCCAGTAGGAGGCCACGCACAAGTCCCTCGTACCAGCACAAAACGATAGCTACTCACAACCAACGCGATTAGGGGTTGTCAATCCCTTCACGGTCACTTACGAGAGTGAGATCTGATAGAGATAATATTTTTTGGTATTTTTGGTATAAAGATGCAAAGTGAAAATTAAAAGGCAAAGTAAAAACAAAGCAAGTATAGAAGTGATGGAGATTGATATGATGAGAATAGACTCGGGGGCCATAGGTTTCACTAGTGGCTTCTCTCAAGAGCATAAGTATTCTACGGTGGGTGAACAAATTACTATTGAGAAATTGACAGAATTGAGCATATTTATGAGGTTATCTAGGTATCATCATGTATATAGGCATCACATCCGAGACAAGTAGACCGAAACAATTCTGCATCTACTACTATTACTCCACTCATCGACCGCTATCCAACATGCATCTAGAGTATTAAGTTAAAACAGAGTAACGCCTTAAGCAAGATGACATGATGTAGAGCAATAAATTCATGCAATATGATGAATACCCCATCTTGTTATCCTCGATGGCAACAATACAATATGTGCCTTGCAACCCTTTCTATCACTGGGTAAGGACACCGCAAGATTTAACCCAAAGCCATGCACTTCTCCCATTGCAAGAACTACCAATCTAGTTGGCCAAACCAAACGGATAATTCGAAGAGACTTGCAAAGATAACTCAATCATACATAAAAGAATTCAGAGAAGATTCTATTCATAGATAAGCTGGATCATAAACCCACAATTCATCGGTCTCAACAAACACACCGCAAAAATAAGATTACATCGAATAGATCTCTACGAGAGAGGGGGAGAACATTATATTGAGATCCAAAAAGAGAGAAGAAGCCATCTAGCTACTAGCTATGGACCCGAAGGTCTGAAGTAAACTACTCACACTTCATCGGAGAGGCTATGGTGTTGATGTAGAAGCCCTCCGTGGTGGATGCCCCCTCCGGCGGAGCTCCGAAACAGGCCCCAAGATGGGTTCTCGTGGATACAGGAAGTTACGGCGGTGGAATTAGGTTTTTGGCTCCTGTTCTGATCGTTTGGGGGTACGTAGGTATATATAGGAGGAAGGAGTTCGTCGGTGGAGCTTCGAGGGGCCCACGAGGCAGGAGGCGCTCCCTAGGGGGGGCTCCCCCCACCCTCGTGACCGCCTCTCTGGTTCCTTGGCGTAGGGTCCAAGTCTCCTGGATCACGTTCGGTGAGAAAATCACGTTTCCGAAGGTTTCATTCCGTTTGGACTCCGTTTGATATTCTGTTTCTTCGAAATACTGAAAAAGGCAAAAACATAGCAATTCTGGGCTGGGCCTCCGGTTAATTGGTTAGTCCCAAAAGTAATATAAAAGTGGAAAATAAAGCCCATTATAGTCCAAAACAATAGATAAAGTAGCATGGAGCAATCAAAAATTATAGATACGTTGGAGACGTGTCAGGCATCCCCAAGCTTAATTCCTGCTCGTCCTCGAGTAGGTAAATGATAAAAAGAGAATTTTTGATGCGGAGTGATACTTTGGCATAATTTCAATGTAAATCTTCTTAATTGTGGTATGAATATTCAGATCCGAAAGATTCAAGACAAAAGTTCATATTGACATAAAAAATAATAATACTTCAAGCATACTAACTAAGCAATTATGTCTTCTCAAAATAACATGGCCAAAGAAAGTTCATCCCTACAAAATCATATAGTTAGGCTATGTTTCATTTTCGTCACACAAATATGTTCCCAACTTCTATACCCCCGATGACAAGCCAAGCAATTGTTTCATACTTAAATAATCTCAAACTTTTTCAACCTTCACGCAATACATGAGCGTGAGCCATGGATATAGCACTATGGGTGGAATAGAATATGATGATGGGGATTGTGTGGAGAAGACAAAAGATGAGCAAGTCTCACATTGACGAGGATAATCAACGGGCTATGGAGATGCCCATCAATTGATGTCAACATGAGGAGTAGGGATTGCCATGCAACGGATGCACTAGAGCTATGAATGCTCAACAAAAGGAAACTAGTGGGTGTGCATCCAACTTGCTTGCTCATGAAGACCTAGGGTATTTTGAGGAAGCCCATCGTAGGAATATACAAGCCAAGTTCTATGATGAAAAATTCCCACTAGTATAAAAAGACAACTTATGAGAATCACTATATGAAAAACATGGTGCTACTTTGAAGCACAATATATGAGACTCACTACATGAAGAACAAGGTGCTACTGTGAACCACAAGTGTGGAAAAAGAGATAGTAACATTGCCCTTTTTTTTGGGCCTTTCTTTTTTTTTCTTTTTGGCCGTTCTCTTTTTTCTTGGGCAATTCTCTAATAATGATGATCATCACACTTCTATTGATTACAACATAAGGATTACAACTCGAAATTAGAACAAGGTATGACTCTATATGAATGCCTCCGGCGTTGTACCGGGATGGTGCAATGAATCAAGAGTGACATGTATGAAAAATAATGCATGGTGGCTTTGCCACAAATACGATGTCAAGTACATGATCATGCAATGGCAATATGACAAAAGTAAAGTATGTCATGATGATGATGAACGGAACCGTGGAAAGTTGCATGACAATATATCTCGGAATGGCTATGGAAATGCCATAATAGGTAGGTATGGTGGCTGTTTTGAGGAAGATATAAGGAGGTTTATGTGTGATAGAGTGTATCATATCACGTGGTTTGGATGCACCGGCGAAGTTTGCACCAACTCTCAAGGTGAGAAAGGGCGATGCACGGTACCGAAGGGGCTAGCAAAGGCGGAAAGGTAAAAGTGCGTATAATCCATGGACTCAACATTAGTCAAAAGAACTCATATACTTATTGCAAAAATTTAGAAGTCATCAAAAATCAAGTACTACGCGCATGCTCCTAGGTGGATAGATTGGTAGGAAAAGACCATCGCTCGTCCCCGACCGCCACTCATAAGGATGCACAAGCCATGTACACTTCATGTTTCAAATTTGTTACACAACTTTAACCATACGTGGATGCTACGGGATTTGCAAACTTCAACACAAGCATTTCTCAAATTCATAACTACTCAACTAGCACGACTTTGATATTGTCACCTCCATATCTCAAAACAATTATCAAGCATCAAACTTATATATCTTAGTATTCAACGCACTCAAAAGAAAGTTTCGAATATCTTGAATACCAAGTATATTAATATTAAGCAAATTATCATGCTATTAACGAATCTCAAAATAATCTAAGTGAAGCACGAGAGATCAACAGTTTCTTTAAAACGAATCCACCACCGTGCTCTAAAAGATCTAAGTGAAGTACTAGAGCAAAAATTATCACGCTCAAAATATATAAGTGAAGCACTATGAGCAAAACTATCAAGCTCAAAAGATATAAGTGAAGCACATAGAGTATTCTATCAAATTCCAATTCATGTATGGCTCTCTCAAAAGGTGTGTGCAGCAAGGATGATTGTGGTAAACAAACAAGCAAAGATGCAAATGATACAAGACGCTCCAAGCAAAACACTTATCATGTGATGAATAAAAATATAGCTCCAAGTAAATTACCGATGGAGGTGGACGAAACAGGGGATGCCTTCCGGGGCATCCCCAAGCTTTGACTTTTTGGTGTCCTTGGATTATCTTGGGGGTGCCATGGGCATCCCCAAGCTTAGGCTCTTGCCACTCCTTGTTCCATAATCCATCAAAATAATTCACCCAAAACTTGAAAACTTCACAACACAAAACTCAATATAAATCTCGTGAGCTCCGTTAGAGAAAGAAAACAAAATACTACCTTAAGGTACTGTAATAAACTCATTCTTTATTAATATTGGTGTTAAACCTACTGTATTCCAACTTCTCTATGGATCATAAACTATTTTACTAGCCATAGATTCATCAAAATAAGCAAACAACACACGCAAAACAGAATCTGTCAAAAACAGAACAATCTGTAGTAATCTGTAACTAACGCAAACTTCTGGAACTCGAAAAATTCTACCAAAATTAGAAGACCTGGAAAATTTGTTTATTGATCAGCAGCAATTGGAATCAATATTTTATCACGTTCTGGTGATTTTTAACAATTCGGGCACTGAGCGCAAAGTTTCTGGAAATTACAGCAAGATCAAATAACTATCATCCAAGAAGATCAAATAGGTTTAACTTGGCACAAACACTAATTAAAATATAAAAACACATCTAAACAGAGGTTAGATGGATTATTTATTCCTAAACAGAAGCAAAAACAAAAAAATAAAAATAAAATTGGGTTGCCTCCCAACAAGCGCTATCGTTTAACGCCCCTAGCTAGGCATTGAGATTCAATGATGCTCACAAGAAAGACAAGAATTGAGGCACAAAGAGAGCATCATAAAACATGTGACAAACACACTTAAGTCTAACATACTTCCTATGCATAGGCATATTATAGGCAAACAAATTATCGTAGCAAGCAAAAACTAGCATATGCAAGGTAGCGGAAAGGAACAATAACAATCTCAACATAACGAGAGGTAATTTAGTAACACGAAAATTTCTATAACCATATTTTCCTCTCTCATAATAATTACAAGTAGGATCATAGGCAAATTCAACAAAATAGCTATCACAAAGTATATTCTCAACACGATCCACATGCATGCAAAGTTGATACTCTTCCAAAATAGTGGGATTATCATTAACTAAAGTCATGACCTTTCCAAACCCACTTTTATCAAAAACTTCATAAGATTGAACATTCTCCAAATATGTGGGATCTAAAGTTGACACTCTTCCAAACCCACTTTCAATATTATTGCAAACACTATTATCAATCTCATATTCATCATGGGGATTAAATAAATTTGCAAGATCATAAGAAGAATCACCCCAATCATGATCATTGCAACAAGTAGAGGACATAGCAAGACTAGCATCCCCAAGCTTAGGGTTTTGCATATTTTTAGCACAATTTACATCAATAGAATTTAAAGTAAAATCATTGTAATCATGCTTTTTATTCATAGATCCATCATGAATCGCTTCATAAAGTACTTCATCACAATTTTTAGATTCACGAATTTCAGGCAAAACCTCATAAAGATAATCTAGTGCACTCAATTCACTAGCAATAGGTTCATCATAATTGGATCTCTTAAAGAGATTAGCAAGTGGATGGGGATCCATAACCTTTCAGCAAGCGAAGATGCAAGCAAAAAGAAGGCACATGGTCACACAAGATTGAACGGAGGAAGGGCGAATAAAACGGCAAGGGTGAAGTGGGGGAGAGGAAAACGAGAGGAAAATGGCAAATAATGTAATGCGAGAGATAGGGATTGTGATGGGTACTTGGTATGTTGACTTTTGCGTGGACTCCCCGGCAACGGCGCCAGAAATCCTTCTTGCTAAGTCTTGAGCTTGCGTTGGTTTTCCCTGAAGAGGAGAGGATGATGCAGCACAGTAGCGTAAGTATTTCCCTCAGTTTTTGAGAACCAAGGTATCAATCCAGTAGGAGGCCACGCACAAGTCCCTCATACCTGCACAAAACGATAGCTACTCGCAACCAACGCGATTAGGGGTTGTCAATCCCTTCACGGTCATTTACGAGAGTGAGATATGATAGAGATAATATTTTTTGGTATTTTTGGTATAAAGATGCAAAGTGAAAACTAAAAGGCAAAGTAAAAACAAAGCAAGTATAAAAGTGATGGAGATTGATATGATGAGAATACACCCGGGGGCCATAGGTTACACTAGTGGCTTCTCTCAAGAGCATAAGTATTCTACGGTGGGTGAACAAATTACTGTTGAGCAATTGACAGATTTGAGCATAGTTATGAGGTTATCTAGGTATGATCATGTATATAGGCATCACGTCCGAGACAAGTAGACCGAAACGATTCTGCTTCTACTACTATTACTCCACTCATCGACCGCTATCCAGCATGCATCTAGAGTATTAAGTTAAAACAGAGTAACGCCTTAAGCAAGATGACATGATGTAGAGGAATAAATTCATGCAATATGATAAATACCCCATCTTGTTATCCTCGATGGCAACAATACAATAAGTGCCTTGCAACCCTTTCTGTCACTGGGTAAGGACACCGCAAGATTGAACCTAAAGCCATGCACTTCTCCATTGCAAGAACTACCAATCTAGTTGGCCAAACCAAATGGATAATTCGAAGAGACTTACAAATATAACTCAATCATACATAAAAGAATTCAGAGAAGATTCAAATGTTATTCATGGATAAGCTGGATCATAAACCCACAATTCATCGGTCTCAACAAACACACCGCAAAAAGAAGATTACATCGAATAGATCTCCACGAGAGAGGGGGAGAACATTGTATTGAGATCCAAAAAGAGAGAAGAAGCCATCTAGCTACTAGCTATGGACCCGAAGGTCTGAAGTAAACTACTCACACTTCATCAGAGAGGCTATGGTGTTGATGTAGAAGCCCTCCGTGGTGGATGCCCCCTTCGGCGGAGCTCCAGAACAGGCCCCAAGATGGGATCTCGTGGATATAGGAAGTTACGGCGGTGGAATTAGGTTTTTGGCTCCTGTTCTGATCGTTTGGGGGTACGTAGGTATATATAGGAGGAAGGAGTACGTCGTTGGAGCTTCGAGGGGCCCACGAGGCAGGGGGGCGCGCCCTAGGGGGGGCGCCCCCCACCCTCGTGACCGCCTCTCTGGTTCCTTGGCGTAGGTTCCAAGTCTCATGGATCACATTCAGTGAGAAAATCGCGTTTCCGAAGGTTTCATTCCGTTTGGACTCCGTTTGATATTCTGTTTCTTCGAAATACTGAAAAAGGCAAAAAACTGCAATTCTGGGCTGGGCCTCCGATTAATAGGTTAGTCCCAAAAGTAATATAGAAGTGGAAAATAAAGCCCATTATAGTCCAAAACAATAGATAAAGTAGCATGGAGCAATAAAAAATTATAGATACGTTGGAGACGTATCACTCCTCACACAGAGTGGTTCGAATCTGACTTGATCAAACTTTGTGATGCAGCATGAATAGAGTTTGAGACGATAAGAGCATAGATAGCTAGAGAAGGTTCTTAGGCATTCTTGTCCATCCACTTGGCAAAAGAAAAAGAGGAGCCAAACAATCAAAACAACAGGTGGATGTCCTAGAATGAGTAAATTATGCAACCAACTTGCTCACCCAATAAAATGGCAAATGAAATATGTGGTGATGACCCACAAGTATAGGGGATCTATCATAGTCCTTTCGATAAGTAAGAGTGTCGAACCCAACGAGGAGCACAAGGAAATGATAAGCAGTTTTCAGCAAGGTATTCTCTGCAAGTACTGAAATAAGTGGTAACAGATAGTTTTGTGATTAGGTACATTGTAACGAGCAACAAGTAACAAGAGTAAATAAAGTGCAGCAAGGTGGCCCAATCCTTTTTGTAGCAAAGGACAAGCCGGAACAAACTCTTATAATAGGAAAAGCGCTCCCGAGGACACATGGGAATATCGTCAAGCTAGTTTTCATCACGTTCATATGATTCGCGTTCGGTACTTTGATAATTTGATATGTGGGTGGACCGGTGCTTGGGTGTTGTTCTTACTTGAACAAGCATCCCACTTATGATTAACCTCTATTGCAAGCATCCGCAACTACAACAAAAGTATTAAGGTAAACCTAACCATAGCATGAAACATATGGATCCAAATCAGCCCCTTACGAAGCAATGCATAAACTAGGGTTTAAGCTTCTGTCACTCTAGCAACCCATCATCTACTTATTACTTCCCAATGCCTTCCTCTAGGCCCAAATAATGGTGAAGTGTTATGTAGTCGACGTTCACATAACACCACTAGAGGCTAGACAACATACATCTCATCAAAATATCAAACGAATACCAAATTCACATGACTACTAATAGCAAGACTTCTCCCGTGTCCTCAGGAACAAACGTAACTACTCACAAAGCATATTCATGTTCATAATAAGAGGGGTAATAATATGCATAAGGGATCTGAACATATGATCTTCCAATTACTCCTAATGTCTCAGTTGGTAGGTCGCGTTCCGGGTTTTATTTTCGTCCCACCTCATCTGGTATTTTTTGGTACTTCTTTGGTACTTCCTCCCACCTCCCTCTCAGCCGCGAAAAACCAAGGAAAACCCAGCGATCGAATCCCGCACACGCCCAACCTCCCGTCTCACGCTAAGCCGCATAGAACCAAAAAAAACCTCAAGCCGAGTCCCTCGCCCGCCCCCACGCACTCCAGGCCCTAACATCCCGTCGCACCAAGACAGACGAACCAAAAAAATGTACGAATAGTCCGCCGGTTATTTTTCGCTGGTTTTTATTTCGCCTCACCACTTTCGTTGGTTTTATTTCGCTGCTTTTATTTCGTCTCCCTCCCACCTGTCTTTTCGCTTCACCACCCACATAAACCCATCAGATTAGTTACCATAAAAAATCGCAATCAATCAAGTATTGATGATCAGATTAGTTACCATATAAAAAATAAATCGCAATCAATCAAGTATTGATGGGATATTTCCTTATATTGATGTGATTTCCCCTTTTTTATCATCAATCGTCTCTACTGCCTAAAAAATGCGTAGCTTTCCTTTTCGCTTCACCATCCACATAAACCCATCAGATTAGTTACCATATAAAAAATAAATCGCAATCAATCAAGTATTGATGATCAGATTAGTTACCGTATAAAAAATAAATCGCAATCAATCAAGTATTGATGGGATATTTCCTTATATTGATGTGATTTTCCCTTTCTTATCATCAATCATCTCTACTGCCAAAAAGAATGCGTACCTTTCCTTTTCGTTTCACCACCCACATAAACCCATCAGATTAGTTACCATATAAAAAATAAATCGCAATCAATCAAGTATTGATGATCAGATTAGTTACCATATAAAAAATAAATCGCAATCAATCAAGTATTGATGGGATATTTTCTTATATTGATGTGATTTTGCGTAGCTTTCCTTTTCCTGCCAACCGACCGCGTCCCGTCACCCTACATCCGCCCTCGTTGCTCTGCCTCCCGCACGAAAAAAACCCTCTCGTTTGACCTCCCCAAACCCCGCATGATGGAAAACCCCAGCCGCTGCTTCCCTCCTCTCGACCGCTCCATACGTCCGGATCGCGCCCCATCCCCATCCTCCTCTCACATCACGGCGGCCGATGGACTGCCGCCACCACCCTCCTACTCTCTCGCCGCCGCCGTCCTCCCTTCGCTTCGCCGCCGCCGTCGCCACCAATCCCGGCGAAGGCGCCGTTGCTATATGTCGCCTCCTTTCCCCATCCAAGCCTCGACCATGGCAACGGCGCCCTCTCATGTGTCCCGCGGTGAGGTTTGGAGAGGCGCGACCACAATCCAGTAGGGATCTCACCGCGGACCCGTCCGCTGGGATGGGTGTTGCCTCCGTTGCGAATGGGATCGAAGGGAGGGACTACTTCGTCGTCAAGGTCGGCGAGGCAGCGGCCGATTGGGAGCCCGGTTGTGAACATGGGAGTTCGTCCCCATGGAGGCGGCGGTGGAGATTGGATGTGAAGCAACCCCACTTGCGGTGGTGGAGGCTTGCCGTCCATGTGATCCTTTCTTCTCCCGGTATCCCCATTCCTTGCCTCCCATTACAAAAGCGAGCATAAATGAGAGCAGGGGCTGATTTTCATCACTTCATTTCTCATATTTTTAGTTGCTTTTTTGAGATTATACAAGATGCTCCCGATCTGTTTTGTCAAATTACTTGGATCGTCTTATGGAATTGATAGCCATCGCATTTTCACCTCATGTTATTTCTTAATCCTTGTCCCACTAGGCATCCACTACATGTTTGGTAATGGCGTGATGTTGAGGCGGCTAGGAGAAGCTCAGAGCCGATCAAGGGCTATCGAGATGGATCAGGGAGCCAAGCGATAGTTCTTCTGTTAAATTTTGGTTATTATCTTTTCTATTATTACGATTGTGGGATGGTTTATTTTGACTCGGTGTAACATTTGCATTTGTTTCCCCAGCTTGTTGGCGTGATGCGTGTACTCGCGGCAACTAATCAAGAGCGAGGCGGTGCACATCGAGCTACGCTGAATGTAGCGAGCTAACCACGAATTGGGTATGTTCACACGAGGGATGGGAGAGGAGAGGAACATTATAACATTTTCATGATTTGGATGAAAATTTCAGTTCATAGTTTCTCCGTCGTGGCAACACACTAACGGTACTCATGGGCTTAGGATGAAAGTAGCGCCCGGCAGAATCGATGGGTTGGATGGGAAGGCGGTTGTTGCCCTTGTCCCTTGGTGCTAGCCTACCGTGGTGGCCTCACTAACTTGCTCATCGCGAATACGAGTTAGTGGGGTCATGAGTTGCTGCAGATTTGTTTTATCACTTTTACAATATTTATTGATGTATCCCTAACTCATCGAGTCATTTTTAGCTTTGATTTCCCATATACGCCAGCCTAAATATCCCATGGTCAGAATATTTGCATGGTTAGTGGACATTGTCCCTTTCTTTCTAATGTTTAATATTTTATGTTGCCGATAGAAATAATTTTATCCGCTTGATTTAGGAAGTGCACATAGGTAGGTCAATATATTTTGTAGCTCTTTCGGATGTAAAAGCATATGTTGCATAAGAAATTGTTATCTTCCAAGCATACTCACATTTCACTAACAAATAGGGGAGGTTCAGACTTGAGCAATGATAAAAGGTTTATTCCTCACTCTTTTGTTGGAATTTTAGTTCCAAGTTAACATGATTTCTTATCCGCTTCATAAGTCATGCATCTGCTTAATTAGGTGATAAGTAGGGCTATTGTGGGGTTTGTTTAAACTCCGGCATAAGGAATTCTGGTTTAAGAAAAAGACTTTTGGCTTCTTTAATTACAAATTGATTGCAACATCGTGTTAGTATGTGATTTCTCACATCTGGTTGTAATATTTGTGAAGACGTGCATTGCACGCACACTTGAAGCGGGCCCGTGGCCCACGCCGACGACGCCGACGCTGACCCGGCCACCTCCTCCGCGTATTCTTGGAGCTGTGGCTGGCGATTTACATGAAATTAATTCCCTCAGTTCTTGTGGCAAATATAATACACATAATCCATATTGTTATGCACTAGCGTGTGTGTGTGTGAAATAGATGGATTATGGTCCCGTACCCAATAAGATGGATATGTGTGTGTGTTAGAGAGAGGGAGAGGGGGAGAGAAAGTGAGGAAGAGGGAGGGAGTGTGTGTGAGAGAGGATTTGATGGTAAAAAAGGTCGCCAATGTCGTAATATTGAACTCTTTAAGTTAACGTGGCCCCGTTGCAACGCACGGGCGTTCTTCTAGTAAACCAACTAGCATCAACTACAAGGAGTAATCAACACTACTAGCAACCTACTAACACCAATCCCGGACTTGGAGACAAGAATTGGATACAAGAGATGAACTAGGGTTTGGAGATGAGATGGTGCTGGTGAAGATGTTGATGGAGATTGCCCTCTCCCGATGAGAGGAGCATTGGTGATGATGATGATGATGATTTCCCCCTCCCGGAGGGAAGTGTCCCCGGCAGAATAGCTCCACCGGAGCCCTAGATTGGTTCCGCCAAGGTTCTGCCTCGTGGCGGCGGAGTCTCGTCCCGAAAGGTTGCTTAATGTTTTTTTCTCATCGAAAGACTTCATATAGGAGAAGAAGGGCATCGGAGAGCCACCAGGGAGCCCACGAGGTAGGGGGGCACGCCCCAGGGGGGGCGCCCCCGACCCTCGTGAGCAGGGTGTGGGCCCCCTGGCCTTCATCCTTGGCGACAATTTTTCTTTATTTATTGTAAGATATTCCGTGGAGTTTCAGGACTTTTGGAGTTGCACAGAATAGGTCTCCAATATTTGCTCCATTTCCAGCCAGAATTCCAGCTGCCGGCATTCCCCCTCTTCATGGTAAACCTTGTAAAATAAGAGAGAATAGCCATAAGTATTGTGACATAACGTGAAATAACAGCCCATAATGTGATAAATATTGATATAAAAGCATGATGCAAAATGGACGTATCAACTCCCCCAAGCTTAGACCTCGCTTGTCCTCAAGCGAAAAGCCGATAACAATAAATACGTCCTCATGTTTAGAGGTAGAGGCATCGATAAAATAAAATACGGACATGAAGGCATCATGATTATTCTCATAACAACAACATATATAGATTTTGTCATATGATTACTTATGTTCAAGTGATGATCTTTTCACAATGCAAAAGTATGAATCAGAAACCTTATTGGGCACCAACAAATTATAACCTCAGTCATTGAAGCAATTGCAATTTATCGTAACATCGGAAAGAGTCTATGTCAGAGCTTAAAAGCAAGTCCGCATACTCAACTATCATTTAGTCCTTCATAATTGCTAGCACTCACGCAATACTTGTGGTTACGGAGTTTTAGTCAGACACAGAGAAAGATAGGGCTTATAGTTTTGCCTCACAACCTTTTACCTCAAGGGTAATGTCAACAATAACAATTCATGCTCCCCTACATCCAATTATATATATATATATATATATATATATATATATATATATATATATATATATATATATATATATATATATATATATCATGTTCTTTCCAACATGTTGGGCTTGCCAAAGGACAAAATGAAAAAGGAAAGGTGAATATCACCGTGACTCTTGCATAAGGTAGAGGATCATAATAAAAGATAGGCCCTTCGCAGAGGGAAGCAGAGGTTGCCATGCGCTTTTATGGTTGGATGCACACAATCTTAATGCAAAAGAACGTCACTTTATATTGCCCCTTGTATGTGGAACTTTATTATGCAGTCCCTCGCTTTTATTACTTCCACAACAAGTTCGTACAAAGCTTATTTTCTCTGCACTAATAAGTCATGCATATTTAGAGAGCAATTTTTATTGCTTGCACCGATGACAACTTACTTGAAGGATCTTACTCAATCCATAGGTAGATATGGTGGACTCTCATGGCTAAACTGGTTTAGGGGTATTTGGAAGAACAAGTAGTATCTCTACTTGGTGCTGAGAATTTGGCTAGCATGAGGGGGAAAGGCAAGCTCAACATGTTAGAGGATCCATGACACCATACTTTATCTCAGATACAAGAAAACATAACTCATTATGTTGTCTTCCTTGTCCAACATCAATTCTTTAGCATGTTGTATTTTAATGAGTGCTCGCAATCATAAAAGATGTCAATGATAATATATCTATATGTGAAACCTCTCTTTCTTTATTACTTCCTATTAATTGCAACGATGACCAAAGCTATATTTATCAACTTTTAATCATCATACTCCTTCTATGTGAAGTCATTACTTTCAATAAGATCAATATGAACTCTTTGTTTCTTTTTATTCTTTTTCTTTTATTCACCCAAGATCATGGCAAAATAATCAAGCCCTTGACTCAACACTAATCTTTATTATATATAGCTCACGGACTCGATTACATAGAGGGATCATAAAGCAAAACTCAAAACTAGATCATGCCATAAACTTTATTCTACTAGATCAAGATACTACTAATAGGATTGAACTAAGAAAAACGGTAAAGATAGGAGTTGTGATGGTGATACGATACCGGGGCACCTCCCCCATGCTTGGCAGTTGTCAAGCGGAGTGCCCATACCCATGTGATTATATCTCCTTCTTCGTCGGTGAAGGTGGAGGTGTTGTTGATGATGCAGGCTTGTCGTCCACCTTCCATGGCATAGGCTCACCATCATAGAAGGATGATCGAGTCTCCGGAATCCTCAAATCTGCAGCCAAACTCATCCTTTTGAATCTATATTCATACTCACAGTTTTGGTTTTGTAGATCATAGATTTGGGCTTGGAGGTGCTCGATCTTCTCATGTAGCTTGAAGATGGCCTCCTCGGTGTTTTTGGCATCCGGCTCGTAGTTGTTGGTGAACTCCGCGAGAAACTTGTGGCTAGCGTTGATTCCACGCTCCACCATCCCCTGGCACTTGAAAACTTGTTGCTCCATTGCTTCGAGCCTCGTCTCCACACTTCCGGTTCTCTTTGGTCCCTCAACATCGCGGATGTGCATCAACCCATCACGCATCTCAATGGTTTGAGGGTGTCGCAGCACCTCGGCGAGGTAAGGGTTGATCACCTTCTCGAAGAACTTGTCCTTGGAAGCACTTGGGGACGTCATGATGATCTAGATCTGTCAGAAAAACAGCTCGAAACAAGAACAGGAGATATTTGCGTGATACGGGAGTCAAAACCTTCGGGAGAATATATGATGATTTTTTACCGACAAAAATACGTATCGTGCAAGAAAACGGAGTCCGGAGGGCACACGAGGTGCTCACGAGGTAGGGGGGCGCGCCCAGGGGGGTAGGGCGCGCCCTCCACCCTCGTGTCCTTCCCGGACTGCCACTTATTTTTCTATTTTTCTAAATATTCCAAAACGGAGAAATATTGCCTTAAAAATTATTTTGGAGTCGGTTTACTTACCGTACCACATACCTATTCCTTTTCGGAGTCTGCAAACGGTGCGAAAGTGTCCCTTATGTATTCCTCCGGGGTTACGGTTTCAATAATATTGGTTTCAACATTTATGGGATTACCTGAGATATAATGTTTGATCCTTTGACCGTTTACCACCTTCGGATTTGTGCCTTCGAAGTTGTTGATTTTTATGGCACCGGAACGATAGACCTCCTCGATAACGTAGGGGCCTTCCCATTTAGAGAGAAGTTTTCCTGCAAAAATTCTTAAACGAGAGTTGAATAGCAATACATAATCACCTACATTAAACTCACGCTTTTGTATCCTTTTGTCATGCCATCTTTTAACTTTTTCTTTAAACAACTTGGCATTTTCATAAGCTTGGGTTCTCCATTCATCAAGTGAGCTAATATCAAATAACCTCTTCTCACCGGCAAGTTTGAAATCATAGTTGAGCTCTTTAATAGCCCAATATGCCTTGTGTTCTAGTTCGAGAGGTAAGTGACATGCTTTTCCATAAACCATTTTATACAGAGACATACCCATAGGATTCTTATATGCAGTTCTATAGGCCCATAATGCATCGTCAAGTTTCTTGGACCAATTCTTTCTAGACCTATTAACAGTCTTTTGCAAAATTAATTTGAGCTCTCTATTACTCAATTCTACTTAACCACTAGACTGCGGGTGATAAGGAGATGCAATTCTATGATTACCGTCATATTTAGCAAGCATTGTACGGAAAGCACCATGAATAAAGTGTGAACCACCATCAGTCATTAAATATCTAGGGACTCCAAACCTCGGAAAATAACTTCCTTAAGCATTTTAATAGAAGTGTTATGATCAGCACTACTAGTTGGAATAGCTTCTACCCACTTAGTAACGTAATCAACAACAACTAAAATATGTGTATATCCATTAGAGGCAGGAAAAGGTCCCATATAATCAAAGCCCCAAACATCAAATGGTTCAATAACAAGTGAATTATTCATAGGCATTTCTTTACGTCTACTAATATTACCAATTCTTTGACATTCATCACAAGACAAAACAAACTTACGGGCATCTTTAAAGAGAGTGGGCCAATAAAAACCGGATTGTAATACCTTATGTGCAGTTCTATCTCCAGCGTGGTGTCCTCCATAAGCTTCAGAGTGATACTTGCGTAGGATCTGTTCCTGTTCATGCTCAGGCACACAACGTCTAATAACACCATCTACTGCTTCTTTATAAAGATGTGGGTCATCCCAAAAGTAATGTCGCAAATCATAAAAGAACTTTTTCTTTTGTTGTTATGTGAAGCTAGGTGCTATAAATTTAGAAACAATATAATTAGCATAATTAGCATACCATGGAGTGCTATGAGAAGTGCTTATGACATTTAATTGTTCATAAGGAAAGCTATCATCAATAGGTAGTGAGTCATCAAGAACATTCTCTAGCCTAGATAAGTTATCCGCAACGGGATTCTTAGCTCCTTTTCTATCAACAATATGCAAATCAAATTCTTGCAGCAAGAGAACCCATCTAATAAGTCTAGGTTTAGCATCTTTCTTTTCCATAAGATATTTAATAGCAGCATGATCGGTGTGAATAGTTACTTTAGAATCAACAATATAGGGTCTGAATTTATCACAAGCAAACACAACTGCTAAAAGTTCCGTTTAGGTAGTAGCATAATTTCTTTGAGTATTGTCTAGAGTCTTACTAGCATAATGGATAACATTTAATTTCTTATCAACTCTTTGCCCTAGAACAGCACCTACAACATAATCACTAGCATCACACATAATTTCAAAGGGTAAATTCCAATCAGGTGGCTGAACAAGAGGTGCAGAGACTAATGCTTTCTTAAGTATTTCAAATGCTTCTACAAAATCATCATCAAAGAAAAATGGTACATCTTTTTGTAATAAATTAGTCAGAGGCCGAGAAATTTTTGAGAAGTCCTTAATGAACCTCCTATAAAATCCGGCGTGACCAAGAAAACTTCTTATACCTTTGATGTCCTTGGGACATGGCATCTTTTAAATAGCATCAACTTTGGCTTTATCAACTTCAATACCTCTTTCAGAAACTTTGTGCCCCAAGACAATATCTTCATTAACCATAAAGTGGCACTTTTCCCAATTCAAGACAAGATTAGTTTCTTCACATCTCTGCAAAACTCGATCAAGATTGCTCAAGCAATCATCAAAAGAGGGACCATAGACGGAAAAGTCGTCCATGAAAACCTCACAAATCTTTTCACAAAAGTCAAATAATATAGCCATCATGGATCTTTGAAAGGTAGCAGGTGCATTACATAAACCAAAAGGCATACATCTATAAGCAAAAGTACCAAACGGGCATGTAAAAGTAGTCTTTTATTGATCTTTAGCCGACACAGGTATTTAAGAGAAACCAGAATAACCATCTAGAAAGAAATAATGTGTATGTTTGCATAATCTTTCTAGCATTTGATCAATAAAAGGTAAGGGGTAATGATCTTTCTTAGTAGCTTTATTTAATTTGCGGAAATCAATTACCATCCTATAACCTATGATAATTCTTTGCGGAATCAATTCATCTTTATCATTAGGGACAACAGTAATACCTCCCTTCTTAGGGACACAATGGACATGACTTACCCCCTGACTATCAGCAACGGGATAAATTATACCTGCCTCCAGAAGCTTGAGTATTTCTTTTCTTACCACTTCTTTCATTTTAGGATTCAAACGTCGTTGAGGATCACGAACTGGTTTGGCATCCGCTTCAAATTATTTTATGTTGACATAGAGTGGGACTAATGCCCTTAAGATCATCAAGAGTATATCCAATAGCGGCACGGTGCTTCTTCAGAGTTTTCAAGAATCTTTCTTCTTCATGCTCTGAAAGGTTAGAACTAATAATAACATGATATATTTTCTTTTCATCAAGATAAGCATATTTAAGATTATCAGGCAACGGTTTAAGCTCAAACACGGGATCACCCTTGGGTGGAGGAGGATCCCCTAGGATTTCAACAGGAAAATTGTGTTGCAGAATAGGTTCCTGTTTAAAGAATACTTCATCTATTTCCCTTCTTTCATTCATGAACATCTCATTTTCATGGTCTAGCAAATAGTGTTCTAAAGGATCACTAGGAGGTACGGAAATAGAAGCAAGACCAATAATTTCATCCTTACTAGGTAATTCTTCCTCACGATGTTGTTTACTAAATTTAGAGAAATTAAACTCATGAACCATATCATCCAAGCCAATAGTAACAACATTCTTTTCGCAATCTATCTTAGCATTAACAGTATTCAAGAAGGGTCTACCAAATATAATGGGACAAAAGCTATCTTGTTGAGAACCAAGAACAAGAAAATCAGCGGGGTATTTGGTTTCTCCACACAAGACTTCAACATCTCTAACAATTCCCATTGCAGATATAGTATCTCTATTGGCAAGTTTAATTGTAACATCAATATCTTCTAACTCAGCAGGTGCAATATCATGCATAATTTCTTTGTATAAGTCAATGGGTATAGCGCTAGCACTAGCACCCATATCACATAAGCCATGATAACAATGATCTCCTATTTTAACAGAAATAACAGGCACGCCTACCACGGGTCTTTGTTTATCTTTAGCACAAGGTTTAGCAATTCTAGCAGTTTCACCACAGAATTGAATAACATGCCCATAAATATTATCAGACAAGAGATCCTTAACAAATGCAATATTAGGTTCTACTTTAACTTCCTCAGGAGGTGTATAAGTTCTAATATTGCTTTTACAAAAAACAGTTGAAGCTTTAGCATGATCCTTTACTCTAACAGGGAAAGGTGGTTTCTCAACATAAGAGGTAGGAACAATAGGATCATTATAAGTGACAGTCTTTTCTTATACTTTAATAGGTGCAGCTACTTTTACTTCTATGGGAGGATGATATTTAAACCACTTCTCCTTAGGGAGATCAACGTAAGTGGCAAAAGATTCACAGAAAGAAGCTACTATCTCAGAGTCAAGTCCATATTTAGTGCTAAACTTACGGAAAGTATCGGTATCCATAAAAGATTTAACACAATCAAACTTAGGCGTCATACCTGACTCCTTACCTTCGTCGAGGTCCCAATCTTCAGAGTTGCTTTTAATTCTATCCAATAAATTCCATTTAAATTCAATAGTCTTCATCATAAAAGAGCCAACACAAGAAGTATCGAGCATGGTGCGATTGTTATCAGAAAGCCGAGCATAAAAATTCTGAAGAATTGTCACTTTTGAGAGCTCATGATTGGGGCATGAATATAACATTGATTTAAGACTCCCCCAAGCTTGAGCGATGCTTTCTCCTTCGCGAGGCCAAAAATTATATATATAATTGCGGTCACGATGAACAAGATGCATAGGGTAATACTTTTGATGAAATTCCAATTTCAATCTTTTATAGTTCCATGATATCATATCATCACATAGCCTATACCATGTCAATGCGTCTTCCTTCCAAGATAAAGGGAAGACCTTCTTCTTAACAACATTTATCGGGTATACCTGCAACTTAAATAATCCACAAACTTCATCCACATAGAGTAGATGTTCATCAGGATGCTTTGTTCCATCTCCTGTAAAAGTATTAGCTAGCAGTTTTTCCATCATACCCGAAGGAACTTCAAAAGGAGTTTCATTCTCAATAGGTTCAGTAGGTTGAGGAGCAACTCTTTTCTCTACTGGACGGGGTGAAGATACCCCGAACAAGCCCCTCAGAGAATTACTTTCCATAGTAACAAGTGACAGAAAATTTCAGCACACTATATAATTTTTTCCTTACCAAATTCCACTTACCGAAGGCGCTACACTCCCCGGCAACGGCGCAAGAAAAGAGTCTTGATGACCCACAAGTATAGGGTATCTATCTAGTCCTTTCGATAAGTAAGAGTGTCGAACCCAACGAGGAGCACAAGGAAATGATAAGCAGTTTTCAGCAAGGTATTCTCTGCAAGTACTGAAATAAGTGGTAACAGATAGTTTTGTGATAAGGTAAATTGTAACGAGCAACAAGTAACAAGAGTAAATAAAGTGCAGCAAGGTGGCCCAATCCTTTTTGTAGCAAAGGACAAGCCGGAACACACTCTTATAATAGGAAAAGTGCTCCCGAGGACACATGGGAATATCGTCAAGCTAGTTTTCATCATGTTCATATGATTCGCGTTCGGTACTTTGATAATTTGATTTGTGGATGGACCGGTGCTTGGGTGCTGTTCTTAGTTGAACAAGCATCCCACTTATGATTAACCTCTATTGCAAGCATCAGCAACTACAAAAAAGTATTAAGGTAAACCTAACCATAGCATGAAACATATGGATCCAAATCAGCCCCTTACGAAGCAATGCATAAACTATGGTTTAAGCTTCTGTCACTCTAGCAACCCATCATCTACTTATTACTTCCCAATGCCTTCCTCTAGGCCCAAATAATGGTGAAGTGTTATGTAGTCGACGTTCACATAACACCACTAGAGGCTAGACAACATACATCTCATCAAAATATCAAACGAATACCAAATTCACATGACTACTAATAGCAAGACTTCTCCCATGTCCTCGGGAACAAACGTAACTACTCATAAAGCATATTCATGTTCATAATCAGAGGGTAATAATATGCATAAAGGATCTAAACATATGATCTTCCACCAAATAAACCAACTAGCATCAACTACAAGGAGTAATCAACACTACTGGCAACCTACTAGCACCAATCCCGGACTTGGAGACAAGAATTGGATACAAGAGATGAACTAGGGTTTGGAGATGAGATGGTGCTGTTGAAGATGTTGATGGAGATTGCCCTCTCCCGATGAGAGGAGCGTTGGTGATGATGATAACGATGATTTCCCCCTCCCGGAGGGAAGTGTCCCCGGCAGAACAGCTCCGCCGGAGCCCTAGATTGGTTCCGCCTCGTGGCGGCGGAGTCTCGTCCCGAAAGGTTTCGTAATGTTTTTTTCTCATCGAAAGACTTCATATAGGAGAAGATGGGCATCGGAGAGCCACCAGGGGGCCCACGAGGTAAGGGGGCGCGCCCCCGGGGGGGGAGGGGGGGCGCCCCCACCCTCGTGATCATGGTGTGGGCCCCCTGGCCTTCATTTTGGTGATGATTTTTCTTTATTTATTGTAAGATATTCCGTGGAGTTTCAGGACTTTTGGAGTTGCACAGAATAGGTCTCCAATATTTGCTCCTTTTCCAGCCAGAATTCCAGCTGCCGGTATTCCCCCTCTTCATGGTAAACCTTGTAAAATAAGAGAGAATAACCATAAGTATTGTGACATAACGTGAAATAACAGCCCATAATGTGATAAATATCGATATAAAAGCATGATGCAAAATGGACGTATCATGTGGCAAAGCGTGCACAAACAATGCTAGCATCTATCAAGCAATTGGCGATGACTAGGTCATCTATATATGAGTATATTGACTTAGGAGTCAAATGAGAATATTTGATCGTAGGTCATACTCACCGTTTAAGAACAAGTGGGGTTACCACTATTACATAAAGCGTTGTTGTGTTCACACCATTAGAGTTGCTTTAGCTCAATTCTTAGAGTAAAGCTCCCCCTAGATGTGAGATCCCCCCCTAAGAGGGATGAACTAACCTTGGGTTTTGTCAATGATGACTTCATGTAGGTGTTGAAGATGTAGATGCTCAATGTTGATGTAGATCATTTGGAGCAATCCTTTGGAGTGAGTTGCACTTTTAATACCTACACGGGTTAGTCCCACAAGGAACAAACAAGGAATATCCATAGACATAGAGTGATGCATACACAAGATGATGTCAATTAAAGCATTTGGTTACCTTGTCCCTTGTCTTACCAACAAGAGGTTTTGTGAATCCTTGAACTAGTGCAAGATGTGGAGGTTGATTGCACTTGTTCTTGCCAAAATGATAAGAGTGAAGTATGTTGGCGGAGTCACCCTCAAGAACTCTCTAGTTCTTCTTCTTTGGGATCCACACCATCTTGATGGGAATCCTCGGAGTTGTAGTCGTACTTGATGAAGTGGAACATGATCTAGTCTTGGGAACCCACTTGACCAAGGCCTTAGGAGCTTCTTCAAATGCATCAATTTCTTCTTGAAGCTTGTCCTTGCCTTTTTCCTTGTGGTCTTGTGGTGGAAGATTAATTTGAGCTTGTGTCCCTTTGAAATAAGTAGGATCATACTTCTCTTGTTGAGGAACAAACTTCGTCTTGGGGTATTGATCTTCTTCCCACTCAACTCCATTGGCATTGAACTTTCGTTCAAAACCAACACCTTGGTTCTTCCGGTGCCTTCCTTGCTTGCGTACAATTTCCTCGAATTGCTTACTCCCGACAAGGCTCTTGTAGACACCTTTCTCTATAATTCCCTTCAATAAGCTATTTTCTTGCTCAAGTGTAAATTGGCTAAGAGAATCATTAGTGGAATCAAGAGAGCTACTAGAAGCAACAACATTGGATTTAGCATGATTATTGTTACAACTAGAGGAACAATCTTTCTTGTTATTGTTACTAAACTTGACTTGAGGCATGTAAGTAGATAAAAGTAAATGCTTGATGATGTAAGAAGAAGTTTTCTTGCGAAGATCATCATTGATTGCCTTTAAGAACTCATGCTCTTGCTCAAGGTTGAGCTTTTCAAAACGTAATTTCTCATGAGTCCTTAAAAGTTCTCGATGATCTCCTAAGATAGTTTCATGAGCTAACTTAAGAGTGTTTAGTTCTTTAGTTAAAGACTCAATCTTCTCCTTATCATTGTCTTTCGTTTTATCTTGATTATCATGATTAATTGACGTTTCATCATAGTATTCATCACTAGAGTTGTCAACAAGCAAATCATCATCACCTAACAAGTCATCTTCATCACTATTGAAATCAACATACTCGGGGTGTGATACCTTTGGACCTTTGGCCATGAAGCATCTTCCAATTCCTTCATTTGGTAATCAAATATGGCATAGGAGTTGGTTGACACAAGTGCTAGACCGGCAACACTTTCATGTTGAGTATATTCGGAGTCGGAGTGATAGCTTCTCTCGGGGTGATTGTCGGAGTCGGAGCCAGATACCCATTCACCAACATGAGCTTGATGTCTTCGTTTTGTGTAGCTCCTTGATGACTTGTCCTTCCTTTCCGAATCCTTGCTTCTCCGTGAGGGTCTTCGTTCATAACGATCATCCCTACTCCTTCTCTCTCTTGATGGTGATTCTTCTCTTCTACTTCTTCTTTTGGGAGAATCTTCTCTTCTTTTGTAGGGGGCCATACACTCATTTGAGTAGTGTCCGGGTTTTCCACAATTGTAGCAATTACGCTCTCGACTAGAAGATCTTTTGTCATTGTAGGACCTTAACTTGTAACTTCTCTCTTTGCTTCTACTCTTGTAGAACTTGTTAAAGTTCTTCACCATTAGGCTCAATTCTTCATTGAAGGTTTGTTTCTCACTTGATGATGTGGGAGCTTCCCATGAGGCTTTGTAAGCACCACTTGACTTGTTATGGAGCTCCTCCTTATCCTTGAGTGACATCTCATGAGCAACGATTCTTCCAATGACTTCTGTTGGCTTGAGATCTTTGTAATTGGGCATCATTTGGATCAATGTGCACACGGTATCATATTTTCCATCCAAGGCTCTTAGGATCTTCTTGATGATGAATCATCACCATCTCTTCACTTCCTAAGCCGGCGATCTCATTTGTGATGAGAGCAAGCCTAGAGTACATTTCAGCGACACCTTCACCATCCTTCATTTTGAACTTGTCAAGTTGACTTTGAAGCACATCCAATTTGGATTCCTTGACGGAGTCGGTACCTTCGTGCAAATCAATCAAATTATTCCAAATTACCTTTGCATTCTCAAGACGGCTGATTTTGTTGAATTCTTCGGGGCACAATCCGTTGAAGAGGATATCACAAGCTTGAGCATTGTATTGCAGCATCTTCAACTCTTCCGCGGTAGCTTCACGGTTCGGTTCTTTCCCATCGTAGAATTCACCTTGCAAGCCAATACACACAATAGCCCAAACGGCGGGGTTATGTCCAAGAATATGCATTTTCATCTTATGCTTCCAACTAGCAAAATTAGTACCATCAAAGTAAGGACCTCTATGGTGGTAATTTCCCTCGCTAGACGCCATACTCTCCTAGGTTGTGAAACCAAGGCTATGACCACCAAAAGCTATGGAAATCAAAGCAAATGGAGACCAAAGCTCGATACCACTTGTAGGATCGAAGTATGTATAGAGGGGGTGATTAGACTACTTGACCAAATAAAAATCTAGCCTTTTCCCAATTTTAGTTCTTGGCAGATTTTAGCAACTTTAGAACAAGTCAAGCAATCTTAACACAATTCAAGCAAGCATGCAAAGAGTATATGAGCAGCGGAAAGTAAAGCATGCAACTTGCAAGAATGTAAAGGGAAGGGTTTGGAGGGTTCAAACGCAATTGGAGACACGGATGTTTTTGTCGTGGTTCCGATAGGTGGTGGTATCATACATCCACGTTGATGGAGACTTCAACCCACGAAGAGTAACGGTTGCGCGAGTCCACGGAGGGCTCCACCCACGAAGGGTCCACGAAGAAGCAACCTTGTCTATCCCACCATGGCCGTCGCCCACGAAGGACTTGCCTCACTAGCGGTAGATCTTCACGAAGTAGGCGATCTCCTTGCCCTTACACACTCCTTGGTTCAACTCCAAAATCTTGTCGGAGGCTCCCAAGTGACACCTAGCTAATCTAGGAGACACCACTCTCCAAGAAGTAACAAATGGTGTGTTGATGATGAACTCCTTGCTCTTGTGCTTCAAATGATTGGTGGAAAGAAGATTTGAGTGGAAAGCAACTTGGGGAAGGCTAGAGATCAAGATTTATGTGGTTGGAATGGAATATCTTGACCTCAACACAAGTGTAGGTGGTTATCTCTCAGAAAATGTGTATTGGAAGTGTAGGCATGTTCTGATGGCTCTCTCCACGAATGAAGAGGAGGTGGAGGGGTATATATAGCCTCCACACAAAATCTAACCGTTACACACAACTTGCCAAACTCGATGGGACCGAATTGTTAAACTCGGACGGACCGATTCAGCAAATCTAGTGACCGTTTGGATTTTCGGTGGGACCGACATGCAACTCGGTAGGACATATATGGTTAGGGTTAGGGCATAACGTAATCTCGGTGAGACCGATTTTGGTAAGAAGCTAACGAGAGAGTTGGTCAGGTAAACTCGGTGGGACCGATTCGCTCATTTTGGTGAGACCGAAATGTTACAAAAGGGAAACAGAGAGTTGACATTGCAATCTCGGTGGGACCGATCGCTCATCTCGGCAGGACCGAAACGTTACGAAGGGAAACAGAGAGATTACAATCCCATCTCGGTGAGACCGAGATCCCTATCGGTGAGACCGATTGGCCTAGGGTTTGTGGCAGTGGCTATGACATCTGGACTCGGTGGCGCCGGATGGAAAGAATCGGTGGGGCCGAGTTTGACTTTTGGTTTAGGTCATATGTGGAAGTGAGAAAGTGGTTGAGGGCTTTGGAGCATATCACTAAGCACTTTGAGCAAGCAATCCATTAAGCAACACCACATCCCTCCTTGATAGTATTGGCTTTTCCTATAGACTCAATGTGATCTTGGATCACTAAAATAGAAAATGTAGAGTCTTGAGCTTTAAGCTTGAGCCAATCCCTTTGTTCTTAGCATTTTGACGGGTCCACTATTCTCATCCATGCCATGCCAATCATTGAGCTTTCCTGAAATAGTGTTAGCTGAATGAGCTATATGTTGTTAGGAATTACCAAAACCACCTAGGGATAGTTGCACTTTCAACGGGCCTCGGCCCAAGTCACGCACGCAGGCGGTGGCCGGATGATCCGGGAGTTGGTCCGGATGATCCGGGCTTCGGTGGTCCGGATGGTCCGGCTGTGTCGGAGCAGCTGCGGTGGGTCCGGATGTCCGGGTCCTGGTCCGGACGTCCGGGTGTGGCCGGATGATCCGGGCCTGGGTCCGGATGATCCGACTTCAGGTTGGAGCTTCGGGTGTCCTCGGGCGAGTTAGCCGGATCGTCCGGACCGGGGTCCAGATCGTCCGGGCTGGGGCCGGATCGTCTGGACGGCTGTCCGGATCATCCGAGCTTCTGCAGACTTTGCCCTTCTTCCTCTCCGTCTTCACGTCCATCTTCCTCTTCGGATTCTCCTTCCTCCTTGGCGTCTCCATGGCTAACTCCTTGGTACCTAAGTATGCACAATGTCTCCGTTTTGAGGTTGTAGCCATGTCTCATGTTCATCGAAGTGGAATTGTGAGAGGAGAGATGTCACCTCGGTTTCGAGAGCTCTTGCACGTGATCGAGTCATGGGTCCACTAGGCACTTGGTGAGATGAAGGTAGGTCCATGGGGATGACCTTGGGATGCTCCGCATCATCTCCCCTCCCTTGGTAAAGATCCGACCTCGGATCGAAATCTTCATCACCATGGTACGGGGAGAGATCTTTGACGTTGAAGATCTCGCTCACGGAGTACTTGTCACGTGGAATGTCGATCTTGTATGCGTTGTTGTTGTAGCGTGCAAGCACCTTGAATGGTCCATCGGCTCGTGGTAGAAGTTTGGACTTGCGTTCGTTGGGGAAGCGTTCCTTGCAAAGGTGTAGCCATACAAGATCTCCAATGTTGAATATCATGGGTTGCTTGTTGACGTTGAGCTTGCTCGCGAGTCGTTGTACTTGGCGCTCGATGGTGTGCCTTGTATCTTCATGCATCTTCTTGAGGTGATTGACTCGGGCACTCGCGTCCATGTTTGTGCGCTCTTGTAGCGGTAGAGGTAGAATGTCCAATGGTGACAATGGGTTGAAGCCGTAGACGACCTCGAAGGGGGACTTGCCGGTAGTCTTGTGTCTTGCTCGGTTCTAGGCGTACTCGGCGATAGGTAGGAACTCCTCCCACTCCTTGATGTTCTTCTTTATCAACACGCGTAGTAGAGTGGAGAGTGTTTGGTTCGTCACCTCCGTTTGGCTGTCAGTTTTTAGATGGTATGCCGTGGAGAATAGTAGCTTGATTCCGAGCTTGGTGCATAAGGTCTTCGAAAAGTAAGTCAAGAACTGGACGTCGCGGTCCGAGACAATCGTCTTGGGCATTCCATATAGTCGCAAGATTTCCCTACAAAAGAGATTGGCAACATGTGAAGCATCGTCTATCTTGTTGCAAGGAATGAAATGAGCCATTTTGGTGAATCGGTCCACAACAACAAACACGGAATCCTTGCTAATATCTTCCC
Source organism: Aegilops longissima (assembly GCA_021605205.1). Classification (NCBI taxonomy): domain Eukaryota; kingdom Viridiplantae; phylum Streptophyta; class Magnoliopsida; order Poales; family Poaceae; genus Aegilops; species Aegilops longissima. The sequence continues at coordinate 704,538,733 of CM038679.1, read as the reverse complement.
ATGGTTGATATGGAATTGGAAGTGGCATGTAAAGACCATGAGATTGAGCTTTAGACTTAGCTTTGCGCCATGTAGAGCATCGGTTGGTGAAGCGGTTGACGTCGAGAAACATCTTATGCCAAAAGTAGTTCTTGGAGAGCGTAGCAAGGGTCTTATTGCGTCCAAAATGTCCCATTAGTCCTTCTCCATGAGATTCTTGCAAAAGCAACAAACGAAGAGAAGACTCGGGGATGCATAGTTTGTTAGCTCTCATAAGATATCCATCTTTGATGTAATAGCGTTCCCAAGATGTATGCGTCAAACATTTTGCATAAGGAATGGCAATAGTAGGATCATGCTCATACAAGTATTTTATGTGCTCAAAGCCAATGACATTCAATTCAAGTTGAGTAACAAGCATGCATATACGGGAAAGCGCATCCGCCACAACATTTTGCTTGCCTTTAATATACTTGATGACATAAGGAAAAGACTCAATAAACTCACTCCACTTAGCATGACGCTTGTTCAACTTAGTTTGACCCTTAAGATATTTAAGTGTTTCATGATCGGTGTGGATGATGAACTCATGAGGGCAGAGGTAATGTTCCCATTCATGCAAAACTCGCACTAAAGCATATAGCTCTTTGTCATAGATGGGGTAATTGAGTTGCGCTCCGGAAAGTTTCTCACTAAAATATGCGATGGGGCGCTTCTCTTGCGTTAACACACCTCCTATGCCATTACCACTAGCATCGCAATGAATTTCAAAAGGTTTGTCAAAGTTGGGTAATGCAAGCACGGGGCATGAGTAAGAAAATTCTTAAGCTCATTGAATGCGCTATCTTGTGATGGTCCCCAAACAAAGGGTGCATTCTTCTTGCTCAAAGCATGTAAAGGTGAAGCAACGGGTGCTAAAATCCTTCACAAATCTACGGTAGAAACCGGCTAAACAAGAAAACTACGCACTTGTTGCAAGTTATTTGGTTGGGGCCAAGTTTTAATTGCATTGATCTTAGATTCATCAACATGAACACCCTTAGAAGATACTACGAAACCCAAGAAAACAAGCTTATCAACACCAAAGAGGCATTTTTCCATGTTAGCATAAAGTTGCTCTTTTCGAAGAGTTTGTAGCACGGTGCGAAGGTGGGTGACATGCTCTTTAAGAGATTTGCTAAAAACAAGGATATCATCGAAGTAGATAACAACAAATTCACCAATATAAGGGCGAAACACATAATGCATAAGACGCATGAAAGTACCGGGTGCTTCCGATAAACCCATAGGCATGACTAACCACTCATACAAACCAAACTTTGTCTTCAAAGCGGTTTTCCATTCATCACCCTCTTGTATGCGTATTTGATAGTAACCACTTTTAAGATCAACTTTGGAAAAGATTGTGGCACCGCTAAGTTCATCTAGCATATCGTCAAGGCGTGGAATGGGGTACCTATAGCGAACGGTGATAGCATGATGGGTCTACAATCAGAACACATGCGAAAGCTACCGTCTCTTTTGGGCACAAGAATGACCGGTACGACACAAGGACTCAAACTTTCGCGCACATGTCCATGGTCTATGAGATGCTTTACTTGCATTTGTATTTCTGTGGTTTCTTCGGGGTTTACTCGGTAGGGAGCCTTGTTTGGAAGTGGCGCTCCGGGGATGAGGTCGCTGCGGTGCTCGATGCCTCGTAGTGGAGGTAGACCCGGAGGTAGCTCGTCGGGAAAAACATCTTGTAATTCCTGCAATAGATAAGATAACACCAAAGGTAGATTGTGAAAGGTGTTAATTTTTGGTGCCTCATCCTTGCACAATAGGACATAGTGTAGGACACTTGATGGGTTCTCACACACTTCTCTCATCTCACGTTTGGTGGAAAATAGAACTAAGTTTTTCTTGTCGCTCATCGTGGCGGCACTCAATTTGGGCTTGTGGCGCTCACTCTCTTTTTGGTGGCTCACTCTCTCACTAGCTATTCTCTCCACTATGGCTTGCTTGTCCGCGATCACTTGGCTTGGAGACATAGGTCGTAGCACATACTCCTTCCCTTTCATCTTGAAGCTATAGTGGTTTGTACGCCCGTTGTGGATGACACCTCGGTCAAATTGCCATGGCCGTCCAAGAAGGAGGTGGCAAACGGTCATCGGAATGACATCACACTCCAAAGTGTCTTCGTAAGCTCCAATCTTGAAAGAAACTTGTACTCTATGCTCGACTTGGATTGTGCCGGTGTTGCTTAGCCATTGCACCTTGTAGGGGTGCGGGTGCTTCATCTTGACCAATTGAAGCTTGGAGCATAGTTCTTCACTTGCGAGGTTATGGCAACTCCCTCCATCGATGATGAACTTGACGAACCTTCCATTGATTCCGGCCTTCGTGTGTAAGATATGGCATCTTTGATCTTCGTCTTGTTGATGTTGAAGAGTCAAGACCTTGGAGACAACAAGAGAGAGACTTGAATCTTCATCACAAAAGATTTGATCATATTCATTGTTCACTTGCCGGTGCATGGCCACTTGCTCAAGGGCTTCCATTTCTCCTTCACTCATTGAGTCATAGGTTCCGTCGTCGTTGAGGATAATGGTGCGCTTGTTTGTGCACTCGAAGGACTTGTGGCCTCGGCCGCCGCATGTGAAGCATTTGAAGGAACTTGTCTTGATGGTCTCATCGGTTGGGGTAGAGGATGATGAAGCTCGCGGCTTGAAGTTGCTTTTATTAGGAGGACGACTTGAATTTGTCGAAGTTTTCTTATAACTTGACTTGTCGCCGTTGCTTGTAGATGGCTTGGTTGAGGTAGAAGGTGTTGGAGTCATTGAAGCTTGGGTGTTGGAGAAGCCGTAGGACTTGGAGGAGAACTTGGCATACTTGAAGTCTTCTTGTACTTGCCGTTCCGCTTTGGTAGCTTGATGCACTAGCTCGATGAGGTTCAAGTATGGTTGGAAGTCGGCAATCTTCTTGATAGGATGATTGAGTCCATTCAAGAAACGTGCCATAGTTTTCTCATCATCTTCCATGACGTTGGCTCTTATCATGGCAATCTCCATTTCCTTGTAGTACTCTTCAACGCTCTTGGTTCCTTGCTTGAGTAGTTGGAGTTTCTTGAAGAGGTCGCGGCTGTAGTAGTTTGGCACGAATCGTGCTCTCATGACATCCTTCATTTGCTCCAAGTTGTGATGGGTGGTTCACCTCTTGCCTCGCGGAGCTTAATGACTTGTTCCCACCAAATTAGGACGTAGTCTTGGAACTCAAGGGATGACATTGCGATCTTCTTCTCTTCTTCGTAGTTGTGCAAGTGAAAGATTTTGTCAACCTTCAATGCCCATGATATGTACTCTTCGGGGTCATTGCTTCCGGTGAACTTGGGCATGGTGAACTTTAGCTTGCCGTATTGTTGCTCTTCATTGTGTTGGGGTCTAGGATGATGATGCCCATGTCATTGAGGATTGACAAACTCATGTTGCTCTTGGCAAGGAGGGTTGTCGACCTCATGTTGCTCTTGGCGAGGAGGGTTGTCTACCTCATGTTGCCCTTGTCTTGGAGGAGGTCCATTGTCTTCATGCTCTCGATGAACTTGATGCTCTTGTCGAACTTGAGGAGGTGCTTGTCGATCTTGACGAGGGACTTGGCATTGCACACGTGCTTGATAAATCCTTTCTTGAACTTCATCGCGAAGCGCTTCTTGGTGCTCACAAGCTTGCCGGTTGCGCGTGGCTACGGCGTGACTTGAATCTCGAAGGGCACGTTGGGCCTCAAGTGCTTGAGCTTCACGGAGTTCTTGTTCTTGTCATTGTGCCTCGACATCTTGTGCATCTTGATGTTGGCGCACTCGCTCCTCTTGTTCTTGTTGGCGTTGACATTGTCGTTCTCGTCCTTGCGAAAATGTAGCTTGGTTTTGACAATGTCGATGCTCTTGAGAGTAGGTATCGTGTAGAGGATTACGGTTGGCTTTATGATCTTGACGCGCGGCACTACGAAGAGTATTCAATGTCAGTGTACTTGAACCGGAGATGGTGTCGTCGGACTGGCGACTCGAGCAGCTCCTTCTTGACGAAGTTGTAGAAGAGTGGTTGACCAACAAGGGACGAATCTCGTCCATTCTTGCGTCATTCTCATGCTTGTGTTCGTCGAGCTTGTTGTCGAAGTAGTCTCTTGTTCGTTTCTCGGAGAGTCGCAAGTCGGTGGCGAGGTTGTCGATGCGGTCGTTCATTGCTTGTTGCTCTTGATGCAAGGCTTGTTTTTTTACCAAAGAGGTGTAGCTTGGTGACGTAGTTGTTCGGGTCGTCGTCTTGCTCAAGGAAGAGTGGGTTTGTAGAAGTACTTGGCCTATCCATCATTTCAAGCAAATATGTGAGTGGGAGAAAGAGAAGAACCAATACCAAATGTACCTTGACCGATGTTGAAGAAGAATCAATGATCACTCCAATGTGTAACAAGGAAATAGCACAATTTTTACCAATTCTTGTCGGTTTGTCACACCTACACAAGTAAAAGATTATGGTGGAGCTTGGTTAGGATGGTGGCACAATTTTTGATGTCAAAGTAAGCAAGATTCAATAATGTTGGAAAAGATTCGCAAATTGCAAATGCAACAAGTAGACCAATAGCAAGATATGGTACACGGAAACACACACGCAAAAATATAAATGGGGTCGTGCAACCAAGGGTGAGCCAAAATGTGGAATCCACGAAAATGCTCTTGTTGCACAACACTAGAGAGACGCTAGCACGATTACACCATAGGCGGATACGAGCTTGTGCCCAACCTACTAAGTAAAAATGCAATGACTTCTATCCCAAGTATTGCTCTATGTATGATGTTCCGAAGATATGATCCAAGATGATCGAGTATGACAATCTTAATATTGTATGATGCTATGGTTCTTGCTTATAAGCTCTTTGCTTATCTTTCCCTTTTGCTTAAAAGCTTGTTTGGCTCTTTGTTGTTTGAGCTCTTTTCTCATGCAATGTTTCACGAACCAAGATAGCAATTGTGTATGCGATGACAACTGTGTGACACAAGAGATGATTCCAAGATATGCAACTCGATGATATTGTATGTATGCTATGGGAAGTATGATCACTAGTGTGCACAAGTCACATTGCCGGCAATACTCAACGGCTAGTCGATGGGTAAGTGACGCAAAAGTAAGGCTATGGGGTTATCAATGCAAATGCAAGAGAGTATGATGATATCATGATACCAAGATGATACCAAGGTGAAGTTGATACCACAATAGTGTAGTCGTTCGTAGTAGTCCTTGGCGAAGATGAGCGGTGGTGATGTTGATGTCGAACCGTCCCTAAGTAGCTGAAATACGATAGGAAACGGTGAGCCACAACTCAAATTCTCAAAATCAAATGCGACAAAACGTGTCGGAGTAGGTAGTGGACAAGTGTTGGTATGGTTTGGGTTTTTGGAAGGGTTTGCGGAAGTTAGGTGGTGGTGGTTTGTCTCCCTCTTTTATTCATTTTGATGACAAGTATTTTCGGACGGAGAGAGTATTCTAGAGATTCGATGAGTTGAGATTTGACGACTTCTTCATGTGTATAGATTGGCTTTGTCCCGACTACGTGTAGGTTAGAACTAGACCTCGAAAAAGAATGTGGCCACGTATGCGATGGTATTGGACTCGGAAGTTATGGTTTTGCTTTTGCGCAACTTGGACAACGAACGATCCCCTGCAGTGCAGACGTGATGGTACGTAGTAGGAGTACAACTGTTGCTCTCCTGATCAATCCGTGATTTCTGGGCTTCGATCGTCATGGCCGTACGCCGGATCACATACGAAGTCGACCTAGATCCGTACACTTTTTCTCCGAAAAACCTGGAGCCTCCCTCGGAGGCGGTTAGGGTTTCCGCGTAGCGATGGAGGCACACGTCTGATCTACACCGGCGGGGCGCGGACGAGCTGAACATGATGTCTGCATCGGGTTCGGGCAAGGCGACGGAGGATGCCCCTCTACCTCGAGAGGATCCAGATCGTGGGAAGGCGGCACGGGCTACTCCGGGTTCGCCAGGAGCGGCCAGGGTTCATCTTGAAGAAGCCCTGGGAAAGCTTGGCATCACGGATGAGGAGGCAACACCATTAATCCTAGATGATCGCGAGGACGAGACTCCTACGAAGTGGCTGCTTGCGGGGAAGGTGCTGCACCGAAACCTACTTCATATCCAGACGATAGGTAATGCCCTTCACCCGGCTTGGGGTAATCCCCGAGGTCTGCAGTTCCGATCCATGGGGGATAATATGTTTGTGGTAGAGATGGAATCGAAGCGGGACAGAGAGAGAATTTGGGCAGGCTCACCATGGCATGTTAGCAACCACGCGGTGATCCTTGCTGATTTTGAGGATTGCATGCGTAAGTAAATTTTGACCGGCTACATCTTTGGGCATGAGTCATGAACCTCCCATACAATCTCAGAGATGATTCATGGGGGGTTGAGATCGCAAAGCAGATAGATAAAGAAGCTACATCAGTGCAGTTTGATCATATGGGGGGCTATCTGCGTGCGTGAGTCTCAATTGATGTGAGCAAGCCACTAAGGAGATGGATTCTGATTGATTCAGCAAGAAGAAAGCGGCAAGATTTATATGATATTCAGTATGAGAATGTCCCACATTTTTGTTTCTCGTGTGGCTGCTTAGGGCACTTTGATCTCTATTGCCCTACTCCGGGAAAGAGGGATATCCATGGAAATCTTCCTTTCGGGTCTAGCTTGCGGGCCTCGGATGAACGGAAGAAAGCTTCATCAAATGACAGCTCAAGTAAACAAGGTACTGCTGCCAATCAAAGCAAGAGGGAGTCTAAAAACGCAAGCAATGTTGGTGCTAGCAAAGCCACTCCCGAGGTAAACTCTCCGGTCAAGAATCGCCCTATCAAGAGGGAAGATGTACCTCGGCAGGAATATAGGAGGGTTAATGGTCCACTCCTACTAATGGACTCGGGTGCAGAAAAGACGGGTCTTGATACGTCCTCGCTGCACTCTGAGGAACACATGGATGAACGGCATGATGAGGATGGAAGAAAGAAGAAGAAACCTACCCCAGACAACTCGGCAGAGGCTGCTGGACAACCCTGCCCGTCCAAATGAATTGCATAAGCTGGAACTGCCGGGGGCTTGGGAACCCAGCGGCAGTTCGCGAGCTTCGCAACATTGTGAAGCAAGAAGGTCCTGCCCTTGTGTTTATTATGGGAACTAAAATAAGGGCGAAGAAAGTAGAGAATCTGCGAAATACTTTCGGATTTGCAGGATGTTTTGAAGTCGACAGTAATGGTCTCAGTGGCGGTCTGGGACTGTTTTGATCGAGTGAAGTTTTAGTTGAACTGAAAACTTTTAGTGTGAGCCACATCGATGTGGTCGTCACAAAGATTGGTCATGATTCTCCTGGTTGGAGATTCATTGGTTTCTATGGAGCTCCAAGAGGGAAAACCGTCATCATAGTTGGTGCTTCATGAGAACTTTATACGGAATTGAACATCAAGCATGGATATGCCCTAGCGATTTCAATGAAACACTTTATGGCACCGAACACTTCAGTCGTGCTGCACGGCCGGAGTGGCAAATGCGAGCCTTTCGCGAGGTCGTCGAGGAGTGTTCCCTCTAGGATCTTGGCTGGGCCGGAGTGGAATATACATGGGATAACATGGAGCAAGGCGATGCAAACGTCAAAGCTCGCCTGGACCGGGCTCTAGTCAATTCGGCAATGTTAAATGTTTTTGAGGAGTCCAGGGTTAGACATGTTAGTTCCATAGAGTCAGATCATTGTTTTCTTGTAACTGAATTGCGTGAGCTCAATAATCATAAATATAAGAAAGGAGTGAAACAGTTTCGGTATGAGAACGTGTGGCAATCACATGCCGATTATGATGACCTTGTTAGTGAATCATGGCAGCGGCTACATCAAGGGCAAGGTCTCGCAGGTATCGCATGCACTCTTTCCAAGATGCAGGGCGAGCTGGGAGCATGGGGCGCAAGAGAGTTCGACAATCTCTCTAAAACGGTCAAGAAACTGCAAAAAAAGCTAGAGAGCTTGCGCCGACATGCAGTTGGAAGAGGGCCGTCGGCGGAGGAGCTGCCTACAACTCAGAAACTTAGAGAAGCCCTCAGGCAAGAAGAAGTTTGGTTGCGGCAGCGCTCAAGAGTTCGCTGACTCTGCACAGGTGATCATAATACAGCTCACTTTCAAGCTTAGGCAAAGCAACGAAAACGTTTGAATCGTATAGTTGGTCTGAAGCGGCTAGATGGATCTGTATGTGCGGACTCTGAGGAGGATAAGGTGGAAGTCCAAGATTTCTATCAACAACTTTATACTTCGCAGGGTTTTCAGAACATGGACGGCTTGCTACAGTTTGTGCTAGAACGGGTTACGCCGAATATGAATGATGATCTTCAGCGACCTTTTGAGGCTGCTGAAGTACGCACGGCGCTGTTTCAAATGGCCCCGTCCAAAGCACCTGGCATTGATGGTTTCACTGCGGGGGTTTTTCAGCAACACTGGTCAGTTGTTGAGAAAGATTTATTGCCGGCTGTGCTAGATTTTTTGAAAGGTGGGGAGCTTCCTATGGGCCTAAATGACACTTCTATCAGGTTGATCCCTGAGGTACGACACCCCCAATCCATCACCCAATATCGTCCCATATCTGTATGTCCGGTGCCCTATAAGATCCCTGCTAAAGCGATTACTAATCGCATGAAACCGTGGATGGACTCGATAGTGGGAGAGGAACAAAGTGCGTTTGTACCAGGCAGGTTGATAACTGACAACGTACTGGTAGCATTCGAGGGTATTCACTCAATGAAGAGGAGGAAGAAAGGGAAAATTTTCTCATGTGCTCTTAAGTTAGACATGATGAAAGCATACGATCGCCTGGAGTGGGATTACTTAGAGGCTATGCTTCTCAGATTGGGTTTTGGCCACGAGTTTGTTCGACTGATTATGAAGTGTGTAATGTCAATCAGATTCACTGTCAGAATGAACGGTGAGTTGCTTCCTTTCTTCACACCCTCTCGGGGTTTGAGATAGGGATGTCCGGCATCCCCCTTTTTGTTTCTGCTATGTGCAGAATGACTCACCTCTCTGCTGAACTATTATGGTGGCAACTTTGTAGACAGAGGGATTCGAGTCTCGTACAGATCGCCATGGGTAAATCATCTCCTGTCTGCTAACGATAGCTTGATTTTTATCAGTGCAACGGAGGAAAGTGCAGATAGATTGAACCAAATTCTGCAAATTTATGCTGCTTGTTCGGGCCAAAGTGTTAATAAAGACAAGAGCTCAGTTTTCTTCACATCAAATTCTCCCACCGTAGTCCGGAATAGAATCAAACAGAGACTTGGTATTATGGTGGAGGCTTTCAGTGAGAGATATCTTGGCCTACCCACAGCTATGGGGAGGATTACCAGCGACACTTTCGATCACATTGGTGAAAGAGCTCGCGGAAGTATGCAGGGGGGGTCAGAGCACAATTTTGCATGCGCGGGAAGGGAGATCTTGCTCAAATCCATCGTCCAAGCCATCCCTACATTCAGCATGTCATGCTTTGGACTTACAAAGAAGGTATGCAAAAAGTACACTTCCAATATGGCCAAATATAGATGGAGTAGCTCCCTGGACAAAAGATCTTTGCATCGGATTTCTTGGAAAGCGCTCACATCACCAAAAGTCCAGGGGAATGGGTTTTCATGACATTGGGCTGTTTAACCTCGCACTCCTCGGGAAGCATGGGTGGAGGTTTATGGTTAGCCCGGATTCATTATGCGCCCGAGTGTTGAAGGGCCGATACTTTCTAGATTCAGATTTTATGCACGCCACAGTGCCGAAGACAACTTCTCCAGTTTGGCGGGCAATTGTGGCAGGGCGCGAGGCACTTCAGGCGGGTTTGATGATGCAGGTTGGTAATGGAAGATCTATATCTATCTGGGAGGATAAGTGGATTCCAGGTACCATTAGCATGTCTCCTATGTCCACTATTACTCCTACTACATTACTTCCTGTCAATGAGCTCATTGATGAAGAAAACTAGACATGGAAGACGGATCTTGTTCGACAAAATTTTCTCGCTCCGGATGCAGAAGCTATTCTGAACATACCATTGCGCACTGGAGGTGGGGATGATTTCTTTGCATTGGCTTTTGAAAACTCAGGTGTGTACACTGTCAAGTCGGTGTACCGTGCTCTCGTGACTCAGAAAGAGCGTAAAGCTCTAGATGAAGGGACGGCTACCGGTGCCTCAAAATCTGAACAACAGATGTGGACATCTCTGTGGAAGCTCAAAGTTGTGCCCAAGGTCAGAGTTTTTTGGTGGAGAGTTCTTCGCGGGATCCTCCCCGACGAAGCAACCGTTAAGCACAAACATATCAAACCTATAAGCCTATGCAATGTATGCTTGGCTAAAGAGGAGGATCTTATGCATGCACCGGTGACTTGCTCCCATGCACGCAGGTTCTGGGATGAAGCGCAATCATGGCTCGATCTTCGACTTCCATGTCTACATCCAACAACATGGGCGCGCGACATCTTATGTGATGACCGTTTTTCGGATCATGCGAGAGGACAGATTGTGTCGGTGATGTGGGCTATCTGGCATTCGCGGAATCGTTGGATTCATGAGAAGGAGCATGTGGGTCCAGTGTACTCCACTCGACGCATTCGTGAGGACTTGGCCTTGCCGGACATTCCAATTAAGCAGGCCACAATGTTGCCAGGTCATGGCTGGCGCCCCCCAGAAGCAGGTTTCGTCAAGATAAATGTTGATGGTGCAATCAACTCTGAAGCAGGACTAGCTGGAGCGGGCGGTGTAGCTCGCTCGGCCACGGCGCTGCTTGCTTCCTGGTGCAAACCGCATATCGGTGTTTCGGATCCTCTAATTGCTGAGGCTCTGTCACTGCAAGAAGGAGCCATTTTCGCTCGTCTATGAGGCTACTCGCATGTGATATTGGAATCCGACTGCCTGGAGATTATGGATCACTGGAACACTCGCCACGGCTCTCGTTCGGTCGTGGCTCCACTACTAGTAGAGATTGGAGAGCATGCTCTGTCTTTTGACACTTTTGTAATTCAGCATGTAAAAAGGTCTGCTAATTTCCTGGCCCATCTCTGTGCAAGGCACGCCAGCACACTGAGGGTGACCGAGAATTAGTTGGACTCTGCACCTTCGTTCCTGATCAGCAGCCTGATGGCGGATGGTCCTAGGAGCGTTTTTGTTTGAATAAAGCTCTTATAATCCCCCGCAAGAAAAAAAACGTACGAAGTCGACCTCACATCCGGACTGTAGGAAATAGTATACGTTGGCTGTTGGCTGTCGCAACCACAAATCCAGACTCCTTTCCGATGTCCAACTCTACACGATATATAGTCAGAACAGCACTCAAACAATCTAGTAAGAAAAATGTCATGAACACGAGAGTTTGCCCAACCAATCCCTGCTCCAGAACTTTCGTGTTCTTACCATCGCATGCATGCTGCCGTCGTCGTTACCGCATGACGTGATCTTCGAGGTACTCTCATGGGTGCCGGTGAATCCCGTCTGCAGACTCCTGTGCGTGTCCAGGGGGTGGCACGCTCCTCCCGTGAAACCGGCAGCGAGCTGCGGCCGGTGGACATGGACCGCAATCTCGTGATATGATCAAAGACCGAGGAACAAGCGGGTCAGAACGACCGGGGAATAGTGACGGCGCACCGGAAGGACACGCACCGGAAGGGATCATTGCACTGACGGGCATATTCAACACTCCAATGTGCCGTTCCTGGCGCCGCCCCCACGACCATGATTCTTTCTGTGTCCCCCGGTCTCCCGTCGTCCAATGCGCACGCACGCACGCACGCTGCTGCTAGCTAGCTTCCTCGTGGCTATGGCTAGCTAGACGCTGCGGCCTGAGAGCCCCTGGGATGGAACATGTGCTACCAGTCATGTCCATGCTAGCGATCCAACGGCAGCGGGTGCATGCTCAAGCAATAGCGATGCCTGGCCCATAAGTAGTACTAGCATCTTCAGGCATGCTTCTATATTTTAACCACTTGCTAATATACTTACGGCAGCGGGAGTTTATGCCACAAACGCCAATGACTTTGGCGTTTTTGTATGGAAAAGAAACGCCACAGACTATGTCGTTGCTACAAGGGTCAGATTGTAAAATACTTTCATGTCGAGTTCATTTTGTGACAAAGATTGTTAAAAAGGTCAGAATAGTGATTTCGTCCTTTCCTCCGTGCGCCATCATCACTCCCCTGCCCTAGCTCGCCCCATGCCGATGGGTACGCCTTTGCTGCCTAAAACTAGCTGTGCGTGTCCGCAGGCAGGACCAGGGATCTTTTCCTATCCTACGTGCTCTTTGCCTCGTCGGCGCTGCCACAGGCAAACGCGAGCGCCCTCTCGTCTGGTTGCAAAGGACGTTGGACTTGGACGTACGTACTCTCAAAGTTGTAGGCAGTGGCATTATTCAAAATGGCACTACTCACTGGCACAGACATGCATGCAAAACGAGTCAAGGTCAAGCATCACAGGGCTACCGACTTGTTCACGTTGTCGCCATATAGTTACGTTTGTCAGGGAAGTTTCAGGGCACCAACTGCTAAACAGAAAAAAAGGCGATAAATACAAGTTACCACGACAATAGTGCCATGGATGCATGGCTCATGATCAAGCTCTAGCTCGCCTAAGCCAATAATGCAAACATGCACTGTTTGTCCATGATATAGCTACACCTGCATGCCTGCACGCACGCACGCACGACCCCACTGGTTAATTAAACAAACTCTGACAGCATTCAAGCTTCTGGTCCATGGGATTACACAGGGGGTACAATGAAATGAAGGACACAAATTGTGTAGTACATAGTACGAACGACAGCTAGTTACGGCTAGGTTTATTTACGTTTTTTCTGTGTTCCAGATGTAGCTAGATCTCCATAGAAATTGTTAGGTATATACAGGAGTATATGGATGTGAGTCGGTTAATGAATTCCAGGAGGCATGCATCCATGCAAGTACTCCTATATGCATGGGCATGAGAACTTTGCTACACTTAGAGCATCTTCAGCCACGTACCACTAATTCGACACCTCAAACGTCTGCTGACGCGTTCGGTCAGTGACCGGACGTGTCCGTTTTGAGCCCCTATTTGTCCATTCGCGCAGCCCACAATTCTTATTTTATTCCTCATATGTCCGGTCACTTGCACGTGATTGGTGGAGATGAAGAGAGAGAAATAAAAAAATGAATAAAGAAAGAGAAAAGATGGTCTGGGATGGGGTCGCGTCCTACGTGGCAGAATGCCCGGGCGCGCCCGGGCGCGTCCGCAAGCCCTCATATCCTCCCCATATTTAAGATGAATATGAGGGTTCGCGGACAACCAGGACGTATAGGGATGATATGAGGGATGCGATTGGGTCATGTCTTTCCTTCTCTCTCCTATCCGGTCACTGACCGGGCGCGTCTACGGGTATATGAGGGATGGTTTGAGGCGTCCGGCTGTAGATGCTTTTACAGAATTTTGCTACAGAATTCCTCTGCGGACTGACTAGGAGAAAATCAATATGTGGAAGTTGAAATCACGAGGGGAAGTATGCTAAAATCAAGGGGCGGGATTAGTGTGTAGGTTTGAGTCCGTAAGTGTATCATTTTTGCCAGATATATGCATGGGCGACGTAGCAAACGTAGGCTTCTTGCGAATTTAAGGTTCATGTGTACCCGGGCAGGATCTCAGTGCAAGGGGGGCTCCATATTTCACATGCTGTTAATAGGTGTAGTTATTACTCCGAACTACTACTCAATGTGAGTACAAATGGCCAAGATTCGGCGGTGAGGCAAAGCCAGATCCGCAAAGATTGTGGAATAATGTGAGTTGGGACCTCGTAGGCATGCAGTGTGAATTGTGGATAACTAGTCACATCTCCGTTAGTTAATTGTGGGGGATAAAAAGAACCGGTACAACATCACCAACTTAACCGCATGGAGAGAAATTAAAATTGAGAAAACGGAAAACAATGAAACGACAAAAGGGCACTATTTCTTCTCACAGAAACAGAAATACGGAAAGAAAGTTGAAAGAGAGGCTTACATTCTTAGCCAGCAAGCAAGCCAGCCAGCATTGCACCTCCTTTTCTATTCACTCACTTGGTAGCTGATCAGTCTCCGCGTGTACTACCGTTTGCAGTTTGGATTATGCCCTTAGGGCATCTCTAGGGGGTCGGATCCGGAAAACGCGTTTACAGTTTGCTGTAAATCAGATTTGCGGGGCGAATTCGTGCGCTGCAGATCAGACCCCGTATATGAAACTGTAAAATTTGAGAAAAAAACATTCGCGGGAGAAACTTGCCACGACATTCATCATACATAGTTGATCATCATACTACATTACATATAGTTGTTCATCATACTACATCATAGTACTACATAGGGGGGGGGGGAGGAGGATCATGGGCCGTGCAGTGTACCTGAGCCTAGACTACCAAAATCGACGTGTGCGGCGGAGGAGCTCAGTCCTCGTCGGAGTCGAGGTTGATCCAGACCTTGGCCTGCTCGGCCTTCATGAAGCGCATGTCCGCCTCCTTGGACGCGTGCGCTTGGGACGCCGCAACGCCCTGCTCGAGGAAGATTGCCTCGATCTTGAGCTCGCAGCGGCGGCGCGCGTCGGCCTCCTCCTCCTCCCTCGCCGAGTGATCCATGATGGCGCGCTCGAGGTGGTCCTCCTGTCCCAGGGGGAGGTAGTCTTCGGAGCCGATAACGCTTCGACGCGGCGGGTCCGCGTCGGCCTTGAGCTTGACAGCGAGCGGCCCGAGCTCCTCAGGCTCTCTCTTGACCGGAGTGAGCCGCGAGCTCGAGGCGCCCGCGGATGAGCTCCCCGCGGCAGAGGAACCGGAGGAGGCGTGGCGGCGGACCGCGAGCTCGCGCTCGTACTTGTCGAGCTCGTAGCTTTCGAACGCCAACGGCGGCCCGTTCTGATAGTTGAGCCACTTCCGCGCCCCGCGCTTGCGTGCGGCGTCAGAGATGCGGCGGCGGTAGCGCTCTGCATTATCCCCACCACTTCCATAGCCGTGCATGGGTCGGGAAGGGTCGCTAGGGCTTTTTTTAGGCTCGCCGACGGCAAGAAATTGGGGTGCAGGGGGAGCGGAATTGCGGCGGAGCGGCAGCGAAGGCAGATAGGGTTTGACCCGTAATCCGAGCGGTGAAACCGCATAAATGGCGGTGGAGAGGGTGTTTTCCGGGCCACGATAAACTTTTTACGGACTGGGCCTGGGATATGGAGTCTGTTCTGGTAAGAAAAACGGGTCGAACCCATATACTCGCCTGAATTATACGGGTTCGGCCTTTTATGGGGTCTGCTAGAGATACTCCTAGAGAAGAAATTCGTAGAGGCCACACTATTGCCTCGTGATTAGGAGAGGCACGTAGCCACCCGCGTACGCTCTTAGTGGGCAGTCAATTGCGTCGCGATTCGGAAAGTGGACTGGTCCTCTGCATGGTTTCAGCCCTTGCTTACTTTGGTGTCCCTCGCACGCATGCTTTTGACAGATATTGCATTCTCCACCCATCCCGTTTGACATACTTTTTCTTTTGACTTCTAATTTGAAATCTACTACTCCTTCCGTTCCTAAATAATTGTCTTTCTAGAGATTTCAATAAATGACTACATACAGAGTAAAATGAGTGAATCTACACTCTAAAACATGTCTACATACATCCGTATGTTGTAGTCCATTTGAGATGGCTAGAAAGACAATTATTTGGGAACGGAGGGAGTATATGTTTTGGAATGAAAAATTTAATTTATGTTTCGTTTGCATATTTGTGTTTCTTGCGACAAGGGCTTTCAAACAAGACTACTCTTGAACACATTTGTTAAATTTTAAAGTTTTACAAGACAAATTTTAAACATGATAGTCGTAACAAGTATTAAGTTTTCATATGAATCAGATTAATTCTTAATTAATAATTTTTTGTGCAGGGTTTAGGGTTTTATGATTAACTTCATAATATTTTAGGTCTTAGGGTTTATGGATTAATAATTAACTTTGTTTGCCTTTTTAATTCTTTGTAGGGCCAAGCCTACTTCCTTGTAGGACCAAGCGTACTTCCAAAAACCAATTTGTTTGCCATTGCACCTTGCCAATTAATCCCTGGACTAGTGATGCCCATCTAAGTGTTATGTCACATGCATTTCAGTCGTCACATCTCACATGCATGGCTGTGCAGCTGCTTGACACAGGGTACCTGCTCATTCCCCTCTGCTAACGTGATGGTAAACAACAACTCCACGGAAGAACTTGAGTGCCGGAGAAGGTCTGCAAATCCGTTTGAAAATCGAATGGCCACGGACGGCACCCAATAAAATCCTCTTAGCTGTTGCCGGTACATCCTTGATATCCCAGCCGTGATGAGCCTAGATCACACCTTGAAGACGATGGCCAACCAACCAACCAACTCTCGCCAACTTACATTCCATCTGCACCTTGACCTCCCGGCGGCACTATTCTCCTCTCAGCAGAGATATGATGTGCAAGGAACCTCCGTTGTTTCGTTTGATAACTGGTGATCTGCCCCGTTGAGTCGCCGGCGACGGCCTTCGTTGCGCAAACTCTCTTGGGTTTTGCGCCGTTCATATACGCGAAGTGCCACATGCACTGTGGAGTGTGCACGGACGAACCATTGTCATGTAGCCTTTTTTTTTTTTTTTGAGGATCACTGCCGCCGCTTTATTACTTAAATGTAACTAGGAATCTCATCCGAAATAGTTACCAGAATGCAATCCGGTGGTACAAAAAACCAAACCTTACAAAGATCATCACCTAAACCTACTTTAGCTAATTTATCTGCGGCACTATTGGCATCTCTACTTACCCACGTTAGCCTCACCTCCAAGAAACTGTGAAGCATGTCTTTGATCTCCTGCACACAGGGCCCCAGCGCTGAGAGGTCTCTCGCTTGACTGTTGATCGCTGCCACCACGCCCACATTGTCTAGTTCAAGATGTAACCTCTGAACATTTATCTCCATGGGCACTTGTATGGCTCGTTTACACGCCAGAACTTCCATCTTCTCCGGACAAGAGGCATGGCTGTAGGAGTGGCACGCCGCAGCTCTGAAGGCGCCGTACTGATCCCTTAGCACAATACCTGCACCTCCTTTGTCTCGGTTTTTTGAGTATGCACCGTCAGAGTTGGCCTTCACCCAGCCCGTAGTGCTGCACGCAGCAGAATTCTGGTTAATTATTACCGGCCGTGTCGATCGCTAAGGTGGTGCACTGCACGAGCCTACATGATCTGCGCCATGTTGTCATCGAGGCTGATCCTGCCCGCGCAGGGCCTCCCTCCATGGAGCGAGCATGTGCATTCCCAACTGCTGCTGCTTGCTGAAGTCACCGTTCAGGTGCGATGTCAGGACACGGCCGTTGGTCAGCCCCTCCTCCTGTGGCCGCGAGCGATGAGAGGACACGGCCGGCACGCAAAGTCCGCCACCCCATGCTACTACCCTGCTCTCGAATTTCCATTTGGAGGGGGATAGACATAGACCAGAGACGTACGTCCACGGTGCGGCTCCTCGTGTCAAAGATCTACTCCCTCTCTATCATTGAACTGCAAAAACGTCTTATATTGTGGTACTGATAAAATAGTGACCACACTTAGAGAACGGCGTTTCGGTGCCCGGGTGCATCTGCACTCGGTCAAAAAAAATTCGTAAAAAATTCAGAAAAATTCAAAAAATTCCAAAAAAAAATTTGGATGGTAGACAATTTGATGCGTGAGGTACGCTCCAATTTTCAAAACATTTGGACTTCTGTGCAGCTCTCAGCAAAAAAGACAAATCAAACCTCTGATTTGTCTTTTTTGCTGAGAGCTGCACAGAAGTCCAAATGTTTTGAAAATTGGAGCGTATCTCACGCATCAAATTGTCCACCACCCAAATTGTTTTTGAATTTTTTTAAATTTTTCTAGTATTTATTTTGATTTTTTTAGTGAGCGCAGGTGCAGATGAGCTTGGGCTCAGATTCGAATTTTCCCCACACTTACTCCAATCCGTGAGCGCGCGCGTGGGCTCGTTATTTACACGTTTGCCTAAAAGAAGAGTTGGCGTGAATCTGTTTTTATTAAAGAAGATGGTGAGGCACAGAGCTACTACGCAGAGACAGTGGGCAATGCGGCTAACCGTTGGGTGGCAGCTAGGCTTCACCAGAAAAGATGAGGAAATGGGGACTCTCCGGAAAGAGGCGACTACGATACTTTCATGGTATAATGAGCAAATTCAAATGTTAACACTTCATGTTATTACAATTGATTACAGACGATATTAACGCAATTCATAACAAACAAGGTTGAGTCGATTTAATATGATCGTTCTTCCAATTTCATAATCTCAATGTTGTTTTAGGATCATCGTTACACTTAACGATATTCTAAGATCCGGAAAACGTGATCATGAAAAACACTTGAGCTAGTCCTAGATGCGAGACTAGGAACCTTTTATATTATGTTTATCATTCCACAAGTGCATACGAGTTTTTCACTGAATCGCATATTTCAGGATCAAAGCAGTTATATCATAGAATATAAACTCTATATTTATGAATATGAAAATATAATAATACATATATTATTGCCTCTGGGGCATATTTCCAACAGTGCAACGCCATGACCGCCACCAGGTGATACTCTTATGGTTGGCTTGAGTACAGTAAACGCGTAGATGATTGGACGGAGGAAATAGGAAGTGGTGAAGGCATGAATCAAGAGATGGGTTTGAGTATGATGGGTGATACTTGTTGGGGATCTCACCACAAAACTATTACGCATATCATCCGTGTGTATCCTTCAGTCCGACAAGTTCTTGCTGAAACTATGTTGACATTTTTGATCCATTTGAATTTGTTTTCATGGCACACTTGATGCACACCATATTTGGGTACACACCAATGGGTTA
The DNA here is from genome assembly GCA_021605205.1 of Aegilops longissima. Classification (NCBI taxonomy): domain Eukaryota; kingdom Viridiplantae; phylum Streptophyta; class Magnoliopsida; order Poales; family Poaceae; genus Aegilops; species Aegilops longissima. Next base: position 704,519,831 of record CM038679.1, on the reverse strand, counting down.
AGTCGTGCTTTGCAAAAGAAAGATGAAGGCATTGTTTGAACTCTATCATTTGACGATGATTCAGTTACAGTTAATGAGAGATGATGGTGGATGGGAACCTTTTCTTGAAGAGGTCACTTCTATTTGTGTAAAGCAGAAGGTCAAAGTTCCTAAAATGGATGGTCTGTAAAAGCCGCCCAGAAGACCCTCAAGATTCTACAAAAACCTCACGCACCTCCATCGGTTCCATGTTGAGATGTTTTCAGATCTTATTGATTAATTGGAAACTTCAAGAGCTTAGAGATATGTTTGATGAGGTAACACTGAATTACTTCATTGCATGGAATCATTCGGTCCGGTTAATTGTTTTGCTGCTTATCATAAGGGAGACTTGGTTAAGCTTGCACATCTTTATCCTATGGATTTCATGGAGGAAGATTCGATGCATATTTCTGATCAACTTATACAATTCATTATTAACGCATAAATGAGAGGTTTGGAAAGGTAAAAAATATAATCGGTCTTTCTATTATGCTTACTGAGAGAAACAAAAGTGCCACTTATAACCTTGTTTACAAGCTTCCCAAATTTGTGCTAATCCTACCTATGGTAACATTTAGTGTTGAGAGAGTATTATCTTCAATCACTTTTGTGAGAAACAAGTTACCGAACAAAATGGGGAATCAACTCTTGAATGAGTGCTTGGTTACATTTCTGAGAGGGAATTCTTTTTTTTCAAGTGAAGAAGATGTTGTCATATCCCGCTTTCAAGCCATGACAGAGTGTATGGTCATGTTATAAGTTGCTTCTCTATTTTGTAGTTTCCTTCTTCTTTTGAGATATTGTTGCTATTATGAACAATTTGTATGTCGTGAACCAATTGGCTTTGTTACGATGAATATTCTTTTTAAACATCCAAAGTTGAATTCCTGGATCTGCCACTCATGTGGCCTTTGTTTGAGTTTCCGCTACAAATTATGGGATTCTACTCCTCTGAAAAATGAGAATCAGAAACAAACAGCCAGCTACCCACCTTAGATCCTTAGGAATCAATTCTAAGGATTTTGAAAACTAAACTGCAAGGCGGTACGAGCCGGAAGCTGCAGTTTCGATGATTCCCAAGATTCCACTTATCCAACTTCCGGTCTACCCAGCTTTGTCCCCGTTATTACAAACTAAATGCCACCATCCCAATAGATACTCCAAGGAGTTCTCCTCCCCTCCTTTATTCTACACCCGAGCGAACAGAAGGAGGTACATAGAACGGGGCCTGCCCAGACTTTCGGCGGCTACACCAGCGTCGCTCCTGTTGCCTCCTGGGTAGGTGGATCGGGTCACGTCAGGTCACCTCCGCCCATGCCCGATTCCGCTCGCCCATCCCCAACCTCTGTTACCTAAACCCCCAATCTCCGCCCAGGCAGTGGGATCTAAGTGCTTCCACCCCTCCTTGACCTCCGGCCATCACCGTCCGTCCTTTCGCTACCTCTAGCCCCAGTGTCAATCGATGGATGCGTTCAAATAGATTCAGGATTTGGCCAGTAGCATATGAAGTTATATCAGTTAATTTATTCATTTTCAAACTCAACATTTATAGACATTGGAGACATTTCACAACATTTACGGTTCCTACATATGTTCAATAATAGAGTACACTACTGCAGGATACTGCTAACGTGACACTACGATCAGGGACCCTTTGTCGAAGTTGTGTGCGATGCAATAATCACAAACGGTGGTGTAAAAAACTGTCAAAAAAGGTGGAAAACGTTTACGATGGCGGAGACATCAAACACGGTTTAGATTTTAGTTGTGTGTGCGATGTAGGGCACACGATTAATCCATTCAAACTATTTGCGATGAGGTAGAACAACAGAAACAGGCAGCCATATCAATGTATGTGTGATGCAGGACACACGGTTAATCCATTAGAACTGTTTGCGATGAGGTAGAACAATAGAAACGGGCAGCCATATCATTGTGTGTGCGATATACGGCATAGGTTCACTCAGATGAACTGTTTTTGATTAGGGAACACAACAGAAATGGTTCAACTTAAAAGGATGTGTGTGATATGCGGCAAACAGCCTACTTGGATGAACTGGTTGCAATGAGAAATTACAACACAGACGGTCAATACAGTTACTTCGTGTGCGATTCTGTGTGTACAAAAAACTTTGAAAAATGCAAATAGTTGCTTGCGGTGGCTAGGAGTATTGCACACGATGCGTCTGCGAGTACTCGTGTGAGTATGTTACACATACGTTTCCTTATGTTAAGATGTGTGTGAATTTGCAATATGGACAGTTAATATGCAAATTCCTTCTGGACATCGGGCACACGCTTAAACTCAATGAACTGTGTACGATACTCATAATTTCCATGAAAATTTATGAACTTGGGTAACAACATTTGAGTAACATATATATAGTGGTTACACTATTCGACAAAAGGAGGATCTTCATAACACGGTTTTGACAACCATATGATCCATATCTACATACTTAACATAGTAAAAACTATCACATTTTAAGAGGTTAAGGGCCAACAAACATATGGTCCATATCTACATACATAACATATATAGTAACAACTAGCACATTTTAAGAGGCTGAGGGCCAACAACCACAACTATCCACTCGAAGCAGCTTGATCACGGACTCGGCATCTCGTCAATAAAAAGGAAGAGCCCTCCTATGCCTTGGTAGAGCATGAGTAGAACAGTGTCTCCAATTTTCGAATATGGATGCATTGCCACGACAAGCGAGAACTAGTTAATTTGAATGGTTCCATTTCTGCGTGAAATGCGGTACCTTGCAATCACGTTGGTGTTATTAGCATGCACAAGTGTAATTCAACTACGCCGGGAAATCGATCCTGGAACAGCTACAGTGGTCAATTTCTGTTGACATGTAGAATAAAAAACAATTGTAACATATCGTTGAAGATATATATATAGTTTATGAGCATCAACATTAAAATAAGACTTTTTACCAGCGTTTTGTGCACACAATTGGTCTTGTTCAGTGTGTGCACCATAGGTCTAATTAATCTCATCCAAAATCCAGCATTCATACGTTGTGCTATCTCTGTCAGATTATCAACAAAGTTTATGACATGCTTGAAGTCCTTCCAGTGAAATTTGGTACGCTTAGTAACATACAGATCGTTCACTATGCATCCAACATATCCTGCTTAAAAGGTGGAAATGTATTATTTATTCAGAACATGGCAGAAGAATAAATAGTGCGCATGCACTACAAGAAATATGTCAACTAGTGACCTTCTGTCAGTGACCCTGGAAGAATTGGTCATAGATCTATGACCATTTGAGACCAATTGGTCAAAAGCTGTTCGGGGGGCTCCAAACCCTAAACTATAACGGCCATTTTGGTCAGAAAGGTCGTAATTTCCTTGCACGAAATGCTCATAAAGCAGATAGCACTGGTCCGCTGCCTTATTTCTAGCTGATCACGACCAATATAGATTGTCATAACCTTGTAAATTGTGGTGGGTTGCTATGACTAGGCGCCACCTCATCAGTTTTGCCTATGTGTCATGTCCATGTGGCAATTTTTGCCCCAGGTTGTGAAGCAACCTATATTTCCGACAATCCCAAAATTCCCAAAAAAATCTCATAAATTCTTTGGGTCATATCTTCGTCAAATATGTAAAAAAAACCTTCCTTGCCTAGTTCAAAAATAATTCAACAATATTCATTTTCCTATTCTGTTCAGAACAACACTTTGTGAAGGAAGTACCACTTTGGCATGTCCAAATAGTATCCATTTTCTACGGTGCTTTCCTATGCCTAAATAACCATCCTCCACCATATGCCACCTCAATACATTCATTATTTTGAGCACAGCTTCAACATTCGTATTTATGTCCAGTGTGGTACTTTGCAAAGCAAGTACCACCTAGGCTCCTCCTGTTGAGATGAAAATTTGTGAATACGGTCTTCTTAGTAACTGATCATCCTCAGCCAAAACTCACGCCCATTAGACATGTACATTTCCCGTACCGCTAATCAAATACTTGGCTGCTAATTCATGTTTGAGCATCGATCGGCCTCCTCGTGAGAATCTTATATTGTAATTTTCTTCGTAGCACCTACCTGGGGAGTGCCCAACCCACTAGACATGCCTAGGCCTCCCAGAACACATGGCAACGCCACGGTCACGCGGTGACTACGCGGCGGGCTTGCGATTTTACGCGCTCTAGAGTTGGGTCCCTCGGCCACCACCCAAACCTCGACGTATCGCCACCAAACCATGTATTTATGATTAAATAGGTACTTATGTAGCTAGAAGTGATTTTTGAAAAAAATAAATAGCAAACTATGAGGCAGCTGCAGTTCAAATTTGACCCGCTTCTAACTGAAACGGCGGAAATTTGTCTTTTTCACGAGAGGTGGATCAAAACTTTTTACACCCAACCATTTTTCAATTGTGCATTAAATATGTCCTAGTATTTTATAAAATTGATTTGGTCCAATTTTGCAACAATTATTTGGGAGGTCCTTCACAAAAAAACCTTCTTTTGGGCAGTCAAAAAATGGAAAATGGTTTTTTCGTCCAAAGAAAATGAAAACTTTTTTAGGCAACATTGTTTGCCATTCCAATATGCACACTAGTGCACAATATGAGATCATATAAACAAATTATGCCATGAATGTGGCCATAAGAATGATCATTTGGCTTGAAAGCCATTGATCTCCACACGTGATAGCTCGTTTCTGAGAACACTTTTTTTAAAAAAATTGCCGTATTACAAGTTTATTATTTTTCCTGGGAACTTGGCCACATATAATGACACAATGCGAAGGTTTCCCAATTTTTTGTTTTTTTTGAATTTTTTATGCCCGTTTCAAAATGTGGTCAAAACAGCGGGAATGACCATTCCTAGCTAGTTGTTGAATCTTGGAATTTTTTTGGTGTTTCTATGATTAAATAGATACTTATTAGCTAGAAATGATTTTTGGAAAAAATAAATAGCAAACTACAAGGCAAATATAGTTCAAATTTGACCCGCTTCCAACTGAATCAGCGGAAATTTGTCTTTTTCACGAGAGGTGGATCAAAACTTTTTACACCCAACCATTTTGTCAATTATGCATTAAATATGTCCTAGTATTTTATAAAATTGATTTGGTCCAATTTTGCAACAATCATTTGGGAGGTCCTTCACAAAAAAAACCTCCTTTTGGACATTCGAAAAATGGAAAATGGTTTTTTCGTCCGAAGAAAATGAAAACTTCCTTTGGCAACATTGTTTGCCATTCCAATATGCACCCTTGTGCACAATATGAGATCATTTGAACAAACTATACCATGAATGTGGCCATAAGATTGATCATTTGGCTTGAAAGCCATTGATCTCCACACGTGATAGCTCGTTTCTCAAAACATTTTTTAAAATAATTGCTGTATTACAAGTTTGTTATTTTTCCTGGGAACTTGGCCACAATGACACAATGCAAAGATTCCCCAACTTTTTGATTTTTTTTTTGAATTTTTTATGCCTGTTGGAAAATGCGGTCAAAACGGCGGGAATGCCCGTTCCTAGCTAGTGGTTGAATGTTGGAATTTTTTTGGTGTTTCTCTGATAAAATAGAAACTTATGTACCTAGAAATGATTTTTGGAAAAAATAAATAGCAAACTACAAGGCAGCTACAGTTCAAATTTGACCCGCTTCCAACTGAATCGGCGGAAATTTGTCTTTTTCACGAGAGGTGGATCAAAACTTTTTACACCCAACCATTTTTTCAATTGTGCATTAAATATGTCCTAGTATTTTATAAAATTTATTTGGTCCAATTTTGCAACCATTATTTGGGAGGTCCTTCACAAAAAAACCTCCTTTTGGACACTCGAAAAATGAAAAATGGTTTTTTCGTCCAAAGAAAATGAAAACTTTCTTAGGCAACATTGTTTGCCATTCCAATATGCACCCTTGTGCACAATAGGAGAGCATTTGAACAAACTATGTTATGAATGTGGCCATAAGATTGATCATTTGGTTTGAAAGCCATTGATCTCCACACGTGATAGCTCGTTTCTCAAAACACTTTTTAAAAATAATTGCTGTATTACACGTTTGTTATTTTTCCTGGGAACTTGGCCAGATATAATGACACAATGCGAAGGTTTCCCAATTTTCTGATTTCTTTTCTAATTTTTTATGCCCGTTTCAAAATGAGGTCAAAACGGCGGGAATGCCCGTTCCTAGCTAGTGGTTGAATCTTGGAATTATTTTGGTGTTTCTCTGATTAAATAGATACTTATGTACCTAGAAATGATTTTAGGAAAAAATAAATATCAAACTACAAGGCAGCTACAGTTCAAATTTGACCCGCTTCCAGCTGAAGCGGCAGAAATTTGTCTTTTTCACGAGAGGTGGATCAAATCTTTTTACACCCAACCATTTGGTCAATTGTGCATTAGATAGGTCCTAGTATTTTAGAAAAATTATTTGGTCCAATTTTGCAACAAATATTTGGTAGGCCCTTCACAATTAAACCCATTTTGGGCATCAAAAAATAGAAAATGAAAACTTTCTTAGACAACATTGTTTGGCATTTGAAGATGCACTCTTGTGCACAATATGAGATCAATATTTGATTTTTTTCATGTGAAAAAGTAGAAGAAAAACAAAAGAAAAAACACAATTATATGTGCTCTATTCCCATTGGTGGAATTCGCTGTCACACGGATCGATGACATGGCGCCCATCCATCCATCCATCTCTCCACACCACATGCATCCATCCATCCATTTATGTACAGAAAAAAAAGAAAATGGAAAAGAAAACCCCACCCGCATCCACCTACCCAAACCCTACCCAGATCCCATCGATCCCCTCCTCCCCCCATCTCCTCGCCGCCGCCATCGATGGCGCTCCCCTCGATCCCTCCCACCGCCGTCTCCCTCCCTTAGATCGAGCTCCCCCACCCCTCTCCCTCCCACCTCCCGAAGCTCCCGCGTCCAACCGCCGCGCACCGTGCTCCTCTGCAGCTTCTGCGGCGACGCAGCCGCCGCTGACTACCACGCCACCTCCTCCCTTCTAGATCGCGGCCGCCACCTCCCTCCGGCGGAGGACGCCGCCGTCCATGGCATCCCCCACGCCCTACTCCTCTCGCCCACCCGGCACCCTTCCTCCTCCAAGAAAGCAAAGCCGCACCCTCTGCCCTCGGATCCATGGCGCTGCTCAGCGCGGCGGCCCCGGGCTCTCTCCCATCGGCGCACCCGCTGGCCTCGGCTGGGCCCCGGACGAGCATCCGCGCGGGATGACGACCATCACCGACACCCTCCAGGTAGGCACCCGGTGAATCCCCGGTTCACCGCGCGGCCCTAATCCTGCTCGGAGCTCCCTCGTTTGACTTGCTCTCCTGCTCTCGCAGATGATGTCGGAGGCAGCTCCTGGTGGACTGGAGCGGACGGAGTGGTCGGAGGTCGTCGCGCTCGGCGATGTGGTGTCCAGGCAGGCCACCGTCGGTGAGTCTGAAACCGGACTAAATTCCCTAGACTAATTTTGTGCGTGCGTTGGGCTGACAGTCATTCGCGTGCATTCAGAGCTGTTAGGGTCTCCCTGGGTGACCGTTGATTCGTTTCAGTTGCTTGGCATGCCCGATAGGATCACAAATTAGGGAAATTTTAGGTCTTTTATCTGAATTTAGTATTTTGTACTTGCTCAAGAAGCCAATTAGCTGCAGTACATATGCTTTGGCCGCCGTATGCAGCCGAGGTAAGTTATCTGTATTTTGTTTCTGTCTAGTGCTCACTACTGCAATTCATGCAGTCCTTATGGTTGTGTGATACTGCTTTTTTGCTGGTGATTTATATCTGGCCGTGTTCACTTATTGTTGTTATGCCTGTTTTCGATGTAGCTGGGATGGTCTGGAGCGGAGACTTGCCTGATGTGGAAACGCTCAAGGAGAACATTGCTGCATATTTCAACATCCTGCAGGGTTTCCTTTTGGCCTGCCATGGAAGCACGGTCGGTGCCGGTCCTACGCTTCACAAGTATATCACTAGTTCTGCAAAAGGCGTGGTGGATGCCAGCTTCTCGTTGTTCAAGCTAGCTGTTTCTGCCTGTGGTATGTGATATCCAACATCCTGATGCAGCTTATCTCTAGATCCTGCCATTTATCTATAGAAGGTGAAGCAACTTGGGTGATGGGTAACTAACATGACTAAACTTGTTGATCTAATCTTCATATAGCTGAAGTAGAAACTAGTAACTTGCATATCTGGTGGTAAGGGTTGTTTGTTTTATTGTGATTCTGTTTCATGAATGTGCAAATGTGTTCCTTAAACAATGCATCAGTTGTCCCCTTAAACAAAAAAGGAAGTGTTGGTTTCATAATACTCACAATCAACAGATCAATTTTAGTACTTCTATTTGTTACTATTTGCCACCAGTAAGAACAATCACAATGTATTTTGCACGCTTTAGTTTAATTGCCCGCGAAACTGGTTGTCAACTTCACCCATGATCGCACGCAGCTTTGGATGCTCCACCTCACTGCCCTGCTTACCACCAGGAATATGCTCAACCCAGGGGTTCCATTCCACTAATGCTCAACTTTTTCAATAGGTCCCTTCTGCCTGGCGCTTGCTGATTTCTACCAGTTGCTTTCATGAGCATGCTTATTCGGGTACCAGGATGCATTTCTAGCAGACTTCCCATTTCTTTTTCTACCTTGTTCTAATATCTGGCTACATTGTACTCCACGTATTATTTCTTGTACCAAGGTACTCATAAATCCAACATGTAGACTAGTGAAGTCCAGCCAATAGAAAGCTGCCACCATAACCTCTATTTGCATGCCTTGTTACTTAGCTTGGAAGAATGACTACACACGTATGCATTCTAATGATCACATACATGTATCTAGTTCTCCTCATAAAATATTTGCATGCATGACAAAGCTCCCACACGTACACTCTCATGCTTACTTATATTAGAAGCATTCTGTAGAAGAAAAACTACTATATGCTAGTCTTACTTACACTGTGTGTGTGAGGCACTCTCCTTTAATTTTCTAGCATGTTAAATTTAACATTCTAATATATTTTGCTCCTAGTGTCCATTTAGCAGTTTTTTTACTATGTTTCTACCAAGATGGTTCAACCATTTGTTTGTTTTCATGCAGCGAAGTGCGGCTGGACGACCGAGGCCGCTATTCTGCCTTGATGTGCACACAAAGAGTTCCTGGACCTAACTTGAAGCAAGGATACCTGCGGCTGCAAGCCAACAATATCTGAAGACAGGTGCTGCTTGTCTATGTTCTCAGCATAGCTATAGGCTGCCATGTCTTTTCCACTTTCCTTTTCGCTTTCTGTAATGCTAACTTGATGGTCAGCCTATAGTTATGCAAAGAACATCGGCAAGCAGCACATGTCTTCAGACATACACTGCCATATCTTGTTCCATTAATCATCTAGTGCTCCTGTTAGTGACATTCATCTAGTATTTTATTTTGCAAAGCATGCAATGGTTTGGAGTACTTGGTCATGGCCTGGTGAAACCTACATGTCGTTACTACAGCAACAGAAGCAATCCATTTTATTAAAAGCATTCCGGTTAGCATTTGTTCATGGCATCACTTTGCTGTTATATTTGTTTTAAATCTGGTTGCAAGTTTACTATTTTACCATAACCATTATCTTACATTTTTGGCATTGAGCATTGGTGGATCTCAACAGCTATATGATGAATACACATCATGATATATACCTGATGAATCTGCCTGCTACATCTCAACTTGTGTATCTGTTTTGGTATCTCTTCCACTGTGTATCTGTTTTCTTGTATGAGTGGGTATCTCATCTTAACTAGTTGGAGAACAAAAAGCATGGTACTAGCTAGCTCAATTTGTGTTATCATTCTAAATAAATGTCATTTTCTTGAATGGTCTGTTCATAATATATTTGCCTCAGTTTTTCTAATTCTTCTCTCACTCATGTAATAGGGTGACAAAGGAAGCCATGTTGCCGTTTTGTTTGTTCCCAGCCTTGACTATGGTTGTCCAGCGAGTCCGGCATGTCGTCATTTTCTTGTAAAGCAGTATTGTATCACACTTGTAGAGCTCGTTACACATGTAGATCTTGTAAAGTACTGTATTACACATGGTCATATGTATTGGCAACGTGATCTGGTTGCTCTTATTTGAAGTATCATGTGTGCTTTTGTCTGCCAAGTTAAATACTAGTTGAAATATGAAGAATATGAGCCTGATAGATGGGACTCACTTACCAGACCCAAACCTGACAACTGGGACCCATCTGACTGGTGGACCCATTTAATAAAAAAAGGAAATTAAAATTATTTAGATGAAAAGGCCAAGGCCCAATAATAAAAAAGGCTGCAATGTTGGGCCAGGCCCATGAAGTCGACCAAAAATTGACAGAAAATATATATAAAGGCTGAATTAATGGGCTAGGCCCATGTAGAAAACTGAATTGGACTGGGTTGATTCTTGGGCCACATCAGCTTGCCACGTTGGATGCCTACATGGCCTGGGGAGGTTGCTAGTGACCAAAATTTTGGTCGAAGAACAAACGACCTTTTACATAAGGTAGTTAATTTCAGTTTACAAACCGCCAGCTTTTGACCTTCTGTTTTTGGTAAAAAAAAGGTCGCAAATGAAAAACTATGACCTTTCAGCGGCCAATAGTGAGGGTCACAAGTTGACATATTTCTTGTAGTGATAAATTGATAAATAGAATTTGTTACTGCCTATGAACGAAGTCAGAATATGATATCACAACTGGTTGCTTAAATAGTGATCAATTGGTTGCTTAAATAGTAATATGACAGCATGGAGAAAGTTGAAAGGACACTAACCTCGATCATACTTTGATCCACTGATGATGTTGGGGAAGTAAACATCCATGTTAATTAGACCAGGTTGTGGTGCACACACTAGAATTTTATTGCCAGGTTTAAGTTCATAACACTTAGACATTTTTCTCCAAAGGTCCGCATTAAAATAGGAGTGACCATCTTTATCAAGTTTTACACTAACCGTCTTTGTAAATCCATGTTGCGTTGTCAATATGACATCCTGGGAGTCATCAGCAAAGTAAAGCCCAAGATGTCCTTCTACTCTTGTTCTTGCAAAGCAAGGGATGTACTGCTTGAAATGAAAATTAAGATCGTAAATTAGATATATTGAAATAACAGAGCAAGATGCAAATATGCGAGTAACTGATAGAACATACCAACATATAGATGAAAGCAAAGTACAAAAATATAGAATTAAAAATAGATAATGTAACAAAAATTTGATTCAAATATATAGATAATGTACCAACAGACGGTATATGTTCACAAATTCAGGCCATGCCGACCGTGGTAGGTTGAGATTGAACATACCGAGCGCTCCCTGAAGTCATCCGGAATGGTGAGATAGAACTTCGTTTCCGACTGGCCACGACCACAATTGCCCTATTTGTGCTTGCACTATGGACACTGAATGAACACCCACGAATCAACTAGAACAAAAATGATTCCACGATGATTTCTGCCGGTTGAGTAACAGCGATGGACGGACTGCGATAAGAGATGAGTGAATATTTTGCTAATTAAGTTGATTACCTTCTCCATGAGAAAAATCCTCGGCCCAATCTTGATAACCCGCAAGTATAGGGGATCGCAAGAGTTTTCGATAAGTAAGAGTGTCGAACCCAACAAGGAGCTAAAGGTAGAACAAATATTCCCTCAAGTTCTATCGACCACCGATACAACTCTACGCACACTTGACGTTCGCTTTACCTAGAACAAGTATGAAACTATAAGTACTTTGTAGGTGTTTTTGGATAGGCTAGCAAGAAAGTAAAGAGCACGAAAATAAAACTAGGGGCTGCTAAGGTAAAGACACAACTAAAGTAAATATAGCGAGTGTGGAAAAGTGGTGGTAGGAGTTGTGGAATTTTCCCTAGGCAACTGACTATGTTACTAGACCGATAATCGTTATTGCAATTCTATTTGAGGGAGAGGCATAAGCTAACATACTTTCTCTACTTGGATCATATGCACTTATGATTGGAACTCTAGCAAGCATCCGCAACTACTAAAGATTCATTAAGCTAAAACCCAACCATAGCATTAAAGCATCAAGTCCCTTTTATCCCATACGCAACAATCCCTCTTACTCGGGTTTGTGTTTCAGTCACTCACCAACCCACTATAAGCGAATCATGAACGTATTGCAACACCCTACAGCGGGAATCCCTCACGCTTGCGTGGCACGGAGGGCACCATAGGACAGCACCAATAATAAAACATGCAACTCAAACCAATCATAGCAATTCATCAATCACCGATAGGACAATATAAATCTACTCAGACATCATAGGATGGCAACACATCATCGGAAAATAATATGAAGCATAAAGCACCATGTTCAAGTAGAGGGTACAACGGGATGCGGGAGAGTGGACCGCTGGATATAGAAGGGGGAAGGTGATGGAGATGTTGGTGAAGATGATGGAGGTGTTGGTGAAGATCGCGGTGATGATGATGGCCCCCGGCGACGTTCCGGCGCCACCGGAAGCAAGGGGGAGAGAGCCCCCCTTCTTCTTCTTCTTCCTTGACCTCCTCCCTAGATGGGAGGAGGGTTTCTCCGCCCTTGGCTCCCATGGCTTGGGAGGCGAGAGCCCCACCGAGATTGGATCTATCTCTCTTTTGCGTTACTCGCTCTGTTTCACCGCTTGCGATATATGGAGATCCGTAACTCCGATTGGCCTGAAACCTTCGCCCAGATTTTTTTTCGAATATTATCTTTCTTGCGGCAAAAGAAGAGCATCAACCGCCTTACGGTGGGCTCACGAGGGTAGGCGGCGCGCCCCGGGGGGGGAGGGGCGTGACCCCTGCCTCGTGACCACCTCGGGAACCGTCTCGCGTGGATTTTTCTTCTGGAATTTTCCATATTTTCCAAAAATAAGCTCCGTCCGTTTTTATCCCGTTTGGATTCCGTTTGATATGGATATTCTGCGAAACATAAAACATGCAACAGACAGGAACTGGCACTGGGCACTGGATCAATATGTTAGTCCCAAAAATAATATAAAAAGTTTCCAAAAAGTATATGAAAGTGAATAATACTAGCATGGAACAATCAAAAATTATAGATACGACGGAGACGTATCAGCGTCCCCAAGCTTAATTCCTGTTCGTCCTCGAGTAGGTAAATTATAAAAAAGAATAATTTTTGATGTGGAATGCTACCTAGCATAATCTTGATCATATGTCTAATCATGACATGAATATTAAGACACGAGTGATTCAAAGCAATAGTCTATCATTTGACATAAAAACAATAATACTTCGAGCGTACCAATAAAGCAATCATATCTTTTCAAAACAACAAGGCCAAAGCAAGCTTATCCCTACAAAATCATACAGTTTGGCCATGCTTCATTTTTGTCACACAAAATGCCCCCATCATGCACAACCCCGATGACAAGCCGAGCAATTGGTTCATACTTTTTAACGCGCTTCAGCTTTTTCAACTCGCAATACATGAGCGCAAGCCATGGATATAGCACTATAGGTGGAATAGATTATAATGATGGAGGTTATGTGGAGAAGACAAAAAATGAGAAAGTCTCACATCGACGCGGCTAATCAACGGGCTATGGAGATGCCCATCAATTGATGTCAATGCGAGGAGTAGGGATTGCCATGCAACGGATGCACTAGAGCTATAACTATAAGTATATGAAAGCTCAACAAAAGAAACTAATTGGGTGTGCATCCAACTTGCTTGCTCATGAAGACCTAGGGCATTTAAGGAAGCCCATCGTTGGAATATACAAGCCAAGTTCTATAATGAAAATTCCCACTAGTATATGAAAGTGACAACATAGGAGACAATCTATATGAAGAACGTGGTGCTACTTTGAAGCACAAGATATGAGACTCACTACATGAAGAACATGGTGCTACTTTGAAGCACAAGTGTGGAAAAAGAGATAGTAACATTGCCCCTTTTTATTTATTTATTTATTTTTTTGGTGGGTTTCTTTGGCCCCCTTTTTTTATTTAGGCTTCTTTGGCCTTTCCCTTTTTTTTGGGGCAATGCTCTAATAATGATGATCATCGCACTTTTATTTACTTACAACTCGATATTACAACTCGGTATCTAGAACAAAGATATGACTCTATATGAATGCCTCCGGCGGTGTACCGGGATGTGCAATGATCTAGCGTAGCAATAACATCAAAAAACGGACAAGCCATGAAAACATCATGCTAGCTATCTTACGATCATGCAAAGCAATATGAGAATAAATGCTCAAGTCATGTATATGATGATGATGGATGTTGCATGGCAATATATCTCGGAATGGCTATGGAAATGCCATAATAGGTAGGTATGGTGGCTGTTTTGATTAAGATATAATGAGGCTTATGTGTGACAGAGCGTATCGTATCACGGGTTTGATGCACCGCTAAGTTTGCACCAACTCTCGAGGTGAGAAAGGGCAATGCACGGCATCAAGAGGCTAGCAATGATGGAAAGGTAAAAGTGCGTATAATCCATGGACTCACATTATTCACAAAGAACTCATATACTTATTGCAAAAGTTTATTAGCCCTCGAAGCAAAGTACTACTACGCATGCCCCTAGGGGGATAGATTGGTAGGAAAAAACCATCGCTCGTCCCCGACCGCCACTCATAAGGAAGACAATCAAAGAAACACCCCATGCTTCAAATTTGTCACACAATGGTTACCATATGTGCATGCTACGGGACTTGCAAACCTTAACACAAGTGTCTCTACAATCCACAACCACCCACTAGCATAACTATAATATCACCATCTTTATATCGCAAAACTATCGCAAGGAATCAAACATATCATATTCAACAATCTACAAGTTTATGTAGGATTTTATGACTAACCATGTGAATGACCAATTCCTGTCATCTCTCTAAATAGATATAAGTGAAGCAAGAGAGTTTAATTCTTTCTACAAAAGATATGCCCATGCTCTAACAAGTATAAGTGAAGCAAAAGAGCATTCTACAAATGGCGGTTGTCTATGTAAAGAGAAACAGGCAATCCAAACTTCAAATGATATAAGTGAATCACATGAAGCATTCTATAAAGCCATACTCCAAAGATATAAGTGAAGTTCATAGAGCATTCTATAAATTAACCAAGGACCATCTCATACCAGCATGGTGCATAAAAGATAAATAAAGACCTAATTGCAAAAGACGCTCCAAGACTTGCATATAATGCATGAACGAAACGAATCCGAAAACATACCGATACTTGTTGAAGAAAGAGGGGATGCCTCCCCAGCATCCCCAAGCTTAGACGCTTGAGTCTCCTTGAATATTTACTTGGGGTGCCTCGGGCATCCCCAAGCTTGAGCTCTTGCCTCTCTTCCTTCTTCTTACATAGAAACATCCTCGATTAGACACTACATCCACACAAAACTTCAACAGAAAACTCGGTAAGATCCGTTAGTATAATAAAGCAAATCACTACTGTAAGTACTGTTGCAAACCAACTCATATTTTGTTTTTGCATGGTGTCTACTGTAATATAACTTTTTCATGGCTTAACCCACTGATATAAATTGATAGATTCATCAAAACAAGCAAACTATGCATCAAAAACAGAATCTGTCTAACACAGAACAGTCTGTAGCAATCTGAACATTCACCATACTTCTGATACTTGAAAAATTCTGCAAAAATTAGGAAAAATAAACAAGTTGTACAGCAAGACAGTGCAAAAATAATCAGAACCATTTGACGTTCCAGTAAAAAATTAAATTCACGCACTATAGCCAAAGTTTCTGTCCTGCACCGCACAAACCAATAAGCATTGTAAACATCCTAAAGGCAAACCTTAGCACATTATTTTTATAATACAATGGAATCGTATAAGGAGATAATTATTTTTGTTGAAAAGTTTCTGTAATCAAGATTCAGAAAGTTGCCGTGAGCATGAACAAAGTTCAAGGAGCTCTCCCACTTCAACAATGCTTGTCTTTCTCACTTTCACTTTCCTTTTTGAAGAAGTTTTGGGTTCCCCTCTTTATTTTTGTTGTTTTTAAACTATATGAAAGCACTCAAGAGAAATAAATGACTCTCTAAAACTTCCGGGTTGTCTCCCTGTCAGCGCTTTCTTTAAAGCCATTAAGCTAGGCATGTAGTGCTCAAGTAGTGAATTCACCCGGATCCCAAGGTATATCAAAGCCAATTTTAATTAGCAATGATTTGTAATTTAGTAGTGAGCACAAAGTAACATATATCATGTAATGACGAAGTCTAACCCTCTTCCTATGCATCGACATGTCATAAAAGTGAAGGAAATATGCCCTAGAGGCAATAATAAAGTTATTATTTATTTCCTCATATCATGATAAATGTTTATTATTCATGTTAGAATTGTATTAACCGGAAACATAATACATGTGTGAATACATAGACAAACATATAGTCACTAGTATGCCTCTACTTGACTAGCTCATTAATCAAAGATGGTTATGTTTCCTAACCATAGACACGTGTTGTTATTTGATTAATGGGATCACATCATTAGGAGAATGATGTGATTGACATGACCCATTCCGTTAGCCTAGCACTTGATCGTTTAGTATATTGCTATTGCTTTCTTCATGACCTATACATGTTCCTGTAACTATGAGATTATGCAACTCCGCTACGGAGGAACACTTTGGTGCTACCAAACGTCACAACGTAATCGGGTGATTATAAAGGAGTACTACAGGTGTCTCCAAAGGTACATGTTGGGTTGGCGATTTCGAGATTAGGTTTTGTCACTCCGATTGTCTGGAGAGGTATCTCTGGGCCCTCTCGGTAATGCACATCACATAAGCCTTGCAAGCATTGCAACTAATAAGTTAGTTAAGTAGATGATGTATTACGGAACGAGTAAAGAGACTTGCCGGTAACGAGATTGAACTAGGTATTGGATACCGACGATCAATCTCGGGCAAGTAACATACCAATGACAAAGGAACAACGTATGTCGTTATGCGGTTTGACCGATAAAGATCTTCAGAGAATATGTAGGAACCAATATGGGCATCCAGGTTCCGCTATTGGTTATTGACCGAGAATAGTTCTAGGTCATGTCTACATAGTTCTCGAACTTGTAGGGTCCGCACGCTTAACGCTACGATGACAGCTTTTATTATGAGTTTATAAGTTTTGATGTACCGAAGTTTGTTCGAGTCCCGGATGTAATCACGGACATGACGAGGAGTCTCAAATGGTCGAGACATAAAGATTGATATATTGGAAGCCTATATTTGATATCGGAATGGTTCCGGGTGAAATCGGATTTTATCGAACACCGGGGTTACTGGAACCTCCCGGGGATAATGGGCCTTAGTGGGCCATGAGGGAGAAGAGGAGGGCGGCCAGGAAGGCCGCGCGCCCCCCCCTAGTCCGAATAGCACAAGGAAGGGGGGCGCCCTTCCTCTTCCCTCCCCTTCCTTCTCCAACAAGGCAAGAGGGGAGTCCTACTCCCGGGAGTAGGACTCTCCAGCGCACCCCTTGGGGCCGGCCGCACCTCCCCTCCCTCCTTTATATACGGGGCAAGGGGCACCCCATGATACACAAGTTGATCTACGGATCGTTCCTTAGCCGTGTCGGTGCCCCTCCACCATATTCCACCTCGGTCATATCGTCATGAGTTTAGGCGAAGCCCTGCCGTAGAGCATCATCATCGCTCCACGCCGTCGTCTTGTGAGAACTCATCCTCGACGCTTTGCTGGATCGGAGCCCGGGGTCGGCATCGAGGTGAACGTGTGCTGAACTCGGAGGTGTCGTACGTTCGGTACTTGGATCGGTCGGATCGTGAAGACGTACGACTACATCAACCGCGTTGTCATAACGCTTCCGCTTACGGTCTACGAGGGTACGTGGACAATACTCTCCCCTCTCGTTGCTATGCCATCACCATGATCTTGCGTGTGCGTAGGAATTTTTTTGAAATTACTACGTTCCCCAACAGTGGCATCCGAGCCTGGTTTTATGCGTAGATGTCATATGCACGAGTAGAACACAAGTGACTTGTGGGTGATACAAGTCATACTGCTTACCAGCATGTCATACTTTGGTTCGGCGGTATTGTGAGATGAAGCGGCCCTTACCGACATTACGCGTACGCTTACGCGAGACTGGTTTCACCGTTGCGAGCACTCGTGCTTAAAGGTGACTGGCGGGTGTCTGTCTCTCTCACTTTAGTTGAACCGAGTGTGGCTACGCCCGGTCCTTGCGAAGGTTAAAACAACACTAACTTGACGAACTATCGCTGTGGTTTTAATGCGCACGTAAGAACGGTTCTTGCTCAGCCCGTAGCAGCCACGTAAAATTTGCAACAACAAAGTAGAGGACGCCTAACTTGTTTTTGCAGGCATGTTGTGATGTGATATGGTCAAGACGTGATGCTATATTTTATTGTATGAGATGATCATGTTTTGTAACCGGTTATCGGCAATCGCGCAGGAGCCATATGGTTGTCGCTTATTGTATGAAATGCAACGCTTCGTAATTGCTTTACTTTATCACTAAGCGGTAGCGATAGTCGTAGAAGCAATAGATGGCGAACAACAACGATGCTACGATGGAGATCAAGGTGTCGCGCCAAAGGATTTATGGTGATCACGACGGTGCTTGGAGATGGAGATCACAAGCACAAGATGATGATGGCCATATCATATCACTTATATTGATTGCATGTGATGTTTATCCTTTATACATCTTATCTTGCTTTGATTGACGGTAGCATTTTAAGATGATCTCTCACTAAAATTATCAAGAAGTGTTCTCCCGAGTATGCACCGCTATGAAAGTTCTTCGTGCTGAGACACCACGTGATGATCGGGTGTGATAGGCTCTACGCTCAAATACAACGGTGCAAAACAGATGCACACGCCGAATACTCAGGTTAAACTTGACGAGCCTAGCATATACAGATATGGCCTCGAACACGGAGACCGAAGGTCGAACGTGAATCATATAGTAGATATGATCAACATAGTGATGTTCACCATTGAAACTACTCCATCTCACGTGATGATCGGACATGGTTTAGTTGATTTGGATCACGTAATCACTTAGATGACTAGAGAGATGTCTGTCTAAGTGGGAGTTCTTAAATAATATGATTAATTGAACTTAAATTTATCATGAACTTAGTACCTGATAGTATTTTTGCTTGTCTATGTTTACTGTACATAGATGGCTCGTGCTGTTGTTCCGTTGAATTTTAATGCGTTCCTTGAGAAAGCAAAGTTGAAAGATGATGGTAGCAATTACACGGACTGGGTCCGTAACCTGAGGATTATCCTCATTGCTGCATAGAAGAATTACGTCCTGGAAGCACCGCTGGGTGCCAGGCCTGCTGCTGATGTAACTGACGACGTTAAGAACGTCTGGCAGAGCAAAGCTGATGACTACTCGATAGTTCAGTGTGCCATGCTTTACGGCTTAGAACCAGGCCTTCAACGATGTTTTGAACGTCATGGAGCATATGAGATGTTCCAGGAGTTGAAGTTAATATTTCAAGCAAATGCCCGGATTGAGAGATATGAAGTCTCCAATAAGTTCTATAGCTGCAAGATGGAGGAGAATAGTTCACAAGGAACACATACTCAAAATGTCTAGGTATTATAATCACTTGATTCAACCGGGAGTTAATCTTCCGATGATAGTGTCATTGATGAATTCTTCAATCACGCCACCAAGCTACAAGAGCTTCGTGATGAACTATAATATGCAAGGGATGGACAAGACTATTCCCGAGCTCTTCGCAATGCTAAAAGCCGGGAGGTAGAAATCAAAAGGAGCATCAAGTGTTGATGGTCAACAAGACCACCAGTTTCAAGAAAAGGGCAAAGGGAAGAAGAAGAAGGAACTTCAAGAAGAACAGCAAACAAGTTGCTGCTCAAGAGAAGAAACCCAAGTCTGGACCTAAGCTCGAGATTGAGTGCTTCTACCGCAAGTAGATCGACATCGGAAGCGGAACTGCCCCAAGTATTTGGCGGATAAGAAGGATGGCAAAGTGAACAAAGGTATATGTGATATACATGTTATTGATGTGTACCTTACTAATGCTCGCAGAGTACCGGGTATTTGATACTGGTTCATTGCTAATATTTGCAACTCGAAATAGGGACTACGGATTGCCGAAGATTGGCTAAGGACGAGGTGACGATGCGCGTGGGAAATGGTTCCAAAGTCGATGTGATCGCGGTCGGCACGCTACCTCTACATCTACCATCGGGATTAGTTTTAGACCTAAATAATTGTTATTTGGTGCCAGCGTTAAGCATGAACATTATATCTGGATCTTGTTTGATGCGAGACGGTTATTCATTTAAGTCAGAGAATAATGGTTGTTCTATTTATGTGAATAATATCTTTTATGGTCATGCACCCTTGAAGAGTGGTCTATTTTTATTGAACCTCGATAGTAGTAATACACATATTCATAGTGTTGAAACCAAAAGATACAGAGTTGATAATGATAGTGCAACTTATTTGTGGCACTGCCGTTTGGGTCATATCGGTGTAAAACGCATGAAGAAACTCCATACTGATGGGCTTTTGGAATCACTTGATTATGAATCACTTGGTACTTGCGAACCGTGCCTCATGGGCAAGATGACTAAAACGCCGTTCTCCGGAACTATGGAGCGAGCAACTGATTTGTTGGAAATCATACATACTGATGTTTGTGGTCCAATGAATGTTGAGGCACGCGGCGGGTTGTTGGGGAACGTAGTAATTTCAAAAATTTCCTACGAACACGCAAGACCATGGTGATGGCATAGCAACGAGAGGGAGAGTGTCCGCCCACGCACTGTGAGACCGAAAGCGAAGCGTTATATCAACGCTGTTGATGTAGTCGACGCCTTCACGATCCGACCGATCCAAGCACCGCATACTCCGCACCTCCGAGTTCTTGGCACACGCTCAGCTCGATGACGATCCCCGGCCCGATCCAGCAAAGCGTCGGGAGGAGTTCCACAAGACGACGGCGGACGATCTTGATGTTCTACCGCGCAGGGCTTCGCCTAAGCACCGCTACAATATGACCGAGGTGGAATATGGTGGAGGGGGCACCGCACACGGCTAAGGAACGATCACGAAGATCAACTTGTGTGTTCATGGGGTGCCCCTGCCCCGTATATAAAGGAGGGAGGAGGAGGAGGCCGCCCTCTACTATGGCGCCATGGGGAGTCCTACTCCCACCGGGTAGGATTCCCTTCCTAGTCCAACTAGGAACCCTTCCATGTATTAGGAGTAGGAGAGAAAGAAAGGGAAGGAAAAGGAGAAGGAAGGAAGGGGCGCCTCCCTAGTCCACCCGGACTAGTCCAAGGGGGCGGCGGCCACCTTTTGGCCCTTTTCTCCTTTCCCGTATGGCCCATTAAGGCCCAATACGAATTCCCGTAACTCTCCCAGATTCAAAAATACCCAATCACTCGAACCTTTCCAACTCCGAATATAGTCGTCCAATATATCGATCTTTACGCCTCGACCATTTCGAGACTCCTCGTCATGTCCCCGATCTCATCCGGGACTCGAACTCCTTCGTACATCAAAACTCATAAACTCATAATAAAACTGTCATCGAAACCTTAAGCGTGCGGACCCTACGGGTTCGAGAACTATGTAGACATGACCTAGAACTATTCTTGGTCAATAACCAATAGCGGAACCTGGATGCCCATATTGGCTCCTACATATTCTACTGAAGATCTTTATCGGTCAAACCGCATAACAACATACTTTGTTCCCTTTGTCATCGGTATGTTACTTGCCCGAGATTCGATCGTCGGTATCCAATACCTAGTTCAATCTCGCCACCGCAAGTCTCTTTACTCGTTCCGTAATACATCATCTCGCAACTAACTCATTAGTTGCAATGCTTGCAAGGCTTAAGTGATGTGCATTACCGAGAGGGCCCAGAGATACCTCTCCGACATTCGGAGTGACAAATCCTAATCTCAAATACGCCAACCCAACATCTGCCTTTGGAGACACCTGTAGTACTCCTTTATAATCACCCAGTTACGCCAGTGACGCTTGGTAGTACCCAAAGTGTTCCTCCGTAAACGGAGTTGCATAATCTCATAGTCATAGGAACATGTATAAGTCATGAAGGAAGCAATAGCAACATACTAAACGATCGTGTGCTAAGCTAACGGAATGGGTCATGTCAATCAGATCATTCAACTAATGATGTGACCTTGTTAATCAAATAACAACTCCTTGTTCATGGTTAGGAAACATAACCATCTTTGATTAACAAGCTAGTCAAGTAGAGGCATACTAGTGACATACTGTTTGTCTATATATTCACACATGTATTATGTTTCCGTTAATACAATTCTAGCATGAATAATAAACATTTATCATGATATAAGGAAATAAATAATAACTTTATTATTGCCTCTAGGGCATATTTCCTTCAGTCTCCCACTTGCACTAGAGTCAATAATCTAGATCACATCACCATGTGATTAACATCGATAGGTCACATCATCATGTGATTAACACCCATAATTCACATCGCCATGTGACCAAGACCCAAAGGGTTTACTAGATTCAGTAATCTAGTTCACATCGCTATGTGATTAACAGCCAAAGAGTACTAAGGTGTGATCATGTTTTGCTTTGTGAGAGAATTTTAGTCAATGGGTCTGCCACATTCAGATCCGTATGTATTTTGCAAATCTCCATGTCAACAATGCTCTGCACGGAGCTACTCTAGCTAATTGCTCCCACTATCAATATGTATCTAGATCGAGACTTAAAGTCATCCAGATCGGTGTCAAAACTTGCATCGACGTAACCCTTTACGACGAACCTTTATCACTTCCATAATCGAGAAACATATCCTTATTCCATTAAGGATAATTTTGACCGCTGTCCAAAGGATATATTCCTAGATCACTATTGTACTCCTTGCCAAACTCAGTGCAGGGTATACAATAGATCTGGTACACAGCATGGCATACTTTATAGAACCTATGGCCAAGGCATAGGGAATGACTTTCATTCTCTTTCTATCTTCTGCCGTGGCCGGGTTTTGAGTCTTACTCAATTTCACACCTTTGTAACACAGGCAAGAACTCTTTCTTTGACTGCTCCATTTTGAACTACTTCAAAATCTTGTCAAGGTATGTACTCATTGAAAAACTTATCAAGCGCCTTGATCTATCTCTATAGATCTTAATGCTTCAATATGTAAGCAGCTTCACCGAGGTCTTTCTTTGAAAAACTCCTTTGAAACACTCCTTTATGCTTTGCGAATAATTCTACATTATTTCCGATCTACAATATGTCATTCACATATACTTATCGAAATGCTGTAGTGCTCCCACTCACTTTCTTGTAAATACAGGCTTCACCGCAAGTCTGATAAAACTATATGCTTTGATCACACTATCAAAGCGCTTATTCCAACTCCGAGATGCTTGCACCAGTCCATAGATGGATCGCTGGAGCTTGCACATTTTGTTAGCTCCTTTAGGATTGACAAAACCTTCTGGTTGCATCATATACAACTCTTCTTTAATAAATCCATTAAAGAATGTATTTTGACATCCATTTGCCAGATTTCATAAAATGTGGCGATTGCTAACATGATTCGGACAGACATAAGCATCGCTACAGCTTGAGTAAATCTCATTGTAGTCAACACCTTGAACTTGTCGAAAACCTTTCTGCGACAAGTCGAGCTTTGTAGATAGTAATACTACTATCAGCATCTGCCTTCCTCTTGAAGATCCATTTATATAATATGGCTTGCCGATCATCGGGCAACTCCATCAAAGTCCACACTTTGTTCTCATATATGGATCCCATCTCAGATTTCATGGTCTCAAACCATTTCGCTGAATCTGGGCTCATCATCGCTTCCTCATAGTTCGTAGGTTCATCATGGTCTAGTAACATGACTTCTAGAATAGGATTACCGTACCACTCTGTGCGGATCTTACTCTGAAGACCTACGAGGTTTGGTAGCAACTTGATCTGAAGTTTCATGATCATCATCATTAACTTCCTCACTAATTGGTGTAGGAATCATCGAACTGATTCCTGTGATGAACTACTTTCCAATAAGGAGAAGGTACATTTACCTCATCAAGTTCTACTTTCCTCCCACCACTTCTTTCGAGAGAAACTTCTTCTCTAGAAAGGATCCATCTTAGCAACAAATATCTTGCTTTCGGATCTGTGATAGAAGGTGTACCCAATAGTTACCTTTGGGTATTCTATGAAGACGATTCGATTTGGGTTCGAGCTTATCGGTGAAAACTTTTCACATAAGCATCACAACTCCAAACTTTAAGAAACGACAGCTTAGGTTTATCGCTAAACCATAGTTCATACGGTGTCATCTCAACGGATTTAGATGGTGCCCTATTAAACGTGAATGCAGCTGTCTTTAATGCATAACCCCAAAACGATAGTGGTAAATCGGTAAGATACATCATAGATCGCACCATATCAAAATAAAGTACGGTTACGACGCTCGACACACCATAATGTTGTGGTGTTCCGTGGCGTGAGCTGTGAAACTATTCCACATTGTTTTCATTGAAGACCAAACTCAGAACTCAAATATTCATCTCCACGATCAGATCGCAGAAACTTTATTTTCTTGTTGCGATGATTTTCCACTTCACTCTGAAATTCTTTGAACCTTTCAACTATTTCAGACTTATGTTTCATCAAGTAGATATACCCATATCTACTCAAATCATCTTGTGAAGGTCGAAAATAACGATACTTGCCACGAGCATCAACTTTCATTGGATCGCATACATCAGTATGTATTATTTCCAATAAGTCAGAGCTTGTTCCATTGTTCCGAGAACGGAGTTTTAGTCATCTTGCCCAAAAGGCACGGTTCGCAAGCATCAAATGATTCATAATCAAGTGATTCCAAAAGTCCATCAAGATGGAGTTTTCTTCATGCGTTTTACACCAATATGACCTAAACGGCAGTGCCACAAATAAGTTGCACTATCATTATTAACTTTGCATCTTTTGGTTTCAATATTATGAATATGTGTATCACTATGATCGAGATCCAATGAACCATTTTCATTGGGTGTGTAACCATATAAGGTTTTATTCATGTAAACAGAACAACAATTTATTCTCTTACTTAAATGAATAACCAGATTGCAATAAACATGATCAAATCATATTTATGCTCAACACCAAATAACACTTATTTAGGTTCCACACTAATCCCGAAAGTATAGGGAGTGTGCGATGATGATCATATCAATCTTGGAACTACTTCCAACACTCATCGCCACTTCCCTTCAACTAGTCTCTGCTTATTCTGCAACTCCTGTTTGAGTTACTACTCTTAGCAACCGAACCAGTATCAAATACCGAGGGGTTGCTACTAACACTAGTAAAATACACATCAATAATTTGTATATCAAATATACCTTTGTTCACTTTGCCATCCTTCTTATCCGCCAAATACTTGGGGTAGTTCCGCTTCAAAGGACCAGTTCCATTGTAGCAAA
This sequence comes from Aegilops longissima, assembly GCA_021605205.1. NCBI lineage: Eukaryota > Viridiplantae > Streptophyta > Magnoliopsida > Poales > Poaceae > Aegilops > Aegilops longissima. Next base: position 704,494,290 of record CM038679.1, on the reverse strand, counting down.
AGCACTTAGTCTCGTGCTTAGATCCAGACTTGGGCTTCTTCACTCGAGCAGCAACTTGCTTGCCGCTCTTCTTGAAGTTCCCTTCTTCCCTTTGCCCTTTTCCTTGAGACTAGTGGTCTTGTCAATCATCAACACTTGATGTTTTTCTTGATTTCTACCTTCACGATTTTAGCATCGCGAAGAGCTTGGGAATTGTTTTCGCCATCCCTTGCATATTATAGTTCATCACGAAGTTCTAGTAACTTTAGTGATGGTGACTAGAGAATTCTGTCAATCACTATCTTATCTGGAAGATTAACTCCCACTTGATTCAAGCGATTGAAGTACTCGCACCATCTGAGCACATGCTCACTAGTTGAGCGATTCTCCTCCATCTTTTAGCTATAGAACTTGTTGGAGACTTCATATCTCTCAACTCGGTATTTGCTTGAAATATTAACTTCAATTCCTGGAACATCTCATATGGTCCATGACGCTCAAAACGCCTTTGAAGTCCCGATTCTAAGCCGTTAAGCATGGTGCACTAAACTATCAAGTAGTCATCATATTGAGCTAGCCAAACGCTCATAACGCCTCGCATCTGCTCCTGCAATAGGTCTGTCACCTAGCGGTGCATTAAGGACATAATTCTTCTGCAAGCAGCAATGAGGATAAACCTCAGATCACGGATCCAATCCGCATCATTGCTACTAACATCTTTCAATACAATTTTCTAGGAACACATATGAAAACATAGGGAAGCAACAACGCGAGCTATTGATCTACAACATAATTTGCAAAATACTACCAGGACTAAGTTCATGATAAATTAAAGTTCAATTAATCATATTACTTAAGAACTCCCACTTAGACGACATCTCTCTAGTCATCTAAGTGATCACGTGATCCAAATCAACTAAACCATAACCGATCATCACGTGAGATGGAGTAGTTTTCAATGGTGAACATCTTATGTTGATCATATCTACTATATGATTCACGCCGACCTTTCGGTCTCCGTGTTCCGAGGCCATATCTGCATATGCTAGGCTCGTCAAGTATAACCTGAGTATTCTGCGTGTGCAAAACTGGCTTACACCCGTTGTAGATGGACGAGAGCTTATCACACCCGATCATCACGTGGTGTCTCGGCACGACGAACTTTGGCAACGGTGCATACTCGTGGAGAACACTACTTGATAATTTTAGTGAGAGATCATCTTATAATGCTACCGTCAATCAAAGCAAGATAAGATGCATAAAGGATAAACATCACATGCAATCAATATAAGTGATATGATATGGCCATCATCATCTTGTGCTTGTGATCTCCATCTCCAAGCACCGCCATGATCACCATCGCCACCGGTAGCGACACCTTGATCTCCATCGTAGCATCGTTGTCGCCTCGCCAACTATTGCTTCTACGACTATCGCTACCGCTTAGTGATAAAGTAAAGCAATTACATGGCGTTGCATTTCATACAATAAAGCGACAACCATATGGCTCTCGCCAGCTGTCGATAACTCGGTTACAAAACATGATCATCTCATACAATAAAATATAGCATCACGTCTTGACCATATCACATCACAACATGCCCTGCAAAAACAAGTTAGACGTCCTCTACTTTGTTGTTGCAAGTTTTACGTGGCTGCTACGGGCTGAGCAAGAACCGTTCTTACCTACGCATCAAAACCACAACGATACTTCGTCAAATAGACTCCGTTTTAACCTTCTCAAGGACCGGGCATAGCCACACTCGGTTCAACTAAAGTGAGAGAGACAGACACCCGCCAGTCACCTTTAAGCAACGAGTGCTCACAGCGGTGAAACCAGTCTCGCGTAAGCGTACGCGTAATGTCGGTCCGGGCCGCTTCATCTCACAATACCGCTGAACCAAAGTATGACATGCTGGTAGGTAGTATGACTTGTATCGCCCACAACTCACTTGTGTTCTACTCGTGCATATGACATCAACGCATAAAACCTAGGCTCGGATGCCACTGTTGGGGAACGTAGTAATTTCAAAAATTTCCTACGAACACGCAAGACCATGGTGATGGCATAGCAACGAGAGGGAGAGTGTCCGTCCACGCACCCTCGTGAGACCGAAAGCGAAGCGCTTATATCAACGCTGTTGATTTAGTCGACGCCTTCACGATCCGACCGATCCAAGCACCGTTATCCGCACCTCCGAGTTCTTGGCACACGCTCAGCTCGATGACGATCCCCGGCTCCGATCCAGCAAAGCGTCGGGAGGAGTTCCACAAGACGACGGCGTGGTGACGATCTTGATGTTCTACCGTCGCAGGGCTTCGCCTAAGCACCGCTACAATATGACCGAGGTGGAATATGGTGGAGGGGGCACCGCACACGGCTAAGGAACGATCACGAAGATCAACTTGTGTGTTCATGGGTGCCCCTGCCCCAGATATAAAGGAGGGAGGGAGGAGGAGGCCGCCCTCTACTATGGCGCGCATGGGGAGTCCTACTCCCACCGAGTAGGATTCCCTTTCCTAGTCCAACTAGGAACCCTTCCATGTATTAGGAGTAGGAGAGAAAGAAAGGGAAGGGAAAAGGAGAAGGAAGGAAGGGGCGCCCCCCTAGTCCAATTCGGACTAGTCCAAGGGGAGGCGGCGCCACCTTTTGGCCCTTTTTCTCCTTTCCCGTATGGCCCATTAAGGCCCAATACGAATTCCGTAACTCTCGGTACTCGAAAATACCCAATCACTCGGAACCTTTCCGAACTCCGAATATAGTCGTCCAATATATCGATCTTTACGTCTCGACCATTTCGAGACTCCTCGTCATGTCCCCGATCTCATCCGGGACTCCGAACTCCTTCGGTACATCAAAACTCATAAACTCATAATAAAACATCATCGAAACCTTAAGCGCATGGACCCTACGGGTTCGAGAACTATGTAGACATGACCTAGAACTATTCTTGGTCAATAACCAATAGCGGAACCTGGATGCCCATATTGGCTCCTACATATTCTACTTAAGATCTTTATCGGTCAAACCGCATAACAACATACTTTGTTCCCTTTGTCATCGGTATGTTACTTGCCCGAGATTCGATCGTCGGTATCCAATACCTAGTTCAATTTCGTCACCGCAAGTCTCTTTACTCGTTCCGTAATACATCATCTCGCAACTAACTCATTAGTTGCAATGCTTGCAAGGCTTAAGTGATGTGCATTACCGAGAGGGCCCAGAGATACCTCTCCGACATTCGGAGTGACAAATCCTAATCTCGAAATACGCCAACCCAACATCTGCCTTTGGAGACACCTGTAGTACTCCTTTATAATCACCCAGTTACGTTGTGACGCTTGGTAGTACCAAAGTGTTCCTCCGTAAACGGAGTTGCATAATCTCATAGTCATAGGAACATGTATAAGTCATGAAGGAAGCAATAGCAACATACTAAACGATCGTGTGCTAAGCTAACGGAATGGGTCATGTCAATCAGATCATTCAACTAATGATGTGACCTTGTTAATCAAATAACAACTCCTTGTTCATGGTTAGGAAACATAACCATCTTTGATTAACAAGCTAGTCAAGTAGAGGCATACTAGTGACATACTATTTGTCTATATATTCACACATGTATTATGTTTCCGGTTAATACAATTCTAGCATGAATAATAAGCATTTATCATGATATAAGGAAATAAATAATAACTTTATTATTGCCTCTAGGGCATATTTCCTTCACTGGTATCGTTATTTTCTCACCTTCACAGATGATTTGAGCAGATATGGGTATATCTACTTAATGAAACACAAATCTGAAACATTTGAGAAGTTCAAAGAATTTCAGAGTGAAGTGGAAAATCATCGTAACAAGAAAATAAAATTTCTACGATCTGATCGTGGAGGAGAATATTTGAGTTACGAGTTTGGTTTACATTTGAAACAATGCGGAATAGTTTCAAACTCACGCCACCCGAACACCACAACGAAATGGTGTGTCCGAACGTCGAATCGTATTTTACTAGATATGGTGCGATCTATGATGTCTCTTACTGATTTACCGCTATCGTTTGGGGTTATGCTTTAGAGACGGCCGCATTCACGTTAAATAGGGCACCATCAAAATCCGCTGAAGCGACGCCTTATGAACTATGGTTTGGCAAGAAACCAAAGTTGTCGTATCTTAAAGTTTGGGGCTGCGATGCTTATGTGAAGAAACTTCAACCAGATAAGCTCGAACCCAAATCGGAGAAATGTGTCTTCATAGGATACCCAAAAGAGACTATTGGGTACACCTTCTATCACAGATCTGAAGGCAAGATTTTCGTTGCTAAATTCGGATCCTTTCTAGAAAAAGAGTTTCTCTCGAAAGAAGTGAGTGGGAGAAAAGTCGAACTTGATGAGATAACTGTATCTGCTCCCTTATTGGAAAGTAGTTCATCACAAGAACCGTTCCCCGTGACAACCGCACCAATTAGTGAGGAAGTGATGATATTGATCATGAAACTTCAGATCAAGTTTCTACTGAACTACGTAGGTCCACCAGAGTAAGATCCGCACCAGAGTGGTACGGTAATCCTATTCTGGAAGTCATGTTACTTGACCATGGCGAACCTACAAACTATGAAGAAGCGATGGTGAGCCCAGATTTCGCAAAATGGCTGGAAGCCATGAAATCTGAGATGGGATCCATGTATGAGAACAAAGTATGGACTTTGGTTGACTTGCCCGATGATCGGCAAGCCATTGAGAATAAATGGATCTTTAAGAAGATGACTGACGCTGATGGTAATGTAACTGTCTATAAAGCTCGACTTGTTGCGAAAGGTTTTCGACAAGTTCAAGGGGTTGACTACGATGAGACTTTCTCACCCGTAGCGATGCTTAAGTCTGTTTGAATCTTGTTAGCAATTGCTGCATTTTATGATTATGAAATTTGGCAAATGGATGTCAAAACTGCATTCTTGAATGGATATCTAGAAGAAGAGTTGTATATGATGCAACCAGAAGGTTTTGTTGATCCAAAAGGTGCTAACAAAGTGTGCAAGCTCCAGCGATCAATTTATGGTCTGGTGCAAGCCTCTCGGAGTTGGAATAAACGCTTTGATAGTGTGATCAAAGCATATGGTTTTATACAGACTTTTGGAGAAGCCTGTATTTACAAGAAAGTGAGTGGGAGCTCTGTAGCATTTCTGATATTATATGTGGACGACATATTATTGATTGGAAATGATATAGAATTTCTGGATAGCATAAAAGGATATTTGAATAAAAGTTTTTCAATGAAAGACCTCGGTGAAGCTGCTTACATATTGGGCATCAAGATCTATAGAGATAGATCAAGACGCTTGATTGGACTTTCACAAAGCTCATACCTTGATAATGTTTTGAAAAAGTTCAAAATGGATCGAGCAAAGAAAGGATTTTTACCGTGTTACAAGGTGTGAAATTGAGTCGACTCAATGCCCGACGACAATGAGAAGATAGAGAGAAATGAAAGATATTCCTATGCTTCAGCCATAGGCTCTATCATGTATGCAATGCTGTGTACCGACCTGACGTATGCTTAGCAATAAGCTTGGCAGGAAGGTACCAAAGTAATCCAGGAGTGGATCATTGGACAGCGGTCAAGAACATCCTGAAATACCTAAAAAGGACTAAGGATATGTTTCTCGTATATGGAGGTGACAAAGAGCTAGTCGTAAATGGTTACGTCGATGCAAGCTTTGACACTGATCCAGACGATTCTAAATCGCAAACCGGATACGTATTTTTATTAAACGGTGGAGCTGTTAGTTGGTGCAGTTCTAAACAAAGCGTCGTGGCGGGATCTACATGTGAAGCGGAGTACATAGCTGCTTCGGAAGCAGCAAATGAAGGAGTCTGGATGAAAGAGTTCATTTTCGATCTAGGTGTCATACCTAATGCATCGGGACCAATGAAGATCTTCTGTGACAATACTGGTGCAATTGCCTTGGCAAAGGAATCCAGATTTCACAAGAGGACCAAGCACATCAAGAGACGCTTCAATTCCATCCGGGACCAAGTCCGGGTGGGAGACATAGAGATTTGCAAGATACATACGGATCTGAATGTTGCAGACCCGTTGACTAAGCCTCTTCCACGAGCAAAACATGATCAGCACCAAAACTCCATGGGTGTCAGAATCATTACTATGTAATCTAGATTATTGACTCTAGCGCAAGTGGAGACTGAACGAAACATGCCCTAGAGGCAATAATAAAGTTATTATTTATTTCCTCATATCATGATAAATGTTTATTATTCATGCTAGAATTGTATTAACCGGAAACATAATACATGTGTGAATACATAGACAAACATATAGTCACTAGTATGCCTCTACTAGACTAGCTCATTAATCAAAGATGGTTATGTTTCCTAACCATAGACATGTGTTGTTATTTGATTAATGGGATCACATCATTAGGAGAATGATGTGATTGACATGACCCATTCTGTTAGCCTAGCACTTGATCGTTTAGTATATTGCTATTGCTTTCTTCATGACCTATACATGTTCCTGTAACTATGAGATTATGCAACTCCGCTTACGGAGGAACACTTTGGGTGCTACCAAACGTCACAACGAATCGGGTGATTATAAAGGAGTACTACAGGTGTCTCCAAAGGTACATGTTGGGTTGGCGTATTTCGAGATTCGGTTTTGTCACTCCGATTGTCGGAGAGGTATCTCTAGGCCCTCTCGGTAATGCACATCACATAAGCCTTGCAAGCATTGCAACTAATAAGTTAGTTGCGAGATGATGTATTACGGAACGAGTAAAGAGACTTGCCGGTAACGAGATTGAACTAGGTATTGGATACCGACGATCGAATCTCGGGCAAGTAACATACCAATGACAAAGGGAACGACGTATGTCGTTATGCGGTTTGACCGATAAAGATCTTCATAGAATATGTAGGAACCAATATGGGCATCCAGGTTCCGCTATTGGTTATTGACCGAGAATAGTTCTAGGTCATGTCTACATAGTTCTCGAACCCGTAGGGTCCGCACGCTTAACGTTACGATGACAGTTTTATTATGAGTTTATAAGTTTTGATGTACGAAGTTTGTTCGAGTCCCGGATGTAATCACGGACATGATGAGGAGTCTCGAAATGGTCGAGACATAAAGATTGATATATTGGAAGCCTATATTTGATATCGGAATGGTTCCGGGTGAAATCGGATTTTACCGAACACCGGGATTACGGAACCCTCCCGGGGATAATGGGCATTAGTGGGCCATGAGGGAGAAGAGGAGGGCGGCCAGGCAGGCCGCGCCCCTCCCCTAGTCCGAATAGGACAAGGAAGGGGGCGCGCCTTTCTCTTTCCCTCCCCTTTCCTTCTCCAACAAGGCAGAGGAGGAGTCCTACTCCCGGTGGGAGTAGGACTCCTCCAGGCGCACCCCTTGGGGGCCGGCCGCACCTCCCCCTCCCTCCTTTATATACGGGGGCAAGGGGGCACCCCATGAGACACAAGTTGATCTACGGATCGTTCCTTAGCCGTGTGCGGTGCCCCCCTCCACCATATTCCACCTCGGTCATATCGTCGCGGTGTTTAGGCGAAGCCCTGCGCCGGTAGAGCATCATCATCGTCACCACGCCGTCGTGCTGACAGAACTCATCCCCGACGCTTTGCTGGATAGGAGCCCGGGGATCGTCATCGAGCTGAACGTGTGCTGAACTCGGAGGTGCCGTACGTTCGGTACTTGGATCGGTCGGATCGTGAAGACGTACGACTACATCAACCGCGTTGTCATAACGCTTCCGCTTACGGTCTACGAGGGTACGTGGACAATACTCCCCCCTCTCGTTGCTATGCCATCACCATGATCTTGCGTGTGCATAGGAATTTTTTTGAAATTACTACGTTCCCCAACAAAAAGAACAATTCATGCACACATAGTAAAGGCCAATGCATAGTATAAGCAGTTTCTTGCAATTTTATTGTATTGGAAACAAAGAGAGGTGGAGATATAGTTCCTCTTTCATAATAATTGAAAGTAGGAGAAGCAAGCACATGCATATTATATCTATCAAAATCATCATGTGGAACGGTAAAAGGCAACCCATCAATATAATCCTTAATAAGTGCAAACTTCTCCGATACAGTGTAGTCGGGAGAATTCAAAAAGATAATAGGACTATCATGCGTGGGTGCAATAGCAACAATTTCATGTTTAACATAAGGAACTATAGCAAGTTCATCTCCATAAGCATAATTCATATTGGCATCTTGGCCATAAGCATAGCAAGCATCATCAAAAAGGGATATTTCAAACAAATTCAAGGGATCATAGCAATCATCCTTCGGTAAGCACGAAGGGGAATTAAATAATGTATGAGTTGGAGGGTTACTCTCATTAGAAGGTGAGCACGGGTAGCTAATCCGCTCTTCCTCCTTTTGTTCTTCGCTCTCCTCATCATCTTTTTCATCCAATGAGCTCACAGTTTCATCAATTTCTTCTTCCATAGCTTCCTGCAAAATATTAGTCTGTTCTTGGATAGCGTTAACTTCCTCAATAAATGCATCAATATTGGCATTGAATTTATAATTTTCATAGCAATATCTAAGTAAAGCAAAATTTTCAGGTCTGTAAATAGCATCATCAAAATTTTCACAAGTTTTAAACAAAGATTCTATTTCATAAGCACCCATAAAAGCAACAAATTCTTCTATTTGTTCCACATCATAGTAATCATATATACCTTTAGCATAAGAAGCTAACGTTTTATTATCATTAAATTCACATGAAAAGTCAAGATGTGGAGACTTCATCCTAGAGCAACAAGTATAATCATATCTCAAGCATAGTTGTCTAGCATACCAACGCTACATAATAAATTGATCCCATAATAGTTTCCCTTTTTGTGTCGAGCGATAATCCCTAAAGTATTCACGTTGATCCAACGTGTCTCCCATTATAAAGTTGAGTGGGGTTTTCTCAGGATTATCAAAGTAGTACATAATATTTCTTACATAATGAGAATCGGGGGTTTTAGGAGTTACCCCATCTTCAAGAGTAGCAAGTACAGCTAATGTTTTTGGTATTTTGCGTTCCATATCGATAACTAAAGATAGAGAACAACTAAGAATAGAAAATAAAAATTACTTAGTGATAAAGCAAACAAGCACACACGAGAATATTCACCCCACGCTATTGCTCCCCGGCAAGGGCGCCAGAAAAAGGTCTTGATAACCCACAAGTATAGGGGATCGCAACAGTTTTCGCTAAGTAAGAGTGTCGAACCCAACGAGGAGCTAAAGGTAGAACAAATATTCCCTCAAGTTCTATCGACCACCGATACAACTCTACGCACGCTTGACGTTCGCTTTACCTAGAACAAGTATGAAACTAGAAGTACTTTGTAGGTGTTTTCGGATAGGCTAGCAAGAAAGTAAAGAGCATGAAAATAAAACTAGGGGCTGCTAAGGTAAAGACACAACTAAAGTAAATATAGCGAGTGTGGAAAAGTGGTGGTAGGAGTTGTGGAATTGTCCCTAGGCAACTGACTATGTTACTAGACCGATAATCGTTATTGCAATTCTATTTGAGGGAGAGGCATAAGCTAACATACTTTCTCTACTTGGATCATATGCACTTATGATTGGAACTCTAGCAAGCATCCGCAACTACTAAAGATTCATTAAGGTAAAACCCAACCATAGCATTAAAGCATCAAGTCCCCTTTATCCCATACGCAACAATCCCTCTTACTCGGGTTTGTGTTTCAGTCACTCACCAACCCACTATAAGCGAATCATGAGCGTATTGCAACACCCTACAGCGGGAATCCCTCACGCTTGCGCGACACGGAGGGCACCATAGGACAGCACCAATAATAAAACATGCAACTCAAACCAATCATAGCAATTCATCAATCACCGATAGGACAATATAAACCTACTCAGTCATCATAGGATGGCAACACATCATCGGAAAATAATATGAAGCATAAAGCACCATGTTCAAGTAGAGGGTACAGCGGGATGCGGGAGAGTGGACCGCTGGATATAGAAGGGGGAAGGTGATGGAGATGTTGGTGAAGATGATGGAGGTGTTGGTGAAGATCGCGGTGATGATGATGGCCCCCGGCGGCGTTCCGGCGCCACCGGAAGCAAGGGGGAGAGAGCCCCCCTTCTTCTTCTTCCTCCTTGACCTCCTCCCTAGATGGGAGGAGGGTTTCCCCTCCGTTCCTTGGCTCCCGTGGCTTGGGAGGCGAGAGCCCTCCAAGATTGGATCTATCTCTCTGTTTCTGCGTTACATTACGCTCTGTTTCACCGTTTAGATATATGGAGATCCGTAACTCGATTGGCCTGAAACCTTCGCCCAGATTTTTTTCCTAATATTATCTTTCTTGCGGCAAAAGAAGAGCATCAACCGCCTTACGGTGGGCTCACGAGGTAGGCGGCGAGCCGGGGGGGCGCCTTCTGCCTCGTGACCACCTCGAACTGTCTCGCGTGGATTTTTCTTCTGAATTTTCCATATTTTCCAAAAATAAGCTCCGTCCGTTTTTATCCCGTTTGGATTCCGTTTGATATGGATATTCTGCGAAACATAAAACATGCAATGAGCGAGAACGGCATTGGGCCTTCGGATCAATATGTTAGTCCCAAAAATAATATAAAAAGTTGCCAAAAAGTATATGAAAGTGAATAATACTGGCATGGAACAATCAAAAATTATAGATACAACGGAGACGTATCACCCAATCCCGCAGAAAACCCCAGTCGACTAGAGTCTAGAATGTCGGTGCAGATAGGCGGTGGAAAACGGTAGGGCAAAATCCTGTGCCGTTTGGACCGCGACCTACGCACGCCGCCAACAACCTTCAATCTTAGGGTGTAGAGTTGCGGAGGAGTCCACGGCGAGTGAGTGGGTATGAAGTGGGCGAGGGTTTTCTTTTTCCTTTTGCATGTGTGAGTGAACACACACGGTTCGCAGAGACGACGGAGATGAATCGTGTTCGGTAGTAAATCACCGAGATTGAATAGGAATCCAAATTTCCTTTGTCCTTCATCCATGAGTTTTTTTTTCTACGATGAACATAAACCCTGCTAATCACCGTGTTCAAATTTGACACTTTTCCGGGTTCATTTACAATATTTAGGGGATTATCTGCATTTTGTAGGCATTAATGCACATAATTCAAATTCAAACAATTGGTGCTTGAAAAGGTGCAGAAGAACGGTCTAGAAAAACCATACTCGTGGTATTTAGTAATTTCTCAAGCCTTTTACAAGGAATGGGCAGAGATTTCAATGGAATGCGTGGCAATAGTCAACCACAAACGCGTCATTTACTGGGTTATCAACTATAGAACAATGAAATGTGTGCTTGAAAAATATGACGCCTGGCATGGTGCCATGGTATGTCCTCACCGTGCCCTGGTTAAAAGTTGAGAAGGTTTGATTTATGTTGTCATGCACACCCTTCATATATTGAACCATCACCGAGGAAGTTCAATGCTTTCGAGAGGAAAATCACCAAGATTGAAGGGGAATCCAAATTTCCGTCTTAATTTGTCATTCAGTTTTTTCCAACGATCAACATACCGCCCCAAATGCAACGTGTTCAAATTTGACATTTTTTCGAACTCATTTACCATATTTAGGGGATTATATGCATTTTCTAGGCATTAATTATGCACATAATTCAAATTTGAACAATCGGTGCATGAAAAGGTGCACAAGAACGGTCTGGAAAACCATGCTCGTGCTATTTAGTACATTCTCATGCCTTTTACAAGGAATGGGCAGATATTTCAAGGAAATTTGTGGTAATAGTCAACCATAAACGCATCGTTTACTGGGTTAACAACTATACAAAAATGAAATACATGCTTGGAAAACATGACGCGTGGTGTGGTGCCATGGTATGACCTTACCGTGCCTTGGTAAAAATGTCGTCATGCACTTCTGTCATAAAACGAACCATCATCGAGGAAGTTTCATGGTTTGAAGGGGGAAATCACCAAGATTAAAAGGGGATCCAAATTTCGTTTGTCCTCAAGTTTTTTTCCTATGATGAACATACAACCTGCAAATCACCGTGTTCAAATTTGGCATTTTTCCGGGTTTATTTGCCATATTTAGGGGATTATGCGCATTTCCTACGCATTAATGCACATAATTCAAGTTCAAACAATTGGTGCATGAAAGGGTCCACAAGAACGGCCTGGAAAACCATGCTCATGCCATTTAGTAAATTCTCATGCCTTTTACAAAGAATGAACATATATTTTGATGAAATGTGTGGCAATAGTCACCACAAATGTTTGTTTGTTGGGTTTTTAACTATAGAAAAAATGAAATAAATGCTTAAAAACATGACGCCTGGCATGGTGCCATGGTATGACCTCACCATGGCCTGGTAAAAAATTGAGAAGGTTTGGCTTATGTCGTCATGCACGCCCTTCATAAATCGAACCATCACCGAGGAAGTTCCATGCTTTCGAGATGGAAATCCCCAAGCTTGAAGGGGAATCCAAATTTCCGTCCAAGTTTGTCATTCGGTTTTTTTCCAACAATCAACATACCGCCTCAAATGCAACGTGTTCAAATTTGACATTTTTCCAGGCTCATTTGCCATATTTAGGGGATTATGTGCATTTTCTTGGCATTAATGGACATAATTCAAATTCGAACAATCAGTGCATGAAAAGGTGCACAAGAATGGTCTAGAAAACCATGCTCATGTTATTTAGTACATTCTCATGCCTTTTACAAGGAATGGACGGATATTTCAAGGAAATGTGTGGCAATAGTCAACCATAAACGCGTCATTTACTAGGTTAACAACTATATAAAAATTGAAACACATGGTTGGAAAACATGACGCCTGGCGTGGTACCATCGTATGACCTCACCATGCCCTGGTAAAAATTGGAGAATGTTTTCCTCATGTCATGATGCACGCCTTTCATAAATTGAACCATCACCGAGGAAGTTTCATGTTTTCGAGGGGAAATCACCGAGATTGAAGGGGGATCCAAATTTCCTTTGTCCTTTGTCCATGAGTTTTTTTCTACGATGAACATACAACCTGCAAATCACCGTGTTCAAATTTGGCACTTTTCCGGGTTCATTTGCCATATTTAGGGGATTATGTGCATCTCCTAGGCATTAATGCACATAATTCAAGTTCAAACAATCGGTGCATGAAATGGTGCATAAGAACGGCCTGCAAAACCATGCTCATGACATTTAGTAAATTCTCATGCCTTTTACAAGGAAGGGACATATATTTTGATTGAATATGTGGAAATAGTCAACCATAAACGTTTGTTTATTGGGTTTTCAACTATAGAAAAAATGAAATAAATGCTTGAAAAACATGAGGCCTGGCATGGTGTGCCATGGTATGACCTCATCATGCACAGGTAAAAATTAGAGAAGGTTTGGCTTATGTCGTCATGCACGGCCTTCATAAATCGAACCATCACCACAGAAGTTCCACGATTTCGAGAGGGAAATCACCAAGATTGAAGGGAAATCCAAATTTTCTTCGTCCTTTGCCCTGGAGTTTTTTTCTACGACGAATATACACCCTGCAAATCCCCGTGTTCAAATTTGGCATTTTTCCGGGCTCATTTACCATATTTAGGGGATTATGTGCATCTTCTAGGCATTTAGCGCATATAAATCCAATCCTTCTACATGTGCACGGGTGTGATGTGAGGGACGTGGATTGCGGTTCGATCGTGGCGCATCCTATGGTGCAAACGCGCGATCCGCGTGGCTGGTGTTCCAGCCAATTATAATGCAACACACAATAGGCTTAGCGCACACTATTTCCGGAAGCGACGGAGATGAACCGTGTGCGATAATGAACGAGCAAAATTGTAAGGGAAGCCAAATTTCTGTTGTCGTTTGTCGTTGAGCTCTTTAATACCACCGCACTGTACGGTTGCCCGGCCCCTCCGTTGCAGAGCTCTCTCCAGGCGTCGTCCATGGCATCGCGACGCATAGTAACTGGCAAGGAAGCGATGGCATCCCACCGCGCCGCGTTCCTCGCCGCCCGCGACCGCACACATGGTAAGGAAGTGATGGCATCTCTCCGCGCCGAGCTCATCGCCGCCGGCGGCCAGACAGTTACATGGGGGGACTTTGAGGCTGCCATGGCCGAATGGGTGGTGGATCTAGAGGCAGCCAACACTACACAGAAGGAGCTGAAAAGGCAGAAAGTAGTCAAGAAAAGAGAGCCCCGCCGCTGCAAGAAAAAATAGGCTGCACGCCGTGGTGAGGAGACTTGGCGGAGATCGAAGCACGGTGGGCTGCCGCCTACAAGGCCGGGAAGGAGAACGCCGGCGTCTGGCCAGCATGCCCCGATGGCAGCATGTGAGAAATAGTTTAAGTTTGTAGTATTAGAGCAAATTACCGGTAGTACTTTAAGTTTGTAGTATTAACATACAATGTCAGTAAGAGCATCCTTTGAGGGCTTTGAGTGTTGATTAGCATGTGTGCCCGCATGCATTTTTTTGCGTTAATCATTAGAAGATCACAAAACACACAGTTTCTATGCCGTACCCGTGTGCATTTTTTTGCGTTAATGACCCATAAGGTAGTTACCTGTGCGATGTTTCCTAATAAACCAGGCGTACCATTGACCGAAAAAACTCAAGTACACGTGTACATTTTTTTGAGACGGGATCTGCCAACTTTCTTTTTTCTCGCACACGAGTATGTTATGCGCTTCGTCTGTGTTGTGTGTTTCTCCCGCCCAAGTTTCAAGTTTCACAGTGAAATTTTCATTAGGCGCGCGATTTCGGAACTTATTCCTCCAACCACATCCCCGCCCTCAGTATCCCCCCTCGTGCCTCCCCCTACCGGCTTCTTAAACCACTGCCGCCGCAACCACAGCTTCAACCACATCTACCTTATGCTCGGATCCAGTCAGGTAACCCACCGATCTCTATCACGGCCCCGGCCTGATTGCTTAAATGGTGCCTGCGAAACATCCTCATGCCTCCAAATCCCCATCGCCAGGAGCTGATGGCGGTCCACGGTGTGATGGCTGATGTGCGTGTTGACCCGAAGGAACACCTCGCTTTTGTCGCCGCCGCCGACATGGTGCAGGCTCTGGCCCAGATGAAGTCCCCCGGTGACTACCCCCAGGACTTAACAGGTAAGATCTTACCAGCTAAATCTTACCAATACAACTTGCAACGGCTATGATTTATACGGTTGATGTATTAATCATGTTCATGCCTTGTTTATTTCAGTACTGCACACTATGTGATGTTCAAATATTACCGTGGACAGCTTAATTTCACAAATACCAGCAACAAACTTTACAATACATGACGCAGAATATCACTAGAGATGTTGCCCATTTACTATTTTTAGTGGATGCTAACCCTGTTGTACTTAACATGCCTGTCGATGTACTTATGCAGGGTCATAAAAGCCGATGCTGTTGTTTGCCATCGAGGTTAGCTGCATCCCATGTCTTACAGTATTTCACATAATTTGTGCAATTGTAGTTTAATTTATACAATTTACTAGTTGCCTCTAGGTACACATGTCAGTGGTACTGATCCACGCTTCAACCCGGAGGAACAGCTCGCCTCCGCCATCGCTGACTTTGGGCAGGCTCTGGCCAAGATGGAGTGCCCCAGCAACTACCTCTCAAGATTTACCAAGTATGTACTCACCAGTTCAATCTTACCAATACCAGTTGCAATTAATGGCTATGTTCTGTACGGTCGATGTATTAAGCATGTTCTAGTAAACATGTCTAACACGTTTTTACTACTTTCCCTACCTTTTTATAGACATCTGAGCCATTCTCTGCTCTGGCAGCACCTTCCTTGTGATGTTTAACTATGCCAATTGCATTTTTATCAGTACCGGTTTCAATGTCTATTAAGCCTATTGCAATTAACAGTTGAATCCATTTTTAAACAGTTGTATTTCAATGGCTACAAACTTACAAAACATGACTTAGGATGTTGTTAAGCCTGTTGCAATTAACAGTTGTATCCATTTTTTAATCTGTCCACTTGCTACCATGCTACTCTCCGCAATGAAGATATACTAGAGATGTTGCTCATTTGCTATTTTTGGTGGATGCTAACCCTGTTCTACTTATCATGCCTATCCATATACTTACGCAGGGTCATAACGGCCGATGATGTTGTTTGCCGTCGAGGTTAGCTGCATCCCAAGTCTTACAGTATTTCACATAATTTGTGCAATTGCAATTTAACTTCTACCATTTACTGGTTGCCTGTAGGAACACATGTCATTGGCACTGATCCACGCTTCGACCCGGAGGAATAGCTCGCCTCCGCCATCGCTGACTTTGGGCAGGCTCTGGCCAAGATGGAGTGCCCCAGCAACTACCTCTCAAGATTTACCAAGTATGTACTCACCAGTTCAATCTTACCAATACCAGTTGCAATTAATGTATATGTTTTGTACGGTCGATGTATTAAGCATGTTGTAGTAAACATGCCTAACACATTTTAGCTATTTCCCTTATCTTTTTACAGACAACTGGGCCATTATCTGCTCTGGCAGCACCTGCCCTGTGATGTTTAACTCTCTCAATTGCATTTTTATCAGTACCGGTTTCAATGGCCATTAAGCCTGTTGCAATTAACAGTTGTATCCATTTTTAAAGAGTTGTATTTCAATGGCTACAAACTTACAAAACATGAATTAGGATGTTGTTAAGCATGTTGCAATTAACAGTTGTATCCATTTCTTAATCCATCCCTTTGCTACCGTGCTACTCTTTCGCAATGAAGATATCACTACAGATGCTGCCGTTTTATTACCATTTGTTATTTTTGGTGGATGTTAACCCTGTTGTAGTTAACATTGGGTTTCCATGTACTTACACAGGGCTACAATGGGCGATGTTGTTGTTTGTCGTCGAGGTTAGCTGCATCCCATGTCTTATACACCATCTATTCCTAAATATAATTATCTTTAGATATTCCAATATAGACTACATAAGGATCAAAATGAGTGAATCTAGATCTAATCTAAACTATATCTAATTCTATTTACATCCGTATGTAATTCATATTGAAATCTCAAAAAAAAACTTGTACTTAGGAACATAGGTAGTTGTATTTTACATCATTTGTGCAATCTCAGTTTAGCTTCTAACATTTACTGGTTGCTTGTAGGTACATATATGAGCGGTACTGATCCACGCTTCGATCCCTTTTGCGTATGGGGCAATGAGATATTTATGAAGAAGCGTCAAGAGAGGAAATTAAGAAAGATTGTTAGGAGAAAGAAACGGGTGATTGGAATTAAGCTCTTTATTTACACTTTGTCAAAGACAACAGTGAACTTTAGGATGGTAAGTAATGTGTTGCCTTTTCCACCTGCCCACAACAAGTTACTCTATTAGACTTCAGTATATGATATTTTTCTCTTTTCAGTGGTTTTTGAAACTATTTACTGATGATTACCTTGCAAACTAAATGACCGGAATGGAGGCAACTAAGGTTAAAGTATATAATTCATGCTACCATGATAATGCTCTAGATGTCTTCCTGAAGGCGGTGAAGGATGGGCGGGCGATTGTCACAAGGGGTTGGATAAAAGTGATTCGTGCCTATGGCATGCAGGAAGGCACATTATGGGTATTCCGCTTCTTCAACACCGTCGGCAGTCAAAATGATTTACACTTGTCTCTTCACCTTTACAGCCTTTAAATATTGTGGTTCATCATAGTTAATTGCTGCCTAATCCTGTAATTACTGAACATATTGTACTGGCAATTTTATTTCTGGATTCATTGTTGAACCATTGTGCTGAGAATTTGAATTGCACATTTCATATTTTCAAAATTTCCAATTCGAATAAGAAATTACAGGCAAAAAATAAAAATAGAACATATGATCATGGAACTGTGCAGACGGTTCTGGTAGTAAAAGCGCTTGTGATGGATAGTCCAATGCCACACAATTTTCTACATCAAATCATGTGTGATGTAGTTCATGAAAGCAAATAGTTAACCAAGGCAGAGCATGTGTGATAGTTACACCTTTCACACACGAGCGTATACATAAAACTGTGTGGGATTTACATACGAATGGAAACGCTTTCCCTGGATTGACTGTGTGGGATGTACATAAGAACGGAAAAGTATTCCTTGGATTGACTGTGTGTGATATACATATGAAAGGAAATGTTTTTCTAGGATTCACCGTGTGGGATGTACATACCTACAAAAATGTTTTTCTTGGATTCGCCGTGTGGGGTGTACATACCTACGGAAATGATTGGGTTTCGATGCCTCGCCCGATCACACACGAGCTCATTTGGTGTCCCAGGAGGGCCTATCCCCGACGATTTCTGGGTCGTGTGGGAAGGACCCCCCTATCGCCCACACTCACTTGACAATGGTTCCAAATGCCGTCACGGAAAGGGGTTAAAAACCATTTGTACATCACCGACGCGTACTAGTGGTACAGAAACAACAACCTTTTGATTTTCAGAATCCACAACTGTAGCTGATGAATCCATAGGTGAAGTGATTCTCATGAATCAGTACAGCCTCTAGCAAGGAACACTATTGGACCTGTGCGTGCATGCAGCGGCAACCACGTACTGAATCATACATTTTAGCGTTAGTTAGGGCATCTCAAACGCCAACCCGCGAACCTCCTGCATGCGTCTTTATCGCGCTGTCCGGACAGCTGAGGCCATCCAAGAAGGGCCTATGTCAATCCGCGGCGCGGTCTGAACGTGATTTCTCCTACAAACAGGAGTCGAACGTGGGGGGCTTTGCGGGAGTCCGGACCGATCCAACGCCCACTTTCTGACAGCCCTGGCCCACCAAAACCCTCATCCCTCGCCCGCACGCATTCCCGCCCAGCGCCAGCTGCCCGCGTTCTTGCCACTGTAGAGCGCATTGCTCAACATTGAAGGCGGCTCAGGGCGGACATGACCTCTTACTGCCTCCGCCATTGAAGCGACGCGCCGACTGAGGGCGTCGCCCGCGTCGCATCTCCGGTATCCGTGCCTGTCCAGAGATGCGTGACTGGAAGTGATGGGACGGATTCCTACCTCACCCGATCAATGCCACTGTCCGTCTGTATGACGCCCTTAAGCAGGCTAACCGCGGAGAAACCCACTCCGGCGCCGCGCAATGACGCACCTGGATGTCTCGCCTAACTGGAATCTGCTATTTGAAGGTGGCCACACCTATTGGGGAACGTAGTAATTCAAAAAAAATCCTACGCACACGCAAGATCGTAGTGATTCATAGCAACGAGAGGGGAGAGTGTCGTCCATGTACCCTTGTAGACCGTTAAGCGGAAGCGTTATGACAACGCGGTTGATGTAGTCGTACGTCTTCACGATCGACCGATCCTCAGTACCGAACGTACGGCACCTCCACGTTCAGCATACGTTCAGCTTGGTGACGTCCCATGATCTCACGATCCAGTAGAGCTCGAGGGAGAGTTTCGTCAGCATGACGGCGTGGTGACGATGTTGATGAAGCTACCGACGCAGGGCTTCGCCTAACCACTGCTACGATATGACTGAGGTGGATTATGGTGGAGGGGGGCACCGCACACGGCTAAAAGATCAATCATCAATTGTTGTGTCCTTGGGTGCCCTGCCCCGTATATAAAGGAGCCAGGGGGGAGGCAGCCGGCCAAGGAGGAGGGCATGCCAAGGGGGGAGTCCTACTCCCACCGGGAGTAGGACTCCTCTTTTCCTAGTAGGAGTAGGAGAAGGGGAAGGAGGAGAGAGAGGGGAAGGAAAGCCCCCCCCCCCCCGCCCCATCCTTGTCTAATTCGGCCTAGAGGGGGAGGGGGCGCGCGGCCTGCCCTGGCCGCCCCTCCTCTTCTCCACTAAGGCCCATTAGGCCCAATATACTACCCGAGGGGTTCCGGTAACCCCCCGGTACTCCGGTATATGTCCGAAACCTCCAGAAACACTTCCGGTGTCTGAACATAGTCATCCAATATATCAATATTTACGTCTCGAACATTTTGAGACTCCTCTTCATGTCCGTGATCATATCTGGGACTCCGAACTACCTTCGGTACATCAAAACACAAAAACTCATAATACCGATCGTCACAGAACTTTAAGCGTGCGGACCCTATGGGTTCGAGAACTATGTAGACATGACCGACACGTCTCTGGTCAATAACCAATAGCGTAACCTGGATGCTCATATTGGTTCCTACATATTCTACGAAGATCTTTATCGATCAAACCGCATAACAACATACGTTGTTCCCTTTGCCATCGGTATGTTACTTGCCCGAGATTCAATCATTGGTATCTCAATACCTAGCTCAATCTCGTTACCGGAAAGTATCTTTACTCGTTCCGTAGTGCATCATCCGGTAACTAACTCATTAGTCACATTGCTTGCAAGGCTTATAGTGATGTGCATTACCGAGAGGGCCCAGAGATACCTCTCCGACAATCGGAGTGACAAATCCCAATCTCGATCTATGCCAACTTAACAAGTACCATCTGAGACACCTGTAGATCACCTTTATAATCACCCAGTTATGTTGTGACGTTTGGTAGCACACAAAGTGTTCCTCCGGTAATCGGGAGTTGCATAATCTCATAGTCATAGGAACATGTATAAGTCGTGAAGAAAGCAATAGCAGTAAACTAAACGATCAGTGCTAAGCTAATGGAATGGGTCAAGTCAATCACATCATTCTCCTAATGATGCAATCCCGTTAGTCAAATGACAACTCATGTCTATGGTTAGGAAACTCAACCATCGTTGATCAACGAGCTAGTCAAGTAGAGGCATACTAGTGACACTATGTTTGTCTATGTATTCACACATGTATTATGTTTCCGGTTAATACAATTCTAGCATGAATAATAAACATTTATCATGATATGAGGAAATAAATAATAACTTTATTATTGCCTCTAGGGCATGTTTCGTTCAGTCTCCCACTTGCGCTAGAGTCAATAATCTAGATTACATAGTAATGATTCTGACACCCATGGAGTTTTGGTGCTGATCATGTTTTGCTCGTGGAAGAGGCTTAGTCAACGGGTCTGGAACATTCAGATCTGTATGTATCTTGCAACTCTATATGTCTCCCACATGGAGTTGATCCCGGATGGAATTTTAGCATCTCTTGATGTGCTTGATTCTCTTGTGAAATCTGGATTCCTTTGCCAAGGCAATTGCACCAGTATTGTCACAAAAGATTTTCATTGGACCCGATGCACTAGGTATGACACCTAGATCGGATATGAACTCCTTCATCCAGAGTTCTTCATTTGCTGCTTCCGAAGCAGCTATGTACTCCGCTTCACACGTAGATCCCGCCACGCGCTTTGTTTAGAACCGCACCAACTGACAGCTTCACTGTTCAATGTAAACACGTATCCGGTTTGCGATTTAGAATCGTCTGGATCAGTGTCAAAGCTTGCATCGACGTAAACATTTACGATGAGCTCTTTGTCCCCTCCATAAACGAGAAACATATCGTTAGTCCTTTTCAGGTACTTCAGGATGTTCTTGACCGTTTTCCAGTGATCCATTCCTGGATTACTTTGGTACCTCCCTGCTAAGCTAATAGCAAGGCACACATCAGGTCTGGTACACAACATTGCATACATGATAGAGCCTATGGCTGAAGCATAGGGAACACTTTTCATTTTCTCTCTATCTTCTGCGGTGGTCGGGCATTGATTCTGACTCAACTTCACACCTTGTAACACAGGCAAGAACCCTTTCTTTGCTTGATCCATTTTGAACCTTTTCAAAACTTTGTCAATGTATGTGCTTTGTGAAAGTCCAATTAAGCATCTTGATCTATCTCTATAGATCTTGATGCCCAATATGTAAGCAGCTTCACCGAGGTCTTTCATTGAAAAACTCTTATTCAAGTATCCTTTTATGCTATCCAGAAATTCTATATCATTTCCAATTAGCAATATGTCATCCACATATAATATTAGAAATGCTACAGAGCTCCCACTCACTTTCTTGTAAATACAGGCTTCTCCAAAAGTCTGTATAAAACCATACGCTTTGATCACACTATCAAAACGTTTATTCCAACTCCGAGAGGCTTGCACCAGTCCATAAATGGATTGCTGGAGCTTGCACACTTTGTTAGCTCCCTTTGGATTGACAAAACCTTCCGGTTGCATCATATACAACTCTTCTTCCAGAAATCCATTCAGGAATGCAGTTTTGACGTCCATTTGCCAAATTTCATAATCATAAAATGCGGCAATTGCTAACATGATTCGGACATACTTAAGCATCGCTACGGGTGAGAAAGTCTCATCGTAGTCAACTCCTTGAACTTGTCGAAAACCTTTCCCAACAAGTCGACCTTTGTAGACAGTAACATTACTGTCAGCGTCAGTCTTCTTCTTGAAAATCCATTTATTCTCTATGGCTTGCCGATCATCGGGCAAGTCAACCAAAGTCCACACTTTGTTTTCATACATGGATCCCATCTCGGATTTCATGGCCTCAAGCCATTTTGCGGAATCTGGGCTCACCATCGCTTCTTCATAGTTCGTAGGTTCACCTTGGTCAAGTAACATGACCTCCAGAATAGGATTACTGTACCACTCTGATGCGGATCTTACTCCGGTTGACCTACGAGGTTCAGTAGTAACTTGATCTGAAGTTTCATGATCAATATCATTAGCTTCCTCACTAATTGGTGTAGGTTTCACAGGAACCTGTTTTTGTGATGAACTACTTTCCAATAAGGGAGCAGGTACAGTTACCTCATCAAGTTCTACTTTCCTCCCACTCACTTCTTTCGGGAGAAGCTCCTTCTCTAGAAAGGATCCGTTCTTAGCAACAAATGTCTTGCCTTCGGATCTGTGACAGAAGGTGTACCCAACAGTTTCCTTTGGGTATCCTATGAAGACACATTTCTCCGATTTGGGTTCGAGCTCATCAGCTTGAAGCTTTTTCACATAAGCATCGCAGCCCCAAACTTTAAGAAACGACAACTTTGGTTTCTTGCCAAACCACGGTTCATAAGGCGCCGTCTCAACGGATTTTGATGGAACCCTATTTAACGTGAATGCAGCCGTCTCTAAAGCATAACCCCAAAATGATAGCGGTAAATCAGTAAGAGACATCATAGATCGCACCATATCTAGTAAAGTACGATTACGACGTTTGGACACACTATTTCGCTGTGGTGTTCCGGGTGGCGTGAGTTGCGAAACTATTCCTCATTGTTTCCAATTTAGACCAAACTTGTAACTCAAATATTCTCCTCCACGATCAGATCGTAGAAACTTTATTTTCTTGTTACGATTCCACTTCACTCTAAAATTCTTTGAACTTTTCAATTGTTTCAGATTTATGTCTCATTAATTAGATATACCCATATCTGCTCAAATCATCTATGAAGGTGAGAAAATAACAATACCCGCCGCGAGCCTCAATATTCATCGGTCCACATACATCAGTATGGATGATTTCCAACAAATCTGTTGCTCGCCCCATTGTTCCGGAGAACGGCGTTTTAGTCATCTTTGCCCATGAGGCATGGTTCGCAAGTACCAAGTGATTTATTATCACGTGATTCCAAAAGTCCATCAGTATGGAGTTTCTTCATGCTCTTTACACCAATATGACCTAAACGACAGTGCCACAAATAAGTTGCACTATCATTATCAACTCTGCATCTTTTGGCTTCAATATTATGAATATGTGTATCACTACTATCGAGATTTAATAAAAATAGACCACTCTTCAAGGGTGCATGACCATAAAAGATATTACTCATATAAATAGAACAACCATTGTTCTCTGATTTAAATGAATAACCGTCTCGCATCAAACAAGATCCAGATATAATGTTCATGCTTAACGCTAGCACTAAGTAACAATTATTCAGGTCTAATACTAATCCCGAAGGTATATGTAGAGGTAGCGTGCCGATCGCGATCACGTCAACTTTGAAACCATTTCCCACGCGGATCGTCACCTCGTCCTTAGCCATTCTTCGCTTAATCCGTAATCCCTATTTCGAGTTGCAAATATTAGCAACAGAACCAGTATCAAATACCCAGGTGCTACTGCAAGCATTAGTAAGGTACACATAAATAACATGTATATCACATATACCTTTGTTCACCTTGCCATCCTTCTTATCCGCCAAATACTTGGGGCAGTTCCGCTTCCAGTGACCAGTCTGTTTGCAGTAGAAGCACTCAGTCTCAGGCTTAGGTCCAGACTTGGGTTTATTCTTCTCAGCAGAAACGTGTTTGTTGTTCTTCTTGAAGTTGCCCTTCTTCTTCCCTTTACCCTTTTACTTGAAACTGGTGGCCTTATTGACCATCAACACTTGATGCTCCTTCTTGATTTCTACCTCCACAGCCTTTAGCATTGCGAAGAGCTCGGGAATTGTCTTATCCATCCTTTGCATATTATAGTTCATCACAAAGCTCTTGTGGCTTGGTGGCAGTGATTGAAGAATTATGTCAATGACACTATCATCCGGAAGATTAACTCCCAGTTGAATCAAGTGATTATTATACCCAGACATTTTGAGTATATGTCCACTGACAGAACTATTCTTCTCCATCTTACAACTGTAGAACTTATTGGAGACTTCATATCTTTCAATCCGGGCATTTGCTTGAAATATTAACTTCAACTACTGGAACATCTCATATGCTCCATGACATTCAAAATGCCGTTGAAGTCCCGGTTCTAAGCCATAAAGCATGGCACACTAAACTATCGAGTAGTCATCAGCTTTGCTCTGCCAGACGTTCTTAACGTCGTCAGTTGCATCTGCAGTAGGCCTGGCACCCAGCGGTGCTTCCAGGACGTAATTATTCTATGCAGCAGTGAGGATAATCCTCAAGTTACGGACCCAGTCTGTGTAATTGCTACCATCATCTTTCAACTTTGCTTTCTCAAGGAACGCATTAAAATTCAGCGGAACAACAGCACGGGCCATCTATCTACAACAACATAGACAAGCAAAATACTATCAGGTACTAAGTTCATGATAAATTAAAGTTCAATTAATCATATTACATAAGAACTCCCACTTAGATAGACATCCCTCGAATCATCCAAGTGATCACGTGATCCATCTCAACTAACCATGTCCGATCATCACGTGAGATGGAGTAGTTTTCAATGGTGAACATCACATGTTGATCATATCTACTATATAATTCACGCTCGACCTTTCGGTCTCAGTGTTCCAAGGCCATATCTGCATATGCTAGGCTCGTCAAGTTTAACCCGAGTATTCTGCGTGTGCAAAACTGTCTTACACCCGTTGTATTTGAACGTAGAGCTTATCACACCCGATCATCACGTGGTGTCTCGGCACGACAAACTTTCGCAACGGTGCATACTCAGGGAGAACAGTTATACCTTGAAATTTAGTGAGAGATCTTATAATGCTACCGTCAATCAAAGCAGAATAAGATGCATAAAGGATAAACATCAAATGCAATCAATATAAGTGATATGATATGGCCATCATCATCTTGTGCCTTTGATCTCCATCTCCAAAGCACCGTCATGATCACCATCGTGACCGGCGTGACACCTTGATCTCCATCGTGGCATCGTTGTCGTCTCGCCAACTATTGCTTCTACGACTATCGCTACCATTTAGTGATAAAGTAAAGCAATTACAGGGCGATTGCATTGCATACAGTAAAGCGACAACCATATGGCTCCTGCCAGTTGCTGATAACTCTGTTACAAAACATGATCATCTCATACAATAAATATAGCATCATGTCTTGACCATATCACATCACAACATGCCCTGCAAAAACAAGTTAGACGTCCTCTACGTGGCTGCTACGGGCTGAGCAAGAACTGTTCTTACCTACACATCAAAACCACAACGATAGTTCGTCAAGTTAGTGTTGTTTTAACCTTCTCAAGGACCGGGCATAGCCACACTCGGTTCAACTAAAGTTGGAGAAACTGACACCCACCAGCCACCTATGTGCAAAGCACGTCGATAGAACCAGTCTCGCGTAAGCATACGCGTAATGTCAATCCGGGCCGCTTCATCCAACAATACTGCCAAACCAAAGTACGACATGTTGGTAAGCAGTATGACTTGTATCGCCCACAACTCACTTGTGTTCTACTCGTGCATATAACATCTACGCATAAACCAGACTCGGATGCCGCTGTTGGGGAACGTAGTAATTTAAAAAAATCCTACGCACACGCAAGATCATGGTGATGCATAGCAACGAGAGGGGAAAGTGTCGTCCACGTACCCTCGTAGACCGTTAAGCGGAAGCGTATTGCCAACACGGTTGATGTAGTCGTATGTCTTCACGACCGACCGATCCTCAGTACCGAACGTACGACACCTCCGCGTTCAGCACACGCTCAGCTCAGTGACGTCCCGCGATCTCACTATCCAGTAGAGCTCGATGTTGACGGCGTGGTGACGATGTTGATGAAGCTACCGACGCAGGGCTTCGCCTAAGCAC